>CP060306.1:0-600000 GCA_014826065.1 Anthracocystis panici-leucophaei | reverse complement strand
GTACACTTCCCTCTAGCACATATCTTCCCTGCTGCTACTCTTTACCCCTCGTTACCCTTTCCACCCCATTGGCATACTTTCGAACGTGCTGGTCACGTCTTCAAACCTTCAAGCATTGGATTCTAACCGTAACCGTGATACCCTCGATACCTCGATACCTTGAGATACCCCTTTTCATTTCTTCCTTTAATCCTTCAAGCTTTCAAACTTTTCTCCAAACTTCATTTACTTTCGCCAAAAAAATGAAGTTTTTCAACGCCATCGTTGCCGCCATCACGTTCACACTGTTGGTGTCGCAGCAAGTCGTGGCTGCTCCGATCCCGAGGCCGATCGAGGATCTGTATCCGAGTCAGATCCCGGATGCCGGTGCGATGCAGGCGTTTGCTGCAGATACTTCCATGTCGGCTACGTTTTTGGCGTCCCAGTTCGATCCGAATGACACTTCGGCCCTTCATGGCGGGCCTTAAACCGCGGAGGGAGGATCATGCTGCGCTAGACGCGCAACAGTAACGGAAGACAGAAGGTTTCGCCTTCCATCACGATCAGGGTCATGCTTGCAGACGTTCTGGTTTGGGATCGTTTGTCACAATAGCTTTCACAATAATTTTTTTTTTGATAATCTTAAGAAACGACGTGTTCAGGACAACTCATGAAGTGTGCAACTGTCTGCCATGATGACACAACTGTCAGACGAATATCAGAGACCATATGTGTAATATCGATCGCTCGTCTTACATCAAAGCGTCTCGAGTTCATTGCACGGTGCAAAGTTTACTCTTCCCAGATCCATCCTCACTTCTATCAAAAACCTTTTCACCCCTCAACCAAGTCTGCAAAATCTGTGCCTTCAAGATCGTCTGCTCCTTGTCGCCCTCTCCGTGATTCTTGAACAGATCCGTATCCACAACCACAAAATCAGCGCTCCTGCCCTCCTCAAGCATTCCCGCCCATCCTTCTGCCTTGCAACTGTACGCCGCGCCATACGTCGCTGCAGCCATCGCCGTCGCCAAGGGCAATGCGAATTGAGAAGTCGTGCTTTCCTTCAACTCTGGTTCTCTTCCCGAGCGTCTCGTGACAGTCGTGTACAAGTTAGGCAAGATCCAGTGATGAGCGGTTGGAGCATCCGAACCCAGCACAATGGGGGCACCGGCTTGGACAAATTCACGAAAGGCCCAAGCTCTGGCACATCGGCCTTGGTTCGGTTTGTCGCCCAACACCTTGCACCAGTTGTCGGTGGTGCTTGGATCGCAGTGTACACCCTGGACGCTGGCGGTAATACCGAGACGGCCGAGCATTTCGACGTCTTTGGGATCGGTCAGCTCGAGATGCTCGATGCGATGTCGTCGGTCGCGTATCGACAAACCTCGGGCTGCAAGTTGGTCGCCCAGCGTAGCGATGGCTTGGACAGCTGTATGGACAGCAAGATCGCCGACTGCGTGGATGGCAACTTGAAGGTCGAGAGAATCGGCCGATTGAACGACAGCAGAAAGCAGTGGAAGAGGCCACATAAGTTCGGCATTGGTGTTGTTGTAGTACGGCTCTTTCAAGGCGGCTGTACAGCTGTCGATGACTCCATCGCAGATAAGTTTGATACCGACGATACGGAACCATTCGTCATTGTGTTGTCTGCTGAGCTCGTGAGCATGCTTGACTTGAGCGATGCAAGCTTCGACGTCGGATTCGGGACGAACGAACCAATGTGCCGCTACGCGGATGGGTAGTTTCCCCTTCATCTTTGCTTTGACACGGAGGATGCAGTCGAGCGATAATGGGTCGAGCGCCATGTCAATACCACCCGTAAAGCCACTTTGGTGATACGAGTGGCAAGCGCGCATGAAACTCGCCTCTTGTTCTTCTTTTGTCGCCAAACTGGCCAGCTTTGGCCAGACAAGCAGAATGTTGGCCATCTCGAGCAACAACCCTGAAGCTTTACCCGTGGTTGGATCGCGAACGATCTCTCCACCATCAGGAATGGATGTTTCATCGGTTATACCGAGCTCCTTCAACGCTGCTGTGTTACACCAGTGCGAATGGAGGTCAAACGCTTCAATGTACACTGGTCGATCGGGGACCACCTCGTCAATCCAAGAAGCAAGGGCTTTGCCATCGGTGCTGTTCTGCATCCAGACAGCAGCTAGAATTCGAGGTGCATCGGGCTTGGCTTCCGCAGCTTGCTTGATTGTCTGCTGAATCTGTTCGAGGTTCTTACACTTGCCCAGATCGACCTTGTCGAGAGACTGGCCAAAGTTGAGCAGGTGCGTGTGTCCGTCGATGAATCCAGGTACGACGAGCTTGTTGCCACTCAGGTCGACCGGAGTGGCGCTTTTCTTGAGTGCGGAAGGGACGCTAGCTTCATCGCCCACGTAGGCGAGCTTTGCGTCTTGAACGACGATGCATTCTGCGAAACGGTTTGCAACGGCCAAAGGATCCGAGTAATCCTGTTTGAGCAAGGAGGCAGCTTCGAGCTCCTCAGGCTGTGCCGTGAAGAAGAGGGCGTTCTTGAAGAGCTTGACGCTCATTGCTCGGTAAGTTGAGTGTGCTGGTGGAGAAGGGGAGGGATGGTTACAGGGAAGTCGGACAGGGGAGGTTTGCTACCGAGGGATCCTCATCAACATCTTATAGCCTCGTAAGCACGCTCGGATAAGACGCCCTAGTCAGCAATGACCAGAAGGAGAGCAAGTGGGTATAGAAGCTACAGTAAGCGCTTTTGGCGCCCTCTCTTGGCCACCTGAGAAACGTTGTTTGCCAAGTCAAAGACACACCGAGCGGCTGCCGTGTCGTGGGGCAGCCAAAAGTCGAAGCCCGTTGATGCAAGGCTCGTCTAGAATCTCTTTCCGATTGCATCTAACGCCAGCTTCGTTTGGCCGAATCGAGTTGCCTTGCCGCTACGAAAGAAGGCTTGTCAGGAGTATACAGTAAGCGGCTGAGCTGTTGCCTGTCAATTCATTATCAGTTGTCACTTGGCGGATACAGTAATCGCATAGCGTATCGCCGCGCCAAACGCGGCTACTGCTCCGCCTGAGGATTTTTCGACAAAGTTCGAATTGTTAAGCCGCACCCACCAGGCCGCAGTGCCGATTTAGCGTTGCGGCGACGCAGCTCCGAAGAAGTCAGCAGACCGGCTCTGAAAGAGAGAGAGAGAGAGAGAATGGCGCCCAGAAGTACAAACTGCAACCCTGTCACAGTGACACAAAAAGGAAAAAGGTGCACAGCCCATCCCGCGTGCCGATTGGGCAGCTTTGGACCCCTTTTTCCATTCGTTCTCTTAGTGTTTCTGAAATGACATCCATGTCAAGACGCCGTCCTTCATCTTTCCCTTGACCCACCATCTTGCTTTCCCCCCCCCCAAAATCAACAACATCTCACACAAGATCTTCTAGCTGCAGGGCGACACTTGGAGGAGGCACTCGCAACCGCCTGTACCAATTAGACCCATCCCTTGGCCCGCTACACAGTCAGCTCACCATGCCCGCACGAGATCAGCAGGTGCCAGAGCTCTCCTACCTTCCAACCTATACACAGACCAGAGCGCCACCTCCGTCCGGTCCACCGCCTGCATACGCCAATGTCATCGGCAAGATGTACCCATACTCGCTGCGGCCGGTGCTGCTCGTCACCACCTTCTGCACCTTTCTGTACCTCTTGCTCGTATCCATTTCGAATTTCAAAGACATTGGTCACTCTGGCAACAATGCGACCATGAACATCTTTGACATTGTCACCGGCGCGCTGCTCATGGGTGTCGCTCTCATCGAAATCGTCGGCTTTGTCGGTGCTCTCAAGACCAACCTGAAGCTCGCCACGCTCTACTCCAAGCTCACCGTGCCCGGATTCGCCTTGGTAATCGCATGCGAGGTGCTCAGCATTGCAGGACACTACATGTTCAAGACTCGCATCATCAATGACTGCATCGCCCGAAACACGGGTGCCGTCGCTCCCAGTTCCAACTTTGGCTGGTTTGGCGAATCGAGCAGCAACACGGTCATGTCGTCGCAGGACGCCACCAACTACTGCAACAGCTCGTGGAGGTACGATTCCACGTGGGAGATTGTCTGGCTCGTCGTCACCATTGTGCTCGGCGTACCCTTTGTGCTGTTCGGCTTTGCCTTTGTTCGTCAGCTGCGCGATCCGAACTCGGTGCGCGTGCGCGAGTCCAACTTTGGCTGGTGGCAACGTCGAAACAACCAACAGCCTCCAAGCGCGCAGTGGGGCAGCCAGTACAACTCGGCACCGTACGATCCGCAATCGCAGTCACAGGCGTACTCGTATCCTCCCGCTCCGTACGGCGCTGGTCCATACGCTGCCCCCGCCGGTCCACCGCCTGGCGCAGATGGTCACCGCGATCTGCCAGGGTACGAACGCGGTGATATGCAGGGCGACTTTGATGATGACCGCAAGAGTCCCGTGTCCAGCCCGACGTCGTATGGATACAGCGGAGCCGGTCGTCCGAGCTCCAGCAGGGAACGTGATTTGAGGCAGAACGACGCGGCCAAAGACTCGCAAGTGACCATCAGGCTTGATGATGATGCTGCTGATACCAAGAGCAAAGCTTTTGGCCGTAATTCGCACGATGATGATGATGATGCGCCGAGAATCTGATGTCTTTGCGCAGACGGACTGTACGACGATTATTTTCTTGTAGCCATTCTTAATCTGTATATCGCCTTTTGTCCTTTGTTACCTATTTTGCATCTACTGTATCGCAATACTGATACTCATAAGCTCAACGATGTAGTCTTTGATGTGCAACGTTGCTTCTTCTGGGTTGTGTTTAGTCGCTCAATGAGGCGGAGGAAATTTGGCGGAGCGATTCAAGGGTTCGCTCGAAATTTGGGCGCACGAGCGGTTTTCTCCCTTCCCAGTCACAAGTTTTAGAGATTTGGTAAGACGGCTCTCATATTCCTGACTCGACCTTGACTTCCTTCTCACACCATCATCTCCGACTTTTCCTCCCTTGCACGGAAACAATATCAGCATCAGCGAGTTGGCACTCAGTCGATGCTGTCAACAGCCACCAGACTGGTGCGACCTCGATTCTACTTTTCAAATCGTCTCGTTGCAGTACGCACTTTTTCGCTCTCCATTCCCGTCCAACGCCCGTCACCGTCTTTGATCAACATGGACGCCAAAGTCGAATCCGCGAGTAAGACAGCCATCACATCTCACAACCAGTACAAGACAGCCGGTCTCGAAAGGGACGAACTCTCTCCAAGTCCGATTGTCCAATTCAACAACTGGTTCAAGCACGCCAATGAGAATGGCGTTCCTGAACCGGAAGCAATGACGCTTTCCACCGTTGCACTCGATTCAAAGACGGGGGTAGCACGACCGTCTTCCCGAGTTGTACTGCTCAAACGGGTCGATCCTCAAGGGTTTTTGTTCTTCTCCAACTATTCGTCGAGAAAGGGACGAGAGTTGGAGTCCAACCCGTACGCCTCACTCGCATTCTACTGGAAAGAACTCTCGAGATCCGTGCGCGTTTGTGGTCGTGTGGAAAAACTCACCCCAGCACAGTCGAAGGAGTACTACGACTCGAGACCGCTCGGCAGCCGCATTGGTGCATGGGCCAGTCCACAATCGACTACGATTGGCTCGAGACAGGAATTGGAGCGGAAAGTGAAAGCTGTAGAAGACAAGTTCGGTGTTCCAGGAGCAGCAGGGTTGGACGAGAGTCAAAAATGGCAAGGCGACGAGAGGCAAGTCGACGTGCCATTGCCGGAGTTTTGGGGAGGATACAGGATTGTACCGGATGAGGTCGAGTTTTGGTGTGGACGACCGAACAGGCTGCATGATCGATTCAGGTATACCAGGAGTCTAGACTGTGAAGTTAGTGCGGATAAAGACAAGTGGTCAATTGACAGGCTTGCGCCTTGAGTCAATAAGAAGCAATGCTCAGACAAGGTTTGTGCAAAAGATGTTGTATTGTCATGGCTGTAGTTTAGGGGTTCTCTGATTTGGACACCTTGCCGACGATGTTGTATCGCTTGGTGTAGTATGCGTGCTGCGTGCGGACGTGGTGAGAAGTAAGGTTGTCAGTTCAGTGTGCGATTGGATGTAAATTCTCCGTCTAGGGATCTCCGAACTCACCCAGTCATTGAGAACTTTCAGCTGCTTCTCGTCCAACGTGCTGTAATCGCTAACTGCATTTTCGGGTTTGAGCGAGGACATGCCTAGACCACGCGAGCCGTCTTTGCCTGCGAAGATGTGGTAGCCTTTGCCGGGAGCTGGAACATTTACACGCCAATCACAAGCGAACCAAGTGTTACATATCGTCAGCCACAAAAAAATAGCCCTTCCACAATGATTTCGAGGTGTTTTTGCACTTACCATACATCTCCCGCTTGGGCGAAACATCAAAAACGTCGCCCTTGACAGCTACGTAGACCGGCTTGGATTCGTCCGAGCCATCGTACTGTTTGAGCTCGTCGACCGAGATGGGGCCCTCTTTGGGTGGGCTAATCGTCGCAAAGAAACATGTGGACATGCAAGATTGATCAGCTCAAAGAACCCAAGCTTCAAACTTGCTCCGTCGAGCAGCTGAGTGACTTACTGAGTAGGCTTTGTGGTAGGCTCCATCAATTTTGTTTTTGTTTTGCACAGTGTGTAAGGTGAACGGTGATGGTGGCGTATGAAGAGCCAGGGATAGCGAGGAAGCTGAGGATGGTCGATGCGCCGTTTCTCCACCTTTTGAAAGCGAGGAATTTCCCCGGATTGTCACCAAGGCAGGATCAAACAGCCCGAGCAAAAGCAGACGGATGTTAGGTCTGATCTATGAGCGCAGCTGGACGTCACTTTACATGGCCCAAACTTTTGTCGTGCGGAAAGACGATCTCAATTTTTTGGTTTCTCCTCACCGCTCAGAAGCTTTCGAGGTTTCTTGATGTTTCCATCTTACTTTCTTATCCTCATCATACCCTTCGAAGCGACATCCCTACCATCACCTCTGCTCGCATTTCTTCCACTGGCATCAACACAGCGCATTAGTAGCCGCACTACGCTGCATAAAACGACCTCTTCACTTTGGCTCGCAGAAGCACACCTCCCACGACCCCTACACCCCTCGCTCTAACGGCGCCGGACTCGAATCCGTGCAAAATAAACCACCAACCATGACGACGGTACAAAAAATCAAAGAGATCGAGGATGAGATGAACAAGACGCAGAAGAACAAGGCGACGTCCTACCATTTGGGTCAACTCCGTGCCAAGCTCGCCAAGTTGAAACGAGAACTCATCACCCCATCAGGTGGAGGTGGTGGTGGTCCCGGTATTGGGTTTGATGTGGCCAAGACGGGTGTAGCATCGGTAGGATTTGTCGGGTTCCCATCGGTGGGTAAATCGACGTTGATGTCGGGATTGACAGGGACAACGTCCGAAGCGGCAGCGTACGAGTTCACCACTCTTACCTCGGTCCCGGGAACAATCAAGGTACACGGAGCGCCGATTCAGATCATCGATTTGCCAGGTATCATCGAGGGAGCCAAGGATGGTAAGGGTCGTGGTAGACAAGTTATCGCCGTAGCACGAACGTGCAACTTGATCTTTATCGTATTGGACGTTGGTAAACCATTGAAGGACAAAGCGATCATCGAAAACGAACTGGAAGGCTTCGGTATTCGACTCAACAAGAAGCCACCCAACATTGTCGTCCGCAAGAAGGAGAAGGGAGGCATTGCCATCACCAACACAGTGCCTCTCACCAAGTTGGATCACGACGAAGTCAAAGCAGTCCTCAGCGAATACCGTATCTCCAACGCCGACGTGTCCTTCCGTCAAGATGCCAACATCGAAGAGCTCATCGACGTCATTGAAGGAAACCGTATCTATGTACCCGCCATCTACGTGCTCAACAAGATCGACTCGATCAGCATCGAAGAGCTCGACCTGCTGTACAAGATCCCGAACAGCGTACCCATCTCATCGCAGCACTGGTGGAACGTTGACGACGAGTTGGTGGAGAAGATGTGGCAAGAACTGTCGCTGGTGAGGGTGTATACGAAGCCGAGGAAGGCTGCTCCGGATTATTCTTCGCCAGTGGTGCTCAAGACGGGCAGGAGTACGGTGGAGGATTTTTGCAACGCGATTCACAAGGAGATTATTAAGCAGTTCAAGTTTGCGATGGTGTGGGGTAAGAGCGCTAAGCATCCAAGAGGACAGAGGGTAGGTGCGGATCATGTTTTGGAGGACGAGGACTGTGTGACTATCTTTAAACGATGAAGGCTACTGCATAGGAATGTCAATCTTTGGTCGTAGAAGCGTGTGGTTTTGAGTCTTACGGCATGCAGCACCTGGTACTGGTGCAGCTACGGGCGTTAGCTGACTGATTGAGCTGGTAGACTGGACTGGGCTAGCGCTGCCGAGCTTGTAGAATAGGCTGCAAGAAGAACATGCAGATTATCGGTGAGATCGTCCTGACGAAGCTCAGCAAGGTCTAATTGCTGTTGCCTGTGCCTGTACTTGGCCCGAAGGCAGCAGAAACTGAACTTGTGCTTGCAGAAATGGTGTGGGCTGGATTGGTGCTGGCTGTGCCGCTGCTGTGGACGTTACTGGCAGTAAACAGACGCTCTCGCCTTATCGCACGAGACACACGCAGACAAAATTGAGTCTGTACAGCAAATCAATCTGATCTTGTGTTAATGGCCGTGATGGATGCCAGTCAAACTAAATTTGGCTTCGAGGGAAACACATGGAAATTTCCGCTACGGTGCAAACCTCGTCCATTGCCTCTTGCATCGGTTCTGGAATACAATCTTAATCCATAGCTGTTCCATAGCCTCTGGATTACCAATGGAAGAGGTTTGTACCATAGCCAGCCTATGGTTTGCCAATGAAACAGCTTTTGGACCATTGGCAATGGACATGCAAACCCTAACGCTCCTTTTTTTCCGCCTCGGCCCTGAGCCAAAAACATCCGTGAGTCGCGTGACTGGCACCACCCGAGCATCGCAAGCACTATCACATACAGTAGTGTATGGTCAACGACGCGCTTTAGTGCACTTTAGTCTAAAGTGCTTTAGTACTAAAGCAAATTTGGCTGGTAAAAAACTTAGATCTGTAAAGCACCTCTCGAGACACTTTATGCTAAAGCACTTTTAGTAAAATAGGATATTTTATCAATTCTGACCTGTTTGCATCACAAATCAAGATCATCCGCTAAGCTAAGTTGACACAATTATTGACCACCCTAGGAACTTTAGACTAAGTACTTTAGGCTTGCGCATCTCGTTGACCATCCCTAATTTATGTGGCCCAATTTGACCTAGGCCAAAGGCCGATTGTCTTGTTCTGATCCGCAAACGGGCATTCCATTAAAATGTGCAACTCAAGCAAGTTCTCGCTCTGTCGGCCGGGGTGCTACCACCTGTCAACTTCCAAATCCACACTCCGGGGCTCAGTCAAAGTGGCCAGCCCAAGCTCCTATTATCCATGCGTCAACGACCAGAGAGAATGGTCGAGAAAAGCAATGCGCCCAGTAAGGCCGAACAACACCCAATTCTGGCTCTCACGCCGAGCTGGTCACGTCAACCCCCACCGGTGAGTTGTCTTCCCGCCTAGTACGTCGTGATGTTGACCGCTTGACTCAGTCTCAGCCCGTTTTGATCCCGTTTGATGCCATGTCTGCTGCTGTTGTCGATCGCCAAGCGGCCACAGCGCGAGACAGATTCGTCGAACATGCAAATGCCCACTCACAACACCGACAAATGCCCACTCATGACATCGACACAGTCGATGCCGACGCGCCAGCGAAGAGCCTGCGTCAGCTGCTGCGCAATCCTCCTTCGTCGGATCAGACAGTCACCGACGTGCTGTCCCTCGATGCAAACGATATCGAATCGGCGTGGGAATGGATCACCGTCTTATGCACGGCCCTGCAGATGCTTCGACAACAAACAGTGCCAGAGCCTTCCGAAAGCAGGTTTGCATGATCTAGAAGCGACAGAGACCAGAGGAAAGCGGCCACAGGATGCAACAGGAACCTGCGTAGCAGTCGAGAACACGCTTCCACTTCAGTGCCCTTGTTCGAGCCGATGCTGAGAACGGATCCGGAGCAAATCTGATTGCTCGAGAAATTGTCCGATGTCATCTCTGCAACGTGTACCTTTACCGGCTCGTTGTCGTGCGTCTCCGGCCAGTACTGCTCTGATCACACCGAGGATGGAGAGCTGCAACGAGCGTTTCGACAAGCACAGCATACAACAGTCACAATGCAAGCTCGCCGAAACCCCACGCCGTATCCTCGTCGAGTTCCCACCATCGATGCCCTACCGAGGCATGCACCGTGCATCCGGAGCCCCAATCACATCACCCATTTCTCAATTTGAGCAGCATCGATTAGGTTCCAACGTATGAGCCGAATCTTTGATTGCGCTCTTATTCGTTCGAACCGCACGCTTCGGTCGGAATTTTCAATAGCAGAGGATATGCTGCCCCATCCCCCAAAAACTGTACGATTCGGTCGGAAATTCGTCAAGGGAGTCCCTACCGTCCCTTCTCAAAGGAGCACGTACTAAGAACGAAGCCCGTGCCACCAGTGCAAAGCAACACAAAGGTTGCGGACGACTGGCTGAGATGCGAACAAGACCCAACTCAACCATACCAAAATTGGCACCGTACCAGAACTGACACGCTGAACACCTCTCACCCCGAACTAGATATGAATGACTTTTAACCATTTACGGTACAAAAAACACGCCATCGCCCCCTTTTTTCCTGAAACATTGACAACCTGTAAGAGACGGACGAACAAAGGTCTGAGACGAGCACAAAGGATGCCCAAGTGATTCCTTCCGAAAGCAATGCACGGTAGAAATGCCTCTGAGAAAGCTCTAGACCTCTTTTAAGAAGCCAGCACTCTCCGACCGATAAACTTGAGTCCAGATGGGTGACTCTACACAGTTATCCCGGTCGTAAATGGGCGGAACCGGCTTGGTTGGCAAATTGTTCGCCAAAACCTCGAAGTGGCCACGCACAGCAAAGTGGTCGAGACATGGATACAGGTCGCTATTTGTTGTACCCCTAGGTTGACCTGAACAAACTCTTCGACAGCAAAGCCATCAAATGGAGAACCTTGACCGCTGTTGTCGATAACATGGCCTTCGCTGCAGTCGACAGCTGGAGACGGCTGCTTGTCAACAGGACACCTTTGCGGCAATCGTGATGAAGACGGCTCAGGCGCTGTGTGCGCCTTCTGCCGTCTTGAGCCGCGCTCCATCGCTTCGCTCACTGTACTCCCCGCCTTTCGCTTCTTGCCGCGAGGGGCTTGCTCAGGCTCCATCAACGACGCTTTTGAATAGCGCCCACTCCTGAGAGACGAACGGGTGCCGAATTCCATAAACAAAGTCAACAAACCACGTCGAGTGAGCGGCTTGTTACTGATGACCTCATCGTTGGAATGAGCGCCGGCACGAGCAACCTTCAATGGGGGGCCAAATAGGGTGATCGAGTTACCGTCAACAACCGAGTTCTTATTCTTGGCCTCCCAAGCAACGTACGTCATGTGTCGAGCAAAAAGGTGGTCGCTGCCAGCACCCTTGACGCCATAAGTTTGTTGAAGATCGCCAACAAAACGGGAATGAATCCGTCAACACCAGTCTGGTGATGGTCGACTTGCAGAGCGACGCCGCGCTGCCAGCAGTCCCAGAGGAGTTCGCAGGAGATTTCGCCCAAAGACCTTGGCAAGATATCAAAGTGGGTGAAGTTGACCCAAGCCTGGATACCCGAACGATCCGAGCTGGGCAGGCTTTCTTCCTGACTGCGTCCTTGCTTTTGCTTGAGGGTGCTGACGATACGGACTGTACATCGGTAGTGCACAAGGAGGACTCAATGAGAATACACACGGATTTAATGCGACGTTCAAGAACCTCTAGGGAATCCTTGTCGAAGTTGGCCAGCTGTTTGAGCAGATCCAGCAATGGCATCGGATGATGGAAGAAACGGGCGATCCACTCAAGACAGCCGGCACCCTTTTCGTGTCGAGATTCCCTAGCAAGATGGGGAGTTTTGCCACATCCCAAGTCGCCATGAGAACCATACGGGCCATGAGCTCGCCCCAGACCCCTCTGTGCTGCGTGCTCTTGAGCAAAGAGCCACGAACCACAGAAGCCAGAAATGATGCCCTCGTAGCGATCCTTGGCATGCTTCTCTACGTCCTTTGCTGACTCGTAGACTGGGAGCATGACCAACGCTGCAGCGATCGCCAAGACTGGTTCGGAAGGAGCGGTGATGCTGAGGCGCGAACCCTCCACGACCCTCCCGAGAATCCGCATGTGCCTATCGACCGATCCGGTGGCGAGCTCCGTTTGCTGCTCTGCACCGCTCCCCTCACGCGTCGGCACGAATCGAAGAGCAAGCCTTGAGGCCAAGATGTTGTAATGCAGGCTCGGCACCTGCCTGGCGAGAACATCCCCATAGTGCGCCCTGGTACCCAACAACTTCATCTGAGCATCGCCCCAGAGGTGCTTGTTGCGAAGGGAGACCCACAGAGGACGGCCATAGCTTCGCAAATGCTTCAGATCAGCCACCTCGCCAGCCAAGGCTAGTGGCGAGGCTTCGAGACGAATCACATCAAAACTCAGGGCGACAAAGGTAGGTGCGACTTGTTGCAACCTGGCTCGGTCGGAACCCAGAGACTCCTAGGGCTCGATGAGAATGGTCGCAGCACTATTTGTGCTGAGGAGGACGAGCCAAAACGAAGGGCTGCCGAGCTTCTTCTCTCGACCATTGATGAAGTTCCAGGCGCGGCAAAGACTGTTGAGATGGTGATCCTGATTGGTCATGTTTCGAATAAGGTGGACACACTCGTCCACAGCGACAAAGATGGGCGGCTTCTCGTCGACCTGCTGATTGGGGGCTCCTTCGGCATGAACGATCTCCTGGAGAAGTTTGCGAACCTTTTCGTTCGATTCGAGCTTCCAGAGATGGTCTCTGACCTTGCGCAGTTGCTGCCCAAGCGCTTGGACCCCTAGATCAAGACATGCTGCAAAAGCATCCTCGTGATTATGGGAAGTGTCCTCCTCTGCAGAAGCTTGATCGAGTTTCTTTTGCGCCAGCTTGCAGACTCAGTCGAAGAAAGTGTCTCGTCGGTTTTTAGTCCCCGTTATGATAACGGAAGCTTGCCCTGAGCCGGCATAGCGGTTCATCTCGGACAACTCTGTACACTTGGCAGCAACGCTTGCACACCCTTTGAGCCTGGCAGCGAGATGCTCAAACCAGGCGCCAAGAAAGGCCGCCACCTGCAGATCGCACGAGTACTTGGCCTTGGGCAGTCCTTGCTCGGGCTGCACATCGGCGAGAGCAGCAGCAGAACTGGAAAAGTAGGAGACGACCTTATCGTCGCTAGGCGGGAAGCTGTGGGTGGCGGTACTGCTATCCGGACGCAAGCAGACAAACAGGAGGGGAGCGTACTTGCCAAGCTCGAGCACCATGCGTGTTTTCCCAGTGCCGCTTGATTGGACGACAGGGGAGCCATGGAAGTAGAGATCGCGACCTGGAGAGCCGTCAAAATGGATGCGGACCTGAAGGACGAATTTGAGAAAGCGAACTGGAGCATCGCCTCTGAACTCTCGATCAAATTGACGAGAAAAGTGCTCCTCAATCTCGGTAGGGTCGAGCACGCTGATCGACTGCTGGCGAGAGGGCAGTTGCGGGAGAGGAAGAGAAAGCAAGGATCGGGTGAACAGCATATTACGCCTGTCCGGGTCATTGAGATCCCTTTGTGATGCAGCTCTGATCATTCCATCAAGCTTGACCCTGACGAGACGGGTGCACTCATCCTGACCCGAAGGCTTGTCGTTCTTGGAAAAGTTGGCAAACAGCCTCTCGAAGTTAGGATCTTACCCTCGGATCGCTGCAAGCTCCTTGGTCAACTTCTGAATCCTGCGAGCGAGTTCGCGTTCCCGAGCTTGATTTTGGGGTTTCTTGAAGGCTGAGCAGTAGTCCCCAAAAGACCAGAGGAGATCTTCCCAGGCGTCCTGCGAAGATATGTGCTCGCATGCTTCCCGCTCGGCCATATTTGGGGATCGGTATGACGAAGTGACTCGGGAGCCGCTGGGAGCTTGAGGCGAAGTGTTGGGTACAGCGCGAAGGGCAGATGACTGCAGCAGTGGAGAAGAAGGATTAAGAGCCGAGGGTATGGTAGGCGGAGCCGGAGACTGCATAGCTGCAAGACTCTCAATGCACTGCGAAACGAGCAAAGGCAACAGGCCAGGCGGCCAAGGATTGTGAGGGGAGGAGTAGTGATCTCGCAAGAGAAGCTCGGTAGCCTTCCGACGATCTGCGAGTGTGGAATGGCATATGGATCTTGAGGAGCAGAACCGTCGTTGTCGAGTTGCAAGCGTTGAATCATATCCTGAACAGCATTGCCCGGAAGTATTTGGTCGGTTGCAGCTGACAGTCCGGTCGCCGACGGAGAGGGTCTAACATTACGAGGGGCGGAGTTTCCGAAGTGTGAAAGCGAGGGGACCGACACACAAGACAGCGGGATGGAGGCAGTGAAAGATAGTCGAGGCCTTGCCTGTGTCCCACTCAGCTCCTTGTCTCGGTTCAAAAGGCGCCGCCACTCTACGTGGCGTGTGCTCGAAGCGGCCCCGCCCCAACATGACTAAAAACAAATTTCCTCGAACTTTACGCAAAAACCTTTGAAAGCGGTCCGACGGAGCCTGACGCCCAATTCGAAATTGTGACTATCCGGAGAAAGAGAACGAGTTGACAGAAGAATGGCTCACGGCTCGTTGAGTCTGAGCACGAGTGAAGTCAGAGACGATAGGCCTGGCAGCAAGTTTAGCCTCTCAGAGCATGTTGCGTGGGTAAAGATCGTTGTGTTGTACTCCAATATCCATCAAACTGGCTATGCACCAATCTCTGAGCTTGCGAAAGCTGCCGTTGACGGGTTCCCGCCACTTCGAGGGCAAGATGTTGTTGAGCTTGTCCTTGGTCTTTTGCTGGAGGAAGCTGAGAGAATGGTATGACAGAAGCAAGAAACCGCTGAAGGAACAAGCAGTATCTCTGACGTGTTGGTGCACATCGACAACACCGAATGATACCGGTACGTGGAGCGGGATCGTACTTCGCCCATCTGCAGCACGAAACGAAGAGATGACAGGAAGTCGTGGACAGAGGATCGTGAGCCTGTCGTTTTCTAGATGTGTTCGTAAATGTTCTGCTCATGGTAAAGTCGTGTTAGAGAGCTGGCGCCACGCATGCCTCTCGCAGCAAACGTATGGCCAAACCTTGGATGAGTAAAGCGAAAGAGCTGAGCGTGCGCTCCGCTGCAGCCCAGAACAGGCACCAAAATGTGTTCCAAGCCTTGCTCGCCGGCAAGCAATTCGAATAGTGCGTCAATCTCTGCCTTCATGTCCTTGAAAGAGAAAGAATGCGCGTGCAAGCTGTGGTTGTTGCAATCGTGTTTGTCACAATGAAGCGAAGCATTTGGACAGCTTGGATCCATTTTCAAGCCATACCTGAGGCCCAGAAGACAACGTGCAGTGCACCATTGACTCGTTACCTTCGCGCTGTCAAGCTGGAGAAATAAAGGAGACGCATTAGGTGATCCAGCTCCAGCCATCTTTGTGTTGCTCGTGTCCGAAGGGTACTTGTCTTGCATAGCGGCGAGTGTGGTTCCATTGAGGATGACGTGTCCGGGTCGCTCCTGGCTATCTTTGCCACAGCTACCTTTGCCATCGCCACCTTTGCCATCACCCTGCTTCGAGTCATTATCCGATTGTGGCGGTCGGTCATCGTCCATTGTGTTTCCTGTCGATGAGTCTGGCTGGCTGAGGGGCTCAGGCTCAACTTGCTCCTTGAGATGCTCGACCCATGCCGTTCGCTCCTCTTCCGTTGTGGTAAACGCCTCGGAAAGCCCGGTCAGCATGGAGAACAGCGTAGTCTCGAGCAGCTCAGATGGCATCCAACGATCGGCTTCCTGGTCTGACAACTTCTTCGAGCAATAAGCTGAAACCAAGTAGTAGTGTAGCTGTACCGGTGTCACAAGCTTTCCATCTTCTTGCTTCTCGGTGGCTGCCTTGTGCTTGTAACGGAAAAACACCTTTGATAGTCCGGTCGTGAGAGCAATTCGAGGGAATTCGTGACGGATAATGTGGAACAAGCATTGCTTGACGCCTTTCTGTGTATCTTTTTCGAGCTTGTCAAATGGTATAGTGTGCTGTGGAAGATCCTTGTTGTAGGATGCGGCACAGAATTCCCTTGAAAGCCTCTGCGAAAGGGTGATGTTGTACCTCTTCAGCTCAAGCAAGCCAAAGATGCGCGGGCCTTGGACTTCCGGATCGACTTCCGGAACCCAGTGATAGAACACATCCGTGCGACCCTTGTTGTACCTGGTGGTCTTGTTTGAGAGTGAACTTGTATCAGCACCTATAGCCGTGCCTCTCGAGATGGAGGGCGGGACTCGAGCAGAGGCATGGCTGGTCGATTCCGAGAAAAGATCTACACTTCCTCCGTTGAGCGTTCGAAGCGATGGGGGTAGCGATTTGGATTTCGTCGCTGACTTGGACCTGGCGCTGCCTGAGAGTGAAGACGTGCTCGAAGTGCCTCTTGAATCGTACTCCGCCACCAGTTTCCCATCCAGGGTTCCCCATGGAACATTGGGAAACATGCCATATACTTGACAAGTTGGACACGATGTGGAACCGTGCTGCTCCTGACCTCGTTCTGAATGATTAGCCACCATGGTGCCTAAGGCATATAGAATCTGGAAAAAAATGGGAGCCAAGTGTTCGCACCAAAAGCCTTCCGACATCTTTTCAATAGTGCCTCCACGTCTTTTCTTCTGTTCTTCTTCTTTCTGCTTGAATGCCGTCAAGCTTCTGTTTATCAAATGGTCGTCTTTGAAGAGATCAACAAGGAGACTTGTGAACGTGCTGACGCCATCGCGCGTTTCGATGTCGTAGACGAGCTCGAAAGGTGCAACATATTTATCGTTATCTCTCCTAGTGACGACCTCGCATTGGTGTCCACTCTCTCCTTGAAGATGGTAAGCAGGCAATCGTTCAGATGATTCCGACACTCGCGCAGAGAGATATGGCGTTCTGCTCGTCCCTCGGCTTCCTCGGCAGGTTTTTCTGCGACTCTTCTACCTTTGGCTTCTTCCTGAAGTTGCCTGCTAATTGCCTTCATCTTCGCTTTCCAAAGGCTGGGTGGGGCATCCTCCAGCAAATCGTCTATATCCTCAAACGCATGGAGCAATGGCAATGACGATAATTTCGAAGGATCGTTTGTCGATAGAGCTTTGGGACTTATGGTGAGGTCAGCGAGCTGTTGATCCAATGAGCTCTGCCGATCATCTGAGATACGTGTTTGAGGACTGGGAGATGAAGCTGGACAAGGAGCTGTCCGTGGGCTGGTCGACGCCGTGACTGTCCTGGCCATTGTCGTCCTTGAAACTGGGAGATTGATAGGTCATTTTTTGCCCTTTCTCCTGCATTGGGATCGAGATGATTGAGATTTGTGGTGGAAGTCGACAGGGTGAAAAGATCGTGTGTATTGATATTGATGTGACGAGGCCCTTCTCAAACAGAATCAGACGACGAGGTTCATCAGACAGGAAGAGCTCCTTGCCTCATGATGCTCAGCGCAGCAACTAGAGAGGTTTGGCACGTCAAAATTTGGCGCATTTGTGAGTCAAATTTCTCTATAATCACATTTTTGGCTTTTGGCTTCCACTCAAGTTATCCATGAGCTAAAGGGGCCTGATTTAGCTCACAAGATACCACTTTTCATGAGCCAAATGTTTGCACATAGTAGTTGCATCATGCAGAGATTCTGTTGCAGGTGCTCATCTGACACAGTGCCAGATGCTGTCCAAGTGTGGTACCCCAACTTGATTCTCACTACCATCAGCAAGTCTTTGCACTATGTCAGGCCAGCTGTCACTCTTTCAGCTCTCCTTGCTTGTCTTGGCAGCTGCCACCAGCTACTACATCTTAAATGTTCAAGAAGACAACCAACTTCTTTCCAAATCTTGCAGCTATACAGACCTCAAAGAGAGAGGACAGCTGCACAGCCTTGCTCATGCTACTTAGTTATCTCTGTGGAAGATCTCTTTGAGAACTGGAGTCACAATTTGGCTGGTCCACATCACACATCAGCAGAGTCTGTCTTGAAGTCACCAATCTCCTACTCAAGAGATGGGGACATCTCCTGGATGTGCACAAGTATGGAGACATGCTCTTGTCAAGGCATTGCCTTCAAAAGTATGCTCAGCAAGTTCATAGCTGATGTAATGTTGATCTGATTTGGGGCTTTGTTGATGGTACCTCTGTCAGACTGCATGTCTGATCAAGTGTCAAGAAGCTGTATACAATGGCTGGAAGCACTTTCATGCTCTGAAGTATCAAATCATCAGCACTCCAGATGGACTGATCTTTGCTCAAGGACCATGGGATGGAACTGAGAATGACTGGGCAGCCTGGAAGAAGTCTGGTGTAGGAGAATGGCTACAAAGTGCATCATTCACCAAAGACAACAAAACTCTTTACCTCTTTGGCAGCAAAGGCTACCACTTGGACCATCATCTCATTGTGCCATACAAAGGAAACAATGTGAAAGCTGAGGAGACCCACTTCAATGTGATCATGAGCAAGTATTGCATTACAGTGGAATGGGCTATTGGATCTGTTGGTGTACTCTTCCCCCAATTGAACAATAGGCAGCAGCAGAAGTTTCTCTTAATGCCAATTGCAAATGATTACTTATCTGGGGTGATCCTTCAGAATGGCCTTTCTTGCTTAAAAGGCAACACAACATCACAGTACTTCAAACTTGACCCTCCATTGCTGGACATGTACTTCACAGAGGAACATGGCCAGAGCCACAATCCTGTGTAAGCATCTGCAACAGTGTATCCATCCTCTGGTTGATACCAGTAACATTAGACTATAATTGGCTGACTTGACTCTTGATGTTGGCAACCTCATCTTCTGAAGACCAAGAAGAACCCAAACCTTGGCTATTCCCACCTGACAGTGCTGAGGCCTGAAGATCAATGAGCTTGTTGAGACTGTGAACCAATGACTTACCAATTTGCATCTTTGGTGTCTTCCTTTGCTTCAGGGTTGGCATTGTCTGTGCATTGATGTGGCTGTTTCCATCTTGATCTGTCAGTGGCTCTTGGCTCTCATCCTCCATTGAGTCTGAGGTTGTAGATCTTTGTCTATCCCACAGTCTTTGTAGAGCAAGAGTCTGTCCTGTCAGACCTGCTTGCCAAGCTACAGTCATTGCTTGTTTGTGTTTCTGGCATTCATGATGGTCAATCTGACTAGAAGATGGTGGGGTCAAATTGTCATCTTGTGGCTTGAGGAATGCAAGCTTGAGAGGTGATGTGTTGTAGAAATCCACAAGGTTGTAGAGCAATTGGTAGACTTTGTCTTCATCAAATTTGGCCCCTGTTGCCTTTAATCAGAGCTGCTTCTGGTCCCTGACATCTTTAATCATCTTCCTCCACTGTGCCTCAAAGGCTCCATGGTTGCAGTTTGGCCTCCCATGCTTGGTGAGTGCTTTGTTTGTGTCCTCAATTGCCTCTGTCCAAGCCATCAAAGCATCAGCACTTGAAGCTGTAATCCAAGGATTGTAGTTGTCTAAGGCAGTGATAAAGCAAAGCTAATCTATAGTTGACCAATTGCTATCTTCTTGGTGTGCTAATCCTGCTTTGACTGGAGTGGTGATAGAAGTTGCTGTGTCCATACCTAGCTCTTTGTTGAGCTGGCTTGAGATGTTTGGTGAGCCATTGGCATCAATATTGGCTTGATCCAGGTAGCTTTGTAGTTCTACTGATTGGCTGTCCTGCTCCAGGTTGAGGATGCTGTTCAGGCTCTCAAAGTCACCAGCGAGGCTAGCTGCAGGGGGCCAAGAAGGTTGTGTCATTGATGCAGAGTTGGAGCTGGATGACAATACCAAGGGAGAATGATGATGTGCTGAAGGAAAGGGCACACACACATCTCACCTTGCTCCTTAACCCCCAAAATTATCCCCACCAGAGTTACAATCATCTCAAGAAATTTTCCCAAAAGTATGGTACAACTCTGAGAGCTGGCATTGCTTGGTAAATCATTCAGGCATGCATCAAAGCTCATGATTTTTAAAGAGAATTGTCTACTGAAGACAATGGTATGTTTGGATTTCCAGCAGAATGCCTCAGTGCTGAGCTATAAGACTTCAAAGGCAATGTGAGTTTATCTGCTCAATTATGCCATTTAAATTCATGTTGCCTTTGAAGTCTTGTAGCTCAGCAGTGAGTGGAGCCATCAACAAGCAATTGGTATCACTGTGTTCCTTGGACAATTCTCTATCATTTAGTGAAGGTTGCTTGCTGGTTCATACCCATATACATGATAGACAGACAAAGGAAACTTAGTCAACTTTGATGGAATTTCATACTTGAACTACTTGTTTGCACCTCTAACTTGGCTGTGCTCCTCCTCCTTGCCCAGAACCTTGTCAAGAAACTTCTTTCCAAGCTGAGCAGGTCCTTTTTCATTGCAGATACTCTGCCTTTAGAATGCACTGAAAGCCCACCTCTCCATTGTCACCATCCAGTGCCTCAGTGCTATGTTCAAGTAAGTGAGTGTTGAATACTGCAATGTTGAAGGGTCAAGGTGCACTTTGATGTTGTAGTGGTGAAGCACCAGCAGGCAGAGAGCCCTAAAGTTGAACAAGAAAGAAAGTGGATGGTTGGCATCATCAGTAGGAGCATCAGAAGTGAAAGAGTCAAAGAAGGTGACTGTGGTCCACCATGGGCTGAGGAGATCAGCTTGCCTGCCAAAGACTGTATAAATGAACTCCTGCCTCTCTGCTTTCCATATCTCACTTCCATCCAGCTGGCAAAAGGGTCTTGATGCTGAGCAGGTAGTCCTTGCTGTGGTCTCTTGCCCATTTGAGGAGATCAGTAGCTTCTTGTTGAGTTTGGGTCTTCTTGTTGTCATTGGTGAAGCTGAGGTAACTGTTACCTGTGCTATGATATATGCCTAGCTCAAAGTTCCCCTGATATCATGAGCTGGAATGGTGGCTTTGAGCTTCTGAAAGCAGTCAAGACCTTTGGCAGCCAAAGCAGTAGCATGTTGCTTCTTGAAGAGTGAAGTAGGCAAGATCCTCATAAACAGTGGGTGGCCTTTCTGACTGTCTCTGAGCAGGAGGTTTGTCTTAGGGTGTTGGTGTTGGATACTAGTGTCTGGAATACAAGATTGGAGCCCTGGGGGCATTCTTGGATGCTTTGGTAGCATGGATAGTCCTAATGAGCTTCTGGATGTGTGAAACCTGAAAGCAAGCATTGCATTCACTTGCTTGCTGAGTGAGCTTTGTTTTTGGTCCTTTGCCCATGTTTGCAACAAGTTGGAAAGATGTGGTGGTCAGGAAGCAAGATTGACACAGAAAAAACCACTTTTTAAGTTTCTTGAACCAAAACCTCTAAAATGCAATTTGCCTGTGAGTCAAATTCTGACTTTGACTTTTGCACAGTTGCATCCACCCAAAACCTCTCTACTGTGCACCCCATTTCAGAGTGCTTGGAACAAGTGCTAGCTTCACTGGAGTGCAGGAGCACATGACTGCTCACGTAAGCAACACGTAAGCAAAGGTGACACATAAAGCTAACTCAGCTGGCCTCTCCATCTTTGCTTCCTCACCATCACCTCACTCACTGTCTTGCCTTTGTGATTCAGCTATTTTCACCCTCCTGCCCCGTCCTGTTTGTTGCTATGTCCTTGAGGAGGATGCTCATAGTTGAACACCTTGAGCACCGACAGAACACCTTCACCAAGCAAGCAATCATGGCGCAGACACTGATGATGAGGAAGGTGTCAATCAACAGGCAAAAGCAAAACATATGCTTCAAAATGATGCCAATTCTTCAGCCATTGTGGAGCACAAGGAGATGAAGAATCAGTGTAAGTGCCATCAGCAGTCAAACTGTGGGAAAGTACATTTGGGGGTTGGGTGATCTGGATTGGTTAGGTTGCTAGCCAATCTGAGGTACCAACAATTGTATTGTAGCAACCATCAATGGATTACTGTGGCAGGGTATCAATCTACTTGAGTGCATATTGTTGTTAAGATACCAACATTCTGGTAACACAGGGAGAGTCAATGTATCTTGATGATCCATGGTAGCTTCAGACTGTACAGCTGTACAATGAATAGTAGGCATCATCAACATAATTGTAGGCATCTACAATGAGTGTACAGTAGAGGAAATACTGATTCAATTCAATAAGGAGATTGACTGTGACTGCAATACATGTGCTCTATATATACATGTTGCATTCTGTCCTGTCCACCCCTCTCCTTTCCAAGGGACTTATCTGACCCCCAAGTAACATTGTTCCTCAGCATAGTCTGCACCATCTACACAAAGTAGACACCTGTCACAGGAATTGCGAAATTGGTGATAGACGTACCTTACCACCTACTTTGATCCAGATTGGTGGTAAGGCTTGGCTAATGCCAATTCAGGGTCTAACCAGTTTCAACAGGCCAAACCTGCCAGCAGGCCTCATGGTGGGTATTGTGAAAAAGATACAATGAAGGAGCTAGACAACTGTTGATTGGGGATAGGCAGATGCAATGTTTGATGTGTCAACTTGTGATATTTGGTGCCAACAATAGATAATCCTAGATAAGAGTTGATTATCTTGGGCACATATCACTGTTGTTATATTGGTGGTATATCAATGCAGGAGAATACACTCTAGTCTATCATCATCAAAGGTCTTGGGTAGCTTGGACTGAGTTTGGATTGTGGGTGCAAGGTAGTGATACTTGGTGCCAACAATAAGTTACAGGTAGAGGAAACTAGATGTAGATTCAATAAAGGACCAAATGCATACCTACAGTATGTTGGAAATTGCAGCAATTTGCCTTCTCTGAATTCAGCAGTACATCAGTCTACCCACACATTTCATATTGTTGGTATAGACAATGCATCCCAGGTGTTGACTCCACAAGATCAATGCTGCCTATGGGTTCATGGCAGAGACAACTTATTTGCAGCACTAGCTACCCACACTCAGCACAGAGCAGTACCACACTGCATGTACAGCCAATGGGATGACAGAGAACCCAATGACTCAAAGGGTCTGACCTTGAAAACTGGAAGTTGCATCAATTGGTGTATTGCCCACCCCAACAACACACAGTCCCAATGGACATCCAATATATCAAATGAACTATGCATACTTGTCCCCAGTGTGGGCAAGTCCCCATGCCCAACCAACATGATTGGAGGAGAGGCCCACATATCAGACCAATTGGGTGCATCATACACAGCCAATGGGAGAATAGAGAATCAAGTCAAAGACTGGGTGAAACCATGAGATCTCTGGATGGTTCATAGGGAGAATGGATTATCTGCACCAACAACAGAGTTGCAGTGCAGCAATGTTGAAGGGCACCAGAGATAAAGGGACAAAGACATAAACAATAGAGGAAATTCACTAAGATGGACAGGAACAATCACATATATAGCACAACCATGTACTGTAGGTATGCATTTGGTCCTTCATTGAATCTACATCTAGTTTCCTAAGCTTGGGTCCACTCCAGAACCTGTGTTAGGGAATGGCAGCATGGATTTGCAATGGTTGATGGTACCCTTGTTCCATTGCAATTTGCTCCTGGTATGGAAGGTCACTTTGACAGGAAGAAGAACTACAGCCTCAATGTCCAACTTGTCATCCTACCACATGACCTCTGGGTGATTGAATATGTTGTTGGTGTCCTGGTTCAACACATGATAGCAGCACCTTTGCCAAGTCAGATATCTTCTCCAACCCCAGGTGATATCTTGAGGCTGGTGAATGGATTTGGGAGACCTTGGATACAGCTTGTTGGAGCACATTGTGTCACCATATGGTCATGCTGCTTCCTTGCATCTGAAGAGTTCCGCATACACAGCTGTCAGTCACATCTGGATCAGGGCCAACCATGCCATTGGATATCTGAAAGGATGCTTCCAAGCACTCAAGGGTCTTCGCAATATGATTAGAGATCAAGACTCCCACAGGACAGCCTCAAAACTTGTTATTGCAATGCTAGTTGCACATCATCTGGCAATCCCTTACAATGATGTTGATGAGTACATTTTCTTTGAAGGTGAGCAAGAGAACATTGCACTACAACATATGACAAGACAGCTGCAAGATTGCAGAGAAGCAGCTAATCAGCTCTTCTAAGAGGAAGAAAGGTTCCAATGCCAGCACATGTCAAGACACAGTCATGATCAAGAGAGAAGGAAGAAAGCAAAGCTGCTGAGGGAAGCATTGCACAAAGCTCTGTTCCGTGCAAAGGGCTACAGGTTCAATGATACTACAGAGGATTCAAGGCTGCAGGAGAAGAGGAAGGACCGGCTCCCCCATCAGCGACAGCTTGACCTCTGCTGTTCACAGCAACTTTCTCCATCAGACTCTGCATGAAGCACTGCATCTGATCATCATGTTTGGCAGCCCTTTCATCCATCATCTCCATCATACACTCCATAAAAGAATGTTCTTGCTGTTGCAAAGAAAGCTGTTGTGCATTCTGTAGTCTGATTGCCTTGAGGTTGTTCTCTGTTATGTGCTGTTGAGATTCTGTGATGGCCTCTATCTGATTGTCTTGAAAGATTGAGAATGGTCACTTCTTCTGTAGTTGGCCTCCACAGGTAGATAGTTGCAGGTTGGCTTGGTCTACAGCTGGCATTGAGAGGCTGCAGTTCCTGGAAATTGAGGGTGATGGTGAGGCTGATCTTCCCTCTGCCATTGTGCCCAGGCTAGGAAAGGAGGATGCATCATCCAAGGAGTTGGCTGGCTCATCCTCGTCAAGGTCTGAGTCATTGCTCTCTTGCAGCTGTGAGTCTGCTGTCAGTTGCTGGGCTGACTGGCTGTGACCACCAGTGAAGATGTTGGGGTGCTTGGCACCTGTCAGTTGAGATAGAGTTGATGGAACATGTCGAACCAGGGTTCTTGCTGGAGAATGGTTACAGTCCCTGAGAAGCTGTGAATCTGCATGAAGCTCTGAAAGAAGATATCCTGGCCTGTTTGGCTCATGGCATTGTACCATTGCTTGAACTGGCCAGAAAGACTTTTTATCTTCTGTTGGACTGTTTTGGTATCAGGTGGATTGTTCTGACAGAGGCATAGGCCTATCTCTTTTGCAATATTTGTCTTTGTTGCACCTTGAACTCTGTTGTTGCTGTGGTTGTGAATCATGACAGCAGACCAGTCAACATTCTGATACAAGATTTCAACCAACCAAAGCTCCTCATCCTTGCTCCAGTCTACATGCCTGCATCTCTGTCCTGGAGTTGAGACTGATGGTGTTGGGTCTGTTTGGGAAAGAGAAGACATGGTGAAGTGCAGTGCCAAGCAGTATGTAGATGATGTGTGTGGTAAAAAGGCAAAAGTGTACACTCTAGGCTCTGTAACTCAACCCCTCATGGCCAAAGCGGTATGCCTCAAATGCCAAATACCCAAATTTGTGCCCTCTTGGCGTGTTTATTTTTTGGTTGAGTCACAGGCCTAGGTTGGAGGATTAAAGTTCAATTTTCAAAAGTAGCTAATTTCCAAAAATTGCTCGGCACCACCAGGGCTCCTGGTGTGCTGCCTCGCTGGGCACCTTTCCAAAAATGGTTCTCGATGGCCTCATGAGAGGATCAACCACTAAGCTAAAGCAACACAATTATTGACCACCCCACTTGCTTTAGACCAAGTACTTTTGCGACGCGCAACTCGTTGACTGTCCCTATTGTGTCTCCTTGTCTCAGAGTATGCTGAGTGTACCTCTCCCTGCTGATTTTCTTTGTGCGTGTGAATCACGACAAACTGCGGTAGCTCCCGAAGGAGGCGAGCGTGTCCCCACTCTCGACGCACTGTTGATCACTTGACTCCTTTTGCCTGTCCGATTTCCGAGCTGTCGAAAATCTCAGTTGTCACGCTGCAGCGGTGCGCACTCAGGGCAACTGCGTTCCTTCAGTTCCTCGATCAACAGCAGACGCATCTCCCCAACTACTGCTTCTCGACAGATGCAACCACACGCGATTGGCAGAGGTCGCGTTAAACGACGAAGATCAGACCTCGATGTCCTTCTCCAAGATGTTCCTGACCTCGCGAGCCTGGCTATGACGGAGTGGACAGTGGTACGGTCAAGCCTTGCGAGTCCTGTAGCAAAGGCAGATGCGAACTCCACCTTGAGTGAGTTGCACGGTCGTCGTGCAGAAAGCGATCATATTGATACCGCATACAGTAGCGCCTTCAGTTTCCCCCGGTCACTCCCTCAACCTCCGTCCTCAGCACACTGTTCACGTCTCACGT
Source organism: Anthracocystis panici-leucophaei (assembly GCA_014826065.1). Taxonomy (NCBI): domain Eukaryota; kingdom Fungi; phylum Basidiomycota; class Ustilaginomycetes; order Ustilaginales; family Ustilaginaceae; genus Anthracocystis; species Anthracocystis panici-leucophaei. The sequence goes on along the minus strand of CP060306.1, from coordinate 573,710 downwards.
CGTAGTCAAACAGCACAGCTCTTCACATTCTCTCCAACCCCACAACGTAAGCAAAACGAAAGGTCACATTAAGCTACAAAGCACATGATATTGTATGTGTAACGAGGCACGGGACGACGCTTAGAGCTTGGCCTTCTGGGCCTTGAGGACACCGTCGAGCTTGGTGGCGAGCATGATGTTGCCCTTGACCTTGAGCTTGCCGGACATGAAGGCCTTCTGACCGTTGACCTTGCCATCGGCGAGGTCGATGAAGGTGTCGTCGGAGAGGTTGATGGTGACATCGGCCTTGCCCTTGGCCTTGCCCTCGTAAGCCTCGGCGTTCTGTGGGTGGGGAAGAAGCAAGGAAAAGGAGTCAGCGAGAGGTCTAAATATGTATGTTTTTGTTCCACATCAGCGCAGCCCATCAGCGAGCAAACGGCACCATATGGAGAGAATCATGAACCTGTCGAATGCCGGTCGGTCATCGATGGCGGTGCTCTGATCCAAGCGGCAGCGCAAAACCAGCTCGATCGCTAGGTTGGTCTGCCGCTTTGAAGGAATGGCTCGCGGTATCGATGTCCAACTAATGGGCTGGTGTAAAGACGAAAACGTACCTTCTTGAGGTCAATGGTCCAGACAAGCTCCTCGCCCTTGGGGTTCTTGACGTGCATCTCGAAGACACCGTTGGTCTAATGTTCGGGAAAGCGTTACGTCGTGATAGTGGATTGAATGAGTGTGTGCGACACAGCACAGCGGGTACGGATCAGGAGCCGTGAGAAGAAGGGATGGGAAGAGCAATCGACGGAACGAAAAGGGTCAGTGATACATTCCAATGACAAGAAGCGGCCTTGACAGTGTCTCTCCAGGCAGCAGCAGCCATCAACAGTCGACAGCATGCTCGGATTGTTCGTGAGTTGCAAGCATCTCTTCACCGCTGCCTCTTATGGCTTTAGAGAGAGACACAAACCACGACGAGCAGCTGTCAAACCTGTTGGCGAGCTGACCAGACTGCCAGCAAAGGATGCCGTCCAAATGGACTATGAGCTACGCACCTTCTTCTGGATGTCCTTCTTCTCCTTGTCATCCATGGTCTTGAGACCGTCGGTGATCTGCTCGAAGAGAGCCTTGGACTTGAAGTCAGACATTGTGGATGTGTGTGTGTGTGTGTGTTATGGAGGAGATGGTGGTGGAAAAAAAGGGCAGGGTGGTTTGTCAATGACAGATGTGGTCGTAATGGAAAATTGACTATCAAGAATGCGGGGGATGATGGATTATGTAGTTGCAAGCGACCGAAATTGGGCGTGAATACCTACTCTCTCTTAGGGACGCACAGAGAGCAGGGTTTGATCGCCTGCGAGGGGAAACCACAGATCGTTCACAGCGACGAGGCGGTTGGACACACACATACACAGAGTCGAACAAAGCTCGCGTGAATCAAGAGTGGCCGTTTTCGCTCTCCGTAATTGCACTTTTCCAGCGAGGTGACGTTCCAGAAAGTGCGCTCTTTCCGAAAGCAGCGTGAAAGAGGCCCAACCTCGCGCATCCACCTTTGAATTATCTCCACTTTTTGGTCGAGAGAAAGCTAATGCCGGCTTCAAGTCATGAATAAGAAAATTGCAAACCCCACCTGATCAAGACACAAATACAAATCTGAATACTGTATCTTCATTTTCAGAAAATGCGGAGGTAGCCACCGGTTGGTGGTGACTGCTTGGATGCCTTGCCTTTTGCTCGATACTGGACCTTCTTCACAGGACGTCGATCGACGATGCTCTTCTTTTCTCGCTCTGATGGTGTCACTTGGGCGTGCATCTCAGTCAGTGTTTGAGCGTGAAATGCCGCCTTGCAGCTTTCCAAGAGCAAGCTCGCCTGACCCTCTCTCTCTCGCGCTCTGATTCCATAGACTCTCTTCGCACATACCAATTTGATGCCCAAGTCGCCCCTGTAGATCCGCACTCTGTCTTGAGGACCATCGAATGCCATGCCATCTCGAACATGATCAGAAGCTTCGACTGCCAGTTCTAGTGACAATGGCGGCAACTTGCGACTTGGAGTTGGAAATCGCAGCAGAGAAGCTACTTTAGATTGAGAAGCATCTACTGTACTTACAGTACGCAGAACCAGAAGCAATGACGGAAAAAAAGCGAGCATAATCAAGCTGAAGACCCCACACTGGGAACAGACTCGTCCATGTCTATCCGGCTTTAGCTTGTCCTTTTGCTTCCGTGGGCCGCCCAACAAAACAAGACCAGTTGGCAATCCCTTTCGCTTCGCCTTACCGCACGAGATCAGTCGGCTGTTCCTTGTAGCTACTCAATCTGCAGCCTCCTCTTCTCAAGCCCTTTGCTATCATGCCATGGAATGAACGGATCTTCGGATCGCCGATATAAACATCGGACATCGGTGTCGGGCTCGTATCGTTTCAATTTTCAGACATCCTCGGGGCCACATTGACGCCAAAGACATCATCCTTCACCAAACGTGACAAAAAAAAAAAAAAAAAAAACCAGGAACGATTGCTGAAATGCTAGTATACAAAGATGCAAAGAAGAGTCGAACAGGAGGGAAAATGTGAGGCAGTCGGGCAGCTTACCCTGATCTGCTGCCAATCTCGCCAACGACTGTTCAAAGAAAAAAGCAGCAACACAAAGAAGTCAGCATTCATCATCTCGACAATCACTCGTCCACGCTATGAACCTCAACAACTTACATCTTCCGACTGCTCCGCCTCCTCAATCGCATCGCTCTGGCTCACCGTCCGCAGCACCGACTTTTTACTCGACTCTTGCATCTCTCCAGCGATGATCAGTTCGTCCAAGATAGCGTATGCTTTTTGAAAGTTGAAGATAAGATCCAACTCGCACACGTTTCCAAAGTATCGATCGAGCACCTCTACGTATCTATGGATGATCTCGAGCGTCACCAGTTCGTTGTCGCCCTGACTGATGCCCGTGACAAAGAAGAGCGAGGCGTATCGTCGGTAGACTACCTTGCTGTCTTTGTATTCGAGGAAGTTGCACATTCGGGTTCGTCGTGCAAGTACGAGTTGTGTGACATCCTTGGTGATTTTGAGTTTGGCTTTGGGTGACATGGTGGTGAACCATTTTGCGAGTCGTACTTTGCCTTGACGGCTGATGAGCAGGATCCAGTTGATCTGTTGTGAGGAAGGAGGAGGCTGACATTCAGTATCTAGAGGATGTCGACCTGAGCAGCTAAGATCTTTGTATACTTACCGCCATCTTGAAATGCAACAGCCACGCCAAGCAGTGATGAAGGCTCGCGTTTGATGGTCGATGACGAGCTGGAAGAGTCGGTGTTGATCCCGAGCAGCACGTTGATGCAAAGTGTGTCCCGAGCGCTCAGCTCGCCTCTTGATAAATGTGAACGCGTCAGGCTGACTAATCAAGCCTTTACACAAAAAGACCAACACTTTTCGCCTTGCACGCACCTCACGCGAGGCCAAAGCTCTTTCTCAAAGGGTCCTTGCTTGCCAACCATCACTGTGTATCTCGCTCTCATCATAAGTTAAGTCTCGATGTGCCAACCATCGCTGTAGCTGAGCTACATTCACCTCCAAAGAAAGGAACACGGTATGGCATGCTCCCGACACACTTTGTCAGCCCTGCCTCCATCTCGCAGCATGCCGATAGACAAGAGCACAACGACGTTATGACGGTTGCCACCACCAACGCCTCGAATGGCGGCACGGTCTATCCTCCTTCCACACCCTCTGGCACCGCTCGCAAGGTGAAGGGTACACCACCTTCGAGTCCTACGGTGAAGAAACTTTTAGGATACCACGGCATTGCCTCGCTCACCATCGACACTGGACCCTTGTCTGGTCAAACAGCAAAGAAGAATGGCTCGACTACAGAACCATCGCCGACAATATCCACCGGTGCATCTACAGGGACCAAGAGGGGACGATGGCACACGCTCGAATTTAGATTCTACTTTCTCGTGTTTGCCGTCGTGGTGCCTCTGATGGTCTATGTTCCCGTCAGTCTCAGTACGCCGTCGAATCCAAACTACTATTCGTACTCGAACCACCTCAAATCCGGCTGGATCGTGGGTAGAATGCGCGATGACAGCGACTTTCAGTATCGATCCTTTCGAGACTACGTTCCCGCGCTGGTCGGGATCATGGGTGTCTATTTGGCGCTTTCCAAGCTATTCACGCTGCTGCCTTCGTCCACGTCAGCAAAATATACGCGGATCGATAGCAACAGCAACACCACCACCACCTTGGCAACAGTCAGGCCAAACAGGATCGCATTCCTCGCCGTGTTCACCACCATCTTCATCTTTGCGCTGCACGGCTTTAACTCGCTCAAGCTGTTGTTGGTGCTGGTGACCAACTATGGACTGGCGAAAGGTTTGGGTGGGAAGAGGATCGCGCCAGCCGTAGCGTTTGCTTTCAACATCGCAACCCTGTTTGCGGTACATTGGAATGACGGTTTCGAGTACAGTCGTATCTCACCGGTGCTGAGCTTTCTCGAAGTGTTCAAGGGACTGCTGCCGCGCTGGCAGATCAATTTCAACATTACGATGCTCAGGCTGGTTTCGTTTGCGATGGACTATCATTGGGCCAAGTGCGAGGCGGATGCAGGGGGCAGGCTGGGAGAGCGATGGGAGACGTGGTGCGGCAAGGTAGGGAACCGACGTATCAGGAGCGTACGAGGTTGACACAGCATTTGGAAGAGTATACCCTCGGCAACTATCTACTCTACGCTCTCTACCCGCCACTCTTCATCGCCGGACCGATTATGACTTTCAATGATTTCAATAGTCAACTTCGACGTCCGGTGCGCATCCAGACAGCCACGGTTCTGCGGTACGCCTTGCGCTTCGTCATCTCGTTGTTCGCCATGGAGCTCATCCTGCACTTTATCTACGTGAACGCGATCAAGGATTCCAAAGCTTGGGTGGGGGCCACACCGTTAGAGCTGTCAATGATTGGGTTCTGGAACCTCATCATCGTCTGGCTCAAACTGCTGATCCCTTGGCGGTTCTTCCGACTCTGGGCCATGGCAGACGCCGTGGAAGCTCCAGAGAACATGGTCAGGTGTATGGCCAACAACTACTCGACGCTGGGCTTTTGGAGATCGTGGCATCGATCGTACAACCTTTGGATCGTACGGTACATCTATGTGCCGTTGGGAGGGAGTCGGAACCAGATCCTTTCGACGCTACTCGTGTTTACCTTTGTCGCACTCTGGCACGATCTCAGCCTAAAACTGCTAGCTTGGGGTTGGTTGATCACGTTCTTCATCGTTCCCGAGGTTCTAGCGAGAAGGTTGCTGCCGTACAGTGCGTACGGTGACCGGTGGTGGTTTAGACACGTAGCGGCGGTTGGAGGGGTGGGCAACGTGTTGATGATGATGACGGGCAACTTGGTCGGCTTTGCGATTGGGACGGATGGGATGAGGTACATGCTTGAACAGCTTTTGGGAGTTGGGAAGGGTGAGGTTTATGGTGGGTGCGTGTGCGACGTTGTTTGTAGGGGTGCAGGTGATGTTTGAGTATAGAGAGGAGGAGGTTAGACGGGGATTGATAGGAAGTGTTAGGTTTGTGCTATCATCTTTACACCCTTACACTTTGCCTGATCAACATGCGCACCTCTTGAAAAGCATGATTCGACGTCGGTTCAGCCCAGCAATCAAACTCCGCATTGGCACAGAGTGTGAATGTGTGCGGGATTTTCTTGACTGCCGCGCTGCGCTGTGCTGCAGGCGTTTGTTTGGAAATGCCCCGCATGTCTATTTTTCGACCAGAGACTAGGTTTGTGCCTTGCGTTGGCAGGTGATTTACGCCTTGCATGTCCGGTTTTTTTGGTGCTGCTTTTTCTTCAAACTCAAACTTGCTGATGCTTGATCTGGATGCTCTGACCGAAAGGTACTGTAGGCTGTTTGTCGAGCGCGGCTTTGATGCGCTATGCCAGTTAGAGGTGAGAAAGGGGGAAGGTTGGGACTGGGTTGGTGGTGGTTCGGTAGAGCATTAAGAGTTGGCTGGGCGCTGTGGGATGCATCCACAGAGCTCGGCTAGAGTCACTCTTTGTAGGTTTCCCCATGCGTCTCTCTCTCAGCCAGAGACAGAGAAGGTTTGCTTTGGCCTTCTCTGTTCGTTCCTGAATGGGGTTTGGCTTTGATCACCATCCACCACCACAATATCCCAACCGAGTGGTCCTTCCATCTACGGACATCCTCCTCAGCACTATCCATCCCGGATTCAACCCCACACGTTCATTAAAGTACCTTTCGCCCCCTCGCTCACCAAAATGGCACCTCCGCACTCGCGCGCTCCCGTAGCGCCACAACTCCTCGAACTGCCCCTCCAACTCGGCATCGTTGCCTTCTCCGTCACCCTCCTTGGCTTGAACGCATGGGACTACTCCCGCTGGCAAATTCTCAAAGAAAAATCTCGCATCAACAACTTTGTCGAGATTCAGGATAACAAGATGCTCACGGTTGTGTTTGCAGCCATGATCGTTTCAGCGATCACTTTTGCCTTTGGTAATCTGGCCGCGTTTTTGGCGTGTTTGCAGTTCCCCAAGCGTCGAGGTGAGAGGACGGGCAAGGGTACGTTTGGATATGTGTTGGTTGGGTTGGTAGAGTTGGTGTTGAGTGGAGCGTTGTTGGGCATTGCTGCTGCGTTGACGGCGTATTCGGTGCAAAAGCATCCGAGTTTTCTCCAGGGACCGCAGTTTTCCGAACCGTTTACGGATAACCAAAAGGTTTTTCTAAGGAGTATCTACGAGATGTTTAGAACCGGTCAGAACGGTAACCCGGCTACGAGTACGACGCAGAGTCTGGCTGCGTTGGGCCCCTGGGCTGACATCAGCACCTTGGCCCAGGCCAATGCGTTTTTGGCCCAGAACAGGTACTTGAACTACAAGCATTACCGTGTCACCGTTGCCATCGCCTGGGTAACCTTGGCGACGACATTCTTTGTGATGGCCGTCCATTTTGCCTTGCCGTTCGTGCTGAAAGCGCTGGGTATGACGAGGCCGCCAAAGGGACAGGGTAGGTATCCGAACAGGGGGCCGGTCGGGTATGGCGAGAAGGGGAGGAGGCAGCAGGGGTACAGGAGGGAGGAGTTTGAGGGCTATTAGAAGGATCGGGCCACCGCCGCTCGCTGAAACCTTGTTTCGATTTTTTTTTGTATCGCATGTCGTATGCCCCTGCTCCTCGTTTTGTATGGATTCGTCCTTCTCCCTTACGCTCGTTTGATGTTGTTCGCTTCTCCTTGCTTCGATTTTTCTTTCTCATTTCTTTGGAGACGTTCTCACTTTCTCCCTTACTCTCGCTCGTTCGTTTCGTCTATCTTGTTTAATGGTACTTTTTTTCTGCGTTTGCTGTTTGTCTCGCGTGATCGTGAATGTGTAAGGAAGGGTATCTATGAGTATGCATGATGGTTGGTGATGGAAAAGGATGCGGGTTAGGCGTTGGTGAAGATGCTCAAGAGGCGTCGAAGGAAGACGACGGGCATGCGCAGCATGTCTTGCAGCCAGTTGGATGTATGGTACGAGAGACTAGCATCTTGCCTGATTGTCTGTGGTCCTCCTGCAGACAAGGAGTTCGACCAGTACAAGCATGCCTCGGCCAAATCATCGGGCTCAGGCAATGTCGCGTCATGTGGCAGTCTTTGAGCTTCTCCGAGCAAATCGTCTCCGAGCGGCTTTAAATCTTCCTCGACTGGTGAAGACGCCGCTGGAAGCACCTGTTCGAATACGTCCGGTTGGGGCTTGGTGCTCTGCTCCTCAGGGTAGAAGAGAGGATTGCTGGCCTTAGTAGAAGCCTCAATGATACGAGAGAGCTCGTCCACTTTGGCCGACAGCGCACGGTTGGCTGTCTGTCCTGCATTGAAAAGCATGAAGGTCAAAGCCGTCAGGAACAAAGTCCAGAGCAGATGAGATGCGCGCAGCACCCAGTCGATTCCGCCATCACGCTCTCTTTGTGCAGCAACGCGGTTGGTAGACAGGGACTCGTTGTGGGCGGCAATGACAGCAAGCGCTTGCCGCAGGATCTCGTCGGTGATTGCACCGCCCGTCGTATCCGCGTTCGGTGCATGCAGCGTGACCTCGCTTTTCTCGTGTTGTTGGTTTTGGAGCACAGTCTCGCGCGAGTCGTCCAGCGACTCTGCTGCAAGGGCGAGCACTGCTTCTGACTGAGCCTTGGGGAAATTGGCGTGAGTAGCCTCGATCTCTCTGTAATGCTGGGCCTCGGCGGTGGGAACGAAGGGTCCTCGAGGAAGGTGATTGTAGTCACCAGTTTGCAGTGCTACCGCCTGGGTGCTGTTCAGGGTCAGAGATCCTCGAACCCAGACGAGAACGGGATCGGTGCTTTGCAACACGGGCAGGAGGTTGAACGTTACTGCAAGCACGTGGTCTGATGCGCTCGCTGAATGAGGCGGCTCTGATGGCGGCGCTGAGGAAGCGTTGTTTGCACTGGCCGATGACTGCAGCGAGAATCTCCTACGTTTTAGCGATGTAGCTGCGGCGTTATCGAGGGAAAAGTCAAAGTCGGCGTCATTGAGACCTTTGGGTGGAGCCACGCTGAGCAGGTCCTCGTCGTCGGTTGATGGCTGATTCGAGTCAGGCAAGACGACCAGATCACCGCTTTCGAATAGTGAAGAACCGCCGAGGGTGGCTTGTGGTGTTGTCTTGGGTTGCTGAGTCGGGGAGGAGGTCGAGGAGATGAGTGGTGCAAAGTTCCAGCTCACGATGCCCGCAGAAGCATCGACCGTGGCTGGCTGCCATTCGAGATTTGATGCACTGGAATCAAGTTGGAGATACAAGTGGACTTCGCGGTCCAAACCAGGAAAGTAAGGATTGTGCAGCTCGACTGTTGCCTCAAAGTCGACTTTAGTGGCGGCGCCAAGTGACGTGCTGTCTTGCAGAGCATCTCGCGTCCCTGGCTGATATCGAATTGAGCTGAGGGCTCTTTTGACTCGCAAGGCATTGGAAAGAATTGGCGAAGGATGTTCTGAAGTGTAATCTCCAGCTTGTTCGGCAGCGATGCGGATCACGAGCGCCTCGCAAGCGTGGAAGGGGCCTGCGATGGCACTGTCGTCTTGCTCCAAGTCGGATTCATCGACCGAGTCTGAGCCGAGCAAAGTGACGTCGGCCTCGTCGTCGGAGAAAGGAGCGACACTGGGAGCTCGATGTGGCGAGGTGGTAGAGGAACGCCTTCGCAATGGTTTGCGCTTGCTCGAGATGGGCAGGATAGGAGGATCCACCTCAACCGCCATGCCGTGCAGACTATAATCGCTGTCCATGGACTCGTCGACTGTGAAGCGCATCAAGTTGTTGAGACAGACAGGCACTGCCAGCCTGACCGAGTATGGAGCAAGTGGCGGCTTGGACAGGGGTTTTGCGAAGAGATGTATGGTGATCATGTATAAGCTGGATGCGGGCTGGGACGCAACCGTGCTCTTTGATCGTGGGCTGGTGCGCGACAAGGTGCGGAGCGTGATCGTGCCATCATCGCCCTGGACCACGAAAGGAAGATCCGAGGCAGCATCCAGCTGTGGTGAGGTGTTCGGTTTGGGTTTGGCTCTCTCGCTGGGATCATAATCGATAAAGCTATCGTTCAGCTCATGGTCGATGGACAGTGGGATACCAAGCGAGTTGGCGGCGGTGGCGGCCGAAGTCGACAATGCGGGGGCGGCACCCGCAGCGTCAAGACGATGGACAATGGCATCCAGCAACTGGACCTTGGAGTCCGCCAAGAGCACGTGCGCATCGTTCGAGTCGCTGTTGGGCAACTGCACCTTCAAGAACAAGGTGTAGGATGCTCCTGAGCTCGATGCGTGACCTTTGAGGACAAGCTTCTTGCAGATTCTAGTCCTGGTGGATGAGCTGCTAGAGCCTGGAGTCGCAGGTGCTGAGGTCGACATAGCGTGCTCGAAACGTGCCGTATGGGCGATCAGCGATCGCTACCATGCGAATGATGTGGTTGTTCAAATGGTTGTACAGTCAAGCATGGTCGTGGTTTTCAGCGAAAAGCTAAGAAGCGGAGAAGCGGAATCGAGCAGGCTCTAAGGAATGAGGCTTAGGCGCACAAGCCATGAGCCACGAAAAGGCTGTAATGATGTGACGTTGGAGCTGGGTGGCAATGTGACAGATTGGAAGCCAACAAGGTGATTTTGTGGAAAGTAACACAAACGCCCGCCCGCTTTGACTGATATGCTGAGCAACACTTTTCCTCTTCTTCCAAAATGTCACCTTTTTCGCGTCATTATTTCGCGGCGAAATTATTCTTCCTCTTTTTGGCTTCGGAACCGAACGGTTGGCTACTTACCGCACGTAACGTTGTTTTTTTCCGCTCTCGATCCAGACAAGAAAGGACAGGACAAGCTCGTCTGATGGGGTCTTCATGACCATCCACCAAAGCACTTGCATGGTTTTCTCACGATGGCATTCGCAGCATCCAGATCAGCATCACTCTTGGTACTGCGTCAGCTCGGCTCAGGCCCAGCTGTAGCTTCTAGCTCCCGAAGCGTCGTCGTCGTATCCTCTGCTACCTTGTCCACCTCGACTTCATCATCCTATGCCGCTCCCACCCAGGAGGATGCCACTTCACGCAAAGCCCCCTTCTCGGCTGCATCAGAATCACGTAGGCCACCAACAGAGCCCAATGCTGTTGGTCGTGGTCGCAAGTCGGCGGGTCGAGGCCGCCCAAAGATGCTTCCACCTTTCGATGAGTGGATCCAGTCCGATGCACGCGCGTACAAGCAGCCCAAACCAGGTATGGGCCCCAACTGGATCGGCGACACTCCTTTCCCTCTCAACCCTTCTTTCAACCCACCTGCTCCCGTCCGTCAGAGCACCAAGTCCGAAATCTGGAAACTGCACGAGAGCGATCCAAAGCAATGGACCATCCGTGCCCTCTCGGAAAAGTTTTCCATCGGTCTGCAGAGAACCGAAGCCATCTTGCGGTTGAAGGCGCTCGAAGTCGAATGGACAGCACAGGTACGTTTGCAACCCGAACAAGCTCTCGATGTCGCTTTCAAGGGATGAGTCAACAAATTATTCGGTTAGTCTTGAAGACATGTACATGGTTACCAACATTTTACAATCCTTACTATACTGAATCTTTTGACATCGAGAGCTGCGATTTGTTGGCAGAGAGCATTGCTCCAACTGTTCCTACTACTATTGCTGTTGCTGACCATCAATCTCCATCGGCATACTCATATTCAATTTGATCTCACGATAGAGCAAGCCATTGCAAAGCGACTTCCAGTCCAACATGGACCGTCTGCTCGGGGCACAGGACCGCAAGCGTGTCCCCGAGTCTGAACCCTCTGTCCAGTCGACCGACAAGTCGGTACGAGGTACACAGCACCAAGAGTTTTCGGACTCGGATCCATTGGATGCGCCCTCGGTCATCGCACCTGCACTCTCCGAGGAAAGTCTCAAGCGATCCAGCATGATCGCTGCTCTGCCCAGCGGTGGCCCCGACGCCGACGCAAAGAGCTCAAGCAAGGTGGTCAAGACAAGCAGGGCGCCCCTGTTCATCACCAATGTCTCCGGAGACTCTTACAAGGGTGCTGGTCGTGTCGAGCGAAATGTGCGCCGCGCAGAGAAGAGGAAAGGTCCCCAGAACAAGACCAACTCCAAGAAATGAAGTAGCGTCATCAACAATCCCTGTACAACACTTTCAGCATTCTGTGCATTCATTTCAGCAATGCCAGACTGGATACCACAATCAAGAACGTCTGATGTCTGCTTCTTGTCATTGTCATTGGTGAGGTCCCGTGTCTGGTTATGTAGGCAATCCACGCGTGGCGTGTCTAGGAATAAAGAGCGAGAACACGATCCTCAATGCCATCGCCGATCCAACGAATGCTCGAGTCTTGCAGACCCACGAGTTCGAGGTTGTCGCGTTCGGCGAGGTGAAGCTTTTCAAAGTCGGGCGCTTGACCTGGAGCAGCCGGGTTTATGCCCTGCATCGAAGCAGCAGCACCCGACATGGCAGCCATATCGCGTGTTCCGTCGGCAGCATTGTCGTCGCCCAAGACCAGGCGGTAGACCGCATTGAGACCAAACAGCGTCAGAAAGTACCAACTGAGAGCCGAGACCCAAGTAACGTCGAGATCGGGTGACTGGATATCCCTCTGCAGCATCACCTTGAACCTGGCCGTCAATGGAAACGGAAGCTTGAGCAGCACAAACCCGGAAAAGAAGAAATTGATCCAGCCCATGATGACGGTTTGAGGGATCATCATGACCATCTGCTTCTTCATGCCTTCCATCATCGTGTCCATGCCACCCGCAGGCTCAAATGGGTTCTTAGGTCCTTCCTTTTCCTCCTTGTCCTTGGGCTGGAGATAGGAGCCGTTGGAAAGTGCTTCGGTCAGGAACGCCTTGCGAGATGTGAACGAGGTTGGTGGCAGCTGGAAGTAGTTTTGACGCAGCGCGCCTGCTCTTGCCATCACTCGCCTGCAGAAACGAGTGAGAAAGGGGTCTGTGTCAGGTAGCTGAAATTGTCTTGATCTTGCAAAATGTCTGGATCACTTACTGTTCTCGAAGTGCAGGAGCAGCGATACTCTTTGGCGCCGAGTTGAGGAGCGAGATGACATTGTGTCGCAACACTCCAACCAGGATCATGACCACCAAGATTGGGATCAGCACCCAATCGCGAATGGCGCTGTCCAGAAACAGGGCTTGTTCAACAGCCATCTTCTTTGCCGCTCTTGCCCTGTAGGATGAGTGCACGGTATGGTATGGTGAGGAGAACAAGAACAAGAACAAGAGTGAGCCTGAATCGAGACGAGACCAAATAGGTGTCTGTGCTTTTTCGGCTTGGTGCACGCGCCAGAAAAATCAGAGCAGTTGTTGCTTTGGGCAGCCTAACACCATCCTGCCTGCCGAAAAGTGCTCGACTGAGCGATTCGATTCGAGCTTATCACGGCTCTCGGATTCGCTTTCTCTTCTCCGCTTTGACCACCGAGCATACATACATACAGTACATGCTTACATCTCTTTTCTCCCTCGCATCCACGCCAGCCTCCTGACTACGACCATCTCGCAATGTCGATCTAGTCGCTACGGCGGCTCAAGCCTCTTCAACCTGCCACACAAGGGTCCTTGGCGACGTGTGCTCGAGCTGCTTGTATCGAGCGAACCCATCCAGCATGACCGAGCCGCTGTTGGGCGTCATCCTCGCAACATCGTCTTCGCGAGGCGAACACATCGTCTTTCGATGGCCCAACCACCCCAGGCTCTTCAAACGCTACTCCAAGGTCAAATACTACACCGAATCACGCCCCTCGCATCTCGACGATGATCTCGACCCTGTACGTCAAAAGGCAAAGTGGGATCGACACGACGAGGACGACGACGATCATGCCCATGCCAATTCGGACGGAGGAGGAGGCGGTCAGAGCGATACCCCTTCCTCGTCTGACGTCGAAGACTCTGATGGCACCGTGGCCGACCAAGACGAAAACCGCTCCGTTTGCGACCGCGCAGAAACAACAGCTTCGCAGAGTCGATCCAAAACAGGTGCCGCCGCTTCGACTGCCCGCTCCAAAAGCAAACCGAGACGTCCCTTGATAGGCATGGACGAGGCCAGTCCCAGCGTGAGGTTGGCTGATCGCCACGCTTCAGCACACAAGGATGCTCCTGACGCACACGACAGAGCCCCCGATTCCGATGCTGGCACCTCCAAGGAGCTGTCCCCCGAAGAGAAAGCTAGGCGCGAAGAGAAGGCGGCCAGAGCATATAAGACCTACCTTGGCTACGACCTCGAGATCCTGGCCAGCATTCTCAACCCTCGACCCGAGCTGGCGCATCAAAAGTTCGAGCTCGTCGTCGACGATCTTGCCTTCCTTGGTCATCCCGTCGCAGCCACCAAGGGCGGTACATGGGGTGACCTAGGCCAAGAACCACAAGACAACGACAAAGACACAAAAGGTCCGAACGACAAGGCAACAGCACAGACACAGCAGCGAGGTCGTTCGGGACTTCGCAAAGAGATTCGGCCGTACGACGTGCCAGACAGTGCCAACACTTTCACTCAACCAACACGTCCGTCTGACAAGTTCTCAGGCAAGCATGACCTCAGTACAGCTGCCAAGTCCAGGGACGTGTCGCAGACTCGACATGAGCAGACCAACGATTCGTCTGCAGCACGTGCACGTGCACCTTTGACCCAGTTCCACCTCGTCCTCGTCCTGGACCGTCCCGATCCATCTACAGCCAACTCTAGCCTCGACCTATCCACCTGGCTCTCGCTCTTTTACGACAACATCGTCTTCAAAATGACGGCTGCGCTCTTTGCCGAGCAGTCCAAATCCGACTATGTGGGCCACGAGACCGAAAAGCTTCTCGCCTTACGAGAGCGATGCATGGACGACGGCCAGGCGTATGCGGCGTATGCTGCTCAGTGTTTGGGTATATCCTCACTCGCAAGATGCATTCGCGATCTTCACAAGAGCATCAGCACCTCCTCCGACGCCTTTCTCACCATCAACGACCGCATCGAAGTCCATCTTCAGCTTCCGCCAATCCTCCAAGATCCTACCATTTACCCAAGAATCGGCGATATCGAGACCGAACTCGATCCCAACGATCCTGTCTTCCAAAGCGGCGGAGGATTTGCTGGACTGGGCAAAGAGGGTGCCGACCAAGATGGAGGAGGCGGATCCTATGCCCGTCTGCTGCACCTTTCACCCAACCAGCTCAGCTTTGAAGAGTGGTGTCGCACCACAGGTCCATATCTTTTGCCATGGAAGACGCTGCTGCTGTTGCACGATCAAGCTGACTATATGCCGACACGCGCAAGAGATGCTAGTCCCGCCGGTCTCGCTTCGCCAGGAGGCGCACCCGTACCGGAAGCGCATGGCTTTGAGCAGCTTGCACGCAACTTCACAGCTTTGTTCAAGCCGAGATACAACCGTTCGCTCAATTTCAGCGAGGTGGCAGACATGCTAGGATGGAATCTCTACGAGGATGTCTACCCCATGATTCGCCACTTGATCTACTATAGGCAGGCCAGAGTGATCGACGTCCCTAGACCAGGACACGTCTATGCCATCTCGCCGCTGTTCGATTTTGCGCGCCTTGGACTGTTGTCCTTCATCTGGGCTCAGGCTTTTCCGGATGTCGTGCCTCTGCCAGTATTCCTTTCGCAGCTGTCATCGTCTCCGCATGCATTCAGCGCTCTGTTCCCAGCAAGGCATCAGAAGGAGCTGGCGCTCGAAGCGCTTCTCTGGCTGTTGCGTTACGATGTCTTGGTCAAGATGCACGTCAGGCTTCGACTCATCGCTACCCAAGATGTCAAGCGGCGTACGGCGGAGAGACGAAAGGAGAGGCACGAGAGGCATCGTGCTAGAAAGGAAAAGAAGAGGCAGCGGGCGGCCAAAACAGAAGCGAGGCGGATGAAAAGGTCACAAGCAGAAGAGCAGCAGAGAAGAAAAGCTGCAGAGCTTGCCAAGCGGAAAGAGGAGCAGGAGCGATATGCGAAGGATGGGTCTGGCGAGGCGAGAGGTAGGAATAGGGAGAGGGACCGTTCGAGGTCTGCTGAAGGAGGGCGCGAGCAGCAACAGGACGACGCGGTTGGCGGTGTCGGTGAAGGCGCACAAGCAGACATACAGACGTCGGGGTTGAGTGTCTCGAGACCGCCCATCTTGGCTCATCCGGACAGTGTCGCTGAAGCAGCTGCAGTTGCGGCCGCTATTGCTGGTTCCGGTTCTGGTGGCGAAGAATCTGGCCAATTACACCCGCATCATCATCATCATCACTGCCACCATCACCACCACCATCGTCCTCATCATCGCCATCACCAGCAGGCACACGATAACAGCAGCAATGCGGAACTAGGTGCCGCTGCGACAGAGAAGGCGCCTATCCCGATCGCTCTCCGACCTCAATTCGACGAGCTCAAGTTCGAACGTCGACCTATTCTCCGCTCCCGCTCACCATCTACGGCAATGATGGCGACCAACACGAACACCGGCCTCTCTGTCAGCTTCAGCAATCTCAGCGAGCGTGGGGAGCTCGGACGACGAGCTCGTGCAGACACGACAGGATCTTCCTCCTCTGGTGGCGGTCTAGCACATGGCCGCAATCGCAGCGACGGGCTCAGCATGACTCCCAATACGTCTCAAATGAGTCGACCGACTACGCCTGTGGTAGCGGGACGCAACATACCTTCACATGTTCGAGATCGATCCATGGGTGGTAGTGGCTCAGGTCACTCTTCGAGTGCCGAGGGGAGCAGTTTGCCTCGCCGTGCGAGGCGAGCGACCAGTTCGGCAGGTTGGGGAGGGAGAAAGGGTGTAGCAAGATCGAGATCGCCTTCGAGGGCGAGGATGAAGGTGAAAGGTTTCGGTGTGGGTGCGGAGGTGGAGATTGACGACGAAGAGGAGGAGGATGGAGGTGATGAGGGTGAAGAGCAGGAGGAGGTGATGGCGGATCAGCAGGACTCTAAGGAGGTTAGATCCAAGCTCGATACGATGCGATTGGAAGACAAGCCAACCAAACGACGCATCTCGACAGCAAGCGAAAGGCCCGACCTTCCACCACCGAGCGAAAGCAACGCCAGCCTCAAAAGCAACAACGACAGCGACTGCTCAAGCCGATGCAGCTACTCCAAGCACTCTTCTTCCTCTTTTTCTTCCACCTCTGGCTCCTCCTCCTCCCTCTTCCTCTCCTCCTCCTCCTCCTCCGACTCCAACTCCACCTCGAACTTCTCCCACCGTCTCCGTCACCAGCACCAGCACCAGCAGCATTCATTGTCATCGACACCCTCCTCCACCAACCGCACCCCCGGTCTTCAGACCTCCATCTACACAGCAAGCCTCATCGTCGAACCCAGCCGCGCCTCTCGCCGCGAAAACGAATACATAGCCACAATGGTGGAAGGCAAAGATGCGGTGACGGTCAAGCACTTTTTTCGCCTCTTGCCGTACTTGAACGGCAAGCATACCCTCGACGAGATCGAGTATCGCGTCAACATGCGCAGGAAGGACGTGCGGAAGCTGTTGGGCACGTTTCGAGAGTTTGTGGTTAGCTTTATGCATCCTTAGCGAGACACGTGCGAAGCTAGATTCGAAGTTTCCGTGGTATTGCTTTTTGTGTATGCCGTTTGTAGTTGCTGTCAATCTAGTGTGTGCGATCTGAATTTGTTTGAGGCTGGAGTCTAGCTCATCATCGGAGCAAATCCAGGCTTCAACACCCTCCTCGCCTCCACCACATCCATGGCCAACTTGGCCACATTGGCTTCGGCAATCACCACCTCGGGCCCCAACTCCAACTCAAACGCCCACTTTAACGCCGTCGAGATGCGCGCCGCCTGCGCGCGGTCCCAGATGGTGAAATCGTCGGCATCCGCATCGACGGTGGGGTTTTTCAGAGGTCCATCGTGCGTGTCTGATTCGTCCACCGCTTG
This sequence comes from Anthracocystis panici-leucophaei, assembly GCA_014826065.1. Taxonomy (NCBI): domain Eukaryota; kingdom Fungi; phylum Basidiomycota; class Ustilaginomycetes; order Ustilaginales; family Ustilaginaceae; genus Anthracocystis; species Anthracocystis panici-leucophaei. Next base: position 556,332 of record CP060306.1, on the reverse strand, counting down.
TTCGGGAATGGGTGCGGAAGAAGTGATGTGAGGAGGTGGAGGTTGCGAGATCGATAGACGTAGAGGTTTGGTGGAAGGGGTGGAGTAGCGTACGATTTGACGAATGATGTCTTTGGTTCGTTCGAGATCGTCTTGACCGGGAGGTAGAGTTTCGACGTAGATCTCGACGGGTTTGGATCGAGCAAGCACGTTGTGTTTGCCATCGTGATGGTATCGAAACTCATACATCCCGGGAACCCAGGGCAACTTGTCACCCCGGAAAACACTCACCCCACTCGTCCTCTGCCGACCTTCCGCCGAATCGTAATGCACATCACCCACCCATTCCTCTTCCTCCACCCCGACCCATTTACCCTGCGATGAAATCTTGGTAACGTTACCCGACTCATCCGCCCCTTGCTTACCCCCAAACCGCGATAGCAGATAAACACCGATCCAATCGCGCCTCGAGTGATCCACCGGCGCCCTCCACTCCACCCCAATCGGCTGTCCAAGATGAAACCTCGCTCCTCCCCTCACAACCAGCCCATACTGCGTCTTGTCAAGACCACTATCATCCTGCACCCTCACAATCAACAACCGATCCCTACTCTGCCTCACCAACACTTTCGTCTCCTCCAACACCCCCACCCCTCGCGCGAAAACCTCCTCAAACGCCTCCCCCACATCCCGATGCACCTTCTCCAACGTTCCCTGAACATTCTTGAACCTCGGATGCTCCTGCGCCGCCCGCAAAACACCGGAATCCCTCGCGGCCACCCACTGGCTCTTGAGCTGCTTTGTCACCCCGGAATCTTTACGCACCGCTGCTTCGCCGTACAGCTTGCGCATATGCGGACCTTCCACAAACGATAGGAAACCCCAGTGCGAGATGTACGACACGATCGCCATCAACAGCGTCAGCTTGGATCCGGCGATCAGGGCCAGGCCGAAAAACGCGGCTCCGCCCATACTTCGTTCCGGGTTGTTGAGGAACCGGTAGATGCCCGTGTAATACAGCTGATGCGGGTACTCGTCGACGAAGAAATCGCCATAGAGCCATCCGAACGGTCCGAGAACTTCGTACGACGAGTTGGCGGTCCACGCGTGCAACGCGACGAGCAGAGACCCGAGCGTGTGACGCAGCAGTTCAGGTCCAACCGTCCAATCCGGATGTCCGATCGGTGTGTAGCAGTTCCACGCGAGCGCGCCGAACGAAATATAAGTCATAACGAGACTCGTGTTGTACACCACTTTCCAATGCGCAAACGCTTCAAAAACAGCATCTTGCGGTTGAGCGTAGTGGTAGTGTTTCAAGAAATGACGCACGATCCACTTGCTATCGGATTGGCGCAAAAGTGCAACACCTAGACCGATCGAGTGGAAGGTTCGCCATGCCAGCGCGTTCAAGAACAGCAGTGTCAATCTGGTTCGTGGACCTAAAGATGGCAAGAGGAGGGGGAAGAACGCGTAAATGGAGCTGACGAGTAGTAAGAAATCGTTGGCTCGCATGAGATCGAGGTTGCGGAAAACGACCGTGTCCTTGCGAAAGATGCGATGGTGCAGGTCGTGCAGGGTGGTGAGGGGGCGGTTGTGGTTGGAAGGGTCGATGTCGGAGAGGTGTTGTTGGATGGCGTCGTTGGAAGAGGAGGAAGAGCGGAGGGTGGAGCGCTTGAAGGCTCGACTGTGACCGTCGTCAGAGGTCTCATCGTCGGTGGTGAGGGCAGTAGAGCCTTCGGTGTTGCTGGGAGTCGCGCCGTCAAGGTCGGCGTCGTTGGTCGCATGGTTGGATCGTGAGGGTTGTGTGGGGGTCGTAACAACACTTTCGTCCTTGGCATTAGCTCCAGCGAAGGCGTCACCACCAGCATGAGCCGCTTTACGCGAAGCAGCATTGAACGGCGCTTGACGCAACGGCACACGAGTAGCGATGGGCTTCCTTTCCCCATAAGTCCTCTCGATGTGCGGACCTTCGAAAAACGTCATGAACAAGAACTGCGAAAAGTGGGCCGCCAGCGAAACGAACAGCACCGCATAGCTTCCACTGACGAGCGAAAGACCGTAATAGCCCGCATAGCCGATCGAGTACATCGGATCAGGAGCAATCTCGTAAACACCATCAAATACCAAGCTCTGAAGGCAGAGGAAGAAGCAGTCTCCCCAATACCACGCATAATCCTTGACAACACGGTGTGCATCAATCTTGACCCACAGGTTGAAAAAGATCAACGTCCAACCGGCGAACCATCGCAGCACATGCATCGCCACCGAATGACCCTCGGGCAACCGCGTGCAGGAAAACGCAAACAGCGAATACGCTACAAAGTCGTTCAGCAAAATCACATCGACAATGCTGCGAAACATCAACCAGACATTATAGTCGAGCGGCATGGCATCAAAGACGTAATCCTGATCCATCTTGGTCACCAACTGCTGCTTGACCCAATTATGGACGCGAGGCCGACGCTTTGCATCCATCCAACCGCGCTGTCTAACCTGCCGAATGATCCACCCGTTCTCGCTCTGCTGCTTGAGGATCCAACCGAGCCCGGCATTGTAGGATGCACGCCAAAAGGCAAAGTAGATCAAGAAGAAGATCTGGGCAGCGCGACGGGAGAGGGCAAAGTAGAGGATGATCTGGAGGGAGAGGGATACGACGGTGACAATGTCGAGCGGAGTCTTGGGCTGTCTGGGATCAAAGATGGACGAGAGCATGTCCGGCGTGTGCGGGACGGTGAAGACTGGAGTGCGAAACCCGGGCGCATGATGAAGAAGAGCCGGCGCAGATGGGTGGCAGTGACGACAGGGGGTGTCAAAGCACCACCGGATGCACAATCGGAAGGGGGAAGAGTAAGAGAAGCCGAACAGTTCGGGAAGAAGGGCAGAAGCAAGATGTCAGTCCAATGTCACTCGGTTTGCCCTGCAGCGGGAACAATGGATGACCCGGTCTAACCGATGTTCCGCTAAGGCTAGACGGCAGCGAATGAGGGGAAAGAGGCGAGGAACAGAGCCAGAGGCAAAGCAGACTAAGTCTAGGTCAAGGACAGAGAGGCACAAATGCCGAGCCTCGCTCTTCAAGCTTGCATTGATGCGCTCTAGGCCAAAAGAGAGTTAGGCCGCGGCACAACTGTACCAACCGTCTGTTCGGGATGCACGAGTCAAATGTGGGGGGGAAGCGAAGACCCTACTCACCGGTACCGTCTGGAGTCCTTCCGAGCAGCTTGGCATGTCGATCCGAGGTATCGCTCTGCTTTGAGTCCTGATCGAGTTGAGTTGGTCGAGTAGCGTACTCGGTCGAGTCGGAGCGTGGCGAGTCGCTGCGAGTTGGCTGCTTGTTGCGGTTGCGCAAGCCCTCGGTGGGGATTGCGCTTGGCACGTCTGTTGTAGCCATGCTCGAGAAGTATGAATGTCGTGGTTGGGCGTTCAACGTCGCTTTCTAGTGTGGAGAGAGATGGTGGTAGTAGAGGCGACGACGTCTTGCCTAGGAGGAGGAACGTGGGCTTTGAGAATTGGCAGGGGATACTTCGCGGAACCGGATCTCTCTCTCAGCCTGTCTGTCTCCCTCTTCTTCCTCTGCTTTCTCTTTCTTTCTCTTCCTTTTATTTTCTTTTCTTGTTCGCGTGGCTGGCTGTGCTGTCTTAGGCTTTCATCTGGCCACCTTTCACGGCCAAGCAGAGAAGAAGGAGAAGAAGAAAGCCTTGCTTCCTTCTCTGCAGATCTGCACCTTAATCACTTCTCGTCCTCCGATGTTGGCGGTGTACAGTACGTCCTTCGGGTTGCATTCCTCCTGGGCTGCAAGTGCTCACTCTATTGTAGCGTTCTTGAACGAGGATGGGTTGATCCAAGACTGTCGCAGGTCGCGTGAGTGCTCGGACAAGTGTTGGGATTGAGCTTGCGTGTCGTGGCATGCAGCCATGCAGCGTCGGTCTTGCCTTTCGGATTGGCTCTCAAGGCCACCATGATAGGCTCATTCGATCCCGATGCAGTCCCTGTGATTGACCGACTTGGCCAAATTGCAGATGATATCGCAGTCACACCAGACGAAACCGAGATCATGACATGTCGAGAAAAGCGTTAAAAACAAAAACAAAAAACAAAAAAAAAGGCTCAAATCAGGCCTCAAAATTCACTTTCAATCTCCTCACACCTCACCATCACAACAGGACAGCGACACCAAAAGCGTGTATTCACAGAAAGTAAGCGATCGTACAAACATCCACGTAATGACAGTAAACCACGTCTTTGAGAAACACAACCAAGTTTAGCAAAGCACTGTTCCAAAACCCAACCATCTCAAAACCTTTCACTGATCAGCATGAACCTGAATCTCGACGCTAAGACCGTCATCGTCCAGCTCCAGCGCATCCTCTTCGCTGCTGCTAGTGGCGGTAGTGGTGTGGGTGATGATCGAAGTGTCGCCAAACGTGTTGTCGTTGGCATTGTCTTCGTCGATCGAGTTGTCTGCTGATACAGCTGCACGGACGCGGTCGGGCATGCCCAAAGCTTGTCGGACTCGCGCTTGAGCTGCGAGCATCGCCATTGGGTCCGAGACTGCTCGTGCGGTGGGTTCGGCATTGCTGCCAACGGGCAAACGGACGCGGGCGGGTGGTTTAGCGGCGCGAGAGCGCGTGTGTCGAGTACGAGTGTGGTTGAGAGTGGTGCGTGTCGAGTTGTCGTTGTCTTCCGCAGTAGTGTTGGAGATGGGTGCAGGGGTCAAGCCAGGAGGAAGAATGAACGGGATTGGCAGGTAAGCTGCTGCTGATTCGTCGTCGTGCTTGTACCCATCCCATCCGGCGGCCATCATAGGCGTCAGTGGATAGCCGCGGTCCAAGGTGTATCTTCCTTCCGTGCCCGAATACATTACACCTGGAATCGGCATCAACGTAGGCATTCCAGGATGTACCAGGGGACCGACATGCGCAGGAGGCCACATCGGATGACTCGGCAACTGGATGCCAAGCCCAGACTGATTCTGACCACCATGCTCGTTAGTGCGAGAATCCCGCCCGTCAGCAACAGCGATCAAAGGCATCTGCGCCATCATTCCAGAAAAACTTTGCGGCACCGCAGCCCCAACACCACCGCTGACCGTCGCCATATGTCGAGCCTGTGCTACCACCTCCTCAAATTCGCTGACCATCCTAGTTCTCTCCATCTCTGCTAGAATCGCATCGGCCTGGTCGGTGGTGCGAGGAACAGTTGCAGTCAGAGCTTGAGGCTCGCCATGAAGCAAGCCGAGCGATTCGAGAGTGTGCTTCTGGGTCACCGAGTGCTTGAGCTGTTTCTGCGCCTCGCTGTCCGCGAACCTGACCTGAAGAGGCAGAGTCGTGCCCGGAAGAATACGATTGTGAAGGCGTTCGATGCACATCTTGGCTGTCGCTCGATCGTACAGTCGAACAAAGCCCACGCCGCGACTTTCGCCGTGAATGTCGTACAAGATTTTGAGGCTGGCAATGGGATAAGGGCTGAAGAGCTGTTCGAGCTGTTGAGCTGTAAACTTGATGGGCAGATTGCTGAGGTAGACGTTGGTCGAGCTGGCATCTGCCATCCTGCGCAGTCTGGCTGTGAACGATTCCTTTGCAAAAGAAGCAGCAAACCCGTGACTGTTGAGCCACTCGATTGCCTTTTTAGCCATCTCGCTGTTGGCGTACATGAGAAACCCGAATCCTTTGCACAGATCCGTTTGTTTGTCCATCATGGCTTTGTGGCTGATGACCACTCCGCATGCTGAGCCGAGTAGGTAGAGCATATGATCGTTCATTCTAGTGACACGCATAGTAACACAATTCAAGAGTCAGCTCCTCATTCTTTTCTTACAGTGTGGCGTTCGACAAACTTACTCTTTGGGAAGACCATTGACGTAAACGTTGGTCTCGTTGTTCATGTCCATTGCATAGCACGGTTCGGCGCGTTTTGCGGAAGTGTGGCCGAGAGGTTCGCTCAGTCCCAATGCCGAGGGAGAAAGCGCATTGAATGCGGGTTGGTCTTGCCGAAAAGCGTCAGTACGAGCTTGAGTTCCATCAAGAGGTTGTGGGATGTTCGAGCGCAAGAATCTCCGGCGATCGCTCCGCCAGTTTTCACCCTGTTCCAACTTTGGTGCTCCCGGGTCTTGCGATTCGGCGTGTCGATATGCGTCTCCCACCAACACGGCCGATTTGGGCGGCTCCTGCTTCTCACCTCCAGCTACCAAGGCCGCCGAAGTCGGAGCGGGAGAGATGACAGCAGGTTCCACTGCGGTGCCGAGCTTGAGGTTGAGGATGGGACCGACTGCCTTGCGATCAAGAGGGCTAGGTTGAGGATGGTCATCTTCGACGGTGGGAGCTGGAGTCTTGCGTGAAATGCGCGAACGCCAAGGCGTAGCGGGTGCGAGCATGCGAGGTTTGCGTGCATCTTTGATGATGGTCACACGCTTACCGCTGTTCCATCGTGTAGTGTTTGCCATGGGGCTAGGCATGCTAGGTGTCGTTTCGCTCTGAGCGGAAGAAGGAGGAGGAGGCGGAGGTGGACTCTTGCATAGCATCGTTGGACTTTCGTCGACGTGAAAGAATAATCGTTCGCTGCGTGGGATCATCAAGGCGTAGAAGAAGCTAACGTTGATAGAAGAATCTATGGAGAGGGAAGGAGAGAAAAGGATTGAGGAGAGGGAGGTACAGTTACTGTATATGCAGATTCGGTAGAAGAGAGAGAGAAAGAGAGAGAGATGATGGAAGAAGGAGGACAACCTTTCTTTCCCCAAATTCGTTGCCTTATATCTCTTCTTGCTCTGCTCGAGAGCTTGCTTTGCAAACCGACCATACCCTACGTTGTGTGCTGTCCAGTCAACAGTCGAAGTTGTACAGCATGCATGATTCAAGCCGTAAGCCTTCTCGGCCTGCCTGGTTTTGGATCTACAGCGCAACGATCGACACCGTGCAGCTCCACGGGCCAAGATGCGGTTACAAAACTTTTGCTGCACATAGCATACATCCATGTCCCCTCCCTCTCTACACCCTGTCCCTCCGTTCCTCTGCCTTCCCAGATCGGTTTCCGGCTTTAAAGCCAACAAGCCACATCTGCAAGCACCAGCAAATACCTTGACTCACCGCTGCTTACTGACGCTTGCCAGCTGGGCCGTCCGAATGGAGCGGGCATCGCTTGCTGCAAGAGATCTCAAGCGCTCATGCGCGCACGCGTCCATGTTCTTACGCAAGACGACCAATCGAAATGAAGACAATTCCTGGTTAAACGAAGTTTCATCTGCGTCTGGCGAGTAGTGATACAGTCGGTGCGTGGTGTGACATTCAGAACGAAGCGGGACGAGAAGCGAGTAGAAGCAAGCAGCAAGGCTGACCGACTCGGGCCTTTCAAGGCGGCTGACTGACTGGAAGTACGAATGAATGCGGTGGAAATGTAGACCAAGACTCGACCGTGGTCACGAGGCCCAGCGCATACCGAAGCAGTGCAAGCGCAAAAAAAAAACGCAGGGCAGGGCAGGGCAGGTTTCTCGAAAAGCAAAGCACCTTTGACGGTTTGAAGCGCGCGTTGCCTCTTGATGTTTATATGCGCTGCGTTCTTGCTTTGACATCACATGCATCTTTAAACCCGAGCGCGCTTTCCTGTCTGCGCATGGTCTGATTGATCAACGAGCCATGCTCTCTCACCTGCCACTCTCGTAGGTGGGCGTCGAGTCGTCAATCAAGCTCTGGCGCTTAGCTTGACGTTGCGCTCTCGCTGTCGCCTCTCCCGATGGACCGTGACCGTTGACAGTATTGGCGCGTGCAGAGTGGGTCTTGCCTTGACGAATCATGGGCGAGGTATCACGAACATCTTCGTTGTACTCGTCCTCGTCAAGCCGTGTCAACCCGAGCGCCTCCTCGTTCTCGTAAGCGTTGAAAAGCACCAAAGAGCCTGCGCTGCTCCTTCTACCGTGCCCATAGATGGCAGCGCTGCGTCCTGCAGGACCGCTGAGACTTGATCTGCCGTTGGCGAAGCTGCTCATGGCACGCTGCTGGTCAAGCAGACGCTCGTGTTGCTCGGACAGGCGGGTGGTGCCTTCGCCAGTGACGAGCGACATTCGTGGCTGTTGCGTCACTGGGTCAATGATGCGGTTGAGGTTGAGCAAGTACACGCCGGTAAAGATGACGATGAAACCTCCCAGCAGCGAAACGGCGGGCGCGGTGGATGTGTTGAAGCCTTGGAAGAGCAGCACCGAGGCGAGAATGGTCGAGGTTGTAAAGAAAACATAGTAGATCGGGTTGACAACATTCGTGGAAAACTGATCGAGCGCCTTGTTGAAGTAGTTCATCTGTGTCAGGATACAGACGACGACGACGATGGCAAAGCAGTAGGTGGAGGGATGGGTGAACTGGTTGCTTCCAGCAAACGTAAGCTTGAGTGCGACACCGAGACCCTTGACGCTCATGACCGAGATGGAGCCGACGAGACTGCAGATGGAGATGTAGACGAGCGGCGTCTTGCAGCCATACTTGGGCACCATGCGGAAGATCATGAAGAGCGAAAAGCCGAGCACAAAGGTGCAGTAGAAGAGGAAGCCAGGTTGGAGTGCGTAGTTGAGCATCTCGTCGATGGTCTGGATTTCTTTATCCTCTGGAGCGTTGACGACGATGATGACGGTTCCTACGAGACAGAGTGTGCAGCCGACCTTTCCAAGACGACCGAGCTCTTCCTTGAGGATGAAAGAGGCAAGAATGGCACCAATGAGCACACTGAGCGCACCGAGAGGCGTGACGAGGATGGGAGGAGCAAAAGTGTAGGCGGCAAAGTTGGCCACTTCACCGACGATCATGGTGGCCATGCCGGCCCACCAAATGGGATTCTGGAGATAGGTGTGACCTTCGGAAGCCAATCCATTGTGCTTGTCGGCTGCGTCCATAAGACCCTTTTTGGTGATGATGAAGCTGGTACCGATGGCAAGAGAACTGCTGATGGCGAGAGTAAGACCGATCCATTTCTGTTGTGTGAGAGAAGACTGATTCGATTCTGCGGGAGTCTGCGTCTCTGGTGGAAGGTAGCCGGGTCGGTCGATGGGTGCTGGCGCTGCATAAGCTACAAGGGTCCAGAGCAGTATTGTGATGGTGGCGATGCGGACGAGCCGCAAACGCAGCGTGGATGTCAATGAGCTAGTAGTGTTGAGCATGGTTGTTGATCGATGATGACTGAAGTGTTAATGGCCGAGACGGAAGAGGCCTGATGAACGAGTGATGGAATAGTTGACGGCAATCAAGAGACGCGGGATTGAGAAACAGATCTCGCGTCTTGAATCGAGTGAAAGAAGCGCGTTCGAGAGCAAAGTGAGGCTGGGCTATATGACCGCTTTGGAAACACTAGCGCGATCGCGTGTGTCGGTAAAGCCGATGAGATCGCGGGAAGTTGATATCTAAGCAAGCGGCGATAGGAAGCGATCCGATCAAAGCGGGGAGGTGCGGTGACCGTGACAAAAGACCTCGAGGGTAGACGAGAGGAACGAAGGATACGCCGATGACGAGAAGAGGTTTGCGGTGACGACGTGTCGTGAAAAGCTCTGCCGGCAGAGACCGATATCGAGATGCGAGACTAGAGACCAACGATGATGGTGGCGAAATCGCAAAAGGATGCTGAGCGGTGTATGTTAATGAAGAAGATATTGTAACTGTGTGACCGAATGTCGCTCTCGTTGGCATGCAATACTCGTAATATTGCTGATTTTCAGACTGGGAGCGGAACCTTTCCCTTTGCTCTCTATCCACCATTTTGCTTAGCTACTCTGCTCATCAACCTAACCACCAGCACCTTCGACCAAGTTTTGTCGAACCCCCAACCTTTGACTTGATATCCACGAGGCGGCCCCCAATCTTGATTCGGCATCTCGAACCCTAAGCTTGAACGTCGATCATCGAATCTCTATAATCTCGGTCCTCGATCCCGACCACTTTCTCAACACCCTGCGTCTGGACCTTGTCGACGTCGCCACATCCGACTTGCTCGGTCCTTCGCTGCTACGAATAGCGTTGGTTTCGTCTCACCTCGAATAGGATTGCGCCACACTTGTACGCCAGAAACCATGGGTAAGTAGATCAAGCTTCTCTCTTCTCGGTCCCACAGCTCAGTGTTGCCATTCTCCGTCTCGATTCGGCAACAACAACAATAGCTCAATAGAACGGTGAGCGGCAGGGGAGCATGGGTAGATGTCGATGCACAACGCCGAGACCCGCATCTCGACTTGGCAACGGTTGGCTGCTCAGGCTGGGTCGTTGGAATCTGATGCTCTCGCTCAATGTCATCTGCACTTCCGACGTGGCTGTATAGACAGGAAGCTGGAAAATGACGAATCTGGTTCATCTCTCGTCCCGATGTCAGATCGCCGTCTCACCGTTCAAGCTTCAATGCAGCCAAGCCTCCGACGCTGCTGTGTCTCGCTTTCAGAGTGCAACACACACCCCGGGCGCATCCGACAGGTCAGCTGTGCATTTTCCTTGAACTCGGTCTCTTGAATTTCCGTGCTTGTCAGCCCTTTTTAGCCACCTTTTTAGGCAGAGGAGCAGCTCCCTCAAATTGCAATTTAGCGCGCCACGGGCCTCGTTTGTTTCTGAGCGGTTTCACTGCACAACCCCTGTTGGGTTGCTCACGCGCACACGCCTTGGCCATGATTTTGTGGCTCTTTCTCTGTCTCTATGCGACTCAGCACGGCATTTATTTATTTTTTTTTAAAAAAAAAAAAAAAAAACAAATGGAAATAACACACTGCAGCGCACCGCCCAACCCACGATCGGCACGCTACAAAGTAACTGCTGCTGCTGCTGCTGCTGCTGCATTGCACTGCAACCCTTTCTGCTGCTCCCGCCCTCTCTGTGGTACAGAGTAGACTTTGCTTCGTTTCTCGGCTCTCTCTCTCTCTCTCTCTCGCAACACATCGTCTGACCTTTGCCTTCTCACTCTCATCTGCTTCAATTCCCTCCGCGATCCTCTCTTTGCTCTTCAAGCCTACACATCGTCGTCAAGGCAAGCCGTACTAGCTGCTCTCTCCGACGTCGTCACAGTCAGCCCAAATCCAGAAAACGGCAGCGGCTTCTCGAGACACGCTCATCACCCATCCTACGATCCAGAGACTTCCTACAGCGGCCTTCAGCCTTTGCCCCACTCCGAGCCTCCCACCATGGTGCCCGCCAAGAGCCCTTTCGAAGACAGAAGCCTTCCTCCACCTCCAGAGGTCCCTTCCAAATCCAGCAACATGGCCAACAAGTTTGCCAACGCCTTCCGCAGGCAGACTGCCGACGACAAGGCCAAGAAGCGAGCAAAGGACAAGCGCATCAACGACGAAATCAACAAGACCACGGCAAAGGCCAGTCGCATGGACATTATCGATCGTCTCGACCTTTCCGGTATCAATGGTTCTAGCAGTGAGTTTCCCGCTCCCGCAACTGATCTCTAACTCTGCACCTCGACTCTGTGCTGACTCTTTCTTTTTCGCTCTGACACAGTGTTCCACCACGACTCGCCATACGATGCTTGCACTCCACACATGAACAAGGGCAAGCGGGCTCCCGTCGGTGCTTTCGACCCCAACATCGACCCCATGACCGGCCTTCCACGCAATGCACCAGGCGCAAAGAAGGGCTCTCGTGCCACTGCTCAGGACAAGTTTGCAGCCAACGACAGCTCCGTGGACGAGAAGCGTTCCTCCCGACCTGATGTCAACGCCAACGGCAGTCGCAGCCGTAGCGCCACGGCTCCCCTCGTCCCATCTCTTTCCATGCACGCACAGGGTCCCTCCACAGAGCTGCCTTTGGACGAAGACGACGTCGATGCTGACCGTGATGCAGAAGCAGAACGCATCTGGCGAAGTCGACAGGGCTACCACACCCAGCCCTCCAACGTCCCTGACAGCCGCTACGACGTCTCCAACCCCAACGCCGACGTCTGGGGTGTCAGTGCAGAGCCTTGGCAAGATTTCGCTCAGCCCAAAGCTCCCGTTCGCTCCACCCTCAGCCCTTATTCGGCCAACACAGGAGACCGCAGCGGCACCACCAGCGCTGCAAGCAGTGTCCTCGACATGGAAGCCATCATGACGGGCAAGAAGAAACCTTCGCGTAATCAAGACGAGCTCGCTGCTGGAAGCGCCAGTCCCTTCCCTGAACCCAACTGGGATGACAGGTCCTCTGCTGCGGGTGCCTCTTCGGATGCACCCAAGCGCAGCAAGAGTCTCATCAAGCGTATCCGCAGCATGCGCGAGAACCCCAACGTGCCACCACCCGAGGACGGTGTCGAGATGGGTTCGGTTCGCGATCGTCGTCGAAGAGCAGCACAGCACAAGCACTCGCCCAGCACTCCACCGCTCCGAACTGATTACTCGGGTGCCGCGCCATCATCGTCCTATGATTCGCGCGCTGCAGCTGCCGATGCCGCCGTCGGTGCTTCGGTCAACAGCGGCAGCTACGGTCGTCGAAGTGGTTGCACGGCCGCCACCCCCAACGAGAGGGACTTGCTCACACCTCGAGCTCAACAGCAGCGCGGCGAAGATGCTTCGTATTTCCAACAATCACAGCTCTCCTCATCGCAGGATTCTAGAACCGGTCAATCTCCAGGTAACGAGGGTGGTGGTCTGACTAGGAACGGCAGCCTGTTCAACAAGCTCAGAAGGGGTCAAAAAGCCTCGCCCAAGTCGACTGAACGTCCGGCTGCTTATGCTTGATTTCGCCTCATCTTGCTCGATATTGTTCACTCTTTCTGCTGTGATCTAGTCAGTTTTTTTTTTTTTTTGTCAATCTTTCATGGACTCTCGATTGTTCTTTGCTGGTTTGTGTGTTTTTGCGAGGCGTGGTGCTCAGATGCATGAGTCTACACATGCCCAATCGGTTTCAGAGAGTGGTGCGAATATGCTTTGCGTGCGATTGCGATAAGTTAACTCTCTGCGACATCATCACTGCCACTCCCACTAGTTATCGAGGATTTCGGAGGGACCTCTACCTTCAACAGATCCTTCCTGAGCTGTTCGCCACTCACATCCGCATTGACGGCAGCTTGCAGCCCTTCTGCGTCTGACGTTGCACCCGGCTGCTCTTCCGCCATCGGCGCAGTTGTCGTACTCGCAACCTCTCCATCAGCCACCGCTTCGTCCGGCGCGTTCTCGTCCAACCTCAAACTCCTCGCCTTTCTAAACACCTCGGCTTCCTCGCTCAGCTGTCCCCTAGCCTTTTCGGTTTTTTCGGGCGATTTCGCTTCGGTTGGATCCTCCGGCGCTTCTTCTCTGTCCGCTTCGACGACGGTGGGAGTGTGAAGTTTGGAAGGAGACGTGTCGGAGTCGGAATCGGAATCGACGATGGAGAATGCGGGTGAGGAGAGTCCTGGTGCTGCTGTTGTGTCGTCTGCTGGCGTGGTTAGGTGGAGAGGTGGTGGAGAGGTAGGTTCGCTAAGGCTTAGGGTGTTGATGGGAAGAGAGATGTGGGAAACACGATCGAGTCGTGTGCCGAGGTCCAGCAGCTCATCATGAACCGAAAGGATCCGATTGAGTAAGGTTTCGTCTTCGACACTGCCGGCAAGCTTCCCCAACCGCGTACGAACAACCACGCTCTGCTGCTTGACATCTTTCACCCCTTCACTCTGCCCTCCTCCTTCTCTGCCTCGTCTCTCCTCCACCTCAACCACCTCCAACAACACCCTCCTACACTCCTCCGCCTCCGCCAACAACCCTTCGACTTTAGCCCTCCCCCTCTCCTCCCCCCTCCTCACCCGCTCCTCCCTCTCCCTCACCCCTCTCGCGACTACACTCTTCCATATCGGCGCCGCCACCTTGACCCCACCACCGCGCCTCTCGGCCCGCTCCTGCGCCAGCTCCGTGTTGCGCACACAGCACTGCAGGATCTCCTGGCTCAAGCGTGCAAATGCCTCGTCGTTGGCCGGTATGTTCAGGTCTAAACAGCGTAAGCTCCGATTCATCTTCAAAGACACTGCGAGCGCCATAACCCCGGCAATATCGATCGAGACATTTTCCGCCAGATCGAGATGGATCAGACTCTTGGCTTCCGGCAAAAACTCGGCGAGAGCAATCGCACCCTCGGAGGATAAGTCGGTATCGTTGAGAAACAGCCGCTTGAGGTGCGAGTTGAGCGCAAAGGCGGTGCGCAGCGTGGTGATCCCTTCCAACCCAGGTCCCGAACATGGGTTGTGCGACAGATCCAACGTCTCCAACGTCGAATTGTACTTCAACGCTTCTGCAATAGCCACCAATCCAGGCTGTTCGATATTGTTATCGCTCAAATTGAGCACTCGCAGCGTCCGATTCTTCTTCAACACCTGTGCCAGATATACCACCCCACCACGAATGTCATTCGACTTGAGATCGAGCGTCAGCAAGTTCCCCACCCTCGGCAAGTCGGCGAGAATCCTCCGTGCTCGTTTGGCTTGATACATCGCAACCGCCTGCTCCTCGCTCAAGTTCGGTGCGGACTGGGAACGGATATCGTTGCGCTGCTGCGGGGTGAGGTGCAGCTCAAACTCGGTTGTGGCGGGACCGATGGAGGTCTGCATAGCGTCCTGAAGCTGCTCAGTGTGCGCGCCGTAGAATGTGGTGGGTCGCTGGTCTCCGTTGACGTGGTGTGCGGGCATCTTGCGTGATGTAACGCCACCACCGGGACTAGACACAATGACGGGCACGTCGGGAAGGCCCGGTGAGTAGCTCCGTTTGCGTTCGGGCGAGGCTTGGGCGTCGGTAGGTCGTAAGGCTGTGCGGCCGCTGCGTTCGGGTTTGTCTCCGCCGACCAAGGTGGATGCTGATGAGGTGGAAGCGTTTGCGGCGGCGGTCGAGTCGAAGTACGATTTCGGTGTGCTAGCCGGTTGCGGATCTAACGCAGACACGCTGTCCGGGTAATCTTTGAGCATGATCGCCAGAGCGACGGATGCGAGCTGTCCGACCTTGTTGCGACGTAAAGAGAGGTGACGGATGTCGGAGAACCGCACTGCTTGAGAAAGCATCTCGAGCGAGGCTGCTTTGAGTCCGCAATTCTCAAGCCGCAGAGAAATGATGGCAGAAGAAGGCGGATCCGGATCGTCCGAAACATCCCTCAGCAGCGGCGCGGTAGGCATCAGCGGCTCGCCGGAGTCGTCAAAGAACTCGTCGTCGCTATCCCTATCCTCGTCCTTATCGACCGCGTCACCGTCCCCGTCCGTCTTGGACACTTTCGACCCATTCTCCTCCGCTTTCGCTTTAGCATTGCGTTGCGTTGCTCTCGAATATGTCACAGCCGCCGGCGGCTTTGTGATGACCGCCAAAAGATGCTCGAGCGAAAGCCGGTCTATCGAGTTCTCGGACAAGTCCAGATACCGCAATGCACGTGCGCGCCGCATAAAGATGGCAACATACTTCCAACCACGAAACCGAATCTTGCGGTTGCTCGCTATGCTCAGATTCGGCAATGTTCCCGAAACGAGCAGAGCATGCAATATCGACTTGAGCGTATCGTCTGTGAGCGCGCAGTTTTCGAGGACGAGCTTGTTGAGTCCAAAATCGACGCTGAGCAAGTCGGCGATGGGTTCGACGGCGTGTCGGTCGAGAGGTACAAAGGAGAGATCCATGGTCTTGAGCGCAGGCGGAGTGGCTTGTGCGGCCTCTTGAAAGACCAGACGCATCTTTTTGAGTGGATGTTCTTCACGTGTACGGCAACATTCGCGGTAGAGCGCTTCGAGTTCCTCGGGAGTCCATGGCTTTCCGCGGCGGGCTTTGAGCATGCGGCGATGCTCTCGTTCGATGCGGAGACGGGTGAGATCTTCGTCCTCGGGTGTTCCAGCGCCGGCAATGGGGTATGTGACGGTCATGTGGGATACTTGGAATTGGACTTTTTTGAGGGGTGCAGCTGAAGTGGTGGATGAGGCTACGGTGCTTTTCACCAGAGAAGGTGTGGATCCAGAATCCGGCTCTGTGGGTTGTGATGTGGATGCGATCGAGGCGGACGATGATGATGCTACACTGATGCTGCTTCTGCTCGTCGATGAGGCCCCATCGAGGTTAGAAGGGTAGTAGCCGGATCCATTAGTTTTCGAGGGTGAATCATTGGCAAGGAAGCCGCCAACAGCTGTAGCACTGGAACCGCTCACGTTAGCAGCAGCACCTGCAGCGATACCTCCAATCTTGCGAAACATTCCGCCAATGTAGGAAGCGGTTGCTTGAGCTGTACTGCCTTGAGGCACTGGCACCTGAACATTGACACCCTGCTGAGCGAGACGAGTATTGATGTTTTGAAGAATGTCTCTGCGAAAGGAGAAGCCCTTTTGAGGCGGAGGAGCAGGTTTCAGGATACCTTTTGGCTTGGTGCTCATCTTGCGTTTGTAGACGGATCTTCGCACAGGGCTGACGGTTGTGATCATGGATGATGCCAGCTCCGAGTCGGGCGATGAAGGACCAGGCTGCTGCTGCCATGATGTTGATGCTGCTGCAGAGTCGATGGATGTATCTGGAGCATCATCGTTCGCGACAGCAGGTAATGGCTTGTCGTCGGCATTCTGTTGTGTGGACTCGGCCGATGGGATTGGAGTTGATGATGATGATGATGATGCTGAATCGGAAGCGTCGATTGCACCGGGAATGACAGGACTGGATGTGTCGTCGGTGGAGGACTTGCTGCTGTCGCCAGTCTCGATGAGTGGATCCTTTGCTTGTTCTGGGCTGGACTCTGTTATGGTGACACTTGGTGACGACTCGACCTCGGTGCTTTTTGGTGTGGACGACAGAGCAGCATGAGCGCTGAGGCCTTGGTCCGCATGCTTGGGACCAGTCCCAGCCGTCATGCTGTGGGGACGATACGCTCGGCGAGTAAAGCGAGTCGAGGACAGGGTTGACTAGACGGGTTCGAGCATACGGTGCAGATGAAAGCGGTGGCAAATAGCACACCAAGGGAGTCCAGAGTTAGAGTATATGAGAAAGATGCAAGAAGAGAGAGTGAGTGTGACGTTTGTATGTGTTGGTGTGTGAGAAATGGCAAAAGGGGCTCTCTCTCTCTCTCTCTCTCTCTCTCTCTGTGGTGTGTTGAGATTGGTTGCTGCGTGGAGTGTGCACCGGTGCATGAAATCCGAAACAGCGCTGAATGGGAGCGGCGTCGTGTGTGTGTCATACAGTGCTCTCGTGCCTGCTTCTCTGCCGTTGTGCTGTGCTGTGCTGTGCTGTGCTGAGCTGAGCTGTTTCACCTCAAAAGAATTCGGATTTCGGACGCTTTCGAATTTGCCAAGGGTCGAATCTTTTGAAGCATTCTCCAACGTTGGATGCTGCTGCTCTCTTCCATCCACCTCAACTCAACCACCGTCGGACCTCAACATGAGCGAGGCGCAAACGGA
This sequence comes from Anthracocystis panici-leucophaei, assembly GCA_014826065.1. NCBI lineage: Eukaryota > Fungi > Basidiomycota > Ustilaginomycetes > Ustilaginales > Ustilaginaceae > Anthracocystis > Anthracocystis panici-leucophaei. The sequence goes on along the minus strand of CP060306.1, from coordinate 539,058 downwards.
GGGCGGTGAAGTGCCTGGCCAAGTGGCATCCACCTCGTATCAACCACGACCCGCTCGCAAGCAAGTCACCCAGGCCAAGTTCAACGCCATCCGACAAGCTTTCAGCGCCAAACCCGAGTCCGCAGGCACCTTCAATATCTGGTACGAGAACTATGCCGGCGTCGATAGAGAGGAGAACGAAGCGCAAAAGGCAAAGCGAGAGACGAGATGCGACATTGCAAGAGATTCGGGTTACACCAAAGCCGACATCACGTTGAAAACGCAAGCAGCCAGGATGCAACAGGGTTCGTCTATAAGCCCGGACGAAACTGTCTACTGCTGCATCCACTTTGCACGCGGCTGCTGTCCTCATGGCGTCGAATGCAATTTCTTGCATCGCTTGCCCCGTCCGAACGACTTTCCTAGTCAAGGCCGTGACTGCTTTGGTCGTGAAAAGCTCGGCAACTACAAGGACGACATGAGCGGTACGGGCTCGCTCTCCAAGATCAACCGCACACTTTACGTCGGACGCATCCATGAAGAGCACGGCGTATCCTCTCCCACTTTGACAAACACAGCGTGGCGAGATGGCGGCAAAACACTCAAAGGCGGACGCAGCCCTAACGATGCCAAGAAGCAAAACGGTCCACGACAGCGACAAGATCCCAAGACGTATCGACCGCAGCACAACTCTGTGCGTCCTGAAACCGACAATGCTACCGAACGCGTCGTTCGTCGACATTTCAGCGAGTGGGGCGAGATCGATCGACTACGTGTACTCACTGGCCGCTCGTGTGCCTTTGTCACGTACAAGTACGAAGCCAACGCGCAATTCGCAAAGGAAGCCATGCTCAACCAGTCTCTCGACCACAATGAGATCATCAATGTTCGATGGGCGTCCGACGACCCCAATCCAGCTGCTCAGAAGCGCAACCAGGAGCAGATGCGTCGTGCAGGTCAACGGGCGATTATGGCCGGGATGTCGACGCAAGCGATCGAAGCTCAGCAGGCGTTGCGTGCGTTGGAGGCGCTAGAGAATCCTGGTAGCGATGGCGATGGGAAACGTCGTAGAATTGCAGCACCGCAGATGAGCGACGAAGAGATGCGCAGGTTGGAAGAGGAGAATGAAAGGGGGTGGGCCGAGTTGGCTCAGGAGAGGCGGGCGGCAGCTGCGGCTGTTGCACAACAAAGTCAGCTCCAAGCGGCCGCGACTCCGGTCGGCAATGGTGCTGCGACAGCCAATGCAGGTGGTTCGCTGCTCGATACGGAAACGATGTCGAACCTCGCCTCTCTCCGTACCCAAGGTGGAGCGTCCAACACCCAACCGACACCTGCGACGAATGGGCTTGGCAGTCTAGCAGCGTACGGCAGCAATAGTGAAGACGATAGCTGATGCGCTGCTGTGTTCACATGCGTTTGTATTTGTATCTGCAATCTATCACGACATTCATTACACACTTTTTGTCGGAGAAAGAGTCCAAGTGGCATTGCGATGTGGTTCTCCTTCGCTTCGATCTGACAATCCCAAGAAAAGAAAAATTGCGACTTGGCTCGCTGGTCCGTGCCACCGCTACTCTGCGAGCTTCAGCATGCTTCGCGAAGGTGGAGGAATTCTCCTATGTGACGTTTGTGGGGGTGTTGGGTTACAGGGTCTGTGCATTCTCTCTCTCTCTCTCTCCCACACAGCCAAGTTAGTTGCTTTTGGATTCGGCTTGTCTTACTTTGCTGACTGTGCAACGACGCTTTTGGCTGTGTTGTCCCTACTTGGCTTTTCCTTTCCGACACATCCTTGTTTCTCCACAAAACCATCATCATCTTGTTTCTTCCTAACAAAGACACAATCGTAGATCGCACGATATCGAAAACAAGAACAATGGACGACGCATCAACAGCCAAACGAGCAGGTTCTGCTGCAGACACGGAAGAGGACTTCTCCACAGTGCCCACCACCACCGCTGCGTCCGAGAGTGGGATCGAAGACCTGTCCATCTCGGAGACGGATTCCAATACTCGTGTTGCCGCTCCTCACGATACTTGTTCCGCCACCATTGGCGCTAACGAGGCATCGAACGATTCCGTACCCGATCCAGCACCGGCGCGGTCCGCTTCGGAACCCACCACTCACCCGACCCGAGCTGACAGTACATCGCTCAGCACCGCTTCTTCCGGCCTAGTCCTGTTCGACCTCACCGACAGACCGGGCGGTCATGCCTGTTTCTCCCCGCACACCGTCAAGACTCTGCTCGACCTCAAGTTGCTTAACGTCGGGTACGAACGTCAACGACTCACATTCCTTCAAATCAGAAACGACCTTGCTCAACGCATTGCAGACAACGTCACCGTCCCCGCGCTCGAACTCTCGGACGGGTCGCACATTGTGGATTCCTGGAACATTGCAGAGTATCTCGAGAGAAAGCATCCCGATGGGTATAAGATTTTCGGCGACTCGGCTACAAAGAGGTTAGCTGCGATGTTGAACCAGTTTGGCAAGACGGTGTTGGCGCCGCATATCGGTCCGTTGGCGCAGAAGGGGGTACATGGGATGTTGGATGAGGAGTCGGCGAGGTACTTTGCAGAGGTGAAGATTGGGAAAGTTAGATGGGGCAAGGTGGTGGCGATGTCGAGGGAGGAGAGGGATGCGCATGTGGGTCAGGCGGTGGCCAAGTTGGAGGTGGTGAATGCGATGTTGACGTGTGAGGGGAGGCGAGTGGAGGGAAGGGTGAGAAGGAGGGGTGGTTGGCGGGGGGTGAGGAGCCGACGCATGCCGACTTTGTGCTGTTTGGTTGGTATGTGTTTACCCGGGCTGCGGGTGAGAGGGTGACCAGGGAGATTTGGTGGGCTCACAAGGCGATTGGAAGGTGGGTGGAGAGGTTGCAGGCGTGGTCGGGAGAGTTGGCCAAGGATTTTGTGTGAGCGAATGGAGACTTTTTTTTGGATTGGTCAAGAGTGTGTGTGATGTGTGCTGGTCTTGTTGCGGACATTGGGCGGGGTGTTGGAAGTGAGCAGCTAAAACGTGACACAGAGCACCGTCCGACCCACACCCTTGGTAACGCTACGCAGCGCCTCGACCTTTGCTTCCGGGTACATCTGTGCCAGTGTCTGTTTGAACGATTCCACACCCCCACCGACGCCAAAGTAGATGACTTTTGCAGCGACCAGTACCAATCCTGCCTCTTTTGTTCTTTGCGGCTTGGCGTATCTCCCCAACAGCGCCACCAGCGCAGGCAGCGAGTCCAGCGAGTAGATGGTTTCGCTCGTCAAAACCACATCCATCCTCTCGGTGGCAGGGGGGAAGGTGGACCAGGCTCCCGAGTAGAATTGGAGTCGGATGCCTCTGGACGTTAGTGAGTCGCAAAACGCGGCGATGAGTTGGTCCGTGATGCCCAGTTCGAACTCGGCGTCGAAATGGTCTTGACCGCGTCGTTGGAGTTCGTGTCTTTGCTGCGCGAGATGCGACGCTTCGACGGTGCGGAAATCGGACGCTGCGTTCGAAGCGTACCACGTGAGAATCAGGTTAGGGAGTGTGACGAGTTGCAGCACTTGAGCATTGTAGTCGGCGAGGTGGACGGTGAGGTTGAGTGGTGTTGGTGGAGCAGGCTCCGAGAGCAAGCGGTCTAGGATGAACAGTGTCGGTAGAGCTGTACCACAGCCCAGTTCGAGCACGTTTTTGTTGGCAAGCCTGGCAGACCAGCTTTCGGATGCAGTAGAGTGTAGAGCGTCTAGTGTTTCAACGAGGTCCAGTGCGCACTCCCAGGTTTTGAGCCCGCCTTCGTATACGCCTGGAATCAAATCCGATTGGGCATCTACGTGTCCGTTCGCCGAACGTCCATCCGAAGGTGAAGTTTCGTCGTCTTCTTCGTCAAGAAGCATTTGGAAGCGCGCATCGAACAGGTCGCGCCGCAAGAGTCTTTGCACTCGATCCCTGCCTTGGCCGGTCGTGTTTGGCAAGCTAATGTCGGTGGACGAGTAGGATATCCGCGAAGGTAGATTTTGTAGCATGTCCTGTATTGAGTGGCTCTGAAACGGAACGGAAGCAATACTGGACGATGCCTGTGCGGCGGTCGAAGCTGATGTGTCGGATGGTGGGATAGGAGGGTTGGAAAAGGACGAAAGGTACTCCTCGTCCATTTCAGAGTCGTCGAATTGGAAGCCGAACGACATGATGACTCCCTGTGCGTATTGAAAGCTGACGGCTACTCTATGTGCAAGATGCTGCGGTGTGTGTTCGAGAGCAAGGCGATCGTACAATGGGAGCTTTCGAGGAGAAAGGAGGAAGAAAGAGCACTTCTCAGAACTGGAAAAATTTGGTTCAGAATTTCGGATCTCGGTTTCATTCTTTGACTGGACCCTGAAAAAGTGGGCTCACAGACCTATCAGACTAAGTTAGGCTTACATTCTTCTTGGACAGACACACATTTCTCAACACCATCATTAACTACAAACAATTGATGCATTGCACACTTGCACATCAGAAGTAATCACAATCAGTAACGCATCCCTCAATGCATTCTGAACATCCCTGACAAACTTGTACAACCAACCGTGCTTGTGCTTGACAGGCAATTTACCCTTCTTCTCCCTGATCCAAGTCTGTTTTTGCTCTTCCATCTCCTCTGCACTGATGTGAACATTGATCTTGTGAGTCTTGGCATTGAGCATGATGTGATGGAACCAATCAGCCTCTCTTGCCTTTCCTGCTTTTCTCTGGGCATCTCTGATGCTGGGCCTTGGCTCCCTTCCCTTCTCCTTTATCTCTCTGGGCACCTCTGGTGCTGAGCCTCATCACTCTGCACCACTGGCACCATTGCTACTCGTATCTGTTCTCTGGCATATCCAGCTCATCACAGCAGCCACGACAATGCCACAGCCATGGCTGATGCCACAGTTGGGCCAATGCCACAGCCCCTTGCCCTTTGGCAGTCAGTAATTGCACACTACAAACCATGAGTTCATTTCTGTTGATCACATTGATACCCACCAATGAGCACTCCTCCTCCCTCTGTTCCCCTTCCCACTAGCACCCACCCCTCTCTTGATACCAGCCATCACCTCTCATTCCTTGCACATGTCACCTCACTTGGCTGTTGCAAGCCAGTACAACTGTACACCACTACCCACAGCAGGCACCTAAGAATTCCCATGCTGCTAACACCCCTCAACACAGTCCATGCCAACCCCTCACTCCAGACACCAACAGAACCACTCAAAGGGGTGTTGTCACATGCGGCCACCCATGCCCCTTCTTCCTACTCCTTTTTGCTCTACTCCAGCACTACCCCCATCACCTTTTCCTTCTCACCCTCTGACCCCACACTCATACACTGCACTTTCTCTCTCTTTCTACTCTCTCCTTAGCCTCACCTCCTGGCTTACTTGTCCCCTCTGCCTACATGCATTGTCTGCTCGTCTTCCCCTCGCAATGGGCTCCAAGACCACCCAGTGGTCACCAAGGAAAAAGGCAACACTATCCACACCCTTCTCACCTAGCAATGACAATGCTGACTGTTCTTCACCCTCCTCTGATCCTGCCACACCGACTCAGAGCAACAGCGGCAGTGACATTCCCACCCACTCAACCCCTCCTTGCAATCCGCACTCAATCACTGCTCCTCCTCAAGTTGCTCTGCCTCCTGACAAAGACATGCCGGCTGTGGGAATCAACTTGCCAGGAGGTGTAATTGACGAGGTGATACAGCAGGCCATATCTCAGACTGACTCCACCCCCACTTCCGAGGCAGCTGACTCTGAGATGCAATCTTGAGGCATTGTCAGTGCTACAGTCGATCAGTTCCTTGCCACGTTGTCCACCTCATTGCCACCATCTCTGATTGACACGCCAACCCCCACCCCTGTCCAGCACCATCTTTGTGACTGCAGTCCACACCTGTACCACTGATTTGGCCCTCCTCCCCACTCCTCCATCAGACAGGACATCATTGATGCCACCAATGGTGAACTCAGCATCTCTAAGAAGCGATGCCATGAGACAGGCTTCACAGCCATTGGTTCTACCAGCCATCTATTGGTCCCATCTTCTTTGCAGAAGGGTGCCTTCTGGAACTACGGGCTGGCAGCTGCCCCTGCTCTTGGTCACTGATGTTGAAACTGACAGGGTGGATGACAGCATTCCTCCTTGGTCATTCTCCAGCAATACCTTGCCAGTCTGCACCCATGCTCGGTTCCTTTCCAGGCCTCGACAATCCAAGGTCTTCATCAGGGTGACCCCAAACCTCAGCATCATCTTGCCTTTGACCACAACCTTCCTCTCTACCTCATTGCATCCCTGGCACTGGTATACACTTTTGTCCTACCAGGCCAGGCAGTCCTGGAGGGCAAGGACATGCACTTGCAACACACGATCCATATTCAGTCCACTGCCAACCCGCAGGTATATGCAGCTGCCAATGCTGAGGGGGCACAACAGGCTCGCTCCATTGTTGCACTGCTGTCGGCCTCCTCCTTGCATACCTTGTCTCCAAATGACAGCTCCGAGACCCCCTTATCAACCCCCACTGCTGTGCCTCCTGCTGCTGACTACAACCGGCCATCTTCTGGGGGCATCAACTATGATGCAATTGACACCTGTTTTGGTGAGGACTCAGACAAGGAAGTCACCAAAGGTCCAGGCAGCTCTGCTGCCTCCAAGCTCTCTAAGAAGCACCTCTTCCCTTGAGAGAAACCTACCTTTATCTGGTCATACAACAAGATTCCTGACCCACATCCTTCCAGGTCAACATCAGTCATGGCCAGCACACATCAGTTCAGGTTTGAATTCTCGCAAAATCGCAACTCTGACAAAGGCCTGCATGATGCAGGGGTGTTAGATTGGTGGCTGTCCTGATTTGGATCACCCACCGATATAGGGGTTCACGGTGGGTGGGTAGCTTAATCGGGCTCAAGGCAGAAGAAGGCACAAAGTGAACAAGTGGGGGCAATGGGAGCAGCTATGTGATGGCCACAGACTTTGTGTCCACAAAGGGAGTTGGGGTGCACACAAGATTTCAAGCAAGGGTGAAGAGAGGAGGAGCAGGTTTATTGGAGGCTAAGAGTGAGAGTATAGACAGCATGCAGATGTCAAAGCATTTTGAACTAAAAAGGGGAAAAGAGAGGGGGAGAAGAGAAGAGGTGCAGTGCTTGGACTGGAGAAGGAGGGGAAACGAGGGAGGCTCATCAGGAAAGTGGCACATTGTAACAGCGGGAAAGAGAAAAGAAGGGTATGGACATGTGGAGAACACAACAAGTCTTTTTGGCAATCAACCCTCATCTACTCGGTTGTGGTCCCGGCATTTTCCCCATGGAGGGCAATCACCACAGCAACAAATGTACTTTTCCACACACTCATCCCTGCCTCACAAACCCTACTTGGACAGGTTAAAACCAATACTCTCTGCTTGCACTTTACTATTTCCTTCACATCTCTCTTTTCAATCTCACCACCTGTTTCCATCTTCACAAAGTTTTCCTCACCCAATCGGTTTAGCTGAGCATGTGTCCATTGTTTGCTGTCTGATTTCTCATTGACCTGTGTGCACCACCCTCATTTCGATTCTTTGCTCCTTGTACTTAACACCTTCTTTTTTTGGTGGCCCGTCCCTGCCTTCATTGATGCTTATTATACTCATACCTTCCTCATGCAATACAAGCGACCACTCTTGCACCTTGGCTCCTTTTGTCCACCATGGCTGGCCTAGCCCAACTGCGGCATCATCCTCTTGTATGAGCCCACAAGATGCTCATTTGCACCTCAGCGGGTCCTATACCCAACAAGTATGGGAATATTCCTGGCTCAATCCACCTATTATACGTATCCTCACAGCCACACACCCAACACATGACTGACACCTCTCAACCTCATGTCTGCACCTGCATTGCACTAACCCTTACAGATCGCCTCTTCCTGCTCCTTTGACCCCCTCACAACATCCTTCTCCCCACTCTCTCCCTGCCCACCACAATGTCACCAGCGCTCCCCCAGCCTCTGCAATGATGTCTTCTGCCCCTGACATGGAGCACCTGCTGGTTCTGGATATTCCTGCCTCATGCTCCCTTGGCAGGATCACCTCCATCATCTCTGCCCATGGCCATTGTACTTTCGACCAACTCCCACCCAACACTGCCACTGGCTGCATGAATGTCATGGTGACTACATGTTGCAAAACTTATACAAAGGCATTTATTGCATGGGACAGAGGTATCAATGTCCACCTTCTTGTCATCTGCAAAGCCAATGTCGCTCTGGTCAGGTCAGCTGCTAGCTCAACTGACATGGATGATCTTGCTTGGTGCTTTGACCAGGCTGAGGGTCACCTGAACCTTGCATGGCTGCCCCTTACTTGCGAAACTCTTGTCCAGCGCTGTTATGCTCCATCTTCTGACACCTCCTTGGCTACCCCTGCCCCTGCTGACCACCACACCACTGCCACCCAGCCCACTTGCCCTACTGCTCTCAACTCTGAAGGCAGACAGGCTCACACATTGCCTTTTCTCCTCTCACTCACTGGTACTGGTCCAAGCGTGAGCCTTATGGTTACCCAGTCCTCCACCAACAACTATCACCAACTTCACCCAGCTCAGGAGATTGGCTTCAGAGCAACACAAGTCGGTGGAGGTGGTCACATTGGCCAACAAAGCCTTTGACCTGGTGGTGGCATACATCAACTGCACCCTTGGCTTCTATCTGCCCATTCATTTGGCTTGCACCCCCATCAAGGTTGGCAAGCATCAAACTGCATGGATTCAGGCCAAGAAGGAATGCATCGAGGCATGCCAATACAACTCAAGCAGGATCCAGGTTTTTGCTGATCAGATCAGTGAGAACTTTGGTATTGTTTGCATGCATGCAACGACCTTTCTCAACTACGTTTTCGATGCGGTTGGAGCCAGAGAATCTCAGGTTGCCATTGGCCACTCTGCCACTCCCCCCAGCCTCCTGTTCACAAAAGCAGTTCTCTACCTGGCTGACCTGCTGCACCACCCACCAGTCACTGCCTTGCCCAATGACCAACACATGCTCAGGGACCTCAGGCAGATTGAGGTCCTTTACCTTCATGATCATGGCCTACTCAGACATTTCCAACCACTTGCTCAAGCTCCGTGTAGAGACCTGCCGCTTGGCCAGGGAACTCTGAGAGGTGATCCATGATGAGATCAGAGTGCTCAAATGGCAGGAATACACAGCCAGAGGGGACAAGGATTGGGTCACGCCATTGGCATGCATGGCTGGTGGAGCTCAAGTCACCAGACAGATCTTCGACTCAGACCTGGCCAAGTACAATTGCATCATGAGACCTACTGACAATGCCCTCATGTGACTACCTCACAGATGAGTCTTGGACTGTCTTTAGCTTCCTGCTTCGAGCCTGGCATCAAGGAGTCCTCAACCACTGGTGCTGACTCCAAAGGCAATGCCAAGGATCACTTCCATCAGTTTGACTTCTCTCACTATGCATTGCACAGCAATGCCCATGTCCTGTCAGGCTGCTCTATCACCCTGCAAGGTGACTTGCTCTCCACTGACAATGACATTCCTCCTGTCAATCTCCAGGCCAATCTCATTGGTGCCATGCTGGTCACTGTGGCTTTACCCTGCCCCTCCTTCAGCAAGCTCACTATCACTTGCTCTGCCTTCAGACGCCAACTTGACAAAACAGAAATCAGCCTGACCTTCGCCACCCCCACTCAGGCCTTTGTCACTTGGTGTACCTTTCCCCAATGGCGCTCCTTCATCCTGCTGCATGAGATCGAGGTTATCATCATGGAGGATGTAGCAGCTGAGCATCACCCCTTAGCCCAGCTACATGCACATGCCAAGCCTCTAGGCAGTGTGCCAATGACTGCTGAGCTTCAATGCTGCTTTGCCCATGTTGACTTGCCAGCCACAGCCATTGCAGTCTGCCTTGTGATGCACTCACTCTCTGAGGCTCACTTAAGAGTATCTTACAAGAATCCTGTGGCCACTGCTCTCATGATCAATTGAATGGTCACACACTATGCCATCGGTTTCCCCTACCAAGTCCCTTGGGACACAGAGCCTTTGACTCTGCACCATAGCATTGTTGCGTTGCTCATCTGTGACAACTGCAAGCACATTGGTCATGATGCCTCGGATGTCTCTCTGCTTTGTACAATGGTGCGGTCAAAGACAAGTCTTGTGCTATTTGCACCCTCATACCTGGTACCCCAAACTGTGGAGGCAAGCACTGCAAAATGGCGCAAGAGCTGCTTATCAACAATAAAGCGCACATATGGGCAGCCATTACATATGCTTCAAGCAGGGTATCATGGCTAAGAAACATCAAGCACTGCTGAAATCAACATTCTTGGGAGACAACTACATCTGAACCCCATATTGCCAAACCTCATGTGCAAGGTTAGCAGAAGAGTGGCCTGGGTGAGAAAGAAGGTGGAGACCAAACTGAAGTGACTGTTTGCACCAGCACATCAGCATGCTCTCGAAGCCAAGCTTGTGTGCCATGGCAAAACCTGATGGGATCTGCACCACCATGCTGATGTTGAAGATGAAAGCATAGATGGAGCATTCAGCCTGTTTCAGAGTGGTGAGAGAACAAGTATCCAGAAGCAGGTGCATCTCAGCACAGTAGTCCAGGGTGCTGAAGAGAACTGCAATGGCAATGCAGCAGTGGATTTCAATCGGTGGAGTGCCGTTCTTGCAGAACACAAAGTGAAGAGTGTTGGCAAGATGGACAATGTGCAGGCACTTCTTCTTGACAAATCAGTGGAGCTGCAGCTGAAGTCCAATATTGACACCAAGGATGCAGGTCAAGGGAGTTGGGCTGACAGTGTCACCATTGGGGAGTGAGTAAGGAGCGAGATCGCCAGGAGGAGGTAACATGGAGTTGCCAGTAACAAGGATGCTGGGTTTGTCGAGTCGTAAGCCTCGTTGTTCGCACCATGTACCAATTTTGTTGAGCCATGTCTGAACTTTCCAGTGCAATGCACCAGTTGACTTGGTGGAGAAGACCGAGAAGAGGTCATCCATGTAGGTGCCTTCCATCAGGGCTCGATTGTGCCCTCCAGCTGTGTGTCGGTGTAGAAACAAGTCGATGTGAATGTACCACAGAAGAGGGGAGAGAGGTGAGCCCTGTGGGATGCCTTGACTGGTGATAGAGTGGTGAGCAGCTGCCATTCCTTCAAAATGAAGAACAACAGAGTGCTGTCGAAGCCATTTAGCAATCCAAAGGGAAAGATTGTCCAGCTGCAGGTCTCATAGGTCCTGCAGCAATGTCATGTGAGAAATGTTGTTAAAAGCCCCAATGATGTCAATGCAGGCAATGGCAACATATTCCATTCTGCACATGGCCACTCTGCCAGACTCAAGTATATGCAAGATGGCATGGGCTGAGGAGATACCTGGACAGATGCCAAATTGGTGCTGGAGAGAGAGGTGATCACGGAGCATGTGTTGGATGCGATCTTTCATGATACCATCGACAATCTTGCCAGCAACACAGAGAAGAGAAATTAGTTAGTAAGAAGAGGGCTTATACATATCACATTGTCTGGGCTTGGGGATAACAGTGACTTTGCTCTTCTTCCAGATAGCCAGAAAGTGACCAGTGCAAATGCAGTAATTGAGCAGGTCAAAGAAGCAATCTTGCCAGGCTTGGCTGGACTGGCAGGCCTTGTGGATGAGCTCTGGTTGGACAAGATTGACCCCTGGTGCCTTGCTGTCTTGGAGCTTCCATAGAGCTGCATCAAATTTGGACCAGGAAAGAGGGGCAAGAGAGGTCACACGTGTATTGGATTGAAGTGGCAGAAGTGATGAAGAAGATGATGGCATGTGATCAGGCTGTGTTGGAGTCAATGGGCTTGCATTGGCTGTGGGGGTTGAGAAGGTGGGTGTCACTGGTTTAACCAGGCCTTGGAACAGATGCTGGAGCAGAAGAGTGGGTTTGGCCTTGCGTGATTCCACCAGAACGCCATCAGGACCAATCAGTGAAGGGCTGAGGACAGTGACCTGCCAATGCTTGTTGCGAATTTTAGCAATGAGGCTCCACTCAGAGGATGTCAAGAGGTTGCAGAGAGTTGCTGTCATTGCTGCATCCTTCACCTGTCTGCACATGCGCTTGAAGGCTTGTGTAGCCACGATGTAGTCTGGGTGATTGTAGATGCACTTACTGAGTTGAGTTGGTGTGATGGGTCATTGTTCGGCTGAGGCGCAGATGCCTGGCCTTTAAGCCGTCATTTGACCTGGAGCCTGTGCTGCACCACCTTCTTGCAGTCATCATCCCATGCTCATGTCTGTCGGCATCTGGAGGCTGCAGTGGCAGCTCCGGTGGTGGTTGGGCAGCGGCTCTCACTGAGGGCAGTTTCGAGGCTTGTGCAAAGGTGCAAGCATTCAAAGTCTGGGTTGAAAGGATCAGCTCGAGTAATGCTGGTGGTGGCACAGTGAAGGCAATGGGAGAAGTGGTCCCAGTGGATGTTTTGTAGGCTGAGGGCCTCTGTAGGCCAATCATTGGTCTGGTGGTGAAGGGTGACCTTGAAGCTGATCAGCATGTGATCATGACAGTTTGCCCAGTCTTGAATCCAGTAGTTAGAGACCGACTCCTGTGACCAGGTAAGGTCAATGGTTGTACCAGGATTGTTGGTGCCCAAACTGGGGTGAATGCAGGTGATGGTGTTGGCTGGCATTACATATGCTAGGTTGATTGACAATGCCCAGGTGTTGATGGCTGTGGAGTACATGGCAGGGGGAAGGTTGACTTGGAGAGACTGAATGGCATCTGGTGCCCAAGGACCAGTTTTGCAGTTGAGGTCTCCTCCTACCATCATGGGTGTGTTAGGCAGACATTTGCAAACCATGGCATCAAGATGTGCTGTCATGTCAGCAAAGTCTCTGAGTTGCTTGGCCTTGGTTGAGGGGCAAATGTAGACTGAGAAGAAGACAAGGGGTGGTGTGGTGGATCTGGGTGTTGGAGTAATGAGCACACCACAAACAAAGGCAGAGCTGGTGTGGAAAGTGTGACAATGGGTGCAAAGGCATGGGTGGATAGCAATGCTGCAGCAGAAGGTGTAGCCCCTGACTTGATCAATCATGAGGCTTGAGACTGTGTCCCAGTTCAAGGCTCGGAGTGCAAGTAAGTTCATTGTTTCTTGTAATAGGAGAAGATCTGGGTTGCCATGAGGCCCGACATGGGCCAAAGCCAAGGCAATTCTGGCATCTGAGGCACCCATGTTGAATTGCAAAACTCGTTAGGAAATCATGGGCAATGTGGTGGAGAGCAGATGTGGCACAATATGGTGTTATTGGGGAACAGTGAGAGAGGAAGAGGGGTTAGTAGCGCTTGTGCAACAGACATTGGCTGTCCCTTGACAAACTACAGATCAGAGATGGATCCAGAGTTAAAATCGCCTGATGCCATCAAGGACACTATCCTCAATCAGGTCTCTGGCATCAGTCCTTGCAACTTTGATGTTCGCCCTCCAGTGCTATGCAACCACAAACTCTATGTGGACATCTTGGTGATTAACCCAGCCTTCTACAACATCCTCAAACTCATCAATGTCAGATGGCTCAATCAACCTCTTTGCCTCGTCTTCTCTGGTGCACCTCTCGACCCAGACCAGGTGGTTTTTTGCATTGGGGGCCTTGATCCCAGGGTTGATCTGGTGAAAATTTGCAAGATCACAGTCAAGCTCCTCCACCCACACATGAAACTCTTGGATGCCTGGGCTCTGTATACCAACATTGCTACAATTCCAGATGTGCCTGATGCTGAGCTCTGTTTTGAAGGCATTTTCTGGATGTTGGGCAAGACCCTCAAAGATGATAACTGGGCAAAGATACCCAGCCATACTGACCTTAGCAGCATGTCATACACTGAATGTGAAATCGAACTTTACTTCACTGGTCACCCCTCTACTGCACAGTTTGCTGCACCCTGGTTGCCATCATTTGGTCTCAGCTTGCCCCAGGCAGGGCAATAGAGCTTATTGCCCTTTTGCTTCAACATGCTCTGCCTTCTCCCCCTCTTTCCTTTTTTCTCCTCATGCTATATAGTCTTTTCTTCATCACCTTTTCACCTTCTTTGTCACATACTTCTCAACATCCATGTGCTGCTTTTTCCAGTTTTTCCTTTCCTTTTCTCAAGTATATATCTCTCCTTTTTTCCTTTTTTTCTTTTTTTTCTACTGCTCCCTTTCCATGAATGCACCTCTTGGCACACGCCCTCTCTACACATCAACCTACCTTTTCATCACCATGTGTCATCACTCCAACAACTTCTCCCCCCCTCTCTCTCCCTTGACACCATTGCCACCAATGTGGGCTCCACACCCCCACTTGTGCATCTACCTACCTGTCCTCCCTATTTTTCACTATTTCCCCTACTCATGAATGTCTCACACACCTTTGTTGTAGATATCAGTGCCTCTCACCTCACCCCCTTGCAACAATGGCAGCTTGTTTGTCCTTTTCTTCTTGCTTGACCCTTGCACGTTGTCCTCTGTCTGCCTATCTTGCTTTCCTCACATGCACACATGCCTCGACCTAGCTGACCTGGGTTCTCGACCACATCCTTAGTCACCCTGAGATGCTATCACCTGGGATTTGACCCAATTTCTCCATTTCTCTGCAGTCTGCACATGTGTCTTCTCTTTGCACCGCCTGGCATCATCCCCCATTTTCCACACTGAAGTTTCTGCCATATTGGGCAACATGCGCTGTGCCCTCCTTTTGGTTGTGCTACCCCCACATTGCCTACATCCCAGCTGCACCCTCCCAATCTCTTATTCTGACCACAACCATCTCTCTCATTCACTCTCAATTGACTGGCTCTGTCCAACTTGCAGTAATGTATATACATTCTGTTAACCAGACCCCTAACCCTATGGGTACCTATTACCAAATAGCTCCAAGATTGTCAATTGCACTGGTGTCTTATGCACTGTCACAATCTCTTGAGTCAGTCAAGTTTGCCAACCCACCTCATGCCCTTCCACAACTATTCCTGACCACTCTCTCTTCCCAATCTTGGCAAAACCCCACATGGCCTTTGTCTGTGGGGTTCTGTCTCTCATCATGTGCACATATGTCTAGTGCTGGAGCCGACAGCCCCAAATGTGAAAATTCTTTTTCCTAGTTGCTCTCACCATACTGTGGCAACCTCTGTTCAAACTCTGTGGGCTGACCAGGGTCAACCTTGCTTGCACAAGTGCCAAATCTGACTACAGTCACTTCTCATGCTTCCTCCTTCCTGTCCTGCTCCCCTTCCCTCCACATCCTCCTCTGAACCTTCCATGCCTTGTCTCTCATGCCTGCACTCAATCTACCACTAACATGGACAGCGGCAGCATGCAGGGTTTCAACTACATACTGAGCCCGACAAAGGATGAAGCCTTTGCTGCCAGGACCAGGTTGGCCAAGATGCCATCTGCAGCATCAATCACCTCCCTGAGGCCTGCATCTACCACTGCAACCGCATGCCCACTAGCTATCACATGCAGCACACTGAGGTTTTTGATCCATGTGTCACTGACAAGTGGTTCCAGGTTCTGCTGCAGGTTGGTAGTATCTGTCCCTACCTGGAAATCAGCAGTGACTCTCTGATGCCCAACACTCCGATGGACCCAGCCTGGTATTCATATGTCATCACTAGCCATCTATTTGGCAATCATTGGAGCTCAACTTGGACATCCCCACATCCCATACTTCATGGTATCCAGGTGACAAGTGTCGTTGTTGACAACAGTCAGCCCAACCAACCCATCTTGCACCTTTGCTTTGTACACTGGATGCATTTCCAAGTTGCCGACCAAATCTGGGCTCTCTGGCACCAGCATGCACCTGTCAAAAATGGCAAGAAACATGCAATCCGCTCACCCATGCTCTTCAACTGTCCCAGCTTCATTTGTCCCCCCACAGTTGACTCATGTTTTTGAGTCTGCTTTTCACCTGAACCAGGTCTGGCTGAACTGGTGTGCACATGAGCTCACCAAGCAGGATGACATTTCCGGCCTAAGCACTCCTCACCACGGGATAGAGGATCTTCTGCTCAGGTTTTCAAACCTGCACTCTGTTGGAAATTGGAGCAATTTACCTTCACCAATCCAGTGCTCAGCCAATCACCACTCATTCAATGGGTTGACAGTGTAAACTCTGCATTGTAGGACCTACACTGCATTCAAGGTAGTGCAAACATAAATGTGTTGCTGCACAACACATTCACACTTCTGCAAACTCAAAGTTGTGCCAGACTTGAGTAGGACTCCCATTGGGGTTCATGTACCTGCTCACACCTGGGCAACTGGATGAATCATCATACAGCAAATCCATTGTAGGTGTCTACAATGATGATGAATGCTGACAATATAGGATAATACCACCCTAATGCAATTACGAGTTGGATGCCGAGACAGAACAAGAACATGAGCTTCAGTGAATTCGGCATCAGACAAATCAATGCATCTGCACCTTCGCCAACAACACAGTCATTAGCATCTCCTCAGGAGAGGATTCCAACAACACCTTGCAGTAGCTTCGAAATTGTCAGCACTAACATCTTGTCGACTTCAGCCGCTACCGACCAACTCGGGTGATACCCCCCCAATACCAAGGCAGAATCAGGGGCTCGAGGCAGAATCGGGGTTCACCATCTGATATCACAGCAGGATCGGGGACAAGCCCCGATCCGCGCTCGAGGAAGCACTTGATCGGATGATCAAGTCTTCTTCTCCTTCCTCCTCCTTCCTCCTCTCATAGTGCAGTCTCCCTTGGAAGACGTGCGCTCTTTGAGGCACTGCGGTGCGAAGGGGCAATGGTGAGCCCCCGGGATTAACGCTGTCGGCAGCATCTTTGGTGCCGATATCGCTTCTTCTGGGATTTACGCTCGTTGATGGGATCGGTCAGCTCTCCTCCGGAGAGCTCTCGCTCCCAGTTTACCAACCTCCTCCCTGGTGGTTACACGTGGCCTTGCCGCGTCAAAACGGTTACCCAACGAACGAACGAACGAGCAATCATGCAACCGGGCATGTTCTTGTCACAGCCTGGAATCGACACATTCCCATCGTGATACTGCGCCATGGTAATCGTCTCGATCGAATCCGCAATCAGCTCTCTCGACGGCAGCGAATACTGCATTCCCGGCCACCCATGGTGATAGCGTCGCTAACACCCACCGTGTTGTTCTGCAACCCCACCAGGCCTTCCGCTTCGCAACCTTGCTTAATGAGCTTGCCGAAATCCAACAGGTGGGTGTTGCACGGATTGCCCTCCCACCAAACGAAAGAAATGCCGATCTGAGGTTTATCCAGATCTTCTACGGTCAAGCCGCACGTGTGGAGCATGGATTGTGCGGCTCCTTTGTCGGCGGATTGAGTGATGAAGGAGCTGATCTTGTTGAGTTTGGGTGTGCCGTTGGTGGCAGAGCCCCCGTTGGTGCGCGCGGGGGTGCGCAATTCGACTCCGCCGTGTGCCATGACGATGTCGTCGCAATGCGTTGTGGAGGAATGAGGACGAGGAAAGTTGTCAATCACGGGGTTGAGATGAGGAGGGTCAGAGAGGAAGGTGGGCAAGACTCAAGGTTGTCTATATGTTGTTGGAGAAGGAGCCTGTTCTCGGCAAGATGTGCCGCCCATCACAGAAGGATGCCCCTGTGCCCTCTTCGAGAAAGCACAGGATGCGGGGCGACACAGCGGCTCCAATCTGCTTCTTTTGCGGGGGAAACGCACATCTTCTATGCCGGAAAGGCGTAGGGGCCAAAAGGCAATCACGGAAGACAAAATTGAATCCGCCTTCCTGCTTCTTTTTTTTGCGCCAGCTGCCACTCTCTGTGCGAGCTTTTGATCATCTGGAAACAGCAAAAGGGGCAGCAGCAGCAATCACATCGGCGCCGAGCAATTCGCCGAACCGAGGTTTGGCTGTCGTCCAATCCCGTGATTCGGTTTTGTCAAACTTCACCCGAGATGCCTCGCACTGATCTCATTCCTTTCGATGAAGGCACAAACCTGCATCCGAGCTTTGTCTCTCGTACAGTTCTCTCGCAAAGGTACCTTGAGGACGCTGCGGCGACGTCATCAGGAGCAAAGTGGGTTGGGAAGGTGGAAGGCAAAGTACGAGAGCCTTTCGAAAGCGCAAGTATCAAAGTGTGCTCGGCGACCCGGCTCGGCATAACATCTTGAACCCGAAAAAAAAAAGGCCTCATCGCTCGCGTGCAAACCCAAACCGCTGCTGCTAAGTAAACAAGCTGTCCAAAACCTTGTGTCACCGCCGCCACTTGGCAAAGCTGTTGCCGCCTGTCAACAATGAAGGGGCCTTACCCATTGCTAACCTTAACCTTACTTTGCTGTCTTTGACAGACCCGCTTGTGATCGTGAAAGCAGTCAGTGCAGACTCATCCAATACTGGATAGAGATCGACACTCGGCAGTGAAAGATGAAAAGGAGCTCTCCCTTGCCAACCCTCGGCAAGCGGTGACAGCTCGCTTAATGGGGTTCCTTTGCCACCTTCGAGCGGTTCACTTTGACGTCAGTCATAGCGTTCACATCCACACAATCAGCAACAAACACCCAAGTGTGAGCGAACGAAGGTGATGCCATTACAAGCGTCTTATAGGAGTAGAGAAAAGTAACGAAAGCGAAATAAAAGAATGTAATCTCTGCTCAAACCCATCGAAGGGGCGAGCTAGACAAACATCCACTGGATATCAATCATCCCGAGACTCGGATTCGCCAACTCCTTGAACAGCGACGGCGTCATATCCAAACTCGTCTGTTTACACCCCGGGCACAAATCGGCCACTTGAGCATTAGCACATTTCGCACCGTGACAGATCTTGACTTCTCGGAAACAGTGTCTTCCACCTTTGTAAATGTCGGATGAGAGAGCCACGATCTTGTCGTTGACAGTGTTCCATTTGCCACAAGCTCCCTGGTTGGGTTTGAAGAAGGTTCCTTTGCCGCGGAATGTGCCGTTGTTGGAAACGGGGTGGGAAGTCTTGGAGTGTTTTTTGGATCGATGATGCGGGTGATGTTGATGTTGATGGTGATGAGCGTGTTTGTGGTGTTTTTTGCGCGTTTCGAGGTCTTCTGAGAATGTATCGTCAAAGTCCTCTTCGTCGTCACCTTCGCCGTCATCGTCATCTTCACCTTCTCCTGAATCTAGATCGTCTCTCTTTTGCAAAGAGAGGTTGGCGGTGAGCGATGATGATGAAGCAGACGCTGCTACTGCGTCAGATTGTGCAAGTAGTGATGACGATGACGACGACCAAGATGCGACATCAAGACTGCTGACGTGAGCGCTGGCAGCAGCTACAATGAGCGACGAGCAGATGGCTAATATTGTGAATCGCATTGTTTTCCAGATCTCTCTATTTGTAGATTGCTGTCCACTTGAAGTATCCTGAATCTGGGGCTGCGATGAGATTGGTCCGGTTGCGACGAAGAAAGAGCGGAACGATCCAAGGGGTAGAGAGGGAGGTAAGGGGTATAAAAAGGGAAAGGGGGGAAAGAAACGAAGAGGAGGTGAAAAGAGGTGATGATGATGATCAAGGAGGTCAAAGACCGAAACAGCAAAGGTTGCAAATACTGTAGTAGGTTTGACGCTTCAACCCACGTTTTGTGATCCAGGGGGAGGTTCGTCCGCAGTTGATGCTTCGTGGTTACCGCCTGCGTGTTCGCTCGCTGTAGACGAAACGATCCACCCCACCTGCTTCTTGCAGCAGCTAAAAAAAAGCCGGTCAACCTTCGGCCCATCTCTTACCTCACACGAGGATCTCGGCAGTTGTACACCCGAGAGAGGAACACACAAACCAGCTGAAGGTAAGGCAGCCTAAGCGAGACAGGGAATACTCGATCAACACCGCTTAACCTAATGCAAAGTCCCAAATAAGGCAAGAGCGAGAGAGGGGTTCCTAAGGTGGTTGCAGCGGAGTATGACAAAGGATCAATACCTACCACTTTAGCGCGCCCAGAGAGACAGGATCGTCGACCTGCATACTGTATTTCTACAGCGCTGGTTTCCCATCAAGCTGAGCTCCGATGTCCGTTCTTTTTCGAGCTTCTTTCTCCGATCTCCATTGTGGCAGGAACCCATGACCATAGTCTCATCGTGGACAATAACAATCGCCGTCCACATTTAAAGCAGATGGGGAGGGCTTCGGCGGAAACTTCATCACAGAAAGAGAAGATGCAAGTGAGTTCAGTTCGGCACGTCTGGCGCCTCGTCCATCTCGCCGTTTCAGCAACATCCCCTCGTTCATTTGAGTACAGTATGCAGGTTGGTTCGTCGGAACTGCGCTTCGTCGTCTGGACATGCACCTAAAGGAGTCGGTGCTGGGTTGATCTCAAGAGACCAAACCGCGTTCTTTTTCTTCGCTTTGAAAATTTTGATGCTCCGACGCCGAGGCCTTCTGAAATTGAGCCCCTTTTATTTTGTATTCAAGTCGCTCCAGCTTTGCACTTCGGCCAGCTGCAATTGGCTAGCAACGACAAAAAACACATATCCCCCCCAAAAAAGAAGAATGCATTGACGGGGATTCGAACCCCGGTCGAGTCGAATCGGTTAATCACCTTCCAGGAAGCGATGAGTGGCAACGACTCATGATACCAGCACAGCCTCGAGCACGACTGTCATAGCATGGGTATGTTGGCTGGCCCGTCAACAATAGCGGGGTGACACTTGTGGGCCTTACTTCCACCAAATGTAGGCTGAGATTGCAGACCATGCAACGAGTGGGGACAACTCGATTCAGACTGCTCGTGACCACACCTCCCGCCGTTTGCAATTTCGTCCACCTGGTTCGATAAGCAACGGTTCTCTCCTGAGTACATCTCATCTACTGTATAATAACTTCTCCAATTCGTCAAGCTCAAGTTCTTCTTCCAGAACAGCTCAAGATCAAACACCAAGACGATACTCGAAGCAACCATGAAGCATTTCAACCTCCTTCTTGCGACCACCGTCCTCGCCACTTTTGGCGGGATTGCGTCCGCCGATCCCCAATACCGAGACTACTGCATCGACGGTGTCCCCACGCCCAAGGCATATACCATCATATGCGGACGTTCCATGGATGGCCCGACGTGGAACGTCGAGAAAAGTGGAGACTACGTTGGGTTCTACACTTTTGACAGAGATCCGACGCGTAAGTATCCGTCCTTTTGTCTCTGATTTACCTTGGTACGGATTGATTCGGCTGAAACTGAAACTGCATTGTACCTATTTCTTCCGTCAGAGTTTGTAATTGTCTTCCAGTCAAAGGACGATTTTATGTACTTCAACACCGATAACAGGATTGTCCGCGTGCTGTCATCCCTGGACAAGAACTGCTACGACTACAGGATCAGAGCTGCTGGAACTGACGATGGGTCCAATTTCTCGGGCTACACCAAGCACTGCATGCACAATACAAATGATCTCTTCGAGATTCCCAATTGAGCTTCTATGCACTTCATCGATCATGTATGGTTCAGCCCCAGGCACTCACTCTTGTTCGTCATTGCGCCCTCAGAATTCACATCAGTCGAAACATAGTAGTGAGAGCTTGTGAACGTCGAGGAATTCGTCTGCTGCTCCTACACTATTAATGCTGGTTCATGTTTGGCGGGCCTACAGTTGCATACAGTACCAGCCCGTGAGTGTTTTTTTTTTTGCACAAAGAATGACTCGTGTGACTCTCCGACACTGTATCTTCATCCGTGGTTCAACGACGTCAGGCAAAGACAGCATCGAGACATCAGATTATCGCACTTTGCCTTCCCGACTGTCTCCCACCGAATGCGCACATGCTTCGCAAAGACTGAGCGACGCAACCACGAATCAGATCCAACCGAACATGATCAACTTCGATGTCCCAAGACGACAAGAATAACAAAGGCATAAAAAATAGCACTTTCCACACGCTGCCCACGCTCAACCGTGCTTGCCGCGACCCACAGCATCCACCATGCCCACCAACCGCAACCTCGAACGCACAAACAGCGTCGAAAACAGATACTGCGACAACTGATGATCGTACAGCGGCAAGTGTCGATAGCCTTGCTGCAAAGCACCCACCGAGACCGAGTACGCTGCGACGCTCTCTGCATCAATAGACGAAGTGGACGATGCAGATGACGATTCGCTGCCGGCTCTGCTTCTGACGTCGCTGCTGGAGGCTTTGTTGTCTGTAGGAGCGGGTTTGCTGCCTGCTGAAGACGAGTCCAGTGAGAGACGCGAAATAGACTCGACGATGCTTGTCGAACTTGACCCACTTGACGCCAGTCTGGCATCCGGTGCAGCGGCATTCTTGGTCGTAGACGTCTCTCCAGTATGATGATCGTCGAGGTCATCGTCGAAAATCTCGAAGCGTACAAAGCACAGGTCGAGCAATCCGCGACTGAGTCGCTCTAGTTCCGGATGTGTCAACCCATCGCCGGATTGGGATGCTTTGCTTGCTTCGATCAGCGCAACGAGTTCGTTGCTTGCACCAGCCGGTACATCGATGAGTACACTCATATATGTGTGCCACTCCGGACTGAACCCGTTGCCCTTGACGGTCGGTGTTCTGAGCAGATGGCTCGGTGCGAGAATCATCTGCTTTGCACTAGAGGCCGGATTCAGTGTCGCAGTTTCAGATCCTTGCTGGATGCTTGATGTGGTGTCCGGGCAAACAGCAGCGTCACCCTGTCGTGCTCGCTCTGTAGCCTCAGCTAAAGCTGACGAGGCAGAACCTCGGCGTTCGTCCTTCTCGCGCACACTGATCTGCTGGCTTTGAGCAGCAGAAGCCGTCGCGATCTCGTCCTGCCCTGTGAGGGATGCCTTCTGCAGAAGACCCCGAGGCTGCTTACCCCAACAGCTTGGCGCCAACAGTGAGACAACAACAAACGGATCTATCGGTTCGCGATTGTCATTGTTACTCTGCTTGTCCTTGTCCTTGCCTGCACCAGCTTTGCTCTTCTTCGGAAGCTGCTGTGCCGAAATGATGCTGAGATCGAGTCGAAAGCGCACCGCCTTGCCCGCTAGCGTTTTGCCGTGCTCCTTGGTTCGCAGCGCCGCTGGCTTGAGCACGTAACCACATCGTCCGTTGCGGCTGAACATGGCTTGATTGAGCTCAAAGCCCAGATCCGTTGTCTGCCAATTGAGTGCAACGAGCTGGCATCCCGTTGCCCACATGTCGAGTGGCACAAAGTTTCGACTTGCATGCAACCTCGCAAAGCTCATCATCGAAGGGTAGATGCGCGTGAGGTGCGAACGATTATGCTTGATGAGCGCCTCGTTCGAGGTGGGATCGCGGATCATCTTGAGTGCGGTCTTTTCCGATAACGAGACCATGTGCTGGGTCGCGTACGTCTCTTTCTTGTTGAAGCCGCGACATTTGACGCCGATCGTGTAGATGAGTAAGGACGCCAGCGCCGTCGACATCATCTTCTTTGTTTGCTTGCTGGTTCGACTCGCGCTGCCTTGGCCTCTTCCTCGATTTGAGCTGATTGCATCAAGGCCATCGGAAGCGTCACCAGATCGATAACCGGACGGACCATTCAAGGCAGCTTCTCCGCGATGACACCGCCTGGTGACGCGGCGTACGAGCTGCTTAGCGCCAGCGAGACGCGATTCAATCTCAGAGTCGGTTGTGGAAGTAGTGTCTGTTGCAGATGTCGGAGGCTCGATGACCATCGTAGGCACCACAGCGGTGCCGTCGATCTGCTGAGAAGCCGAGACTAGGCCATCCGTTGATCTCTTTTGTGATATTGGCCGCTGACCGTCGGCGGCTGCAACATTCTTTGCCTTTACTAGCACCTTAAACTTGAGTTTCTCGGGCGATGGAAGTTCCTCATCGGTGCCCGGCATCTCCTGTGAGTCGAGCGGCTGATTCAACAGCATCTCGCCAAGCGTGTCACTGAGGATGCGCGCCATGACATCTTGCTGAGGTGGTTCAGCATGCACCTCAAGGCTGAGGATGAGCGGGTACGGCGAGGTGACAAAGGCGTAGCGAGCAATGGCGCTGACGACCTCCTGAAACGGCACTCGACTGGTGAGGGTGCGGCCGTGGGTGATCTGTGGCACATTATTTGGTCCATCCCAACAGTCAAGCTCGACACTGCGCGCGCCTTGCAGAAGGGCGCGAATGTATCCTTCGACCGTACTGTCTCCTTTCCATTGCCCTCCGACGAGGTATGTGTTGTGACTCGAGCTAATGTAGTACTCGCTCAACGGGCGTGTCATATCGTGTTGGACCGTCGACTTTCGCAGGTGAGCAGCAATCTTTCTCGTGTTGGCCATCGAGTCGCTGGCACCAGCAGCAATCAACTCCTCAGCAGTGTCAGCGAATGCACGTGAAGGTGTGCGTTGCTGCAGACCCTGATTCGTATCCGAGCGCGGTTGCGAATCAGAGGCTTGACCAGCATCTGGCAAGCTCAAAGAAGCGGGCTTGCCCAGCACGGGCATATCGACAGGATCGGCAACCATGGTAGAAAAGAGCGGGAGTTGGTCCAGGAGAGGGGGATTGTCGGACGAGGAGGAAGTCGAGGAATCCATCATAGTCCATCTGAGCCCTTTCGATGGGTGCGTCAGCGAGATGCGAAGTCGAAAGGCGGCTGTTGCAGTGTCGACGAAACAGGTCGTCAATCTGGCTATCGGAAAAGCTGTAGTTGCCTTGCTCTTCGCGGATGAAACGTCGGAAGCTTTGGATCGAGATGGCACGGGACCTGCATGGCTCAGGTCGCGTCGCCATGGTGACTCGATGGAGTGAAGGAGCAGGTTCAGAGGCGCCGTCAATGCCTAAGATATTCGAAGCTGCAGAAGAAGATTCGCGCTCTAATGCTTGATCCGCATGGTCTCGCTCGTCGACGGATGGAGACTTGGAGTCAGAGCCTCGACGAGGCTGCTCGAATGGCTGAACAGCCCAGTCTGCAAAGATTGCTTGAACATCTGCTCTTTGCTTGAGCAGCGAGACGAAATGCTGAAAGTCTTGGAAATCGAGATAGCCACGGTTGCGCCAGTCAGCGAGATTAAAGCATCGACGAAGGTGAGCCTTGTTGGATTCAATGCCCAGACGTCGACAGAGCAGCATGACCTCTTCGATGGAAAGCTTCTCGTCATTGGACTGGTCCGCATCTTTCCAGTGATGACGCATCCAGAGATGGCGACGATGCTCGATGCTAGACGAAGCACCCACTGCGCCCGTAAGCTCTCTGCGTAGGGATTGAAGATGAAGGAGACTGGCTCGCCACCTCGATAGCGACGAGTCGGAAAGTGCGATGAGGTGCAGTGCTTTGTAGATGCCGCCGTTCTGATAGATAATTGTGAGCCAGCGCGGTTCGTGTGCAGAAGAGATGTTGAGTGAGGTGCGGTAGGAGGCAGCAGAGGGACCAAAACGTACTTCGCGGATGGATTCGAGGTTGACTCGGTTATTCTTCTTTGACTCCCAAAGGATCTGACCACGGTCTGCATCGAGCTTGAATGTGCGTGGTTTCACCTTTTTGTGAGTGACTTTGAGCATCTGCTCGCCTTCCGGAAGTAGGAGCTCGTTGACAGTCTCTTTTGCCGATGAAGGTGCGTCGGAGGGACTGTGAACCGGTGCAAGACTTGAATTTGATGCGTTGATGCTTTGAGATCGTTGCGCATTCAGAGTGGATGGAGTGAATTGCTGACTGTCGTTGGAGCCAGACGCCTCGGTACGCTCGTTGCTAGCTGAAGACAGTTGGCTATCGTGCGACACGTGGGTTGATGAAAGGACGGGGGTTGCATCGTTCTCAGAGAGAGCTGAAGGTGACGCTATGAGAGGTGCAGTTGTATGCAAAGTCTTGGATAAGCTGCGAGTGAGGCCGTCCTGTTGAAGATCTGCGCCGGCCGTTGTGCTGCCCGATCTCATCCTGCGATACGTCTCGCTTGCACGCCTTTTATGATGGAGGCGATCAGTGAAAGAGGCGACACTACTTGACAGAGTGCGCGGAAGACGAGGACTTTTCGGCGGCGAAGCGCTTGGGCTAGGTGGCGTAGGGAAGCTGAAGTGTGGGGATAGACCATGTGGAGCGTGGGATGCACCCACAGTCGGCATCGCAATGGGCTGTGCCAAAGATCTGCGGGCAGCTGCGTCATAGGAAAGCGAACCGTTGCTAGAGCCGCCACTGAAGGATCTGGGAGGTGGAGCAAAGCTCGGGCGCTCGACATCTTCCATGGTGTGGTGAAACGAGATCATGTCCGTCCCGCCCGAGGATCCAGCCGCGGCGCTGTGCGAGCTGCCCGGTTCTGCCAAGTCTCCATGCTGGTCTGAGGGTTTTCGGAGCAGCGAACGAAGCCATGATCGTACTGAAAGGTTGGCTGCACTATCTACAGCAGCTTGATGCTCGTTTGTTGACATGGTGCCAGATCGTGCATAAGAAACCTTGCATGCTTGTCGATGTGGGAGAGGAGTGGGCAGACCGGCCGCATTTCCGTCCACAAGTGAGCCTGCTGTCTTAAGCGCTGATCTTCCGCTTCATACGAGAGAGAGAGACAGAGACGTGTGCGAGTTTACACCTCGTGTTTATACTGTCCGATGTGATTCCTGAGGATGGTAGTTGATTGTGTGAAGAGAAGCATGATTGAGAAAAGTGTCTGTGCACAGCCCAAATTTTCTAGTGCAGCAAAAGACCCTTGAAAGCCTGGCTCGAACCTTATCTGTCTCCCGATTCGATTTCCTTTTTTTCTCACGCCGATCCAAGTCACGATCCACGGAATTCGGTTGACTCATTAACCGGAATTTTTGCTTAGCACCTTTTTCTTAGCAGCTTTCTTCTCAAAAGGGTCCACTCGACATCATACCATGCACACACAACAACTTCACAGCTGCCAAAGATGTTCAAACGAGTGGCCAAAGCCACGACCCGAAAAGCTGATGTCGACGACCTTAAGGACGCAACAGGCGATGACACAGCCATCGGCATCGACAAGCTAGTCGATGAATCGTCCAGCTCTGAAGGCGAGGATTCTGACGACGACGAGGACGAGGATGACAGCGACGACGACGATGAGGACGATGAGGACGACACAAATGCCGACGAATCTTCAAAACCTGGCTCGAAGCGGAAGCGTTCCAAGGAGCAAGGCAAAGAAGACCAGGTGGAAGCTGCGGCTCAAGTGACAATAGAGGACGCCATCCAGGACCCCATCTACGTTCCCACTGAAGGCGAAAAGAAGCACGGCATCTTTGCTTCCCGTTGCATCGTCTGCGAGGCCGCTGTGCTCAAGACCACTGATCTTGTCACCGCGCATCTCGAGGCCAAGGCACATAAACGCCGAATGGAGCGCTTTCAACAATTCGTCCAAGAACAGCTCTCCGCGGACCAACGCAAAGCAATCGACGCGAGAGACGCCGTCGATCAGATGGATGCTTGGAAAGCCGAGCAGGATGAGCTGCAGAAGAAGAAACAGGCAGAAGCTCCACCAAGCAAGAGAGCTTTGGCAAAGAAGCAAAAGGCGGCCGAGTTTCGAAAGAAGAAGAAGGAGCAGGCTCTGAAACGCAAGGCAGCTGACGGAGGCAATGATGCGGCGAAGAAGGATGCTGCGGAAAAGCCAGCCGCCAAGAAGGTCAAGGCAGACAAGAAAGCCAAAAAGGATGCATAAGTGCCTGCGTTCGTGTCGACGGCGATCATATACCCCTTTTCCTTTCCAGCAACGCCACGACTCAACGAGCAGATATGGGGTTCTTCGTTCAAAAGCATTTGTACTTCTATCACGCACATCAACACTCCTCAGCGGTCAGCAAACAAAGCGTTTTGAATTACGTTTAAGAATCCGGAACAACAACAAGCGTTTTCAAAAGAGGCACACCCAATAAGCGCTCAAGTGTACCAAGTAGGAGTAGGCCAGCCGTCCTTACCAGGACCGTGCAAAGCAAACCTACCAACCTCAGCCCTCTTATGAGCAATAGGATCGTGCAGCGAATGCGTCCTCAAATCTCTGAACGCCACATCGAATCCATACTTGCCAGCAACAGCTCGAGCACCGGTCAATTCGTAGATCTGGCTCGTAATCGCCAAACCCACGTCGACCGCATTCACTTTAGCTGCAGCG
This sequence comes from Anthracocystis panici-leucophaei, assembly GCA_014826065.1. Lineage (NCBI taxonomy): Eukaryota > Fungi > Basidiomycota > Ustilaginomycetes > Ustilaginales > Ustilaginaceae > Anthracocystis > Anthracocystis panici-leucophaei. Next base: position 511,088 of record CP060306.1, on the reverse strand, counting down.
ACCCGAACGGCAAACTTGGCACGCTGTTCTTCCGTGATCGCCTGTCTCGAGTTGGTGTGCAAGATACCCGCTGCTTCTTCGATGACGTTCTCGATGAAGGATGCGGTAGCCCAGAGCTTAGCTTGCAGATCACCGTAGCCGATCTGAATGTAGGCTTCGTCGGTACCGCGTGCGACGGGCGTAGGCTGGTAAGGCCAGCCACGCGTGTTGGCTTTCGTGTAGGCTGCGGCTCGAGCGAGAGCTCCTTCGGCAATACCGAGGTAGAACGAGGTGAAGACGAGTTGGATTTGAGGCAGGTTGAGCGTGTTGTAGGCTCCCAAGGGTTGGAATTGCTTGTTGACGTAGCCAAGGGCGTCGGACCAAGGAACGACGACATTCGAGATGCTGATTCCGCCAGATTGAGTGCCTCGCATGCCGAGGGTGTCGACCCATTCATCGCCGTAAACGATACCGGGTTGACGGCTGAGGACGGCAGCAAATACGTGCGATCCATCGGGCAGCGATCCTTCGAGGATGGTGACGTCGCTGATCTTGCTTCCCGTGGAGAAGGTCTTTTTACCGTTGTAGATGAGCTGGTCAGGGTTCTTCTCGTCCTGTACAACCTTGAGATCGGCATCACGAGGGTTGACAGCACCACCGACAAAGTACTTGTTCTTGGTGATCCACTCTTCGTACTTGGTCCTCTGCTCATCGGTTCCGACGAGAGCAGCGGCCCACGACCACAGATAGTGGTAGCCGATCAGCTGTCCAAGCGATCCATCGCCACGAGCAATGATACGGATGACTTGGTAGGCTTCTTTCCAGCTCAGGCCTGCTCCACCGGCGGATTTGGGACCGAGGATGGTCACCAGACCGGCATCTTTGAGCAGCTGAACCTGGCGATAGGGGACGACGTTGCCGCGGTCTCGGATGGCTTCATCCTGGTGAAGCAGTTCAGAGACTTGCTCGGCACGAGCAAACACCTCTTCGGGAGTGACGGGGTCTTTGTCGAACTTCGGGTATTGGACGACTTCGGGGTCGGGCTGGATGCGCGACGAGCCCTTGCTGGCGATAGCGGCGATGTTGTCGCCAGCAGCAGCTGCGGTGGTGGCGGTGGGTGCCATTGTTGGATGATAGTATATGCTGGTGCTGATCTGAGGAGCCAGATGTGGTGGGTAAAGGGAGAAAGCTGTCCGCGTCGAAAACTTGTGTATATATGCTCACAGCAGAGGCCAGCCTTTACAATCACAGCTCCCGAATCATCCTTCGTTGGGACCCTTCTGCGCACGGTCAAGGGGCGCGGACGGGGCAACATGCCGAATGGCTCTGCTCTTGTGTCGCACGCACTCGGATGAACAAGCTTCGAAAGGCCATTGAGGGAGAATGGCTTGCATTGGAATAAGGCTGCAAAACATTACGCTTGACAAACAAAGCAGAGCGTTTCCCATCGTTTTGCGCAAGGAAGACAAAAGATTATCCCTTAGGATTGGAACAAGCTGAACACAGCGTCTTGGAGTCGAGGGTCGACTCAGAAACCAAAGAATCCTTTTGCAGTGAACCATACGCTCATGTGAGAGTCGATGGCGCAACCCAAAGGGACGAGACGCATACTGTACGCACGGCGGTGGCTTACACTGCATGCTGCGGGACCAACAAGGGCTGTGGTGCTACCTTGGTCCAAGATCACGCCTTTTTGGCTGAACCACTTGGCTACCGCCATCTTCCAACGTTGGCCTGAGCCACCACTTTCAGCATCGATCACCCGCCGCCATTCATTCACACACAAATCACGACGATGGACAATTCAGCTCGCGACTCCGATTGCTTGATGTAACTTTACCACGGTAGCGGAGAAGCAGACGCAGGGTCTTAGGATTTGTTTTTGCCGTGATTGTAATGAAACTACAAAACGTTGTATTCGTAATTTAGTGCCTTCGCACTTTGTGACAGCCGAAACGTGCCTTTCTGACGTGCTCGCTCGCCATCCATCATTATTCCATGCAAAAACGCAATCTCGCAATCCTGGACCGGCTAGTCGAGATCTGCCGAAAAGAGGTCCCCGCACAAGACGGAGATGGCCTTTCATCGTGTCCACTAGCTTCTTTTGTGCTGGGTTCCTCGAAAGTGTTGATCGCAGTGAAGGTTGGAAGATAAGTCAGTCGAGAGGTGAACAATCGGTCATCAGTCCTTCCCGCGCAATATGCCTTCGAGGTCGAATAGGAATTTGTGACTCTGCACACGACTTCGGCAAGATCAAACAAGCAACGGGCTAGTGTGACCAAGAAACGTCATATCGACATGATCGCATTTGAGGTGTTTGAGTTTGTCCCTGATCTCCATCTTCTAATGTCACTCTCTCTCTTTTGAAGTTTCCCGCCACGCCCAGAGCCGGCCACGAATGAGACTGTGATGTCTATGTGATTCACTCTCTTCTTGTTCCACCCTCTCCAATTTCACAATTCAGTTTTTCTTCGCTCGTCGCAAGCAGCCCCCTTTGTCTTCTTGTTCACAGCCTTCTCCCCATCACTCATCTGTCTACCACCACTACTACCATCGAAGCAGGGTAAACCACGACCAAACCATGGCAGAACTGGAAATCATCGACGCCGAGATCGTCCCCCGGGCATCTCTCGAAGCCCTCACGTCCAGCAACAAGCATCAAGACCACCCGAAATCTGACCCCAACGCAAACCTCACCTCCCTGTACCCAAGCTACACAGCAGCCGAACGAGCCGCAGCCCTACGCCTGCTCGCCCCCTCAACCCACGACGTCGTCCTCGGCGCAGGATGGACCGACTCGGACTCTGACACCGACACTGCTCGTCGAGCATCTACCTCTTCTTCCTCATCCATCTCGAGCCCTTCAACGCCTCCTTCCGGTTCACCCCTTTCTCTCAACACGGCTGGACTAACAGACGCCCTCCTAGTCCGCTCCTGCTCACAAGGCTGGTCACTCTCGTTCGAACTAACTCCTCACCAACCACTCCCCGTACCTTTGACCGATGACGAAATTTTGATCCGCAACGATGCAGTCGGCTTGAATCCCGTCGACTGGAAGAGCGTTTCGTTCAACTTTGGTATCCCTGCATTCCCTTGGATTCTAGGTCGCGATATCGCAGGGACTATCGTTCAGCCTCCTTCCAGCAATGAGGAGGGATGGAAAGTTGGGGACAGAGTATGGACGTGTGCTGATTCACGAGAGTTTCGAGCAGGTGGATATCAGAAGTTTTCGGTGCACAAGAAGGGGACCCTGGCTAAAATACCGGAGGGAATGAGTGATCAAGATGCAGCGACGTTGGGAACCGGGCTGATCACTGCTGCTGTGGCGTTGTTTGCGTTTTTCAAACTGACATTTGCGCAGGATTCATTGGTGGATCAACTCGAGAAGGTCAAGATCGATGAGGATAAAGATGAGCGCGATTGGATATTGTAAGTTGCACAACCCACAAAGCAGCCATGGGTGATTGTGAAGCTGAAAGCTGACCCTCTTCACGTCAAATACTGTAGAATCTACGGCGGAGGAGCAGTGACCGGTATCTACGCCGCCCAACTGTCCTCTATCTCGAATCTTCGAGTCATGGCCATCGCCTCCGCCTCCAACTTTGACTACTTACACTCCATCGGCGTCTCGGCTTGCATTGATCGTCATCAACCACCTTCAGCCATCCTCGATTCGATCTCGTCCCATCTTAGCGGCGGACGTCTGAAGTACGCTCTGGACTGCGTTTCCTCCACTACTGCAGATCTGTGCCTTCAAGTTCTTCAGTCGTTGCCCGGTACCAACGAGCTTATCTGTCTCGCAGGCAACCCTAAGGCTGAGGCGGGCGAGGTGAAAGTACACAGGATCTCGTTCTCGACCACATTCTACCATCCAGACGGCGTATTTGCAAACGAGGTGCTGGGATACGTTACCCAGCTGCTGGGTGAGGGGAGGTTAAAGCCATGTCGTTCCGAGGTGCTGGCTGATGGGTTGGCTGGAATAAGGTAAGTTTACCAAACATCTCGGTTAGAGAGTATAGGGAATCATGAAAGCTGACACTTTTCCCTTTGCGTTGCAACCAGATCCGGATTGGAACTGCTCAGAGAAGGTAAAGCTCCAAGAGCGCGAAAGTTGGTCGTGAGGATCAAAGATACGCCTGCGGCCGATGTCACGCATTTGGGTGTGAGGACCGAGTTGGGTTGGAATGGTGTCGTCTAAGGACCCTCGCCGCGAACAGCATTGCATTCGAACCGTGGTAGGGCCTTCATCCGCACTTGAATAGAAAATGCTTGTACATTGTCCTGCGCCTCTCCTTGTGATGCAGCGTGAAATTTGATCGAGCACACCTTGCCACCATCTTCCTCCATCCCGCTGTTTCTTTCTACTCTTCCTCCTCCTCCTCCAACCCCAACATCACCAACTCGGCTCCCTGCCTCGCCACCACCCACTCCAAATCCAATTCCCCCAAAAAATTCCTCATCACCCCCTGCCTTCTCTCCGCCTCCTCCCTCGCCTCCCGCGTCCACAACCTCTCCCCCCTGATCTTCAACAGCTTCTCATAAAAATGCCCCACCGCACTCCCATTATACCCTTCCCCCTGCTCGGCCGGCGGCACCGGATCCATCTTGGCGTTGTTCGGGGGGATGTACAGCGGTCTGTTGACTTTGCAGCTGTAGGCAGCGCAGCGGAGGATGCCTATGGAGCCGATGCTGTCTAAGCGGTCTGCGTCCGAGACGCACCAGAATTCGGGGGTTGCGTTGAGCCAGGATTGCAATTCGATATCGGCGCTGGAAAGGTGGTTGGTGGGGGTGGAACGACGACGTTGGTCTTTGCTCCAGCTGACGTTATCGACGATTTTTTCGACGAGAGATTGCTGTGCTGCGGTGATCGAGTTGGGCGAAGGAAGGGAGGACCAGAAGGGCGCAAGGACGGTGGAAGGGCTGCTGCTAGACGCAGAGTACTTGGCATCGGTGAGGTCGTGGAACAGCGCCCCGAGCTCGACGACTAGGAAGTCGAGAGGAGGGAGTTCGGGAGAGCGCGTGAGTGAAAGAGCGAGCAGGCGGACGCGGTTGACATGGTGCCAATCATGCGATGGATCGTGGTGTGCAAATGCGTGCTTGACGAAGGATTCTGCTGCCGAGATGATCTGTTCTCGCTTGGATGCGGTTAGTCGAGGCGGTTTTGACGACGATGAAGCCAAACAAGTGTCGGCGAGTTGCGTCGGAAGCTCGTCCATATTGAAAAACGCTGTTCGCGACGAGGTATGTTGTGGAAGAAAGACAAGAACAACCACCCTCACACACACGCACGTCAAGGAAGGAAATTCCCTCGTGGCCTGTGCATTTTAAGCTTTCCTTTTTTCTTCTCTCTTCTCACCTTCTCCTCAACACACTCACGCACACCATCCCAAAACGAAAGCAGATGACATCCACATTTACGCAAACAGACTAGCATCGATCCCCATCCCCCCAAAGTTCGTAATACAGATCAGATGATCCTCACTCGCCGAAACGATCCGCGTCGTGTTGAAATCCACATCAAAGATCCTAGCCCTATGACATCTGAGATCTCTTAGACACTTGCCTAGTTTCGGTTCGTCCTCCCCCTGCTGCTGATCTACCGCATTCGCCTCGGACTGTGCATCTTCCTGCCGTGACTGCTGCTCCGTATCGTCAAGAGACCACAACTTGATCAACCGATCATACCCACCCGACACCACCAACCGCCTTACGGGACAATACGCAACCGTCCTGACCAACAGATGGTGTTCGCCCAACACATGCGTACACCTGCCGCTTCGCGTATCCCAAACTCTGATCGTCTGGTCGTTTGACCCACTGACCAGTGTATGATCCCGAAACACTATACACGCTAGACCCTTGGTATGCCCTCTAAACGTATGCAGCTTCTCACCCGACTCTAGATCCCAGAGATACATCGACCCTTCCCCCGACGCTGAGACCACCTGATTCCCCTGCAGACCAACAGCATTGACGGGGCCTCCGTGTGTGAACTTCCTCCAAGCAATGGGCGAGGAAGACGTAAGATCGGACCTCCGCCACACGCGAACAGTGGCATCTTTGGAGCCCGTAACGATCCAGTTTTCGTCAAACACGACGTCGAGTACTGCCGACGAGTGGTCGCGCAGAATGCACTGGACGCGATCAGTTCTGTTATGCACCAGAGCGCCGCACTCCGGATCGATTTGAACGTTGCTCGATGTCGAGCCCTCCGTCGCTGATGGTGTCACTGGCTTCTGAGTGGCAAGGATGCTCGCAAAGTCCCAAACAAACACCTGCCCATCCGACGAAACAGAGACTAAAATCTGATCATCGTACTGCAGCGAAAGAACCGACGCACCATGTCCCTTCAAGATATGCTTGCACGTCCCCGTTTCCACATCCCACACCCTGATCGCCCTGTCCCTCGACCCCGAAACCAGCTTACCCGCAGTACCCGTACCCACCCCATCATCCTGTCGAATGCAATATACTGAATCCTGATGCCCACGAAGAAACCGTTTCGTCGGCTCCAACGACCTCCTCTCCCTCCCGATCCTCCCGACACCACCAGCCTCACTACCCATGGATGACCCCGAAACACTCCTCGTCATCTCTCCTGCTCCTCCTCCCTGCTGCCTCTGCCTTCCCGTTCCTTCCACCTCCCGCTCCCCCTTCTTCACCATACCACCCCTACACCACCTCCACTCCAACACCCACCTATCCCTATACAACCTCCTCCAATCCAAGCTCGCCGCAAACTCCTCCTCCGCCTCCACCTCTTCCAACCGCATCGACTCTACACTGCCCACACTACCCTGCCTCGACAACGGCTGCTCGCCAAAATATCCCTCAACCTCCCTTGCTCTCCTCGCTGCACCCGCTGGCGTCCCCATCCCACCTTTCACCGGGCTCAAAAACAACCCAAACCTCCCACTCGCCGCCGTCGGACTCCGCAACGGACTCATCGTTTTCGCCACATCCACGTCGGAATGGCCCAAACTCAACCCGCCGAACGAAGGGATGTGCAGCGTCTCTCTCCAACTCTTCAACGCCGCCAGACGATCCAGATACGGACTGGAAGTAGACGCAGCTTTGCGTTGCTCCTGCAACCTTCTCAACCGTTCTGCTTCTTCTTTGGCTGCTGTACGTTTGGCCCTCGCCTCGGCGATCCGCATCTCGGACTGGTGCTGTACCACCAACGGCGCATCCTCCCTAATCGCCCAACCCGGTTGGGAAAAGAACAAATGCCTCCATACCGACTGATCCATCGCCACCACTCGCCAGCGTTTACACACCAGACTCACCGTCAACAAGTCCGTATGCTCCTGCAGCAAGAATACGATGCACAGCGAGAGTTCTGGCGGAGTCGTGAAAGAAAATCCACCCTCTTACCCTCTTTGCTTTCCGCAGAAAAGTCACCATCGACAAAACACGCCTCGTCGTCGTTCCCACCAACCGAAGAAGCAGTGACGTACGATCGACCCTCGGACCACGATACATGATCGCGGCGGGAACGTGTCTTGTGCGACGACGTTCGGAGCATCGCCATCGACTCGTGCAGTTCCACAGGTGAGCCTGGTCGAGCGGTAAAGTATCCATCTGCATCCGAAGCGACGCTGATTTGCGAAGGTGAGCGCGAAACGTCGTGCGTTGCTGGAGTTGAAACGGAGAGAAGACCGTCGGTGGGTCGAAATCGTGAGCTGTTGGTCCTCGTCGTTGCCAAAGTTGGACGTATTGCGCTCGGTCCAGCTTCGCTATTGCTAGCGCTAGCGGGAGGTGAAGAAGATGTCGAAGATGTCGTAGCGGTAGACAGCGGCGTAATCGATCCACTCGTCCCAGATCTGGTCAACTGTCTTCTCCCGCCACGCTCCTTCTCCACTGTCTCCTCTTCCGGCGATCCAACCGGCGATACCGACGTCATATTTCGAAACGTCGGACTCGACATCGCAGGACGTCGATAGCAACCTGACGCCACTTTGTTGTCGCTAATCAATGGTATTGTGGACGACCGAGGGGAGAGGAGAATCTCTTGCACCTCTCCTGCACCGCTGGCGGTGGGCGATGAAGTCATGGGCCGCTGAAGAGTGTAAGTTAACTGCCACAGCTGCGAAGTGGTTCTTATTGGTGGTCTGACATTGTTTTGAGAATACAAAGTGCAGATGATGAGCGATGGTGAGGCAAATATGGTGGGGAAATAAGCAAGTGATGGTACTGTGAATGTGTGTGTTGTGACCGTCAGCCAACCCAAACACTCTTTTTTTTTTTTTTTTTCCTTTTTTTTTTTCTTTTCTTTTTTTTTTTAACTGTAGTCGTGCATAAAATCTCATTTCTCACGGCTAAGAAACGGACAATTTCTCCTCACGCTCGACCCGCTCACGTTATTTCAAAGCATCATTGCCCCTTTTTCCCACTCAAAACCTGATGCTGAAACGTATAAAAACGATTGCAAGACAAAAGTGTCCCCAAAGCACGCTTTAAAAAAAAAAAAAAAAAAAAAAAAGAAAAAAAAAAAATGAGTGACTAGAGAATCTGCCTCGACGCAGCATGAGAAGACGCCTCCATCCCTCGACCCAACCCGGCACCCAACGGCGCCGCTGGAGCAAACGAGCTAGGTGATGACACCTGTGTAGTCGCCATACCCGGCCGTGGCATTGGTGCTCCAAACCCTGCTCCGTAAGGCATCATCCTCACCCCTCCTCCATTCATGTAGTGCTGTTGCTGCTGTTGCGGCATCGGAGGGAGCATCGGATCGTTCGGCCCCAGAGGCCCTAGTGGACTAGAGGACCCATTCGAAGAACTGCCTCCTCCGTAGGGCGAATGTCTGTCATTATCCCAGCCACGTTGGCCCTGTGTAGACAGGTAGCCGTCACCGTTGGATGCCAGCAATCCATCCCGGTATGCGTTGGACTGCGGCATGTCGCGCGAATCGGTTGCCATCATGGGAGCCATCTTGCCATTGCCATACCGACTCGCTCTTCGAGGATCGCCTTTGCCAATGCTCTCAACACGTCGAAGAGGCTTGGGACCGTCGTTGTTGTTGGAAGGCAAGCGACGCATCTGCGAGCCACCGGCAAAGTCGGTCGAATCCTCATTCGGCAAGAACATGGATTTGCGGTAGGTGCCTGGTCCAACACTGTCGATTCGGCTTCGTCGCATAACCGCTGTGTCGGTTGAACTCTGAGCTTGAGCATATTTGGAACGGCGGTTCCTGGAGCTCGAAGGAGGTGGGCCACGTGGAATAGGACGTTGCTGCGGATTTGATTGCATCAGACTAGCGCGTCGAGGAAGCACGCCCGCCGGTGGACCGCCGAGATGATTGCTTTCATTCTCTCGCATATCCATCGAAGCTTTTGGTGCACCTCCATTGATGGCGTTGTGGTCAAAGATCTGTCCTGGTGTGAATCCAGAGCCATCTGGCATGACTGAGGATTGTGAGACGAATCCAGTGGCCGAATGTGGCGAGTCGTAGGAATCATCGAGATTCGAATGGATGGGAGGATGGGTTCCGCTGACGTTGCGTCGGAAGGTGGCTGATGCTGCTGGACCTGGAAGTTCAATACCCGTGCTTGCACCTCGAGCGTGACCGCGACGAGGAGCACCAAAGCGATTCGAGTCGTCACCACTGAAACTGCCCGCGCTGTTGCTCGGAATCATACCGAACCCACCATTGGTTGCACCACGCTGACCAAGTGCGTTGTCCATACCATTGGAGCTACCGAGCGAGTCATCGCCCTCGTCAAATCGTCCACCGCGACCCATGGGTTGGGCCGAGTCCAGCAGACCCATCTTGGGATTGGAAACATCGTGCATCGACTCGTTGCCGCGGTACATGGCAGCACCGGGACTTGTCGCAGCTGCCGAGCCATAGCCTGCGGCTGATGGCTGATACATTGCTTTGGTATTGGGGAAAGTTTTGTTATCGGAGCGTGGTCGATTGGCGTATTTGCAAGTGATACCGACGAGCACAAAGAGCAGAAAGACGCCGACGAAGCCGCCGAGAATCATGGCGACGACGGGCGCTTCGAGACTGGAGGTCTGTTCCCTTTCAATTTGTGATGATGTTTTGGATGCGTGTGCAGTTGTGTTGGCGGCGGCTCGAGCGACCAAATTGGCGCGACGAACGACATGCTTGACAAAGCGTTGTGGCGCGTCATTTGGGAGCGACATGGTGGGTGGCCGAGCAAGGGACAAAGGCTACGCCGTCTTGACCTTGAAAATGGTGTGTCCCGGTTGTGTTGCTATTGGTCCGTACTGTATATGGGTGTACTGAATGAGCGAGTCGCGATCCGAGCGGCGCTGGAAAGATCCGTGGAGGGATAGTTGATGTGAATGACGCTTGATTGGCAGAAGCGCGCAGCAGAAACAGAGCAGCTGCGGCTGAATGTGCTAGAGGATGTGCGAGTACCAATGAGAAGTTGTGCTGTAGTCGATCAAGTTGGGAGACAGCAGACGGAGAAAAGACAGGGGTATAGTCACGTTGCTAAAGGAGCGATGCAGATGATGGAGTTGAAAGGAGCGTGTAGTGGAGTTCCAATGTTTAGAGAATGAAGCAAGACCGAGAGAGAGAGAGAGAGCGCGCGTATCGTTGTGTGTTGCCGGCAGTGTTGACGACAATCAAGCAAATTCCTAGCAACGTCGAGGCTCAAGCTGGAATGGTTGTTGCACCCGTACCGGAACTTATAAGATAGGAGGAGGAGGAGGAGGAGGAGGAGGAGGAGAGATTGGGGAAAGCCGCGATGACAGCCTATGATGTTGTCAATGATGATGACGATGTCGATGGTGAATGAAGATGATGAAAGATGCAAAAGGAGCGAGGAGGATAGGCAGAAAGGGAAGCCCATAGAGACACACCAAACGCGCGTTTAAGGCTCAGCGTGGCGCTCTGTCTCTGTCTCTCTCTCTCTCTCTCTTTCGCTCGCTGTTGGTTTCACATCGAGCCCGAGCCAGAGTTGCAGTGGGAAAGATAAATAAGATTAAATTCCGTTCGACACTCGACACTGCACGCTGCACACACAGCCCACGAACGCAAGAAGAATGCACAACCGCACAAACCCTCGCTTCTGCCGTTTTGTGACTATGTTAGTGCAACGACGCCCAATCTCGCCATCACCTTGTGTTCATTCCTGCATTCACTCCGAGTAGCGGCAGAGGCGGCGGCGCCAATGGAAGCCTCCTGACCAATGCAAAAGACGACTCAGCCAAAAAGAAAAGAAAAAAACCAAGTGCCGATCAACGTGCCCACCACCACGCACGTCTTCCATTCTCATCAACATGTGTGGTACTCCTAATGATTCTTTTGCAACCCATTTTGGACAAGCACACATGAACAGCATGTCGGTGAGAGAGGGGAGAGAGCGCGCTGCAGTCAACCCACCAAAGCAAGTCAAGCAATGACCACGCGGAAGCTTCGGCGGGCCACTCCGCTGTGCAGTGTGTGCTGTCTGTCGAGCAAAGCAAGCAAAGCAAGCAAAGCAAGCAAAGCATGTACGATTGATTAATGCCACGCCACGCCGATTATTTCAAGTGTCGGCTTGCCGCGTTGTTGCCGCGTTTCGGTTTCAAGCTGAAATCGATACAAATTGCAGAATACAAAACGATCGCCAAGCACCTCATGGCTGTATTTGATTTTCATCCCGCGTTGTGTCGATCTTTTGAAAAATCTCCTGCAGAATACAACTTCAGCACGGGTCGCTCCTCTGCTCTGCTGTCACAGCCCGGCGTTTTGGTCGTTTGCTGAACGCTCGGTCAGAAACGGAAAAGGGAATGCATCGCATGCGACACTTGGGCACACTGTCCTTTGGAAGCCAAGCAGACACGGCAACTTGTTTCTTCGACAGACTCGCCGCATCTCGGAGCGCTGTGCGTCGGGCCAAGACTTTATGCCTTTGGTCGCCTTTAGTCTAAACCCCTGCCGAGAAGATCGCCTGCAACTCGTCGATCTTTTTCTCCATCGCTGTTAATCGCTGTCACCGCCTAAATGACTTTGCAACACACTTCCACATAGACAAGGCGAGATTGGCATACTGTACTGCAGCTGACATTGAATACAAGCGCTTAGGCTTCCATCGTGCGCTCACAAATAAGTCACTTGCGTCCCCATCTTGATCGTATCCAGCACCTTTCTCCAGACGAGAAACAACCAGTTGAACCTAATCAGTCCACCGCCTGCCCACCTGTTCTTACCTACCAGCTTGCTTCGTGCGTTCTGCGCAGCAGCGCTCCTCCTCGCTGCCCCACCGCCGTGAGTCTTTCCGCCGCCGCTCTGTGCAGGTGGTCTTCGTGCTACCCGATAAAACACGAGCATCATCACAATCGCCGACATGAGCCACGTCCTGGCCTGGTTCGTCTTGCCAAAGTCAAACATGGCCGTGATGGTCGACAGGATCGAAGTGGACGAAGAAGAGCGGTTCGAAGTCACGTCCCGCTCCGGCCCCCTCCTGTTGGAACCCGAACCGTTGGTGGACTGGTCATGACCCTCCATGTACCTCGATAGATGAGCTCTGGTCGACGCATATCCAGTATCGTCTTTGAAGCGATTCTCTTTCGAGCAAGTTTCGGCGCCATTGCTGCGTGTCGATCGTCGAGAATGGTTCGATGCAGCCGAAGTGCTACTCTCATTGCCTCCATCGTAATCGGAAGACCGAGATGAGCTCGAGCGACGTAGAGATCGCCGTTCCGATTTGGGCTCGTCTTTGACCTGCTTACCAGATGAATCAAAGCTGCGCGTAGAGTTGGGAGATACTGCCGGGCTCGTCGACCAAGAAGATCCCGACTCGGCTGCACCGTTTCGAGGCGAAAAGTAGCTGGGTGATTGGCTGCGTTGTCGGCGCGATCGCCAGTTTGCCTCGGATCCAGTTCCAGTTCCAGACGAGTTTGAGGGCGAATCACCCGTGGCGCGTGTGCTGCTGCGAGCGTTTGTACTACTCTTACTTGCTGACGACAATGTTGCCTCTGTATCTGCGTCTTTCTTTCCGGTCAAAAAGTTGCCAATACCTGATGCTAGATCCCGCGCCTTGCTTCCTACTTTGCTCGAACCTTTCCCACCAGCTGACGCAGCAGCAGCAGCCGCCGCCGCCGCTGCCTCTTTAGCTTTCTTATCTTCCGCTTCTCGCTTGGCTTTCTCCTGTGCATATGTCCTTTGCGCATTTGCCATAGCCTCCTGCTCTCGTTCAGTTTGACCTGTCAGATGTGCCTGTGCTTCGTTGATCTGCTCCAGCAGTCCAAATTTGACCGACTCGGCCAGACTCGAATAACCGACAAATTCTCGCGCATACTCCCATTCGCCCAGACGTGAAGCGAGCACGTGCAGAGAGTACAAGTCTACGATCTTTTCGTACGCTGCGGCTGCCTTGGGTGTAGGAGCAGCCGCACCAAAAGCAGACGAAAAGGAAGCCAGGTACCATTCAGCGATCAAGCGAGCCGCATTGGTTCCTGTGCGTTCAGCTGGGTTGAGTGCGTCCAGACGAAGTGCTGCTAGCACAGCGGAAGAGATGACCGAAGCAGGCAGCTCGATGGCCAAATGGATTGTTTCAGGAGTGGGGTCGAGCGACAGTGCATCCGCCTCTCCCGATGTCTGCGTACAGAGTCGCAGAGCTTCGAACCACAGATGGCTGATCAAGCTCTGTGGCTGTTTGGAGAGCAAAAGCGTGATACGATCGATTGCTGTTGCGTCCGAGGCAGACCGTTGCTTGACTTGGGCGAGCTTGTCATGGATGTTGGCAGATACTTGCTTGTCGGTGTACACCTGGGTGAAGACCGTGAGACGGAGGATGGCCACTTTTTCGACCAGCTTTTGCACGTCAAGGTCGGCATCAGTGAGGAATGATGAAGCGGTGAGACTGCTTCCGAGTTGGTGAGACGAGGAGAGCAGATCAGCCGCGTGCTGGCTTTGGAGCAACGCAGTATCAAGATCCTTGGCAAGGAAGGCTCGAGCCGCTTTCCCGTAGTGTGCCTTGGCCGTCTTTGTCCGTGAGAGCGACTGACTATCATCAATAGAAGATGCGGCTGAAACTGGTCGCTTGAGGTCCGCAGCAGAGGCCGAAATGGACTGCGAGAGCGACAGGTCACCAGCTGCTGGTCCTGTACTCAACTGTCCCGATTGCGAGCCTGCAGGCGCAGCTGAGTTGGGATCTGGTACCGGCATCCTTCGCAGCGACGATACGAGCCCAGGTTAAGCGGATCCTTGAGATGGAAGTGAAATTGCCTTGTCACTTGGTTGGATGGATAGAAGAGGTCAAAGCGAAACAGTGTGGGGTAAGCCAGTATGGAAAAGTCTGTGCGTGAGAGAGCCAGAGACCTTTCCGGCTGACCAAGTTCAAGTTGAACCGGAACGCAAGCTCAGCCAATTTCTACCGCGCGAGAAATGCAGGCACGTGTGACTTTTGTGGAGAAAAAGTCGGTGAATTTCGAGCCAATTTTACCGACGCCGCCGTTTACAGTAGATTACTGTAACTTCATTTCCATCACGAGCAACAGCATCCTCATCATCGTCCCCATCCTGATCGTCTTCAGCCAGGTGATGATGAGCTGGACGCACCGGCCGGGCAACCAAGATGACAGTACCCGATAGCGGCACGGCTTACGACGCGGCGGACAAAGAGGCGGTCGATGCCATCACAGCCACCTTTCTCACAGCCCCGACCGCCAAACAACGTCTGCTCACCAAGCTCATGAAGAGCACCGACAATCGTTATCAAGAGTTCTGCCTCCATCTCACACGTCAAGATTGTCCAGATTTCAAAACATGCCAGAGACTGCATTTCAAGCCCGTACTATACCCGCAGACTGACCCTTCCTACGGTCACTGCAGCTACCTCAACACTTGCCATCGCACCACGTCATGCAAGTATCTCCATTTCGAACTCGATACCGATCTACCGCAGCAAGACTTTGTATTCAGAACGACAGATCCACACCATGCATACGAGCCAGACTCGGAAGAAGCTTGCGAGATCGGCCTGATTCACCCCTTGCGAACACTGAAGGAGCATGGCTTTGACCAATGGATCCGTCCCTCATCATCGTCGTCATCGTGTTCCACAGCTTCAGAGCAGCAAGATGCACAGTGGATTGACTGTGATCTCAAGAACTTTGATTACTCGATGCTAGGCAAATTCGACATCATCCTCGCCGACCCGCCATGGGACATCCACATGTCGTTGCCGTACGGGACTATGAGCGACGACGATATGCGATCCATGCCTGTTCCTGTGCTCCAAGACGAAGGGCTCATCTTTCTCTGGACGACAGGCAGAGCCATGGAGCTGGGACGAGAGCTTCTCGCGCACTGGGGCTATACGCGAATTGACGAGCTCATCTGGGTCAAAGTTGGTCAGACGCAACGTCTCATCCGTACCGGTCGAACCGGTCACCATCTCAATCATACAAAGGAACACTGCTTGGTCGGTGCCAAGGTGCGTTCAAGGGAGACCGAAGCAAGAGACAGCAAACCTATAGCAGGGTCCAACCAGCAATACATCGGTAGCCGAGGAGCCGGCGTCCCTCCACCCTTACCCGATTGGGTACATTGCGGGATCAATGCCGACGTGATCGTTTCCGAAGTCAGGGATACCTCGCGAAAGCCGGACGAGCTGTATAGCATTATCGAAAGGCTGTGTCCTGGAGGTCGTAAAGTGGAGCTGTTTGGACGGAAACACAATATTCGCAGAGGATGGTTGACATTGGGCAATCAGCTAAAGTCGGATCGCGTTCTGGATCCTGCTCTGCAGCAGAGGTTGGATGCGTTTCGAGCTAGCAGCAAGAGGATTCCCGACACCGCAGCAGTAGCAGCGCTACATGGCGCCTGATCCGGCTGTCCCCACCATGCATGGTGGGTATGTAGTCGTCCCACCACCACCGTATATGCGCTTGTACTGAGTCACAATCACGCAAAGCCACCCGCGGCTCCACAACAATGACAGCTCGCGTGTGTGTGTGTTTGCGGCTCGGATGTGAAAGAAGGACCGCAAAGTGACCACCAGCTCAACACACAGCCGCGCAAAAGAAGCTTGGCTGGGGAGCCGCACCGGATATTTCTTCGAGCCTTGCTCTCTCTCACGAGCCAAAGCCGGGGTCTGCAAAAAGCCCGTGCGCGTGTTGAGTGGTTGCCGAAGCCGCTGCCACACTTGATCCGTACCTTCACTTCTCACCATCACTCCGCACCACTTTTCCTCTTTCCATCACCTCGCAAAAGCTCTCACAAAGTATGGTCCTACACACGCTCGCCGGCCGTACAGCACTCATCACCGGCGGCTCGCGCGGTATCGGCCTCGAAATCGGCAAGTGCCTCGCTGCTCGTGGGGCCAACGTAGTTATCGCCGCTAAAACGGCCACTCCGCATCCCAAGTTACCCGGAACGATTTACACCGCGTGCCAAGAGATCTCTTCCATCGCCACCTCTGCTGGGTCTTCCGCGGTTGCGCATCCGGTGCAGCTTGACATTCGGGATGCCAGTGCGGTCGAGTCGGCGATTGACGGCGTTGTGGCTAAATTCGGAGGGTTGGATATCGTCGTTAACAACGCGAGTGCGATCAATATGACGCCGACCGAGAAGGCTAGTGTGAAGAGTTACGATTTGATGAATGGCATCAATTCGAGAGGTACTTGGTTGGTTTCGAGGTTTGCTCTGCCGCATTTACTACGATCGGCGGAGGTGGGGCGTAATCCGCATATTCTAACGCTGAGCCCGCCGTTGAATTTTAACACTTTCTCGACCACACCGGGATCAAAAGTCAACGGTTTACCTCCCATCTTCCCCGACCAGTTCGCTCAGACAGCAAGCGCCTATACAATCGCCAAATTCGGCATGTCCCTCTTAACCCTTTCTCTCGCAGCCGAAACCCTCGGAAAAATATCGATCAACTCTCTCTGGCCATACACCCTCATCGCTACATCAGCGATGAAGATCGTCTCCACCGACGCCGCCGTGCAAGAGCGTCGCTGGAGAAGCCCAACGATCGTCGCAGAGGCCGCGGCGAGGTTGGTCGAAGAGAGGGGTACGACGGGCGAGTTTTTGGTCGATGAACTGTATCTGAGGGAGAAAGGTTTGACGTTGGAAGATATCAAGAGGTTTAATGTGGATGAAGGCACAGAGTTGCAGGATCTGGCAGAGGATCTGTACATCAGTCAGGAGTTGAGGGAGGCTGTTTGGGCGAGTAGGCTGCGAGCAGGCTAAGTCGTCTCGAGTCACACCTCATCGTTTGGTGTTGCAAACTGTCGTATGTAGAGTACAATACGTACTGTACACGTAGCCGTCAAACACAAGCAATAACAGCACAGTGGAAAATAAATGTATATATAGCATTGCATCCTCTACGGACCTCTTTTTTTATTTTTTATTTTATTTTATTTTTTTTTACTCGAGTTCAAAGATCGCTTCCTCCTCATCTTCCTCCGCCGTCACCACCGGCAACGTCAAGGGCGAATGTGGAGCAGCTGCCGAGCTTCCAGCTCTCAAACGCTGAGCTGCGGGATGCTGAGCGTACCTAGCTGCACCCACAGCTGAAGCGTGTCTCTGAGATCCTGATTCAGGAATGGCGATACCGCCTTCACCTACAGCAGCAGTGGTACGGTGGGAGCCGATCGCCGAAAGTGGGGGTGAGAAGGGAGAGCTACCGCTACCGCTTCCGCCTGGTGAGCCGAATGTGCCGTTGCCTAGTTGACGTTCTGCAAATGATCCGCTCAAGCGATGACTGCCAGCACCGCTCGCACTACCTACTGCGAAGCTGAGCGGGCTACGATGGGCCAATACGGACGAAGGAGCTGTGGGACCCAGTCCATACTCATCGAGACTGCTCGGCACTCGAAGTCCACCAGTTGCACCATTGCCCAACTGCAAAGACCCAGCCGCACTTCCAGCCGTTGCTGCAGAATTGTCGTGGCCTATCCCTCCACCAATCGTTCCAAATCCACCACTGCTTCCCGCAAGATTGCTACCAGCCTCTCCCGGTCGACCAGTGCGGAGATAGAGCCTGCTCAAACCAGCTGCCAGACCCTGAGGCAGACTCTGTCCCGGCGCATGGTGAGCCGCTGTACGACTAGCAGACGTCGACAGGCCCGACGTGCTCTCGCGAAAGGCAATCGAGTCGATGCCACTCGAACGACGACCGCTGCTGCCGAATGGGCTAAAATCATCGTTGTTGCTGCCGATCGCTTGTTGTTGCTGCTGTTGCTGCTGCTGAAATCCAGTAGACAAGTTGCTCGACTTGGCCCGCTCTGCACCGATAGCTGAACGACCGAATCCGAGCGACGAGCCAAACGCTTGCGCCGCTTGCGAAGGCATGCTCTGAGCAACAGTGATGCGTTCATCGTTGCCCGCAAATGAACTCGAGAGGCGATTGCTGCGTCGTCGACGCTCCAATTCCGCTGGTGTAAGCAAGTCCGAAAGGCTAGACGGCAAAAAGTCTTCGGCGTCTTCCATCTCCTCCTCCACTTTGCTCCCGCCAATGGCTTGCGCACTGCCTCCCGCACCGACACTGCCCCACAGCTTAGCAGCATCGTCCATACGTCCCATGCTGCGGGCGCCAAACACGTCACGATGGTTGCGGGCAAAGGGCCCGGCACCACCTTCGGAATCCTGACTGCCACTGAAGAACAGAGCATGGCCGCTGGGATGACTGAAAGGACTCGTTCCGAACGCGCGTGAGGCAGAAGCAGAAGTGCCAAAAGCAGCGGCTGCGGTTGCCGAGTCCATCGCTCCGAGAGACTGAGCCGCCAGAGAAGCACTCAGGCTCTGCGACAGAACGCTTGGGCGTCGGAATGAGATGCTGCCAACAAACGACGTCGATGAAGATGGATCTTGCGCGCCTTCGAAGCCGGCACGAGCTGGATCGGCGGAAGCAGGAGCAGTTCCGGGGATCGAAGTCTGCAAGTCATCTGGCATGCCAAAGGGAAGGTCATGGTCACGGGTCGTGAACGACGTCTTGCGGTTCCTCATCTGAGCCGAAAGCTGCGATGCGGCTTGCCCCGGCACGGGGTCATTTCTAGTCGGCGTTCCCTGCTGAAGAGTCAATGGCAGCTGCGAACCACCCTGCATGTGCGATATTGTTTGGGCTTGCTGCTGAATCTGCTGTGCTGATACTTGACGATGCGCCGAGGTGGGCGTCTGACCTGCCTTGAGCTGACCAGGCCCAGCTTGCATCGCATGCTGATGCGACACTTGCCCGCCTGCATTGCCGCCACCCATCTGCTGCTGCGGGTTAGGCGCCTGCGGAAGAGGTTGGCCATGCTGGGCAGCACGCTTGTTCTTGCGATCCATGCTCATGGGCTGACCAGGCAAGACGTGAGCCAAAGCACACTTGTGGCCGAAGCGGCAGTTGCCCTTCAGGAACCACTGGCAAACGGACTTTTGCCCTCCATCTCCGGGAAGAGTGTGGGCGAAGGGACAGGATGCGCCGGCCGAACATCCATTACTCCGAAAAAACTTGCAGGGAACTTGGCCGAGCGCTTCCTTCTTCTTGGAGCTCAGCTTGGCGTTGGCGAGCGCACTGCCGATGTCCTTTTCGTCGATCGACTCGCCTCGAATGTGAGAGGTGGCTCGCTCCCTCGAGTCTGCACCGGACCCGGCGCCTTCGGGGTCGGAGCCTGCTGCTCCATCTGCGCCGCGTTGCTTCCAACCTCGAATCTGCGCATCTTCGCCCCCAGAGCTGTCAGTCTCCTTGGTGGTAGATGACGCCGCGGCTGCAGCCTCTTGCTCTCTTCGTGCCTGTTCGATCCGGAGCTTTCGACGACCAAGCTCGGTGTTGAGACCAGCCTCTGCCAAGAGTTCCCAGTCCTCCTTGACGATTTGAGGCTTTGGTGGGAGCTGAGACGCGCCTGCAAATGTAGCTGCCACCGTCGGCGCTGTCTTTGCCGGAGTCGTGGTGGTGGATGCGGCCGCAGCTGAGGTATTTTGAGCATGAACGGATCTGGTTGCACCCGTGGCTGAGATGGCGGGGCTTGCGCTCTTCTTTGCTGGTGACGCTGAACGACCACCTCGCTTTTGCCGCAAAGCCTCCTCTCTGAGTGGGTTGCCTTCGAGAAGCAGACAGAGCACTTTAGCATTTGATCGATCCTCCATCTTGTCAACGTCGGCGGGTGTGGGTCGGTTGAGGACGCCAACGAGATGACGGGCTGGCAGACCCGGCGCAGACGCAGACGCAGACGGCTGTTGGACGGAAGGAGCAGGATCAACATTGCCCATGGCTTGATCAAAGGATTGGATGCGCGGAGAGCCAAAGAGAGCTTCGATCTTGGCAAGATCGTCGAGCTCGCAGCCGGACAAGTCGAGAACGGAGAGGTTGGGCAGCGTTTGCTTGCCATCGGCCGTGAAGACATCGTCACCGATGCCGCAGCCTTGCAGACCGAGATCCTCCAGAGATGCAATGTCTTGGAACAGAGTCACAGAGACGGGACCGCGGATGTTGTTGTGGCCTAGGTTCAAAGTCTTAAGACCAGTAGGCAGACGGACGGGAGTTGAAGCGTTGGCGGTAGCATCAGCAGGCTTTTTGCGACGATTGGCAAGATCCGGAATGCCCAAGACGGTGTTGGAGATGCGGTTGTGGCTGAGATCGAGACTTCGCAGAGAGTGCATGGGTGTGTTTGCATGCACCTGCGACGCACCTGCGAGCGGGCTGCGATCCTTTTTCGACGGCGAAAGACCGGCCCAGACGCCGTTCTCCTGTGCAGCGTTCTCCTTGTCCCACGCTTGACGTTCTGAGCGCGCTGTAGCGACATGATCGTCGCTCCAAAGCGTCTGGATCTTGTTGTTGGACAGATTGAGTGTTACGAGATTGTCGAGAGCGAGAAGGCAGTGTGGGAAAGCTGTGAGACCGTTCTTGGATAAAGTGAGACTGGTGAGAGCCGAGAGCTGAAACAAGGCGGACGGAAGGGCGGAGAGGCTGTTGCGGTGAAGTTCGAGACGCTTGAGGCCCCGGAATTGGGCCAGCTTGTCGGGAAGGGACTGGAGCTCGTTGTTGCTCAGGTGCAGAGTGTGAAGCTCTTCGCGCATGTACCAAGGCTGTCGATCGTCTTCTGGGATCTGGAGGAACCAGGATGGAGGTTCATCGTCCACGAGCGAGAGGATCAATGCAGGCACCTCCCTCAGCGACGGTGAGCGTGCAGATAGATTGACTTTGCCTGATAGACAATTGATGAGAAGAAGAGAAGGAAAGATGTCAGAAATGCCAGAAAAGCGGGGAGAGATGCAGGTCGTTGGCTTGTCTGCAGCTGACGCTCCGTGCCAAGACGGAAGGGCTCTTGTGGATGCACGCCGTGATGGAAACAAATGAAACGCACCAGTCTGTATGCTGAGTCGAACGATGTCCTCTTCTGACTTTTGGTTCAAGTCGATTTCCGGAACTGGAAATTCGGAGTTGCGGTCGGCATTGTGTGCTGCGACGGATCGTGCGGCCGGCTTTGGAGAGCCAAAGGGGCTTGCAATGGAGGCATCGAGTTGGCGGCCAAAGTGAGGCAACTCGTTGTCACCGTTGAGAAGCGAAGTGCTTGGCTTGGAAGACGATGTAGAGCGAGAGCGATGCTCAGCCCTTTTTGCGGCCAGGGCGGCACGCACCGCCGCTGACATCCGTCGTCAAGCGCACTGAACTCTGCCGAGTTGAAAGTAGCTTGCAGCAAAGAAGAAGAGGAGTGTCGGCAGAGATGCTCGCTGGTGCTCGTATTCGTGGAAGAGGCCCGTATCAAGACAAAGATGTTTGGTGGAAGCAAGAGGAACGTCGAAGGAAGAGAAAAGAAGCAAGGGTCCACGTTGACGGTTAAGATCAAGACTCGGCAAGGGCACACCAAAAAGCTAAGACACGTAAAGTATTGTGCGTACTGTACTTATGGGATGTGTGTACTTTGTGAACCATTTTGCAGACGAAATCCAAACTCGGGTCTGAAATCTGCAACTTTTCCCTGCCATCTCACAGCTTTCTGAGAGCACTCACTTGTCAACAAAGATTCACAACTTGCTGTGAAGCAGATAGGGACCTGCCTTGGCACATGGAGAGCATATGCTCCAGCCATTGCTTTGCACATCTATCAAAAATCCATGGAGCAATGACAGCTTGAAGCAAGTGACATGATCAAGTTTTTAAAAGATCCTACAGAAATCAGTCGGATTTCTTGGATGGTTCACACGTAGGCGCGTCGCATAAGTACACAGTACGCACAATACGTTAACTCTTATGCAGCTCAGCAAACAGCACACACGCACACGCTCGGGCCGTGGCTAAAAAGTTGCTCGAAGCCCACAGAGACATCCGAAGGAAGCTTTTCCATGCTACGCTCTCGACGCATGCCTCTTCTACTGTGCCTTTTCCGAATGCCATGAGCGGGTTGAATCGGGCGCAATTTCGCGTTGGGGTATGGCCTTGCTTTTGCTCTGACTCGAAAAGAAGACGAGAAATTTGTCTGCCATCCGTCTTGCCGATACGTATTAAATGCCGGTGACCGCTTGGTCCGGTCACTCCTTCACAGATCTGAGTTGCGATATCAAAGCACGGTTGCGTGGGAAAAGTATGCGGCGACTCTTTGGATAGGAACGCAGGATCAACGCGAAGCTCTTGCACTAACGCCTGCACCACTCTAACACCATCACTCGTGCGCAAAAATCGAGCAAGCACCTTGATCCAGGTCAATACGACAATCGAGGGATCATTTGGGAAACCTCATCGGCCGAGCAGAATACACTTTCACACAGCGAAGGAGTGACAGATCTGGTCTGTGTTTCACGATACTATTACATACAGTAGATCGAATGTAAGAAGCCGCGCTTTGGTTAGCTAGCCAACCAGCTGCGAGCCTGCTACGGACGCAATGTTGGTGAGCAGCATCTTGCGGCGCTTTGCAATACGTTCTCGATCGATGGCCTGCGTCTCTTGCTCTTGCTCTTCGGCACCTTGTGCGCCATCCTGCGTTGCTGAAGGGTCGGTGAAGAGCAGAGAGATGAGCTCTGCGATGCGCTTCTCTCCTACCTCTGCCTCGGCGCGGTTGCCCCATCTCCACTCCCACACTGTCGTCTCGTCGTCGGCACCATTGGCGCGTCCTCCGCCTCCGCTTGTTCGTCCTCTTGTCCTCCCCTGGGTCTGTGCTTGGTTGACTGCTGCATCCATAAAGTCGAGTCCCACGTCGGAACGCTGCTTCTCCAAGTAGCCTTGCTTCTCCATTGCGACGAGGAAACCTTCAAGAGTACCTTGGATGGCCCGCGCCCTCGACTGCGTCTGTGTGCTCTG
Source organism: Anthracocystis panici-leucophaei (assembly GCA_014826065.1). Taxonomy (NCBI): domain Eukaryota; kingdom Fungi; phylum Basidiomycota; class Ustilaginomycetes; order Ustilaginales; family Ustilaginaceae; genus Anthracocystis; species Anthracocystis panici-leucophaei. Next base: position 487,920 of record CP060306.1, on the reverse strand, counting down.
CGAACCTGATGAGATCGGACCACCCCTTGCGCCCGTGCCGCGCAAGGCAGCTGGAAGCGGCGTGTTTGGTTGGAGGTGAACACGTCGCAGGTACATGAGCAGTGTGGCTGGCAGCACGCGTATCATAGTGGAGATGGAAGGAAGAGGAAAGCATGTCAGCATGATCAAGTTTCGCATCGTTAGGCCAGTTGGTCGCACTTACCATCGGTGATGGTGCGTCCATTGACGAGGATGAGGGCAAGAATGATGTACAGCAGACCCATTTCGCCGTCCTGGTGATCGGCGCGACTCCAGTCGACCGCCGCTTTGGTCTCACTCGCAGCTCTTGGCCTTGGTTGCGCTGAAGATGAGGAGGTGCTTGACGAGTTCGCCTCCGCATAGGCTTCGCTGAGCTTCTGGTCCGCGCTTACCAGCTCCTTGATCAGTGCAGGCGACAGGGCGGAGCGCAGCACCCACTGGTTGGTTCCTGGTCCTCCATCAGCAGCGGATGAGTCCTCGGCGGCTTGTTGTCCTCGAGGTCGGAGTCCGTTGGCAGAAGATGCAGCCGCTCGAAGCACCTCTTGAGCCTGCTTGGCCAGCTCAGCGTTGTCGGCTCCCTTGGCACGCAGCTCGACCATGTGATATCCCAATGTCTGGTGAAGCATCTTCTGAGCAGCATTAAAGACAGGAGCAAAGACACGAGATGTTTTGTCGTCCAGCACGATGGAGCGCACATCGTCCTTTCTGATGACGGAGCGCGAGTATTCGCAGGCGAGAGCGTATCTGACGAGCTCGGCTGCCTTCTTCTTGATTTCGGCCTGGCCTACTTGTTCGGCCTGCCTGCGTGCGGAATCTGTGACGCTGATCTTGCTGTATGTGTCCATGGTCGTCATCGAGGGAGAGTCGTCATCGTCCTGCTGCGAGTCTTGACAAGTGTCTGCCTGTGAAGCTTGTGAAGTTGATGCTTCGGCCTCGGCATCCCTTCTGCGACCCAATGCGGCCACAGCAGGGACGTCGCGCCCACGACGCTGACTGACGTACGTCGCCATCGAGCGAAGCTTCTGCTAGGAGAGTGAGTGCGTGTGTGTGTGTGTGTGTGTGAGTCGACGCTGCTTGATGATCGTGAGGAAGCAAGAAACAGCTGAGTCTCTTTGCTCGAGGAAATTTTGGAATTCAGGGTCTTGACACACGAGTGTTGCTTTGCAGCAGAACAAAGCGCGCGCAGTTGATTGATAGATGGAAACTAACGAAGCTACTGTAGAATAAGTTGAAGATGACCCCCAACGGAAACGTGGGGGTCATCCCATTTTGGCAGGGAGAAAAAGTTGAAAATTGGAAAATCTGAAAATCTCTCCCTGTAACTAGACTGAAATCCACCACCTTCGTCAGCCATTTCAGAGTGACCCCAACGTTTCCGTTGGCGTCGCCTTTCACTGAATACAGGGTTGGAGCTTCCAAATCTCACTGCCCAAAAAAAAAAAATTAAAAAATAAAAATAAATAAAAAAACGCCAAGCTGATTTTTCAACTCGCGCGACACTCCGGCACTTTGAGCGGCGGACGCGACTCGCTCACCTCAGATTCATTTCAAGTTGACTGACTTGGCCTTGGCGGCTTTTGTGTGGAGAGAGGGGGGCTAGGTGAGCTTGTTGACGTGTTGGAGCAAGACTGGCGTTGGATGTTGTTGCGTTGCTGGTCAAAAGGCCTAGTGTCTACATCATATACTCCCAAAAAGTAGCGCAAGTCAGCTTCCACGCCCCTTATGGTCAACCGACCGGCCGTGTATTCTCGAATAGCGTGGATGAGGACGGCGAGACGTGCAGCTCGAGAAAAGACGAATCGAATGCCAGGAGGATCTGCTGGGATGAGCTCGACAGCCATTTGGCGCTTGTTGACGTCCGGCATCCAGGACACTGCTGCCAAGATGTCGTCATCAGAGAGATCGTAGTCTCTCGCAGGATCTGCTGCTGTTTGGACGTTACAAGCCCGTGGTGGCTGAGTTGGACGGATGGAGGGGAGCTGCTCGAAGTTGGAGTCGCTGGAGGAGGCAGACGATCGATGGTCGGTATAGTCTTGTCCAATCCTGCGGCAAAGCTGAATGTACCTATCGTTAGGCTGGATGCCAACAGCAGCATTTTGTGCGGTCAGAACGGCGCAAACTTCCGCCAACCCAATCTCCTCCTCGCCGTTGCCCGTTGGGGAGGGGATGCGTAGTTTGCTGCCAAGTATCGGGTAGAAAAATGCGACCTCACCGTCCTCCTCTCTGTCCACCCACCGAACCTTAACCGCAACCGTTGCCTCGCCCGACGTAATGAGTCCCCATGTCAATCCACGCTGAGCCGTGTACTTGAAGCCTTGACCCATACATTCGGCGAAGAAGAGACCTTCTTCCGTAAAGATATCACCGCGTTCCTCTACAGTGCGATTTCGACGAAACGCTTCGCGAAGGCGAAAACAGCCTTGAGTCGCCAGACCGCTGAGATGGACGTCTTCGAAGGCCGAGCCAGAGTTGTCGACGATCCTGGCGACCAGCTGCCTTGAGAAAGCCCACGGCGTCTTAATTTCGATGGGGAGGATGCGGCGGCCAGGTAGCCCGTTATCCTCGTACATCATTAGCTCGATATCCGGACGAGAACCTTGCAGCCACACATGGAAGCTGCATCGACGTTCGCTTGGGTCTGAGTAGCCGTCGAGCTCTGCCTCGGCATTTGGTGGAGGCGGGGGTGGTTTGTGCAACATTTGATGAATGTGCTGCGTGGGATACTCGGCGGTGATGAGCGAGATTCGTGGCATTATTGAGGATGAAGCCAGCAGGCTCAACGACGTGTGTCGTAAGGAGGCTGGCAGTCATATTTTCCGATAGCAAATCAGGATGATGGTTTCGCTCGCCGCAGAAACGAGGAAGCGTCGGGTGGTCGGCGTGGATTGCACGGATCTCGCGCAACGAGTCACTGATCATCTGCTTGAACTCTGCCATATCCCCCCGGCGCAACTCCTGGGCGCAATGAAAGCCGCCTCCTTGTTGGATCTGGGCGAGGGAAGGGTACACTCGTCTGGACGGATAGGAGGCCTGGAAGAGAGAAGAGGAGAGAGGCTCTTGTTGACTCTATTCAGGTAGATGTGGAGGGGGAGGTACAAGAAGCGGTCGTAGTCGACAAAGGCGGACGGAGGAGGTAAAGCGTTGATCAAGGCGGCAGAGGGTTGGGGGCCACCGTCGGAAGTGAGGATGGCGTCCAAGGCCTGGAGTAGATCGTCGGAGTAAGGTGGCATCATGAAAGCAACTCCTTGTTCGATGCTGTCGCGTCGATCGGCGGCCAGAAGAGGGTAGAGCTGGTCAAGGTACCTCAAAAGAACGGCCCAAGGTCGTCCTGCAGCTAAGGCCTGTGCCAGAGCGGACGGTTGGTCCATGGTCGAGGTGAGAAGAGAGCTTGGAGAGCAAAGGTACGTTGGCAAACAAAGGAGGGTTTCAAAAGGAGAGAAGATGAGAGAAAGGCAGAACGGGGATGAGAAGACGGTCCGGCTATTTATGACAAGACAGGATGCTAACAAACGTACCAATGGGACAAGAGAGGGAGTCGTTGCTGCGCAGCCTCGGCAGATGCTTGGAGATGGATGGATGCAGTTGAAGTGCGGATGCGAGCTTGCTAGAAGAACATCTAGATGCCGTCAGTGACGGGAGGTAAACGTGTACTTGAGTCGAAAAGATACAAGGAGCAGATGCAAGTTGGAAAGAATGTTTCGATGATCGTGAACAAGCCAAGTTGTGTCAACTGACATTCACCCAAAGCGGGTTGAAAACACAGTTTTTTTCCGGCAGGAACCCCTGGAAAAAGTCGAGCTCTGCTGCCGCACTCAAGCAGGCGATGATAAGAACAATGCCGAGGCTCAAAGGTGTGAATGCAGCTGACTCGTCTATCCCCGAGCTTTGACTCGTGCTTTCATACGATCATCGCTGCTTTCTTGTCCTTGATCCCGTATACCCCTCGAGCTGTCCTGCTTTGACTTGCTCGCGTCCAAACTTGAATCGCAACGGTCCGTCTCGTCTAGCAACCCTGTCCAAGGCTCGTGCCACCGCCTCGTCTCACATACAGCTACACAGCCCAACCTCACATCAGCCTTGACTCGATCGCTTATCGCTCCGACGCACTCTGGCTACCACAATGGAAGGCATCCTAACAATCCTCTTTGCCTGCTGTTTCCCCACCTCCCGGCGTCACTCAAACGACCCTGAACGAACACCTCTACTACCTTCCGAGTCATCGTCCTCCGCATCCATCACCGACACCTCCAACACGCCCAATACCACCACAAAACGCAAACCAACCTCAGTGCTCCCTTCGCCAGCGTACGACGCACAGGCGCTATCAACCATTCTCGACGATTTTCGCGCCAAACTTATCGCCGTTGACGGATCTGCCCCTACCACACTGCTTGCAACCGAATCGATAGCGACCCAAGTGGAAGGAAAACACGTCACTCCAGTACATACGCTTCAACGCTCCCTAACCGGTCCTACTTCAACTGGTGCGGGAAAGAGCAACTTGGTCGATATATGGTCAGATTCCGCTGCTTCACCAACTCCAGCGCAGAGCGCGATACTGAGCTACTCGGCTGTAGTCAAGAGAGGTGCCACTGCTGGTGCGGGGAAGAAGGGAAAGAGGTTTGCAAAAGGTTCAACAACAGCGGCAAAGCAAGACGTCGTAAGCGTGGAACAGAAGACGTACGAAACGTTGGCCGAGCTGGCGAGAACGAAACCATTGGTTCATGATTGGGGGTTGGAGGATTCGGGTGAGGCGTAGGTCGAGCTACTATTCACACTACCGATTCAGCATCAATTCCTTCACCAAAAGCCGTTTGATTCGACACAGCACACACACATCAGCATCTATCACTTTGTCACATTCGTTTTTTTTTTTTTTTTTTTTTTTTTTTTTAGCAAAAGCACATAAAGTCAACATTGCATTTTCCATCCTTTCGTCATTGTGCGAAACGCTCGGTCATACAGGCTGCTGATTTACTCCGTTGACTCTGGAGCTCATTAGCTGCAGCTCGAGCGATTCCTGAGCATCCGCCCTCGTCGCTTCTGGTACGCCCTCCTCCAACGGCTGCGCTACCGCTTCCACATCACCCTGTCTTCGCTCCTGCTGCCCCTGCGGTACCACCTCCTCACCCTCCTCCCTCGCCTCCGGAATCACCGCCCGCTGACAAACTGGACATCTGCCGGAAACAGTCGTCAACCACTGGTCGACACACCCGCGATGCATTACGTGTCCGCAATCCAACAGCCTCAGCGGTTCCGGTTCTGGTTCTTGGTCGGGTTGGGGCTCTTCAAAGTCGCATAGACAGATGGGGCAGGTGGCACGATGTGCTGGCAGAGGGTGGAGGGGGTATTTGAGTTTGCCGTGTTTGGGTGGGTTGGGTTGTGCGCTGGTTGCGGTCGTTGTGGATTCGGCTTGAGGTGTGCTGGAAGGTGTTGAGGAGGAGGGATTCGATGAAGGAGCAGCTGCTTTTCCAGTGCAAGTCTCAGACCGCCGTCTCGCAACAAAGATACGAGTCAATCGAGTCAAGCGCCCAAACGTCGCATGTGACGCACTCTGCACCGTATCCTGCGTCGGCCGTCTCGCCCCCATCTCTGGTCGACTCGCTATCACCTTCTCCCCACCACCATCCTGCTGCGTTACCGCATCCTTCGGCTCCCCTTCCACTCCCTCCCTCCCCTCCTCCGGCGTATAATAGACCAACCGCACCAACCGATCCACCTCTTTCTGCTCAATCTTCCCCGTCTCCGGATGCAGCTCCCTCTGTGGCAACCTATGCGTCAACCCCAATGCCCGCATCACCATGATCAACAAGGGCAAGGCACACACGATCAAAAACGCCAACATCGCGATCTCAAAGATGAAGATGTACACCACGATCAACGACGCCAACGCAGCCCAGAACAGCGGTACCGCCTCTGCGGGCTTTTGCGAGCATTCGGTCGAACTGTAGACGATGGCGTTGCCGACGGAAAAGATGACGAGCGATGCAATGCCGAGCAAAGTGCTGATCTTGCCAACTTTGACGTCGAGGTATTCAGAGCCGAGGGGACGGTCGCGTTCGGCGATGGCGCGTGCTTCGGGTCCTGCTCGTCGGCCTCTTCGTGTGCGGTGCGGGCTGAGACCGAGGTAAAGCTCGACGGGGATGTCGAGCGCAAGTCGAACAATGTGTACGATGAGGTATTTCAAGAGGCTGTCTGGGTTGCAGACTCGGCCAGTCTCGTGTGAAGGTGAGACACGATGCGAGCCGGGCAGCGCAAGGACGGGGATGAACGCAACGATCTGAGCAAAGGAGACGCAGATTCGAATCATCAAGACGATGCGTCGACCTCGAGGTAGTTGTCGAACGCCAATCCATAGTGATTGCAGCAGGTTGCGACGCAGCGTGAGGGCTTCGGTGAGCGAAGGTCGATCCACTCGATTCTGTGTATTGGCATGCGTGGTTGCATCGATGTCGCCGGATACGGCGTTGTTGGCGGGCACCAAGGCATGCCCCGCCGTCGTCGACGATTCGGCGTTGGTAGACATGCCTTGCCTTGCAGTAAGTAGAGAGGATGCGTTGAAAAGGTCGTGCGCCAGATGCAGATGGGTGTCAAGATGATGGTGACAAACCCCTTTGCCGCTCCTGTATGTACAAGCTGACCAAGACGTTCCGACTCGAAGCCTAGAACGCGAGTTGGTAGTAGTGTATGCAGACAACTGCACGGCGCAGCTATACAATCCTCGAGTGCCGGCTCTGCCTGCCCGACCAGTAGGATTGAAAAGATCGATTAAAAGACGTCGCAGCTGTGCCAAGTCAAAGAAGATGCAAGCGATACCTCAGCGCACCTTGACGCAATATCGGCTTTGGACGGAGTGGTGACCGAGAGAAGGCAAGCGCATGCGAGAGTATGGAGAACAAAGAAAGCTCAGCCAAGCACGTTGCCTCCTGCAAGAGAGCGCATTTGATTTTTCGGAAAGCTCAACTCAGCACAGCCAACCGCGTTACCTCGCTCACACAGGCTCAGTCGGAGTGTGTCGAGATAACTGACACCAAGCCAAGCCAAGCCAACATTCTTTCGACCAGCTCTCAGGCACAGGGTCCCTTTCTCGGCATTCGAGAACAAGCCTTTCAAGATAGCCGTGCTCCCACTTGCCAAGACTCACGTTCCGAGGCTGTGCTGCCTTGGAAATTTAGCGCTTTTCTTTACCTCATCCAGCTTTTCAGACCATGCTCAAATATCACAGACACCAAAGCTTGGGAATCAAATCATGACATTTCAAAAACTCTGACACGAAGCACGGTAACTCAGGAAAAGCGTATCGACAAATCTATGATGGAACAAGCGGATGATGATGGTGGTGACGGTGAGATGAGAGTATGTTGCAACAGGCAGCAAAGTGGCAGAAGCGCAAAGCGGTGACGAGTCGCTACACTTCTACCGACCTAATCAGCCTGTGCAAATAGGTAGAGTCTGTATCGGTGAATCGAAGGAGCAAAACATGAAAGCAGAACTGGATCGAAGGATGATGAAAAGGCGCTCGTGAACGTAAGCCAACAGTGTGGCAGAGCACTCCAGGTTGGACTAGGCGGCAGATCGAGACAAAGCAGGGCCGGTTGACGACTCCTTCCCTGCCATGAATCCCAGTAGCGCACCCGTCCAACTGTGGACCCGAGTGTAGTGTAGATATGTGGATTGTTGTGCAAGAAGCGTCCCCATCACCATGCTCCAAATCGTTTGAAGATGCAATGCGGGAAAAGAAGACGAGGGAAAAATATGAGACACCGCCACTAGCAAGGACCGCTTAAGCACTGGGAAGGCGGTGGACAATGGCCATGGCCGTGTCGTCACCGTGCGAGATCGAGACCAGGAAGCGCGAGCCGTTGGCAGCCTTGAGCGCCTCGCCGTGCAGCTTGACTTGTGGTCCCTCAGCAGTGGGCATGATCTCGACATCCTTGAGAGAGGCACCTGCACCCTGAGTTCGAACGCCGAGCGACTTGACAACAGCCTCAGCTGCGCAGAAGCGGCCACAGAACGAGGCTCTAGAGTCGGGCTGAGCACGGCAGTACTCGATCTCGACATCGGTAAAGTTCCTCGAGACAAAGTTGTCGTTGTCCGATGGGAACGTCGAGATCTTTTCGCAGTCGATGCCGACGCCAGCAACGTGGCCCATCATCTTCTCCAGGTTCTCCTGCTGAGCAGCCACGTTGGCAGGCTTGGCAGGCACGATAGTATCCTCGACCGTGGCGAGCGAAGGCATAGCGGGGAGAGGAGCCTTGAAGCCGTAGCTGTCGCCGATCTCGACGGCACGAGCGTTCAAGTTCATCAACACCTGGTCCTCGAGCTCGGCGGGCCATGGGCGGTTGTCCTTGATGCGCACCAGGTCCTCCTTGGTGAGCGCCGAGTGCATGCGAGTGTAGGTCTGGTGCTGACGAGCCTTGCGTCGCTCGACGTACTCGTCGAACTGCTTGAACGAGAGGCGACCAAGAATGTGAGCAGCGTGCAGCACGAGGATGATACCACCAACCTGACCGAAACCGAACGACGAAACTGCCGCAGCGTTGACATGGTGTGGAGTTCGGTGAATCGAGGTCGAGTTGTACAGCAGCATGTCGAACTTCTGCAGCTCGGGCGAGATGTCGTCGGCGTTGCGATTACCGCAAACGATCGAGGTGTGCAGCGACTGCATCACACCGTTGAGAGCCCAGGCGGCGGCACCACCCTTGGCGTGACCACATAGCCACTTCTGAGCCATGACGGGCACAGCGTGACCAGGCGTACGGCCCATGCGCGTAAACAGCTCCTGGTAGACGTGCGACTCGTTCTTGTCATTGGCCTTGGTGGCAGTCATGTGGGCCGAGATGACACCAATGTCGTCGGCGGTAAGGTTGAAGCGAGCAAGAGCACGCTGCATGCCGTCGGCACTGCTGATCACACCGTGACCAGGAGCGGGCAGCGAACGGCCAGCACCGTCGGTGTGCGTGTTGGAGTAGGCGACGATAGCCTGGATGGGCATACCGAGCTTGATGGCGTTGGCGGCGGTGGTGAGAACCTGGACACCGCAACCCTGCGACTCCATGAAACCGCTGCGCGAGGTCGAGAAGGGACGCGAATGCTCCGAAGGCTCTCGACCAGCAGCCAACTCCTCTTTGCCGTTCGAGGTGGCCTTCATGTTGGCGAACTCGTACGAACCCTCCTCCGAAAGGTCATCGAAACCACCGGCAAGCATGAGCTCGGCCTTGCCCGAGAGAATGGTCTCGACGGCGACATCGATCGACTGAAGAGCGGTGGCACAAGCACCAACCACGGTCTTGATAGGACCAGCCGCAGACATGACGAGCAAGTTGACCCAACCAGCGACCGAGTTGATGAAGGTCTCCTGCAGGATATCGTTCTGCACATCCGTGTCGTTGCGGCGATCGCGGAACATCTTGCTGAGCGAAGTCATACCACCCATACCCGAACCAATACAGCTTCCGACCTTGCTGGGGTGGATGTGCTTGTACAGCTCGTAAGGATCCGAGATACCCGAGTTGACGAGCGCCTCGGAAGCACAGACGAGCGCCCAGAGCGTGGTGCGGTCGACTTGAGCAACAATGTCATCGGGGATACCGTAGCGCTGACCCGTCCAGCCAGTAGGAAGCTGACCAGCAACGAGACGGTCGAAAGCAACAGCCTTGGGCACGAAGATGCGTGCACCCTTCTTGAGAACGACAAACCAACCGCCGGTAGCAGCGTCTTGCCAGGCATCGACCTTGTCGCCGTGCTCGAGCTTGTACTTGGACGCCTCCTCGGCCGAAACCTCGAGAGGCTCGAGGTCGTGGTTGAGCTCGATCTCCTGCTGGAAGCCCTTGCGGTTGGGGTCGTAGTTGCGGAAGAGCTTGGGCTCAATGAGTCGGATACCGGCGTGCTTGATGATGTGCTCCTCGTAGTTGGCACGGATGTCCTTGTCATCGACGGGCTCGCCGCTCTTGACGTCGACCCAGCCGACGTAGGTGGCGCCGGACTTGAGCTGACCATCGTGGTGCTTGATCAAACCCATGATCCAGGCAAGCTCGATGACACCCTCGTTGGTGAGGTGACCAAAGGCCTCCATCTCCCATCGAGTGCGCGACGAACCCCATGGACCGACTTCGGCGAAACCAGTGATGACAACCACTTTCTCGAGATCCATAGCCGAGTAGCTCTTGGCGATCTCGCGGTTGAGGTCGTGAGTGCCAACGTCAGGGAAGCGGAAAGTGAAGTTGCTTCGAGGGTTGATGTGCACCTTTTTGTGCAACGCCTCGGCAGCGGAACCCTTGATGACCTTGAAGTCGGCCGAGTTGTCGGCGACAAGGGCGCGCTTGGTGGCCGAAGCCTCCTGAATGGCAGCGCGGAACTTGCCAGTCTGCTCGGCAAGATCGACGATTTTGTCCATGCCACCGTTGAGGTCGACGAGCAGAGCCTCGACCTGGCTGACCGCCGAGACAGTGGGAGCCAAAAGACCGAGCAAGTTGAAGGCCATCTCGGTGGTGCTGAAGGTTCGACAGCCGAGCTTCTCGATCTCTTCAGCAACAGTGTTGGACGAGGACATGAGACCCGTACCACGGCACCAACCGATAATGGCACCGGTGATGCACAGGTACTGACCCCAGCTCTCGCTCTCCCATCGGTTGAGCAGAGTCTCGAGACCAAGTTTGCTCTCACCGTAGAGACCGTCACCACCGAAAGTGCCGTGGTTGGGTGAGAGAGGAAGGAGCACCTGGGTAGGACGGGTGTCGAAATTGCGGCTGGCCTTCTCGGTCTTGATGGCACCGAGCAGACGAACCAAGTTGGTCAACATGAGACGGTGAGCCAACTCGGACTTGTCGTCGATACCGTCAATCTCTCGGCCGTTCTCCGAGATGGCGGCGAAGGGCACGACAAAGTCGAGATCAAGATCGAGCGAGCCGTAGATGTACTTGACCAGATTGTCGACGTCCTGCTTGGAAGCCTGGTTGAAGGGAACCACAGTGAGCGTCGAGCCACGCGAACCGACCTCCTGGTAGATGCGCTGGTAGTATTCGACCACGCTGCGGCTGTAGCTCGAGGTGGTGATGACGACACGAGCACCACCAGCCAAGAGACCCTTGACGACCTCGACACCGATGGAGGCCTTGCCGACACCGGTAAGCAAGGCGTTGCGGCCCTTGAAGCTGACACCCTGAGTCGCCATCTCGGTGAGAATGTCGAGGTAGACCGAGGTGAGCTTACGGCTGAGCTGCCACTGACCAGCCACCTTTCTCTTGACGTGGAGGAAGGGAGTGCGGTCCTCGGCGGCAGGAGCGTCCGAGATCTGCGGACGCTGCGTGTTGGAGCTGAGGCGGCGGTTGCGAGGACCCTGGCGAACGGGAGCACGAGCCTGGCGAGCGGGGCCGAGCGATCGCACCACTTCGCTGTACAAGCTCTTGATCGTGGCCTTGCTGAGCTTGCTGACCGAAGGCTCGTTGCGGATGAGCGTCCAGAGCTTGGCGACGTTCTCCTGAGCCTTGTCGAGGTTGACCTGGCTGCCAGCGCCGAGCAGACGGCTACCGGCGGCCATTTCCTTGACGTAGGCCTCGAGCTTGCGGACACCGACACGCTTGACCTCGCTGTAGGCGATGTTGCCGCGAGCGTCAATCTCGGTGTGGGGAGCAGTGGGAGCGTGGACCTCCTTGTAGACGGCATCCTCGGCGCAAGCCTCTCGGCAGTTCTCGATGAGCTGTTGGCCGTACTCCTTGGCAAGAGCGTAGGTAGGACCCTGCTTGGCGTCGATCTGGTCAATGTGGAACTGCATGTATCGGAGCAAGCTGGGATCGGCACGGTTCATGAGCGTGATGCAACGAGCAGTGATCTCACGGTCGACGGTGGTGAGACGACCGTAAATGATGTCGTACAGCAGCGTCATGGCATCCTGACGAGCCCAGTTCCAGTACGAGCTAAAGTGGCGCACCTTCTTCTCACTGAACTTGGGCATGATGCCGTTGGTGTAGAGGTCACCGTGCTCAGCAGCGATGGCGTCGAGCTGAGCTTGGGCAGCCTCGAGTTCAGCTTTGGTGCTCTCGGCGAGACGTCCGCTGGCACGACCGTCCATGTTGAGGTAGCGCTCGAGCACCTGGATCTGGCGACGAACGTGTTCGTCCTGCTGAGCCTTGAGCTTGTCGAGCTCCTCGCTGCTGATGGCAACACCACCAGAACTTCCACCTCCTCCGCCAGCGCTGGCCTGGCTGAGGCTGATACCAGCCAAAGAGGCGTACGTCTGAGCGACCGAGTCGAGCCAAGCCTTGGCCTCAGCCTCCGAGCCGAGACGCTTGGCAGGCTCCATGGTGACGGCGACGAGCAGAGCGCCATCGGTGCGGCCGGCACCAAGACCCCATGCCTTCTGAAGGTGCGACTTGACAGCCGAGAGGTTGAAACCACCAGGCAACTTACCACCGACCGTTCGAGTGATCAAGTTGGATGTGGTCTTGCCGAGAGTGCCGCTGTAGCCGGCTTGCAGAGCACTTCCGAGCTCCTCGAGGGGAAGCTCTTCACCGCGCTCAGGCAAGTTGCCGAACTCGGCGAGAAGATCCGAGACGAGTTCGTTGCTGAGCACCGACTTACCGCCGACCGAGTCCTTGATCGACTTGGAGAGAGGCACCTCTGAGATGTTCTTCTTGAGCTTCTGAGCCAGAATGGCACGGACGGTATCGACAGCCTTGACGGGCTCATCGGGCACCTCGGCAGCAGCGGCACCGCCAGCAGCAGGAGCGGGAGCGGCGGCGACGGCGACGGGAGCAGCAGGAACGGGAGCAGCAGCAACAGGAGCAGCAGCGGCGGGAGCAGCCTCAGCCTCGCTCTCGTCGTCAGCAAAGGCGTAGTACAACGCCTCCTTGTCCTTGCTCGAGCAGTACATGACACGCTTGCGACCCTGAGCAAGGTCGACAGCAGAGTACTTGAGAGCCTGGGTTCGCTTGGCCATGCCGACAAGGGTAGGGCTGGGACCGAACTCGACGAGCCTCTCAAAGTTGTAGTCGGTGAAGAAGATGTCTTGCGTCTCGATCCATCTGACAGGCGAAGCGAACTGGTAGGCGAGCAACTCGACCACGAGCGTGGCGGTGAGCCTCTGCACCTTTTCGGGCGACTCCCACTCGTCCTTCTCCCAGTTCTTGAGCACCTTGTCGAGACGAGGCGAGTCGGTCTGAGCAAAGATGAGCTCGGCGTACGACTTGGACAGCTCGAAGGGCGAAGCAACCAAGTTAGGGATGTAGCGACCGACCAGCAGCTGAGGACGAATGGCATCGACGTTGATGCGCTTCGACAGGTACGATCGGAAGGGAGCCACACCGCCAGTGAGGTAGCGCGAGTGGAAGGGCACGTCGATACCAGGCAAAGGGATGGTGGCGAAACCACGCTTGAGCTCGATGCGGCCCTTCTTCTCCTCGTCGACAGCAGCAGCAAGCACCTCGCGAACGATCTCGGCGAGCTTCTCGCGCACCTCCTCGATGGGCATGATCTCGTTGAGCTTCTTGAGGTCGATCTTCTGGATCTTGATAAAGTTGAGAACGTTGCCGAGCGTGGTAAGGGCGACAAGGTCACCAGCAGCGACGTACTGCTGACCAGCGACGTTGTGGTTGACGATCTGAAGCAGACGACCGGACTCCTTGCTGATCGAGTCGACGATCTCGGCGAGAGCCTGGCCAGCGAAGGCCGGGTTGCCCTCACCAACGATGCGGATAGGGTTGCAGGCCATCATGGCGTAGTTGGAAGCACCGGTGACAGGGTCACGCTGCACGCAGTTCTGCATCGACAAACCACGGTAGAAGACAACGTCACAGAGCGACTTGACCTCGAGAACGCTGGCAACAGCGGCGAGCGACGCGTACTCTCCGAGCGAGTGACCGGCGAAAGCAGCGTTGGGAGTGATGAGACCTCGCTGCTTCATGTCGCGGAAGGCACTGAGCTCGACGAGCACAAGCGCGATCTGGGCGAACTGAGTGGCAAAGAGCAGACCCTTGGGCGACTGGAACGTGTAGCTCTGGCTCGAAGCGCTGATCTCGGGGAAGAGTGGCAGAGTCACAGTGTTGCCATCGGCATCGGTCGACTCGTACGTCATCGACATGTATCGCTCGCGGATCGTGTGGCCACGCACGCCACCAAAGTGGATGGTCTTGGTGAGAGGGTTCTGGTTAATGATCTCGAGGATGCTGAAGCCCATGGTGCTGCGCAAGTGACCGTCGGCCTCGTCCCAGAGAGCCTTGGCGGTGGGGCTCGAGTTGTACAGGTCCATACCCATGCCCTGCTCCTGCGAACCCTGACCGGTGAAGACGTAAACGGTGGCAGGCTGCTTGACCTCGGCTTGGCCATCGATCACCTTCTCGCCGTTCTGGTTGAAGGTCTCGACCTTGATGACCTTGTTGCCGTCGCGCATGGCGATGTGGCGCAACTTGACGGTGAGCTCGTCACCGGGCAGAACCATGCCGACAAAGTTGGCCTCGAAGGACAAGCATCGGTCGGGGTAGCCCTCGGCAGCGACGACCTCGACGAACTTGCGCGAAGCCGCGCTCGAGAAGAGTCCGTGGGTGATGGTGCCGGGAAGCGAGGCGAACGAGGAGAAGTAGGGGTTGATGTGGATGGGGTTGAAATCGCCCGAGACGTTCGAGTAAGGCTCGTTGGTGGCAGGTGCGACAAAGGTGGTGGGGACATCGGACGCGCCAATGGTGTAGCCGTTCTCGAGAGGAGCCACACCGCCGGTCGAGGTACCACCGTTACGCTTGATGTACTCGATGACCGGGTTACCGTAGCTGATCGCATCGGCAGTGTACTCGATCTCACCAACCTTGATGAGGTCGTCCTTGTAGTCGCGAACGTAAGCGCCACCGGTGACATCCACATCCGAGTACGACGTGCTGTCCTTGTACTTGAGCAAGCTCTGGATGTTGAAGTGGAGCACGGTGCCGGGAGTCAGGGGCTGAGGAGCGACCCAGTCGAACCACTCCTTGGCGAGCAGCACGGTGGCGTCAGCCTTGGTCTTGATCTCGAGGGTAAACTCGTTCTGCGAGGTCTCGAAGCAGGTGTTGAAGTCGGTGAAGCGGCCTCGGAAGAAGAAGCTCGAGACCACCGAGATGACGGGCACAAACTCGCCGCTGGCATTTTTTCGCAGAACAGTGCCGGTGACGCTGACCGATTTGCCGGTGTCCGAGATCTTGATGCTGCTGGCGTGAGCAGTGGCGGTGCAGACATCGCGCGCACGCAGAGGACGAGCATCGTCAACGACTTTGAACGAGTTGCTCAAGTGAACGAGGCTGAGCAAGTCGGCGTCGCAACTAGCCATGAGCGCCTGCATGATGGCCTCCCAGCCAGCAACGATGGCAAAGTCCATGGGAGCCTGACCCTTGGTGAAGACCTCACCACGGTTCTCGACGATGCGGCAGAAGTTGCGGATGGCAGTCTCGTCGAGCGACTTGACGGGGCTCTTGAACTCCTTGGCCGAAGCGAGCTGAGCAGCAGCAGGCATGTCGGCATGGAACCACAGCTGCCAGTAGAACTGCTTGATGCGGTCGTTGCGGCCGTCCATGACCTCGTGGATCGAAGCGAAAGGCTGGTCGGGACGGTAGGTGAAGTAGAAGTGAAGAGGAACGGACTCGCCGAGACGCTCTTCGAAGAGCGTCACCTGGATCTGAGCCGAGTCAGACGACTTGGTGATCTCGAGCGCCTTGAAGCTGTCCTCGTGACGGCCGTAGGAGCGGGCAGCACCGAACAGAGTGAGGCTGAGAGGCTCGCCGCCGGCATCGTAGGCGATCTTGGCGGTCTGGTGCTTGCGAGGAGCCAGCATTCGGAGCATCGGATTGTCTGCATAGTTCTTGCCCTGAACGACGCTGACGTTGCGCAAGAGAGCACGCAACCAGCTGGTGCGCTGGGTCGCGAGAGCCTCGAGCCACTCCTTGGTGTCAGGAACCTGGCTGCCGAGCTTGAGCGTCTTGATATTGCCTTCGACCGAGGCCTCGACGCCAGATCGAGCATAGAATTCGGCCTCGTCAAGAGCAAGAGCGTCGCTCGAGACGTAGTCGGCAACGGGAACCTTGGACTCGTCATTGTCGTAGTACTTGGCGAGCACTTTGGCGACGAGCGCCTGCTCGATCTCGCCAAGCATCTCACCAGCGGGTACGTTGGCCTTGGTGCAGTGCTGAACGGCGACCGAACCCTGCAGGATGATGACCTTCTGGGCATCCTGGCCAACGACAGCGTCGAGATCCTCGGACTGCCAGAGAGAGTCCTTCTTGAAGAGGGTCTGGAAGTTGTCGCCAAGCTCGGGGATGAAGGGCACAGGCTTCTGACCACGACGTTGGCAGATGGTGAGGAAGTAGCCGACATCCTCGGCAGCCAGTCGGATCTCCTTGGCGCCCGTGTACTCGGCGAAGAAGGCGTCGACAAACTTGGACGGCTCCTTGTCGAGGACCGAGTAGCTCTGAAGAAGAGACTCCTTCTTGCCAGCGGTCTCGATTCCGGCGAAACGCTCCTCGACACGTCGGCACCAGTCACCAAAGAGCTTCTTGAGCGAAGGGTCGATCCAGCGGCTCTGGTGGCTGACAAAGAGGAGCTGAAGCATACGGCGAGTCACCTCCTCGTAGGTCATGTCGGCGACGTTCATGAGCGTAGTGCCGTCGAGCTTGGCGGCGAACCAAGGCTTCTGGAAGTCCTTGTTGAGACGCTCGATGAGCCAGCTCTTCTTCTCCGAGAGCCAGACACGCTGCTTCTCACGAGGAAGCGAGAAGAGCTGGTCGTCGAGCTGACGCCACAAGGCAGCGGCGCGGTTGTGGACGTAGCTGATGCTCTCGCCGAGCTCGGAGTTGCAAGTGATGGTGCCACCAGCGCCCTTGCCATAAGTGTCTTGCCACTTGTCGTCACCACAACCAGGAGTGTCGACGAGAAGTTGCTTGACGGCGTCGGCGGTGGCAGCCTCCTTGGCGACGAGCATCCACGAAGCGAAGAGGAAGGCCGAGAAAGGCATGGGAGCGTAGCCGAGCTGGACCGACCACTCACCAGTGAGGTAAGGCCAGACACCCTCAGCGTCACCGAAACCGGAACCACCGACGAGGATGAGGTTCTTGTGCTTGCGCAGGCTGGTGTAGGTCTGGAGGATGGGCTGGTGGAAGTCTTCCGTCGAGTGGTGACCACCGGCACGACCACCGGTCCACTGGCAAATGATCTTGAAGTCGGGGTTAGCGGCGGCGATAGCAGCAACAGCGCGAAGGCCATCGGCGGTACCGGGCTTGAAGCCGACGTACTCGATACCGGCAGCCTTGAGACCGTCGATGATCTCCTTGGCCTTCTCGGTCGAAGGGATACCAGCGGCAACGGTGAAACCCTTGCATGGGAAGCCCTCGCGTCGCATCTGACCCCAGAGCGGGTACTGCCAGCCGAATCGTCGCTGGTCGATGAAGAGTCCGTTGAGCTCGAGACCGTTACCAGGTTCGAGCTGGTCGAGGATCTCGTTGACACGCTTGCGTAGACCAGCCTCGCTGTGGAGACCGCCACCAGCGAGCTCGATCAAGTAGCCGGCGTTGAGAACGGCAGCGTTGATGTTGGCGCTGACGGTGGTGGGAGTCATACCACCGACCATCAGGATACCACGACCAGTGGTTCGCGAGAAGGGCGTGTCGATCTTGATGCCGTTCTTGGTCTTGACGAGGCGTGGCGACCACACATCCTCCCAGCGCTCCTCGAATTCGACGGTGGTAGCGCTGTACAGTTCGCTGCTGCGAGCGTGGGTGCCGCTGGGAATCACGATCCTCACGCCACGGCCTTCAAGGATACGGGCAGAGAGACCACCAATGCCCGAAAGACCACCGGTACCAAAGTCGATGAGGTGAGTAGCGGTCTTGGGCAGATCCGAGGCCTTGGACCAGTAGATGTGCTTGACAAAGATCTGGTCGGCGATGCTCTTGAGGATCTCGTCAGAGCGGTAGCTGGCGAGGTCCGAGCCATCCTCGGTGTTCTTGACAGTAACCTTGAGCTCGGAAGCATCCCAGACGGTGGTGCGACCGGCGTAGTCCTCCTGAAGCATCTTCTCGGTAGCACCGGTGAGGTAGGTCGAGTGGTAAGGGACACCCACGGGTAAGAAGTTCATGCGGAAGACGGCCTTGCGCTTGCTGAAGGGGATCTTGCCCTGGTCAGCGCCCGTGTCGGCGCGAATGGCGCGAAGGCTGCCAACGAGACCGACAAGCGCCTTGGGGAAGCCGGTGACGATGAAGCTGCGAGGACCGTTGAAGAGCGAGATGGAGACGGCTTGGGACTCGGGGAGGTGCGAGTTGGTCTTTTGGATGTGCTTCTCGAGGATGGCCTGCTCGAGACCCGAGACGGAAAGCATTGGCGTGGGCTCACCCTCACCACCTTCGACGGTGTCCTTGACGAGCGCAGGGTCGATAGCGAGAGTGGGGAAGAACTCTTGACCGCGCTTACCGATGTGGAAGAGGAGCTCGAGCGCCTTGGCGACGTTGGCGTAGAACGACTCCAGGCTGTCGGAAGCGGAGAGAACGACGGCCGAGATGATACCCTGGGAGTGACCGGTGACGCTCTTGATCTGCGAACGGAATTCGGCGGGAGTGAGACCGGAGGCACGGATGCTGACGAGGAACTGAGTGATCTGCGTCAAACCGATCAAGGGCAAGCTGAGAGGCACGCTAGCGAGATAAGCGACCGAAGGCTCAGGAGTGGCGCCGGTGAGCCAACCGAGCACTCCGAGGCCATGGGTGTAGTAGCTGGCGAAACCCTGCTTGACGGCATCCTGGACGAGCTTGTCGAACACGGGCTGCGTCGACTCGAGCAAAGGCGCTACGAGAGGTCGGTAAGTGTCGAAGAGAGTCTGCAGCTCCTTGAAGTAGGCCTGTCAGGGTGAAATACAGTATAATGAGAGAAGTGGTCAGCTTTCTGTTCAGCAGCGTGGAAGAGTGCCATCATATTGAGTCGAATAGTTGGCTTGGTCGGCTTCTTTGATGCTTTTCTCTTCTTCGCCCCACCTTCACGGTCGCCATCTGGACCGAAAGAAAAAAGAAAAAAGAAGAAAAGAAAAAAAAGAAAAAAAAAGCTGCAGGGTCGCGTCTAATTGCATCTAAGCGAGACGCTTTCGCTCGGATATCGCGCGCTTTCGCGTCCCAGAAAAGGATTGATTTCGCCGACGCTTTCCAGCTTTCCCAAAATTTTGGGTAAAATTTCGGCGAAAGTCGAAGGAGCGTCTCTCGGCAAAAGATGATGGCCCATGTGCTGACGAGCCGTTCCTCTCCATTCTCCAATTTCCTCCACGCGTCCAAACAAAAAAAAAACGGATTGCCGAAGACCACCGATGACAGAAGCGAAATGCTGAGAGAAAGAAAGAAAACTTACCTCGTTGTTGCCCTGGCCACCAAAGACGGCGTGCACTTCGGCCTTGTTCTGGGCGGAGAGAGAGAAAAGCTTGGGTGTGACGAGCGAAGGCTTGGCCTTGTCAGCCGACTCGAGCAGTGCGTAGGCCTCAAAATAGCTGCGCAGCACGGGAGTGCGGAGGTCGGAGTCGATAGCAGCTACAAGGTCGTGGACGCTGCCGTGCTGAGCGAGGAACTCTTGATGGAAGTGAGCCCAGGCGTGCTGGACAAGGTTAAGCTCGTGGCTCGAAGCCTTGAGCGAGACGCGAGAAGCCAGGAAGCCGAGGAACTTGGCGGCCAGGTTGACCTTGGCCTCGCTAGCGGCCTTGTCGGCGGCACCGGCCTCTTCCTGCTCCTCTTGCACCTCGAGAACATCGGTAGCCTCGGGCGAAGCGGCGAGCGATCGCTGGAACTCCTCGCGGAGGACATCGGCGACGATCCAGGCGTCGAAAGGCTGCGAGGGGACGGGGATCTGGACCTCGAGACCGGTGTTGGAGGCGATGGTCAAGGCACGGAGAAGGGTGCCGTTGCCGCTGGCACTGCTCTGGCTGCTAGCAGTCGAGAGCTCGACATAGCTGTCGTCGGAAGGAGCGTTTTTGATGCCCGACATGGTGAATTTTAGTTGTTGTCGTAGCGAAAAAGTGGTGTAGAAAGTTGTAAGGAAGCGCGAAGCAGAAGCAAGCTGGTCGTCAAACAGCAGGCAATCTGGACTGGTCGTGCTTGAAGGGCGAGTCAGGAAAGAAAGAGTCTCGGTCTCGTAGTCGGCGAGAGAGAGAGAGAGAGAGAGAGAGAGAGAGAGAGAGAGAGAAAGAAAGGGAAAAGTGCGTATCGAGCGGTTTGGATACAGCAAGTGTGAGTGTCGAAGATGAAGCGTCGAAGCTTGAGATCCCAGTCGTCAGGTGGAAGCAGCAAGCAAGATGGGTTCAGAGAAGAAAGCCAATCCCGTCGTCACTCGGTTTCAGCAAGATGTAAGCGTGTACAAGATGATGTACTGCGGTCGGAAAAGGGTGAAATGGATGAAGGGGGAAAAGAGGTGATGGTGGAATGATGGTATGATGGCAAGATGGGTTGCGTCTCGATAGACAATGCCAAAGAAGGTCGACTGATTTGGCAGATTCAGATTCAGACTGAGTCAATCGAGAAAGTGAGAGAGAGAGAATGAGTGTGTCTGTGCAGCCTCGAGAAGGACTTGACAGACCAAAAACGCAGCAAAAAGGCAGAAATCCAGAGTCCCAACATTAGCCATTTGAACGCACAGTCCCCCGCGACCACCACCACCAAAAAAATAAAAAATGGAAAAGAGACACACCAAAAAAAAAAAAAAAAAAAGTGGAAAATGAGAGGGAAAAAGGCTTCCAACACCCTTACCAACGAAAATTATTCTTATGAGGAAAAAAAAAAAATTAAAAATTAAAACAACAAGTTGACTGGATTGAAGGGTCCAACTTCATGTCTTGCTCAAAACGATCATGTCAAAGGTAGCTTTGACTCAGATCCCAGCCTTGAAACATCAAACATCGATGTTCTTGATCGACCAAGGCATCAGACTGATTGTCAGGCTGACACAATGGCCAATGTCATTGACTCTGAAGATCAGGCTATCGAAGTTGTCCAAGAGGAGGAGGGAAAGCCGAATGAAGGTGTAGCTTCGGCAGGGTGTGGGGGATTGATTGTACCGAGAACGTCTTGTTTGACTGAGACTTTTGCATAGCTATCTGGACTTGACAGCAGAGTCTGTTGCTCTGTCAGAAGCGCTCCGCAAACGACTTCCCGATCACCTCACTGGAAGACAAGAGTATCGGAAGCAACTCCGAGAGAAGCGCAGCCAAGAGCTTGGCCGGGAGCACCGACATGGAAAACAAAGGCTGACGACAGCTTTGAGCGGCTGCATCCCGCTCGTTCATTATCGGCAGTGGCGGCAAGGATTGGTCTCACTGTAACTGTCCGGCACAGACCACCTCGCTCTCTTGGTGTCGAACTATATAGTATGAGCAGCTATTGTTAGACTCGGGTGGTATCTCGACGCTCGAGAGCAAGCAAACCTTGACATTTGAAAGTGTCAAGGATACTACACGCATCTTTTGACACTTTTGCGCCACGCGACCCATTTTCCCGTATCCGTATCGATAGCGCCAAATTGGTTGTTGCTTCCCTTCAAGTCCACATCGACGCCTCCATCCCCACTCATTGCGTGGCTGCTCATTCTTATCCTTCATGTTCACACCTGCTCTAGGTTCAGCAGACTGGCTAGGGATATGCTGATCATTGAGACAGACAGCAAAGTCGATACGAAGGAATGTTATGCCTTCTAGAAGCTTACAAGCATGTTGTTGCGAACTTCAAGTTCAGAATCAATCACTGATACGAAATCGTATCTGGAGGAACACTTTCCGGTTGTCCTGAAGCAGCGGGTGTTGCTATCTAAGTAGGCCTTGTCGAAAGAACGGGACTCGTCTGCCGGAATAGGTCGGCGGGAGCGGTGTGTCAAGTCGAAGGACGGAAGCGACCGACAAGCTCGACCGACAAAGCCTGAGCGCAGCCATCGTTGCCCTCAAGCAAGCCACGGCCGCGAGCAAACTTCTCCTCCCTTCTCTGCGAACACTGGTAGCCATTAGAGCTAACCGGCCGCTCTTTCGCCCCACTGACGGAAACCATCTCATTTCGAAGCGACATCTTCAGGGTCCAACAAGAGCTCTCAAAAGTCAGTTGAGCGGGTAAGTTATCTTTTGTCCAGAAAGTTTGTCTAACCACAGAAGATCGGCTTTATCGCCTCAATGTTCCAATGGCCTTTTTTTCTTTCTTTTTTTTTTTTTTTTTTTTTTTTTTTTTTTTTTTCAAAGCTCTGCTAACGCTCTCTTTACCCAAAAATTCGACTTTCGAGGTTGCCGTTCGTCAGCCACACGAAGACCAAAAAGCCCATCTCTCAAGAGCTCTCTGCTTGGCGATAGAGTTGCTAGATTGGCTTGATCGATATCGGGTCGGATAGGCTGGCGGGTTCCGCACACACACACACACGTGCTTGGGTTATCCCTCAGCTCTTAGTCTCTTGCTGTTCCCATACCAGTCTGTTGAAGCGTCGAAGGAAACTTGCGTCGATCGGCGATCTCACACGCTCACATCGAATTTCGCGCCCCTAAGTGTTAGACCCTTCAATATGACACCTTGAGCCGAAATCACCCGATTCGATCAAAAGTCCGCGGCATCTCTTTGATCTTCGGAGCCGTCGTTGGGCTCAGGGTGCTTGCGAAGAAATGTGTGTGAAGAGAAAGTTGTTTTTCTGCTCTTTCCTTTGACATTTCACGAGCACCGCCCAACGTTGCTTACCGGAAGGAAGAGCACATCACTCAAAGGGACCCAGCTTCCTATACCATCTTCGACACACGCTCATCGCAAGGCAATTTCGGCTTGTAGTTGTTCAACACACTGGACATAGGTCATAGGTCGCGACAAGAAAAGGACCCGGATCCACCATCTCTGCTTAGCTCGAATCGACCTCAGGAAGATCGACATACTACATAGCTTCTAAGCAAGATGCGTTCTGCCGGCGCATTGAGAGCAGCAGCGCAGAGCAGTCGAGCTCGAGCGTCAAGATGTACGGTCAACACCGCAGCCATCGCCACACGGTCGTCTTGGTCCTCTTCTAGGTTGGCAACATCATCCTCACCTCTCGACCCGTCATACTCGGCCACCAAGTCGTTAGGGCGGCAGCAATATCTCTTTCGCGCAGTTCGTCTATTGCATCAGTCTCATGCACTCCTCCAAGCACAGCAGTCGACACCACCATCATCAACACCCAAATCAAATAGCACGCCCTCTTCAACAACAAAGACCGCTTCAGAAAAATCTCAGCAACTAGCGACAAAAGAATCCACCTCAACAGAAGTCACCGATTCCAAACCCAACAAGACCCTCGCCGAGCGAGCAAAAGAGCTATGGGCCACCGCCAAGTACCTCTTCAAGTTCTACTTTAACGGAGTCAAGCAGATCTGGGCGAATCGAACCCTGGTCAAACAAGTCCAGACAAGAGTCGCATCCGGTGGAGCAGCGCTTACACGCGAAGAGTCGCAGTTGATACGCACGCACGAAGCGGATATGCGCAAGTTGCCACTCTTCCTGTTCATCCTGCTCATCTTGGAAGAAGCGCTGCCGCTGGTTGTGATTTGGGCACCGTCGTTGTTGCCTTCGACGTGTATCTTGCCGAACCAGCTGATCAAGATTCGGATGGGGGAAGAGGTGAAGCGCGCGGAAACGGTGCAGGCGCTCAAGCAGAGCGAGAGCTTGAAGAAGGTATTGCCGGTGATCCAGGAGTCCGGTGGTCGCGGTGCAAAGCTGACCCAGGCACATAGCGGGGAGGAAGCAGCGAAACTCTTTGACAGGCTTTCATCCGAAGAGTTGAGCAAACTCGCCAAAGTGTTCTCCCTTTCAACCTGGGGTGGTTCAGCAATGATCCGACGCCGTCTCGACTCGCACATGGCCTACATTCGCTCCGACGACCAACTCATGTGCGCAGACTCGCTCAACTCTATCCCACAGCACGTCGATGCCCTCGCCAAAGCCTGCGGCGAACGCGGTCTGCGCTGCACAGGCATCGAACATTGTGAAATGTTCGAATCGCTTCGTACATGGTTACGCTACACCACGCTTAACCCAGACACCCGCACGCTCTCCAACCACTCGGTCGCCCTCCTCCCCTTGCAGCTGTACAACCCGGCCGCTCTACAAGAGGTGAAAACCGAACTCGAAGCAGAAAGCGCCCGTGGCTTGATCGACAAGACTAAAGACGTCCTTCGCGAAGTCGTGGAAGAGGAGAAAAAGGTCTTGGATCGCGATGAAAAGTCCAAACAGGAATCCGAACGCAAGCAGCAACAGCAATAGACATGGTACAAACACATCCACCTCTCATCTGTAACCCTAACAACACGCTCCGGCTAATCTCATCATACTCCACACAGCATCTCGATTACATGGAGAGATTCACGGAGAGCTAGAGACAAAACGAAACGGTACAGAAGCTGACAACTGGGAGAGACTTTGCGGATGGAAGAAGAAAAAAAAAAAAAAAAAACAAACAAACCAACCAACCCCGGGATGGTAATACAGTACAGATGAGCCCGAACGATGCAGAAACAAAGGTGCATGAAATCACATCTCCATATCTCCCATTGGTTCATGGTCCGAAAAGCTACCCACATCCGACATCTCATCCTCGTCCTCCTCTTCATCCTCATCGTCTTCCTGACCCGCCGCATTCGCAGCTTCCCTAGTCGCAAATCGCTGCACGTAATCCTTCACCCTCGCCTCGTACGTCTTCGGTTCGCGCATGAGCAACGCTGCTGCTTCTCCGTTAAGCGGATCGGTGGGGTTTGGATATCGCAGCAGCTGTGGAAGAAAGACTTCAAAGATGTTGATGCAGTCAAACATGGGTGACCAGGTCTGGTTGATGACGTCAAGACAGACCGAGCCAGAGAGTTCGTCGATGTTGGGGTGGAAGATCTTGTTCATGAAACCGATCGAGGGGACTTGTAAGGGTATTGATCTGGAAGCTCTACGTGGATCTTCCATACACCGCCGGCGAATGGTGCTGTCATTGGTTGCAAAGCAGCAGAAGGAGCAAGTAATGAGTTGAGCCTGAACCGCAGAAATCCTTACTCGAACGGTCTGATACTCACTCTCTTGTGGTCCGTGGAAGCGAACGTAGAACTCCTGCATGCTATCGTTGATGAGTGTGATCTCGTAGTCCGACATGAGGCTGCATGAGGCAATCGTGGCCCAGAGGCAAGCCATGACGAGGAAAGGATCAGTAATCTCATCGGCCGTACTGGATGCCGAGGCTAAAGGTACACTTACAGCTTCATGACGTCCGTCTCGATACGACGTTTTGGAGACGTCATTGTGGGGCCAGTCGGATGCGGATGTTGTTACCTGCTAC
The DNA here is from genome assembly GCA_014826065.1 of Anthracocystis panici-leucophaei. Lineage (NCBI taxonomy): Eukaryota > Fungi > Basidiomycota > Ustilaginomycetes > Ustilaginales > Ustilaginaceae > Anthracocystis > Anthracocystis panici-leucophaei. The sequence goes on along the minus strand of CP060306.1, from coordinate 462,618 downwards.
TGATGAGTGGTGGTGAGGAGGGCGCTCGTTGCTTTGAGGTCAAGATGTATGCTCGTGCTGAACCTTGCGATAAGCGATGATGGTCTTGGATACTGTTGCCAATGTCGAGAGTGCGGATGAGGTGTATGCGCCTTGATTTGTTTGAGGATGTGGCTGTTGCTGTTGCGCTGGAGCGAATGAATGCGGAGAGAGGGAGAGAGAGAGCAAGACAAAGGCAATTGTGTTGGGTAGTGGGATGTGCTTCCGATGTGGTTGTGGGTCAAGGGGGAAGCAAAGCGAAACGCATCAAGAGTGAGAGTGCGGGTGCGGGCGAGCTGTGACAATCACATTCAGCACAGAGTGGGATGCGAGCTCAGGGTCCTCTCTTTGTGGGTCGATCTGCGGGCTCAAGCGTTTCGCTATCTGCTGCCATAAACTCCGTTACTCTCACTCACACACGAGCTCAGCTAAGTTTGGACCGACTCGCTTTGCTAGACCGGTCGGTCATTTGCGGCAAGCTTGCGCTGTGCAAATCCCGCTTTAAATGGCAACAGTGACTTTCCATTTGGTGATTGCCCTCGTGACTGCGAAAGAGCGATACTTCTCGCCATTGCGCTGGTCTAACACTCGTTTAGCAATAAAAAATGCGAGAGGGAGCGGCTGCACAGTGACACAGCGGGCTGCGCGCACTTTGAAAGTGGGAACTGACTCTCTCTCTCTCTCGCACTCGCACTCGCACTCGCTCTTCAGGGTCCGCATTTTTCAGTTTCGCTTTTGACTGGAGAGGTTGTTCCCCATTCCTCATACGGTCCCGACTTTGAAGCCACCACGAAGTGTCCCACTTCTCCCATGGAGGTCTCTTGTGGTTGTCTTTATTTGGTGGCATCCGAGTCTCGCCGGCAAGTTACTGTAGAGAGAGAGAGCGAGGAGAGAGTGGAGGTGTTGCACTATTTTTGACTGAAAAAGGAAAGCGACATTTCGCACGAGATAGAACATCACGTGAGCCTGTCAGGAAGGAGAGCTCTGGGCCGTGGAGTCGAGAATATATGCACGTCCTTGATGGTTTCTGGTCCAACTCGACCACTTTCTCACCTGGACAATCACCATCAAGCTGACACGAAAAGCAGCGAAGCGACGCTTAACAACCCGGTCAAGCACAGCAGCCAGCGTTCAGGAAGCCAGCACATCAGAGATTGACATCAGACCGCACATCACATCAAGCTCAGGCAGCTTTAGGAAGCAAAGATGGACGCTCAAGATATTGTTTCCAACATTGCGTTCACGACCTCAGGGTCGCTGGTGGATTGCGTCGACAAGAAGATGTTGGTGGTGTTGAGGGACGGTAAAAAGCTTATTGGTGTTCTTCGGTCGTACGATCAGTTTGGTACGTAGTCAAGCGCAGTGTTTGCTGCTCTTCTTTGTGCGTTACGGCGACTAACCACTCTTGCACCATGTGTGTGTGTCTACTGCAGCCAACCTCGTCTTGCAAGACACAGTAGAGAGAGTATTTGTCGGCAATCGCTACGGAGATATCGCACGAGGCGTGTTCCTCGTGCGTGGAGAGAACGTCGTTCTCATGGGCGAGATTGTAAGTGTACCGGCACCTTGTAGCAATTATTTCCCCAGTGGCCTGACAACCTTCTAATCCCATCTTGACGCTACTCTACGCCACCAATCGCTGCTGCACCCCAGGACTTGGACGCGGAAGACGAAATCCCACCCTCTATCGCAGCACCCTTGCCCCCATCAGCACTACCCCAGCTTCTCGCCGCCAAGGAAGCCGAAGCAGAGTCGAAAGCAAAGAGCGAAGCCAAAAAGGCCGACATCCTGCGTATAGCACGAGGCTTCTGCGCAGACAAGAGCGGAGATGGAGACATGTACTAGAATTCCCAAGCACGCACGCACGCAGAAACATCCTTGATACCACACCAATTCCCATCTTTTCATCGGTTCAGGCGGTAGACATTGCCCTTTCGACCTTGACCTTTCAATTACAAACTGTACACTATGCAAAGGAGCAGTCACACCAATCTTGTTGTGCTGTGAGCGATCAAAGAGGGTACTGGCTTGCTTCGAGGGATGGCCGTGGAACCTCATGTACACACACTCGGCGCAAGATCGAGAGAAACCACGCAAACCGCTCTCAACACAGTCTCAGACAGGCACAGACGGATGATACTCAGCTTGAGCTGCATAGATTACGACGTTCTATGTTGAGGCGGACATGCGATCAAAGGGGTCGTCTAGTTGTCGGCCATGATCATGTTCCAAGCAATAGGCTTGTACTCGGTAACGAGCTCCTTCTCGTGGAACCAAAGACCGATCTCCTTGGTAGCCGACTCGTGAGAGTCCGAAGCGTGGATAATGTTGCGGCCGACCGAGACGCAGAAGTCACCGCGAATCGAACCAGGAGCAGCGTCAAGAGGGTTGGTAGCACCCACAAGGCGACGGCCCTGGCGGATGACGTCCTTACCCTCCCAAACCATGGCGACGACCGGAGTGCCGCTGGTAATGTAAGCAACGAGTCCGGCGTAGAAGGGCTTCTTGGCTAGGTCGATGTAGTGTTCTTTCGCAAGCTCCTCACTGGGCACGACGGTCTTTAGCGCGACTAATTTGTAGCCACGCTTTTCTCTCTCCCTCTCTCTCTCTCTCTCTCTCTCTCTCTCTCTCTCTCTCTCTCTCTCTCTCTCTCTCTCTCTCTCTCTCTCTCTCTCACATATGAATTTTCGCCCCGGCGACGGAGGTGTCAGACACCGTCGGGCTTGATCATGACATAGGATTTTTTGGTAGAAGTGCCGAGTTCGCCGGCGATGGTGGTGGGGCCCTCGAGGTGGACAGTGGGCGCAGCGAAGGCCGAGTAAGTGAGACCGGCGCCGGCGGCGAGGGCAGCGGCGCCCATGTAGCGACGAGCCGAAGCATTGCCAGTGCTAGCAGTCTGGGTGGTGAAAGCACGCTTGGAAGCGGCGCGGAAAGCAGGGATGGCAGTGCGAGCGAACATGGTCTTATAAGTTAGATGATGTAGTAGAAGAAGAGTGCAAGAAAGTGTGGCGAGCAACTTTCCGGTTCTTCTGAATCGTCGATCGACCTTTTTTTTTTTTTTTTTGCTCCCTCCTTTCCTTCCTTCCTTTTTTGTTTTGTTTTTGTTTTTTTTTTTTTTTTTTGGGGTGAATTTTTCTTTTTCGACATGCGACTCGTTCGCATTGAACCCTTTTGATTCTTTCTCACCACCAGACATCGACACCATGGAGGCAGCAGATCAAGTGTTCCTAGGCGGGTCGGACGGAGACGTCTCCATGGACCAGCCAATGCCGTCTCAGAACGGATCTGCAGCACCTTCAAGACCGACACTACCAACCTCATCTGCTTCCGACCTGCCACCGGACTCAGAGCTGGTCGCTTCTTTGCCAGTGTACCTGAGCAAGTCTCTGCTCGGCGACTCTTCTCTTCACGTCTTTCAATACCCTATTTACCCGCGAGACAGACCACTTCCCGTTCCTTACTCGGCAGCTGCTCGAGGACTCAAGGTATCGAGCCGATGGCGACCAAAAGCCAACCGTGTGGAGGTCGAGCTGCCACTGGATGTGCGAGAGGAAGTGTACAATGCGGAACGCGGTGTCGAGTTTGGTGCAGGAGCTGAGATGTTGGCGCAGAGGCAAGCGCGAGCCGATGCAGCGCATGGAGGAGCGAGCTCTTTGAGTGATTCACAACCTTCGAGCAGTCGGACTCGTGTCAAGCAAGAAAAGGAAGAGGCGCAGGCGAATAGAGGACCAAAGAAGCTCGAAAAGATCAAGCTCGAGAGCAGTCAGGTTCCCAATGCTACCGAATACATGGTTGGAGTCATTCGCGATCAGGCTCTCCATCTGACACGCTTGGAGTCGATCGTACAGCTGCGGCCTTGGATGAACTACCTCGACGCCATCGACGAGGCACGTGAGGCAGAGAAGCGCAGAGATCGTGCTGCTGCTGCGGGCGAACTCGGCTCGGATGAAGACGACCAAGACGAGCTCATCGAGATGGAAGCACCGGGAGAAGGATCTTGGCGCTCCAAGCCAAAGAAGGATGTCAAGAAGCCGACTGCACAGACGCTCAGCGTTGCTCTTCGTACCGATCCTAATGCTAAAAAGGGCGGAGGCATGGGTATGGGCATGGGCGGTGGAGGGTCGAGCGAGGCACGCGATCTGCTCATGGCAGCACAGAGAGAGGCAGATGCCGAACGCTGGGTAGATCTCGAATGGAGGGATGAAGGATCACACCAAGCTCAACAGATCTTTGACGTCCAACTGTTTGCCGGCAGCAAGACGCCCTTGACGTGCAAGACCAAGCCTAGAGACTACCTTCTCCACGCTCTTCCTTGAGAAGATCTCCTCCATTTCTTTCCCTCTCATTCTTCTTCATGCATTCTGTAATTGTACCTCAGCATCACATACACACAGTTCAAAACTTTGCTGTCACTGACTGTCTTCGCTATCTGGTGCTCGACATCTTCGGTTGAAGGCTGAGCGGCAGCAAGAACCCGAGCGCGGCTCAGCATATCTTTGTAGCCTAACAATAATCGAGCGAAAATTCTTGGCTATGCCACTTTCACGCTGCATCTTGGCAACTTGAAAATCGAGGAGCGCTTGAGCCAGGACCGCGCCAAGCTGAAATGTCTTTCTGACGTTGACACTTCCATCACCACCTCTTCCATCTTCCATCTCAACAGCATCCATCTCTCTCGCGCTCGCGGACGGTTTTGTGCTGCATCACCTCGCAATCATGGACGACGTCTCGGCCTCGCCCACGTCGGGCAAGACCAGAGGCTCGCTCTTCAGCAACTCGCTTTTCCCTTCTTCCTCACCCCCGCCGTCCGGTCGGCGACTTTCGTCTGCCTCTTCGCAGTTCGGCACACCGTCGACAGAAACATCCGCTTCAAGATTCACCGGAGGATTGTTCCAACAGACATCGATGGCGTTGCAGTCCTTCGCTATCGAGTCGGTGTTGGCTGCTTCGGCGGCACCACCCAGGCTGCCCGTTGCGCAGAACAAGGAGCCACTGTCGTTGCCGACGACGACGAAGAATTTCCGAGGCTTTGTGCAAAAGTCGGGTCCTATGTTTTGGTTCCAAGATGGAGTTGAGGCGACACTCATGTGGCAAGATACGAGTTGGACGTTGATGTGGATGGCGATTTGGGCGGTTATTTCGATCTATCCTTGGCTGTTGTTGCTGGCGCCGAGTACGATTTTGTCGGTGATTCTGGTGATGACCCACCGTGCGAGATATCAGGATACTATGACGCCCAATATTGTTCGGATCGAGGTTCCAAAATCTCCCGCATCCAAGGCCCGCAGTGCAAACGAACAGGGCGCTGCTACAGCGTCCCCTGCTCAAGTACTGGCCTACTCGACGACCTTCCCGACTAGCACCGGGGAAGGAGTCGTACAACCACCTCTGGTCCCAAACCCGCCGCACGAAGGAACCGTCAAGTACTACGAAAACCTGCGCGACATTCAAAACATGATGAGGAGGATCATCGACGGCTACGACCTGCTTGCACCCACCGTACCGTATCTCAACTGGTCCTCGTACAGCCGCAGTCTGCACATTTTGCAGCTGTCTCTGCTCACCACGGTGCTCATGTTTTTTATCGCGCCCTACGTCCCTTACCGCGCAGTCATGCTGATTGCGGGAGAAGGCGCGTTCATCCTCAACCATCCGTGGACCAAACCTGCGCTCAAAGGTCTGGCCAAACGCATCGATACGTCGAGAGAAGGTAGGAAGCTCATCAAGATTGCCAAAGAGGGAGGTCACAAGGTGCGCGAGTGCATCGAGCAGGATCGACTCGATGATTTTGTCTGGGAACGGGGCTGGAGGAACGTCGAGATGTTTGAAAACGAGCGGTTTTTGCCGACCAAAAGAGCAAGCTCAAGTGGGTTGGTGGGCGGATGGAGTGCGCACAATCTACGAATGGGGGAGAGAATGCCGTGGACAAAGGGACCGGATGGATGGTCGTCGGATGAGGTCGAGGTTTTACCGGGTTCTCGGATTGATATAAGGTACGTCCGATTTGCCCGACTCTACTTACAGTATAGCGACCTATGCTGACCTTTTTTTTTTTTTTTTTTTTTTCTCTCCTCGCAATTTGGACTAAACAGCAGGCAAGTAGCAATGAAACTCGACCCCGGCTGGGAGTGGGTTCCAGACGAAGATTGGCGCATCGATTGGGGCGGATCCTGGTCTGCCGTGGGTGTGGACGATCAAGGTTACGTCTACACCGATTCGAGTTGGCAGAAACCGGCAAGTTACGCCTACGGACATGGTGGAGGTGTGCCAGATTACCCACCCTCGATCTTTGACGTGCAAGGGGAAGACGCCGAGACGCTCGCCGATGGCGAAGATGCAGAGGATTCGGACGTCAGAAGCACACTGCCACCTTTGAGCGCAGGAGTGGTGGACCACCATCCAAAAATGAGAAGCGAGACGAGGAGAAGGAGGTGGTTGAGGCGCGCGGTTAGGTCTTCTGCGTAAGCTTCTCAGACTCCGACACACAAGCGAATCCCAATGCTGTGCAAGCGTATGTGCTATTGCGCGTGGAATGTGAGACTACGTGCTTGTCTGAGCTAAACCATACAACCCCTGCACAGCTCTTCTGAAGAAAGTTATGTTGTAATCGATCAACCCGGTCTGCTTAGCATGCACGTCGGAATGCATCAGCGCAATCAGAGCTAACCTGTGATTGATCTGCCAAAAGCACAAAGACCGGTCCGGTTGGAGTCGCGTTACCGAGCTCGCCCATCGTTGCACTGAAGCGCTCGATTTGGTGGGCGTAGCAGAGTCGGTGGTGGATTTGGAAGCGTCCTTCGAGATTCGTCCAAGCAAAAAGCGACGTGCGGAGGATGGTGAAGTGGAGAGTTGGAATGCTGAACCTGAAGCGGACGCTGTGGATGAGGATGGCTGCTGTGACGAGGTGGGATCGGACTGGACACCAGCATACAGTCCAGCAAACTTGGCCAAGAATCCAGCGTAGTCGAAAACCAGGTCGAACGATGCTGCGTCAAAAGGAGCCGAGTCAGACCCAATGTATGTGCGAGTTGGGAGGTCGAACAGGAACGCATTCTCGAACCGACACGTGGAACAGATCGAGTCGCATACCTGTTCCATTGACTCGGCGAGCGTCAGATTGCGTCTCAGAGTCGCAGCTGCCGGTCGAGTAGGTTTGCTGTTGCCTCCATCTCCATCCGCTGTTGATGTCGCTTCGACCGTACCACCAGCACCGTTGGACGATGCGTGGTTGGGTTCCACCTCGACTGGTTCTTCCGGTTTCACCTTGTGCGCCAGACTCTGCTGCAACTTGCTAATGGCGACAAAAACACTCGTATCATAGATCGACGTAGCGTGGCAATGTAACCTCACCGCCTGGTCGAGATTGATCAAGCCAGGCTCAGGAGTAACATCAGATCGATAGCCACCACCTGAGAAGCTGGAAAACTCGGAAGCACTCGCATCATATCCGCCTCCACCGGAACTCGAATTGCCCCCTCCGCCTGCTGCTGGCGAGCGTGAGAAGCTGAGATCTTTACTTTTGCTTCGACTGTGGTCCTTGGAGTGCTTCGACGATTTTGCCTCCTTCGAAGCCGGTGGAGGCTCCGGGTATGACCATGCTTGAGCGATAAAGCTTGGGCTGCTGTCTACAAGATCGTCGAGGACTTTGCCCTGGATTGTCGATAGCGTATCTTGTCGGTAGTCGTTCGAGTAGCCGTCAATTTTGTGGACGAATACGTGGAATTCAATCGTCTGGTTCTCGGCAAAAGCAGAGAGGATGACGGTCTGCAATTTCGACAAGGCTTCGTAGTAGTCGTCCTGAGAATCGATGACAAAGACGACTGCCGAGACTTCGGTCCATGCCAGCACTTCCGGTGTGTTTGATGCTATTGTACCTGTCACTGATCCAGATGCAGTGTTGCCAAGACCACCATTGTGTGCTTGAGAGGGATGGGGAGCGTTTCGAGCTGGGACAGGCGGCGGAGGACCAGGACGAGCACCGGTTGCAGTGGATAGAGGGATACCTTTCTCCAGTTTCACATCGCCTAGCAGAACACGACTCGGTGTGTCGATGATTCGAATGGGAAGGAAGCTGTCGGAAAGAATAAAGCTTGGTTTTGTTGTTGACTCGAGGAAGACCGTGTCATCTGGATGCAACTCGTTGTAGACGACGTTGAGGATAGAGGATTTGCCGGATCTGCGCAGCCCGATGACAGGCACTTGCAACCGTTTTGTTTCCATCCTGAAGATGGCAAGCGGCGGCTGATGTATGCTTTTCCGGCTGAGGGTGATGGTGGTGATGGTGGTGGGAAGAAGGAAAGATATGATTCTAGAGTGTAAGCGGGTCACATGCAAGTCACACTCTCCACATTCGACCAAAATTTCAGTCTCGCCCCTTCTTCGTTTTTTTTGCTTTTCTTCTTGCTCTCACTCACCAAACGGATGTCGAGCAGACGATCGGATCGCAACAAGCTTTGACTGCGGCGTCCCACGCCGTTCGACGGGGTCATCGAAGTCTCAGTAGTCGTAACTGCGTTGGCAACAGCTCAAGTACAGTGGCCACCATGCCTCCCAAAAAGGCAACCGTCGACAAGAGCACCACGATTCGTGCGGCTTCTCGCAACAAGCAACGCTCTCAACCATCGAATCGAGGCACGGTAAGCCCATACGACTCTTCTTCGGGCACATCGCTCGCATCGTCGCTGTCTTCGCTCTTCTCGCCACAGCCTCATGGTAAAGATGCCCCACTGGCGTCGTTGCTCGCCTCGAACGCAAAGCCACCAGTGCAACTCGGTCAGGCATCAGGACTAGCCGCTTTTGGCTCCTTCTCAAAATCGAAGCCAGAAACGCCAAACGCCCCGGTTTCAAAAAGCCTCGACGAAAAGCAAAAGGACAAGGGCAGAGATACCGTCAGCGCAGAGCCCGAAGCTTCTGGAGCTGCCGCTGCTTCGACCAGCACAACAGCTAAGCAGGAGCCCACACCTTCGAGCAGCCAACAGACCTTAGCGGGACCGCCAACTGCGAAGGACCGAAGTCAGAAACAGCCGAAGCCCACCTCAACATCTAACGTTCCAGTTGTACCGAACGTGCCAGCAGGTAGGAAACCAGTCTTTCGCCCCGTGCTCGCCAGCTCTACGGCTGTCTCATGGCCCGAAATGCCCATCGCAGGGTCCAAGACGGTACTCCACACTTTGATCGAAGTCCTTGCGAAGCCAGATGTACAGGCAGCGCTTCACAGAGATCTTGGAAGGCGGACGCGATTGCGAGCATCGAGACGCACGGCTACAGGCACAGGGACGGAGATGAATGTCGATGGAGAAACAGAAGCATCATCAAGCCAACTTGCGCCTCCACAAGTTCTAGCAGGGATTAACAGCATCACTCGCGCAATTGAAGACGATATCGCCAGAGATCTAGCAGTGCTGCAAACCGAGAATTCGGCGGAAGACGGCAGGCAGAAAGCCAAGGAGGAAGTCAATGCATCACCGCCCAGTGTCAAGGTCGTGTTTGTTTGTCGACACGATCTACCGCAACCTTCGTTGATCGCGCACCTCCCGATGCTTGTCACGGCTCGGAACGCTGTCTTGCATACCTCTCGCTCTCATCCTGAGGAAGGGGTAGTACTCTTTGCTCTACCAGCTGGATCAGAATCGCTTCTAACTACCGCACTCAACCTCCGCCGTGCTTCAGTCGTGTCGTTCACTACCGCCTTCCCCGCACAGCACCTCGAACACATCATTTCGAGTATCAATCGCGAAACGGGCTCAGTATGCCACTTGCGAGCAGACTGGCTCGAAACAGCCATACGCTGCGCTACACACCAACCGGGCCCATTACGACTCACGCAACAACCGACGTCGATCAAGCTACTCAGGACCACTCAGCCGGTAGATCTGAACGCTTGTAAAGCAGCGAAAAGGACCAAGCGGAAAGGCAGAAGTGCGGCATGGAAGAAGCGAAAGATGCAGTTGCAGCAGAGGGTGAAGACTCTCAAGGCTCAGTTGAATGCGCATCGCAAGCGGGAACAGTAGAAGACGAGGGCATACTTTGTAGTTGCTTAATGCATGATCAAAAAGAAAATACGCTGTCCAATCCGTGATGCGAGAAACAAGCATGTAATGATGGTAACGAGGGCGGTAGCCTGGGTCTGAAAGTGAGAAGATTGAGGGAAGGGAGATCGTCTAATCTAGTGCGGGTGCCTCTGATCAATTCTCAGCATCCTGAAACTCATCCTCGTCCTCTTCCTCGTCCTCATTGACATCCTTCTTCACCCCCTCTGCTCCCTCCGCATACCCCACCAGCTCGTATTCGCCATCCAACGCCTTCCTCCCCTCCTCTGTCAACTTTGGCCTCCCATCCGAAATGTCAGCGTCGAAAAACCTGGGTACAAACGTCTCGCCCTTCCTCTTTCTTTCAGCAGCCACGTTTCTTTGCCTCTGTTCAATGTCTTGCTTGTGCTTTGTCGCTTCGCTGTACTTCTTGGTGAGGATAGCATTCGTAACGGGCTCCCAGATTCTTCGACTCTCCATCTCGTCTTGCGCCGACAAAGGTCGAACCGCTTTGGGCAGTGCATCGACGTCATTCACGTTGAGGAGCAGACGCGATTCTTTATCCCCCTTCTTCTTGTACGTGATCTTGCCCTTCCAGAAACCTTCAAAGGTAGCTAGCATTTTGTCTTGCGGAACCTGCTTGGCAGTTGTATATTCTTGCGGATCGTCATTGGGTCCGTAGGCGTAAATGACTCCTTCCAGCGCATATTTGGCTTTAGTGATCCAACTCTCATCTTTGTACTCGACAATGGCGCGCAATCGCGTTCCGTCGTCTCCTTCTTTGTCCCTCTTGCCGCCTCGACATGTGACGTAGAGGTTGTCGCAGATGGCTACCCACAGACTACCTCGCAGAAGACCGTTGATGGATGCAGTCGGGTGCGTGATCTGATACTCTTCGCCGGACGCTCCGCATTTCGCGTTGTCGGTGAGACGCAGGAAGATGCCTTGGTTCTGCTCGCCGGGGAACACTTTGATGCTGGTTCCGGTGAATTTGGCGCCGAGCTGGTCAACGCCGTAGAGCTGTACGCCGGCTTCTTTGGCCTCGCAGAAAAAGGAAGAGATGGGAGGGTGGTGGCTGACCTGCTCGGTCAAGAAGCAGAGACGTCGTTTGCCGCCACGCTGTAGGCTGGAGCCAGAGGCAGAGGCGGTGTCATTGGCGGTAGTGGTGGTTGTGGTGATAGATTCGGATTCGTCGGTTGCGCCAGATGAGGTGGGAGCAGCTGCTTGCGTCTCGGAAGCGTCTTTGGAGCTCTTCTTGCGGCCAAGCAGTTTGGAGAGCGTCTTTTTACCGGTGGAATTGGAGCTCTCCAGGCTGACGCCTTTGATGGAAGCGGGTCGTGATTTGTTGTCCTGCGCCTGGACCAGGGGTGATGGAGGTGCACTTCCCTTTTTAGCAGAGAGTGTTGGTGTGCGAGCTTGAGTGCCTGCGAGGGGCAAGGGCTCGGGATTGTCGACGGAAACGCCCTGTACGGGAATGATGTTGGAGTCTACAAACTTGACGGGCTCAAAGTCCCAGTGGCAGCGGAAGTGTTCTCCCAAGACCGAGTTGTAGGGTTTGCAGATCTTGCCCTTGACATACTTGAGCTCTTTGGTAAAGGTGAATCGAAGCACGGCGAGCATACGGTCGAGCGGGTCGTCGAGATCGGCTACGAGGGTGAAGAAGTCGCCTCGATCGAGATAATTCCAGTATTCGAGGTTGGGCACGGGCTCCAAGAGATTGGCGGGCAACGAGAGGCGGATGGCGGCGATGTCCTTGACGCCGACCATGCGCTTGAGAATGCCCATGAGCGTCTTGAGTTTGCCCGAGTCGCTCTGGTCCTTATCGGAAGCTGCGCCGAGTTCCTCCTCGTCAGTCATCTGGACTGTTTCTGGCGCAGCGGCGAGCTGGTCTGCGGTGGCATCCTTGTCGGTTGTCGCCACGGGGGCGTCTGTGGTTGACGACATGATGGCGAGGAGGGGTCGAGGGAGAGTCTCGCCAACTAAAGATCGGCGTTGCCAGGAATGATGAGATGAATGCGGATCGAGGACGTCGATGGTAGACCAGAGTTGAGAGAATGCACTTGCGTTGAACGAAGACTCTTTGTTTGTCGAGGCTATGTCTGCGCAGTTATTCTAAACCGGGCGTCGTTGTCGAGAGGATGGACTGGAAAGAACGTCTTGAAGGAAGCAAGGAGGAGGAAAAAAAAAAAAAAAAAAAGGCTCGAGACCAAGGCAATGTCTGCGATCGTCGTTGTCGATGAGGAGGAGGAGGTCAAAAGACAAAAGGAGCAAGGCGAGGGAGAGGGTTGAAGTTGGACTCAACTGCATGTGCAGAGCAGAGCGCTCTCGAGTTGAAAGCAGCGCGGCGGCTGAACATCTGCGCATGCATTATCAAATTGTGAAACCGTCAAACCGGTTGTCAATCACACCCTGTTGTGTCTCTCAATTTTCATCTCTGGAACCAAGACAAGGCTCTGCTGAGTTGACTCTCTTCTTTCCATCATAGCAATATTGCATATTCTGGAGCCAAACCCACGCAAAAAAAGAAAGGAGTCGCTGAGGACTCACGGACCAGCCAAGCTCAACACAGAATGCGCAAGCTTCAAGCCAAAGAGCCATGCACAGAATCGTGAAATTGGTGATTTCAGTCGCAAAAGCAAAGGCGCTGGCTTGGCTGGCTTGGCTGGCTGGCTGGCTGGCTGGCTGGCGCGGGGTCAACATGAGCACAAAAAGTGACGTGTTGTGCATGAGCTTGGAGTTGCAAGAAAGCGACACGTTCTGAACGACAACGTGCTTGCAAAGAAAAGCTAAGTTTTTGGCAGCCTAAACGATGTTAAGCCGTGCGAGGCAGCCTCTAGAAAACACGGCCGACAAAATTCTGCATCAGGAACTCGGCTTTGGCTAATTTCGCGTCACGTCGCCTGTCAAATCGCTGTTTGTGTTTTGTTGCTTCTACCACCACCACCATCTCCACCTTCCATCTCTTTGCAAGGTCATCTCGGCGGGCGACGACCCTACATCAGCTGTCTGCACATTGTCGATACAGACACTGCTGCGCTGCCGACACGGGAAGCTGACGGGACTTCTCCCAGCTGTGACCTGTGCTTTCGATTCCGACTCGGATCCGCAAACATTCTGAATTGCCGGATCGGCAACCTAGGACGCGGGTTTGGTCCACTCGTGTGACGTCCAACAACAACGCTTCGCCTTGCGTTGAAATTGGTGTAGCTATTTGAATCCGGCCTATACAAAGCTTGTCTGTCCGCATCAACAGCAGGATCTCGGCTGCAACAACGCATATACCAAGGTTGGTCTTTGATTGGCCTCGTGTTCACTCAACATGGGAGGCAAAGACTCGAATGCGGCGCTTTCGAGAGCGTCTCGTGATACCGCTTCCTCTTCCGCTTTACCTTCAGCTTCTCGTGCCGGTGCCAACGCTCCATTCTATCGCCAGTTTCTGCCGACGCAGCTCTCCAACATCGGTCCCAATGACCCAATACCCTCGCTCGACGAGCTCACGGCACTCGCAAAACACCTCGGCAGAATCAAGACCGAATCCAAAGCCCGCCTTGCCCGCCTTGCCCGCCTTGCCCGCCTCGAAAGCCGCCCCGCAGATCCCACCATCCCTCTCTTCTTTTCAGCTCCCAACGACCTCTTCAGCCCTCCCGGTCTAGCCGGTCTCGCAAGTCTCGCCAATTCTGCCCACAACCTTTACTCGGATTCAGCGCGCCAGTCGACGCCTTCGACCTCCTCCTCAAAAACACAAAAGGCGCACGAGCGCTCCTTTGCCTCACCTGCACCTTCGGGTTCTGCTTCCAACGTGAATGGATCCGCAAGCGCAGGTGCAGCGGGCGCTCTCGCTGCCAAGAACAAAGTCAAGATCAAACGCGAGCGCGACAACGACAGTGCTCCTGCCAGCTCGTCTGCACTCTACTCGGACTCAAGGTCGCCCAACAAGCTCGGGGGTGCAGGCGGCAAAGCCAATCCCCGAAGCAAAGCGGCACGAGCGCATAGTCTCGACGTCGGCGCTGATGACGAAAGTATCGCCTCCACCGACCCAGAATGGGATCTCGACGAGGATTCCATGCCAAGCCGGCCAGGACGAACGCATGCAAAGAACAAGAAGCGCAAGCGAAGAGACGCCGGCGCTGATTCAAACGAGGACGAGTCTGGCTCCGAATTCGAGGCCGGTGCCCTGCTAGGCGCCGCAGGATCGGCCAGAGGCGCTTCCACCTCCAAACATGTCGGCTCGTCAGCTACCAACGCTGCAGCCCGGTCAGTGGCCGCTTTGGCTTCTCGCCTCGGATCTGACCTTGGCTCTTCGTCCGGAGGGGCTGGCACACCAAAGATTCCGGCCATGGGAATGCGTCTCAAGGCAAACACGGGCACCGGTAGTGCAGCAGCAGCTCAGACACCGCCCGGTTTTCCAAGGAAGACGTCCGACGCAACACAGGTGTCCACCAGACGCAACAGCGTCTTGCCTTCTCCGTCTCCACTCCCATCAACGCCCCTCGCCCATGCAGCTTCAGCCGTCGCTGCTCCCGTCGTCTACCAACCTGCACCTGGTTGGGAGCTGCCTGCTCGTACACCAGCCACGTTCATGCCCGTCCTCGAGAAATCACGCAAGCCTCGAGCATATCCCACCAAGCCGGGCGAGGTCATGGAGGACTTCGCCAACAAGGACTGGAAGGAGAAGGAGCGCGAGCGCGATCGTCTGCTCGAGCGTGAGAGCGTTGGTCCAGGCACACCCGGTGGAATTGGCCCAGGTCAAAGCATGGTCAAGGAGGCTACCACAGGCAGAAGGGGAGGCAGAGATCTGCAACAGACTCCCATCAACACATTCTACAACTATGCCGACGCCTTTTTCAAGACGCTGACCGAAGACGACCTCGCTTGGCTCTCGAGCAAATCAGACGACCACGAACCCTTCCAGATGCCGCCACTCGGTCGTCACTACAAGGAGGTGTGGAGGAAGAGGACGCTCTGCTTGCGAGTGGATCCGTCGATGTTTACGGCAATTCTTTGTCGGCCATCTCGCGCTCACCGTCCATCAGCCTTGGTGCTGGAGGAGGCCTTCCTTTGGACGTCAGTGCGCTCGCAGCAGCCCGCAATGGTACGATGGATAGCAACGGTCAACCAGCACCACGTGCTGAGCTCGAGATCCCTCCTCCGCCACCGTTCCGAGTCAAGCAAATGTCGAACCAGCATTTGGGCCTCGAGTCTCCCGCCGTGGTCGATGCTCGTAGCGGACCGTTAGCTGAACGCCTAGTCGCTTCTCTGCTACCTTTGCACAACGACAAGGATGGCGACGATCCGAACGCAACTTTTGCTTCTCGAGGTGACACTACATCGGCTCTGCCGCCTTCAATGCTCGCGAGCCTCAATGGACACGCCCGATCCGACGAAGATGATGGCGACGAGGATGACGCAGAGGGAGAACCTGATCTGGACCTCGACGGCGTCATGCCGGACCAGGACATGGCTACATTCGAAGAGCGTATCGCCAAGGAGCTCAAGGCGATCGAAGTGCTCGGCGCCGACGAGAACCTGGACTGGTCGACACGAGCTGACGACGAGATCTCGACTACGCTGAGAATGGTGCAGCGCCAACTGGCCCGTCAGCAAAAGATCAACGGAATGCGCAAAGAAAGACTCTTTGGCATTGCGAAAGATCGCATGGCTTACCAGGACTATCTCAACTGCCTCAACTCTGTTGAAAAGGAGATCGAGCTCGGCTGGACCAAGCGGCTGCGTCAGATCAAAGCAAGTCTGAGCAAGCGCAAGAAGGGCGGCCACAGCTACCACGACGACTCGAATCTGACACAAGGAGCCAACGGCGTTCAGTCGGCTAGTGGCACCCCTCAGCCTGGAGGTGTACCGTACAACGGACCTGTTCGACCACAGCTGCCGGAAAATGTGGTCAGCGCCATGGAGCGTCGCGAAAAGCTTCAGTACGCCTTCAAGGAACTGTTTGATGAGGCCAAGCATGCCTGGCAGACGCCCACCGAGAGCGTTTATGCCGATCTCAACCTGGACGAAGTCGAGTAGATGCCCGTCCTATCGCGACACAGACAAAACATTCAGCGTTCCTCACACCACGTCAATATCGATACCCTTGAACAGTCTGTGTGCATTTACACACGACCATGACTTTCACCATGCCTGCTCCAATCTTGCTGATCGTCCAACGGACCTTTATATGAGAAGACAGAGTTAGGAGTTGTCTGAGTGAGCCTTGAAGCGCGAATACTAATTGTTTGACACGCGTTTTTTTTCTTTTTCTTTTTTTTTTTTTTTTTTTTTTTTTCCGGCAAGATTTACAACGAAAAACAGCGAAAAGGGGGACATTTCCTCTACGAGTCGATCAAATTGGAAGCTGTGCTTTGAATATAGCCGCAATACAAGATTGAGTGTTTTTTTTTTCCCAAATTGATAAGGCGTGTGTTTGTATTTCAAAATTCATGAGACGCAAAAGCAAGACGAGTGAGAGAGCTTGGCTGGCCCATTCCTGACTTGCTTAGCTGTGTGGTGGTGTTTTGTTCTTTTTTTTCTGCTGTGCGTGCTCGCTAGAGTGACTTGCTGCTGCTGCTGCTCAAAGCAAGCGCGGATCATCGCGTCAACTGATTCTAACTGCGCTGACTTTTTCTTCCGCTCTTTCCTTCACCACCACTTGATCATCTCAACATACTCACAACTCGAATTTGGTTGGCATCGGCACCTGCGCTATTTCTTCTTCTTCTGGCATCCTCGCATTCGCATACGTACACAAGGACGCGCTAAAGTCACTTTGCAACGAGCACACCCACAGACTTGTCCATTGCTCCGACGGTTCAATCGCAGCATAGCACGTCGAGCTTTCTTCGAGACGCATCATCACCTCGAGCCGGCTCAACCGTGCGCGTCGACTTCAGACATTGAACCCGTCCACTAGCCCCTACGCACAATTTCTCTCTAGGCTTCATCATTCCAGCAAACGACACATCCAGCTCCACCAGACCACAATCCCACATATTGCAACCATGGAGGCCGACGAGCAGCTATTTCCTATCGCCATACTCATCGATGAGCTCAAATCCGACGATGTCACGCTCCGCTTGAACGCCATCCACCGCATCTCCACCATCGCACTTGCATTGGGTCCAGAGCGCGCGCGTGACGAGCTCATCCCTTTTCTCCAGGACTCTCTCGATGATGAAGACGAGGTTCTGCTCGCTTTGGCCCAAGAGCTCGGTTCCGGTTTCGTCGAATACTTGGGTGGCCCATCATATGCTCACCTTTTGCTCGGTCCTCTCGAGAACCTTGCTGCAGTGGAAGAGAGCGTGGTCCGTGAAAAGGTAAGTTGTCCCAAATGGGCAAGAGACCGCCATGCCGTCGTTGGTCGAACCGCGCCATCTGATCCGCTGTTGAAATGCTCTCTCGCCCCACTCGTGTCGCATTCATTCTATCGACATCTGACTGAATTTCCATTCTGTTTTGTCCTTTTCACCGCATCACAGGCAGCGGAATCGATCGTCAAGATCGCCGAGGTCCTCTCTGAAGCTCAAATCGAAGAGCACTACATTCCCTTGTTGAAGCGACTTTCAGGCGGCGATTGGTTCACATCTCGAACCAGCTCCACCTCCCTCTTTTCTGCAGTCTACCCGAAAGCCAAGCCCGCCACACAAGACGAGCTGCGCAAGATGTTCACTGCGCTCTGCAACGACGATACCCCCATGGTCCGAAGAGCCGCCGCCCGCGATCTCGGTCCTTTTGCAAAGAACCTCTCCAAAGACCTTGTCGTCTCTGACATTATCCCCCTCTATCGAAAACTCTCCTCCGACGACCAGGACTCGGTTCGTCTGCTCACCGTACAGGATTTGATTGCTATCGCCGAATCCCTTAGCCACGACGAGTCCAAAAACTATTTGCTGCCTTCCATCCGCAGCGCCGTACAGGACAAGAGCTGGAGGGTGCGATACATGGTTGCGGATCACTTTGTCAAGCTCGCCTCTGCTGTGGGCGAGGATGTGGTGCGAGACGAGCTGGTCATGGCTTTTGTTCACCTCCTCAAGGACAACGAGGCCGAGGTGCGAACAGCAGGTGCGGGTCAGATCCCTGGCTTTGCCAAGCTGGTCGACCAGGACATCATCTTGGCACGTCTCATGCCTTGTGTGCGAGACCTTGCGGGCGACAACTCGCAACACGTGCGCGCTGCGCTGGGCATGCAGATCTCCGGTTTGGCTCCTTTGCTCGGCAAGGAGGCCACCATCGAGCACCTCTTGCCATTGTTCCTGCAGCTGCTCAAGGACGAGTTCCCAGATGTGCGTCTCAACATCATCTCCAAGCTGGAACAGGTCAACGAGGTGATTGGCATCGACCTGCTTTCGCAGTCGCTGCTTCCTGCCATTGTCGAGTTGGCTGAAGACAAGCAGTGGCGCGTTCGACAGGCCATCATCGAATACATCCCCTTGCTCGCCAACCAGCTCGGCGTGCAATTCTTTGACGAGCAGCTCAGCAATCTGTGCATGTCGTGGCTCGGCGACACGGTTTTCAGCATTCGAGAGGCAGCGACGGTCAACCTCAAGAAGCTCACAGATGTGTTTGGAGTCGAGTGGGCAAGACAGACCATCATCCCCAAGGTTTTGCAGATGGGCACGCACCCCAACTACCTCTACCGCATGACCACCATCTTTGCCATTACCACCATGGCACCTTCGCTCGACACTCGCGCCATCACAGGCGACGTGCTCGAGACGGTGCTGCCCATGGTGAGCGATCCTATTCCCAACATCCGCTTCAATGTGGCCAAGGCGTTTGAGGTGCTTTCGAGCGTGCTCGTCAAGACACCGGAAGGCAGGGAGGCGATCACGGCCAAGATCACACCAGCACTCGAGAAGCTCAAGGAGGATTCGGATGCAGATGTTCGCTTCTTTGCACAGAAGGCGCTCGACTCTGCTAACCAGTTAGCGTGAGCAGATGACCAGCAGTCTGAAAGAGAAAAAGGCAAAGAATAGAAACCAAAAAAAGGAAACCAGTTCTCACTTGTGTTGCTCGCCCTTGTTTTACCATTCATGTTTGTCTCGGTTGCAATTCCAAAAATGCGTTTATCCCTGGCTGCAGGTGAGATGTGTGTTGAAGATTGAGGCTTGGCGATGGTGTTGGATTTTTGGTGCCTCAATTTTGGGTTGCTTTTTCCGGAGGGCTTCTTTTTTAGGGGTGCGTTATCGCGAAAATCAAACGATCGTGCTTGACGCTGCTGGACAACGTCAAACAATACACACTGAGTCAATGATTATATTCGGGAGCAACAGCAGAGCGTCCACACACAAACAACTGACAGCTCAATGAGCTCATTCTCAGAGCAGACAATATCAATGGATTCAAGATATATCTATAAACATGGAGCTGCATTTAACACGACGAAGAAGAGCACACGCTTAGGCGCTCTCGATCTCCTTGATGTACTGGGCCGAGTCGCCTTCGTCTGTTAGATGTAGAAAATCAAGCGGAAGAGTGTATGAGGAAAAAAAAAAAAAAAAAAAGTGAGCGATATGTCTCTAACGATGTCGCTTTCAAAGTTTCAAAGGAATGGAAAGAGTTGCACTTACCCTCGTGCTTCTTGAGGATCTGCATCGTATACAATGCGACGTTTGTGGGGCAAAAGCAATGCAGCAGAAGTGGTTGTCAGTGTCAAAGCCAAAAGGGATAAAGAATGATTGAGGATGAGATGTGTGAAACGTACCGCAAGAAGAGCGTCAACGTAAGCCTGCTGGGCCTCCTCCTTGGACATGCCCTGGTTCTTGTTCCAGGCCTCCCACTTGTACTTGCCGGTCAAATCTATATTGTCAACAAGGTGTGTGCGAGTAGGTTATCAGCGAAAGAGGTGTCGTCATGAGAGTCATTTCCGATTGTACCGAAAGGCAGTTGAAGCTACTTACCGAACATGCCGGGCTTCTTGGTGTTGACATCACCGATGGTGGCCTGCTTGTAGCTGTGTTCGACCAGTGACGCAGCCGGAACGAAGAGGTGGCATTGACAAACCGAAATGATCAGCAAAACCCATCTTCTCAACAAGGACAACGCAATGCCAGGCTGTCATCGTACTTACAAGCCGTAGAACTTGAGCTGGTCATCCTGCGAAGGCTGAACAGGTCCATCCTTGGGGAGCGAACCGACAATGGAAACGGCCTTGTTGAACTTGGCTTCGACAGACATGATTGCCATGTAGCTTTGTTGAGATGATTGGAGAGAAGAGTGTAGAAAGAGGTGGATGCTGTTGTCGGTGGTTCGAAAAGCTGGACAGTGCGCATGACGTTGAGGCACAATTAAGAAAATCCCGCGCCGCGACCCCAGCTTTCACATCTTGCGACCCAACACTCTCTCCGGCTGATGATGTGCGTTGTCGATCCAAGGCGAGCGGCGTGGAGAAAAAATTGATTTGAAAGTTCAAACAAAGGTGCCTGGCAATGCCCTTCAGCTACTTACTTTGAGCCTCGAAGTTGGGCTCTTTCGACAGCTCAAGTCGTTTCATAGCAAGCCGACAGACTGAACACGCCATGTGGAAACACCGGTTCTGCCGCTCTTGAGAAACCAAGTAAAGCAGAAACAAGAGACAAGAGAAGGCTGTTTTTTTCCGACATATGAAGCCGAGTCTGTGGGTCTTGCTAAACTCTTTCGCACGAGTACTCCTCGATCACCACAGTAACTGGTCAAGGAAAACGCGACTCAGCCTCGCGCGAGACTGCATCTCGAGTCCGTAACTGCGTCTCGGCACTCACACTCTCATCCCTCTTCAACACGCCCTCGGCTCAACCCCCTTGCTGAGACACCGCTTCTCCGACCATTTCAGCCAACCAACTCTTCGCCCACTCGCTGCCTCATCCCGCCATAGGCCCTTGCTGCATTCATTGTGCATTGCCCATTGGCCGCTGCCCCTCGTTGGCCGCCGTCACCCGATCCAGAGCATTCACCCTCACCGATCTGCCTTTGCCTGCAGCACTGCCTGGCGAACACCATCGACCGCCGTCTCCTACTCGTTTCCCCAATCTGGGTCTCTTCTTCAAGGGTCTTGAAAGACAGTCTCCCGCCTATTGAGCATTGCAGGGTCCACGACATTCATACTGGCAGCCGTTCCCAGGCAAAGGGCCATCTTGAGCTGAGAGTCCCGTTACTTGGCAGCTTCGGTGCGGTCACTATTCAGCTACAGCAGAGCATCGAAGACAGTCTTCTGACCAGGCGCCTACTGCTGACAGTGCAGTGCAGTTGAGGAAGAGCTTTGACGCCATCACAGCTGCTCGATAGGCATAAACTTAGCAGTCGCTAGCACAGTGCGATACGGAGACCTCTTCCTTGACACTCTACAGTACACCCCTTGAAAAGCATCTCCCTGAGCCTTTGGCAGCACCAGCAAGAAGAACAGCGAACTGCAAGTTACGCGAGGTCGCAGATAGACGCGAAAGCGCGAACAATAGAGCTCAGCCCGTCTCACGGCTACAGAGCGCAAAATCCCGAAAAAAAAAAAAAAAAAACAAAAAAACAAAAAACGAAAAACGAAAAAAGGACAGAAAGGCCTATCGGTACGATCTCACATCGTCCAGTTTTCGCGCTCCTGGCTGGCTGCATGGACAGGACGGCTGGCCATGCTCGACCAACACGCTCAAGACCGCGATTCCGAACCTTCGCCTAACCCACCACACCCACCTGTCGATTCTGCATCCACTACCGCTCCCACCATCGCATCATCTGAGCGCACAGCCGAGTCTTCTGCACCTTGTGCTCAGTCCTCGGATCTTGTCCTCCCACCACCACCGCCACCACACCAACGACAGCAACAACAGACGCAGCAAGTTCTAGATCGCTGCGCCCGTGATCCATCGTCCTCCCTTTCGCCGGCACCTTCGTCGACGCCCTCGGCATCCTCGCCACAACCCTCTGGCACTTCACCGCGAGCTACTCCGAAAAAGCGTACACAGGCTCCGCGCCGCTCCTCGAGATCATCCACAGCATCTCGTCGCGCAAGATCATCGGCCGACTCAGCTGCCACCGCCTCTGCATCTGTCACACGTGGTCCTGCTCGTCCAGCTTCTCGATCAGCCGGTCCTGCACCACCTGATCCGAGTGCTGTCTATTCGCCTCATCCGGTACCTGCACACCTCGTCGCCGGATACAGCAACTCACCGTATCCCAGCTCACCTCTAGCAAGGAATCAGCCGCATCTTCCTCACCAGCGAGTACCCCACCCGGCGCAGTCCTCAGCAGGGTTTCCACCAGGCTCGTCCGCTCCCAGGCCACAGTACTATCCACGAGACTCGACACCGGCTGTGGTACAATCTGCTCCGCATTTCCCGCCTCAGGTCCAAGAGCATCCGTACTCGTCGCATCCTTATCCCCACGCCCAGCACGGGTATTTTGCACCACCATCACCGCAAGGCCTCCCCTCTCCTCATCAGAGGACCTTCGCACCTGCGCAATCAGCACACGTTTCGCCGCAGCGCCAACTTTCCACGCAGCACCAGCTCGCACCGCACCCGCCTCACCCAGTGGCTTCGAGTGCATCTCATCGCAGTGTCAGCACAGAGCATCCGCAGCTCAGACGCGCATTTGCTTATCACCCATACCCACCCCACCAACCGAGCTCGATTTCTCATTTAACCATGGACCAACAAGCTCAGATGGCTCAGGCTCAAGCACAAGCACAGGCGCAAGCGCAAGCCCAGCATCACATGCAGATGCAAATGCAAATGCAGATGGCACAGGCGCAAGCACAAGCACAGGCACAGCAGCAGGCTCACAACCTTCGAAGGAAGAATGCACAGGACGTGTTGGTGGGACAAGGCTTTCGTGGGTTGAAGCGCGGCCGTCCTACCGATCGTAGCCTGCCACCCTCGTTGAAGCGCCAGGTGCCCGAGTCGGCCTTCTACACCGACCTCCAGCGCATGGAGAAGAACCTCGACTGGACCGTAGCAAGAAAGCGCGCCGAGCTTACTGATGGTCTTTTGCGACCACCCAAAATCAAGCGCACGTTGCGTATCTTTTTGAGCAACACGTGCGCCAATCAGCCGTTCCAGCTGGCAGAGAAGCAAAAGGCTAAAGATTCGAGCGCAAGTGGTGCAAATGCTTCCGCAGAGACGCGAGATGCTGGCGAGGTCAAGCCGGAAGGCGAGAAGGACGCCAGCGCAGACAAAGAGGAGGATGCGGTGCCCTCGTGGACCCTTCGCATCGAGGGTCGTCTTTTGGAGCCCTGGTTCAAGTCGCGCGCCAACACGGCCTTGTCGGCACAGGCGAGCATCAACCGTACTGGCGCGCACAAGTTCAGCAACTTGATCAAGACGTGTGTCGTCGAGCTGATGCGTGACCCGGCCTTGTATCCTGATGGCAGCAACATTGTCGAGTGGCACCGTCCCGTGCCCTCGGTCGCGCCGGCGAGTGGCATGCAGGCTGGCGGAGGAGCTGGCGGTCTCGGAGGTACACAAGGCATGGAGGCACCTCTGGTCGCAAGCGCAGAGCCTGCATTGGACGGCTTCGAGATCAAACGCAAGGGCAACGTGCCCACCAAGGTCAAGATCGTGCTCTACCCCGCATATACCCCGGAGCGCTACTCCTTGTCCCCCGAGCTTGCTTCGCTCCTCGATATTCGAGAAGAGTCTCGTGCTGGTGTTATCTCAGCCCTATGGTCGTATGTCAAGGAGAAGAAGCTCTTGGACGAAACCGATCGCAAAAAGGTCAAGTGCGATGCTGCGCTGCGCTCGCTCTTCAGCACCGACACGATCAACTTCCACCACATGCCCGAGGTGATCAACCGCCATCTTCACCCTGCTCAGCCCATCGTCCTCGAATACTGGGTGCGCACCGACAAGGCCGAGTACAAGCACTCGACTGCCTACGACATTGAGCTGGACCTCGAAGATCTTGCCATTCGACAGAAGCAGCACAATGTTTTGGCGCAGTTCGACACGGCCAACGACGCCACATCGCGCGAGATTGCCGAGCTGGACGATAAGATCGCCCAAGCTGCTGCCACCATCCGAAACCGTGCCAGCGCACGCGACTTTTTGGCTGCGTTCGCAAAGGACCCACAAGGCCATCTTCGCACCTGGATCGCAAGTCAGGCGCGCGACCTCGATGCGATTCTCGGCAACAACCCCGTTCCTGGCGCCGGGGGCTCAGTGTCCAGCTTCACAGCGGAAGAGATGCGTCGTGCCGAAACCTTCCGCGGTGCTTGGGTGGACGAAGCTGTTATCGTCAACGAAGCGCAAAGGCTGGCAGAGAAGCTGCAAGAGCTCCAGTCGCAAGCTGCTCAGCCGCACCCAGGTCAACCAGGTGCATGAACGATTTTCCTGTTCTTGTAGCCTCTTAGCAATCGCCATTTGTGACCCTTTCAAGTCTGTGTGTCGAAGAACTGAACTGTGAATTGCGATTGATTAAGTGACATACGTGACAAAGAGAAAGGGACGACAAATGCATGCAAAGACAACACCAACCTTCAAGCCCCATCACTCCCTCAACCTAACCACCGCCGAAGCATACGACACGCTCGAATCTTGCGGCGTAACACACTGGCTACTCTGCTCATACCTCGTAAACCTGCACTCCGACTCCACTCCCTTCCTCTCCAACTCGGCCAACGCCGCCAACAACACCGCTATCGGATGCCTTCCGCAAACGGTATTTTTCGTCTCGCTGAGATACTTTGCAAACGCCACTCTGGCCTGTTCCGCCGTCTTCTGTTCCCCCTCTTGCGTCCACGGATACGTGATCGCAAAGATCCCCGTCTCATCCAGCTCCCTGATACTCTGATGAATCGGCTTGGCTTCTAATACGGACCTTGGCAACCTGTTCGACAGCGACGTAGCCAGACTCGACCCTGACGGCTTGTAATGTGTATACCTGAACCTCGAACCCCAATGGCAGAAATCACTGGAAACGACGAAAAAGTTCCCTTCATCGTTCAGATAAGGCGCCAACAAACGACCATACTCGTCCTCTTTGCTCGTGTTGATCGCTCCTACCATAATCGGAACAATCTGGATCTGTTGACCACCAAACACCTTCCGAATATACGGAAGATGCATCTCGATGCTATGTTCATCTTCGTCCTCTGATAGCGACATTGTGGGAAACTTCCCTGTGGCTTTCAATTCTTGGTTCACTTTCTGGTTGATCTTCAAATCCCCCAGAGGTGTTTCGTACTGCTCGCAAGCAGAGACAGCACAGCCGTCGAGATAGACATGGTGAGAGGGACCAAGGATGAAGACGGTCGAGATGCGAGCGACGTCAATGGTGCGATAGGCGTAAGCTGCTGCTGGACCGGAGTAGGAGTAACCTGCGTGAGGGCCGATGATGGCTCGACCGTTGGCAATGGGTAGCGATAGAGATTCAGTGGAGGCGTTGTGCGAGCAGACTGAGAGAGGGGCGGGAAGCGAATCGGGTTGAACGTCTTGGAGCCATTCCGAGAGGCTAGCGTCGAGTACGTCTGGGTCGTCGGTGTACCAGCTGCCTGCGTGTGAGGCTTTGCGTGTGGGAGCCATCTTGTGAGTCGCAGAGGGAAGACACGAGCTGTGGTGGTGTGTGAAGGTGACGCTGCGTCGTTGTGATGACGAGGATGATCAGATCTTGGAAAGGGCGAGAGAGAGCTTTAGCCATGGCTGATAACGCACGCAACGCAACGCGACTTTCGGCAAGCGCTCTTGCGGCTTGGACCCTGCAGCTCGACGTCAGGCTTGTGCACGATGGGCGATTTTCGATTGTTAGACCCTACCTCATCGCGATCGGTGATGTCTTGTTCCCCGATCGGACCGTCCTTTTGAACATTTTGTTTAGCACGTGTATACAAAGTTCGGCCGAGGTTTACGCACAAAATTTGCACGCAAGAATCAAGTCCTTCTCAAGAATTTCAGCCAGTAGCCCTCAGTGACCAACTCGACTGCGCTCTGCAGCAGGTGCAAGTGTCAGCTTCGATTGGCGCGCTTCCAGATGAGCCAACCACCGGTCAAGCGTGCAGGTCAGAATCGGTGCTGCAGGTGAGCAAGCCAGCGACAGTGGCACAGTCGAGTTGAGAGTGAGACTGCCAACGACCGGGGTTCAAGGTTTCGAGATGGTCGTCGTCGCTATCGTCTCACCACCAACCACACATATCTTCAAGATGGCTTCCGCTAACATTTCCAAGAAGAGAAAGGTAAGGACTCAACAACATCAGTCGACAGATATCTGCTTGCTTTCTGCTTCATCGACCGAACGTCATGAAGTAATGTATGCTTAGCACCGACACCGCGAAGGCCAGAAATGCACATACATACGACTAGACGATTTCGACCGGGGCACACCATACACCATCGGATACGGCCAGCTCGGCTTGTACGAGATCAAATCAAGCGCATCAGCATCAAATGCGTCTCAGTGCTTGGACAAACAACGTCCTAAGAGAATGGCGACAAGTGCAACCGCAGCATCAATGCATCAGTGACCACATTGCATCACATAAAGTCCCAATGACTGGATTAACAATCGCTACTTGGTCCAATCCTGTGGCGATCATCGAACATGCACGGGCCGTTGCTCGACCGAAGATGCATCTAAACAATCACCAACCATCACTAGTCGACTGAGGGCATGCACGCATTTTATCAATTGCTTCAGTAGCTAGTCCATGGAGAACGGTGCAAGAAGGCATTTGGCATCTGGAATACCGATGTAGAAGTCTCTCGTCCCCTCCGCCACCGATAGTCTCAACCCAGATCGCGACAGCCAAAAAAAACCATCCATGATCACCTACGACCTACAGACTACAGCGTACACCTTCGATCCGATTGCAGCGAACTACAGAGAGCCCAGGCGTCGTTTCGACCTCACCACTTCGACCTTGCATCGCCCTGTCTCGTGACGTGGAAGTTCATGGAGCAGAGCAAAGCAGACAGCATCGATTGATTCACAACAAAGCAGCACTCTGACCAGATTGACTTCATTCTTCTTTCAATGTTTCTAGTTTGTCGCTGACGGTGTTTTCGCCGCCGAGCTCAACGAGTTCTTCACTCGTGAGCTCTCTGAGGAGGGATACTCGGGTTGTGAGGTCCGTGTCACCCACGCCCGTACCGAGATCATCATCCGTGCCACCCACACCCAGGAGGTTCTCGGTGACAAGGGCCGCCGCATCCGCGAGCTCACCGCGCTCGTCCAGAAGCGTTTCAAGTTCCCCGACAACTCGCTCGAGCTCTACGCCGAGAAGGTGCAGAACCGTGGTCTCCACGCCGTCGCCCAGTGCGAGTCGCTCCGCTACAAGCTCCTCGGTGGTCTTGCCGTCCGCCGTGCCGCCTACGGTGTGCTCCGCTTCGTCATGGAGTCCGGTGCCAAGGGTTGCGAGGTGGTCATCTCGGGTAAGCTGCGTGCTGCCCGTGCCAAGTCGATGAAGTTCACCGACGGATTCATGATCCACTCGGGTCAGCCCGTCAAGGACTTTGTTGATGAGGCCGTTCGTCACGTTCTCATGAAGCAGGGTGTTCTCGGAATCAAGGTCAAGATCATGCAAGGCTGGGACCCCGAGGGACGTGCCGGCAAGCCTTTCCCTCTGCCCGATGCCGTCACCATCCTCGAGCCCAAGGAGGAGGCTCCCATCCTCGCCCCTGTCTCCGAGTCGCGACAGGCTCCCGCCGAGGTTGCTGCCCCTGCCCAGGCTGCTCCCGCCGCCGAGGTCCAGCCCGAGGCTGCCTACTAAAGCAGCGGTGTCGCTTCTTTTCTCCCCTTTTATCTGTCGCCCTCTCTCTTGCCCCAAGCTTCCTACATTCCCTTTTTTTAGTTTCATTCGCATGTTGAGCAGCATGTCTCGCATACGCCTTTTGGCTGGTCCTTTGTGATCAGTGATCTTTTCAGCGGACGCTGCACGTTTGTCTATGTACTATCGCACTTATCTCACGTACACGCTCTGCGACCCTTTGCGATGCACCCTTTCGCAAGGACACAAAAATATCATGATCGGCCATTGTGCCGCATTGCCTCTCCTTTGTCATGCTAAGTGCCAAACTGAGACGGTGTGTGTTGGCTGTGCTCGGTCTGTGCGGCGTCTCCATGTTGACAGCTTGTTGGCGTATTGTGTGCAGCTCGTGAGATCTCGACAAGAGGCTGGGCTGAATTTCAAAGTGTTAGACCGATTTCAAGTCCACTATTTGGAAAATTGCCAGACTGCTGCGGTCATGTCGAAGCGCGGACCCGCAACACCAAACATGAGCTCGCGCGACATGCGACAGCGGCTAGTTCCGGTATCGTGCTAGCTTGGACCATTGGAAAAGTACGGTGTGAACAATGCGTGGTTTGCGCCGATCACCAGCATCATTCTTCAAGCTGTAAGTGAACATGCTGCTCTCTCATGAAAGAAGTGATCGCAATGCTCTGGAGGAGAATTGCGACGACTGGAAACTCGTACGAGCCGTCCAAGAAGAAGCTGATCGAGTGACAGACACACTCTCTGTGTTTGCTGCATTCGTTCGAAAAGGGCAAAAAAAAAAAAAAAAAAAAAAAGGGCTTTTCAAAATCGGATTTTTGATTGACAGCCGTGCCAACTGCTTTTTCTTTTCCTTCCTTTCGCTTGAATACAAACTTGCTCAAAATGCAGCGCCAAATTTGTATTTGGCCTGAGAAAGCAAGGCGCAAAATGCAGCGGCAGACCAGAAGCGGAGCACAGCGAAGAGGAAGAATTGAAGGAAGGGCAAGACAAGGGCGAGAGCAGCTTTTTTGGTGTGTCCTTTTGGCGGCGGTGGTGGTGGTCGTCGTCCTTCGTTTTTGGCTCGCTCCGTGTGAGAGCGTCTGACAGCACGACAGCTCAGACCTCCTTCCCACCTCTTCTTCCACATCCTACTCTCTCTCTCTCTCTTTTCGGTGTTTCGTATTCTTTACACCTAGTTCCTATCACGGAAAGTACGTGTCATCGCAGAACAGCAGCCATCACGCCCTTGCAGACCAGACGACGTTCCAAACAGACATTCCAGCTTTTGTTTGCCGACGATCGCTTCTGCAACACCGAGCTTTCTCACCGTCCACACAGGAAGAAAGCAAAGCTGCACAGAATTGCAATCGGAAGCTGTGTCGCTCAACATACGTAGAGCGAAGAAAGTGCACCATTGTTGCGAATCAGACAGAGCTGTCTTACGACCCGACTCGACTCGCAGAACCAACACTCGACACTCTTCTTGTTCCGCCACGTCTGTCCTGCATCGGCCTCAGCATCACCTTTCGCAAAAGCAACATGCAACTGACTTGCCTTTGTCTCCATTCGTGCTTTGTCGACTGCCTCCGACTTCTTTTTTCATTTCCTCATCGTCCAGAACTCTCCTCGCGTTCAGCTCCTTTTTAGAAGGTTAGTACATATAATCATCGTCTCGACCTTCTTGCTTTCGACGCACACGGTACATCGCCCTTGCAACTGTGCCAACCCTCCTCTGTCCGACATCGCGCCACGTTATGCTTCTATGGCAAATCCAGCATCGTCACTTGCATTCACTGTGATGTTGCGCACTTCGCGATGATACGCGCATGGATGGCGAATACTCCTCCACGCTCCGTCGCAACACATCGGAAAGCGTATTGCCGTGCCTCTGCTCTCCATCGGCGACGGCGTGGGCTTGTCAGATTGTCTCGCATTTGATGCATGGAACGTCAGCCGGGAATCTCATAGATTTCATCGCACTACATCAGTGCAAAGCGGACGCTGGAACGCATAGGCTGGCCTTATCCAGAGAGCAGAGGGCTTTGCTCGAACAGCAGCGAGGCTAGACAATGGCAAAGTTGCGCTTGGCTATCCGTCGTGCCTCTCA
Organism: Anthracocystis panici-leucophaei; assembly: GCA_014826065.1. Taxonomy (NCBI): domain Eukaryota; kingdom Fungi; phylum Basidiomycota; class Ustilaginomycetes; order Ustilaginales; family Ustilaginaceae; genus Anthracocystis; species Anthracocystis panici-leucophaei. Next base: position 432,815 of record CP060306.1, on the reverse strand, counting down.
CTCTTCCCGGCAAACCACGGCACAAACGATTCAACCTGCACTCGAGAACATCATCCACTGACATTGAGCCTGCACATGCCACCTATCCATTGGTCACAATCACAGTCTACGCCTGAAAGGATCAAAGACGACCGTACGCCATGTCGGTCGCAAACAAGAACCCTTTCGCCATCCTTGGTGGTAAGTATCTGTACCCTCTGGCCGCCTGGCAATCAGGTCTACCACTAGAAGCTCTGCCTGAGGCGCAAATCTTGCGTCTGGCGTCGGCGAGCCTCACATGTTCAACGCACCGCAAGGAAGCATGCACTTGTCATTGTCTCTCAGAGCCATTCATACTGACTTCCACCCTTGAACTCGTGCTCTCTGACTTTCACTCCAATCCCTAGACGACGGTGAGGACGTCGCCGCCCCCAAGGCCGCTCCCGCCAAGGCTGCCGCCCCCGCCGCTGCCCCTCAGCCCCAGCGCAACATCCCCGGTGCCGGCAACCAGCGCCGCGGTGGTGCTCGCAACGGCGCTCCCCGTGCCGCTGCCGGTGCTGACGCCGTCGAGGGCGAGCAGCAGAAGGACGCCCGTGCTGGCCGTCCCCGTAACGGTGAGAGCCGTGGCCGTGGTGGCCGTGGTCGTGGCCGCGGTGCCCCCCGAGGCCGTGCTTTCGACCGTCACTCGCAGACCGACCGCGTCGACTCGCACAAGGCTGTCGCCCAAGGTTGGGGCGGTGAGGACGGCAAGAAGGAGCTCGACAACGAGGAGAAGGCCAAGGCTGACGCCAAGGCTGAGGGCGCCGAGGCCGTTGCTGCCGGCGCTGCTACTCCCGCCTCTGAGGCCGAGAAGGTGCCCGAGGAGGAGGAGGACAAGACCATGACCCTCGACCAGTACCTCGCATCCAAGGCCGGCAAGAAGCTCAACATCGAGTTCAAGGCTCCGCGTGAGGTTGCTACCGACGACTCTGCCTACGCCAAGCTGACCAAGCACGAGAAGGAGGAGGCCGACTACTTTGCTTCGACCAAGACCCAGAAGGCCAAGACCCGCACGCAGAAGGAGGGCAAGCAGCTGCTCGACATTGAGCAAACCTTCAACCAGCCCGCTGTTCAGCGTGGTGGCCGTGGTGGTGCTCGCGGTGGTGCTCGTGGTGGCCCCCGCGGCGAGCGTGGCGCCGGCCGTGGCCGTGGTGGCCGTGGTGGCCGTGGTGGACGTGGCGGCAACGCTTCTGTCAATCTTGCCGACAAGAACGCCTTCCCCTCGCTCGCTTGAGCGATCTAGGTTGCGAGAAGCAGGCCCGGCAAGTGGTGTTGTGATTTTAGAAACCTGACGCAACTGGTTCCGATCGACACTACATCTCTCAATGCTGCCAAAATTCCATTCAAAAAGCGGACGTTACGCTCTCTATGCTCCTCTCTTTGACGTTCTTCCGCTTTCCCTTGTTATTCGTCGTATCTTTTTGTCCCCATCCGCGCCTCAGCAGCGGAGTGTGGGACTTGAGGTGGTGATGGATTTCAAGAGAACCCCCCCCCAAAACCTACACCCAATGTTTTCTGCGCTCTTACATGCGTCGTCACCTTGACGCTCTTATCCCCTCTTACCAAAAAGCAGATTGTATTCTCTTATATTTCTCTCTCACACCCTCTGTCTTCCTCGCTGTGATGTTTTTTTTCCCTTTTGCTTTCTGCCTCGAAGAGATTGACTTTCTGGATGAAGTGGTTCGGGGGCTTTTTGTGTTGATGGTGGTGAGATGAGTGAGGGAAGAAGGGGTTGTGGTGGAAGGCTCGACTGGATGATCAGCGGGTGTACGGTTCACGTTTCCGACCCAGGTTTACTGAGCTCTTCTCCCGCCATGACAAGACGTAAGTTAATGCTGGTCTTACGTCTCTCGCTACGGTCATCTGTCTGTCTTTTCATTTGAAGAGTCATCGATGGAGTCAAGCAATCTGATTCTGTTCCTGTGCGCCACCAAACTCGAGCCCCACCTTGTGCTCGAATGAAGCACGACACAGGCAAAAAGAAGTTTGTCTTGCTGGCTGGCCAGCAAACGAAACGTCGATATGAAGTCGACTTGTAATGAAACCCTGCTCTGTTTTTAACTCGCGTCGGGCGCGTGTTTTTTTTATATTCGTTTCTGCTGTGGAGGCAAAAGTGACTGAGCTGCAGCTTCTGTTTTTTGGTTTTTTTGGTTTTGTTTTTGTTTTTTGGTTCAAACAGGAGCCCGTGAATAGGGGCCAATCATGCAGGGCAGCGCTGTTCAACTGCCAAATTTTGCGTTCAAATCTAAAGAAAAAAAAAGTGCGGCCGAGTTGGGTTGCGTTCCACTTTTACTGCTTTGGTGTGTGTGTGTGTGTCATGCAAAGGTGAAGCTTCCTTCGATACGCTTTGCTCAACACCATTGTTCCTCCTCGTTGCTTCCTGACCTCCAACTCGACCCACGACTCGATTCGATACGTGCGCTTTTCGCTCGTAGAGCTTCTGTGCCGACGTGGGAGCCCTGCATCGTAACGACCCTAGACTTGATCCATCACGACCATTGACGAACTTTCACGATAATCATCCACGCAGCAAAACATCAAACGAAACACAGCATCAGCATACTCTCAACACTCTCCTACACGCATCGCATCCTCAATATCGCCTCGTCATGTTTGCACCTCCAAACCCGCACCCAATTAGCCGCCCCACGTCGGCAGCGGCACACCATCACCACTATGAACAGACGATGCAGCCAGAGACTCACTTCCCTCTGGGTAACTCTTTCTCTTGGAATCCAGAACACGGCTTGCCACCACCGCCCAGCGAGATCGATTCTCTCGGCGGCACCTTCGATCATGCTCTCGTTCACAATTCTCGACCTGCGTCTCGCGCTCATTCGACTTCGCCCGCAGCGCGCACCCCATCTCGCTACGATCTCGAATTTGGCGGGCTGGAGGATCCAACCGAGCACCGCGACCGCACGCAAGACCACATGAATATGGTCACAAAGCATCCCAAGGTCAAGATCGATGTTGTCCTTTCAAGTAACATCTTTGAGGCAGGCGCAGCCATCAGCGGCAAAGTAGAGCTCACCTGCACAACCAGTCAGAGGCTCCGGCTCGGCCAAATCGCAGTAGAACTCGAAGCGGTAGAGCAACTCACCTCGCGCGACCACGCAGCCACTCAACTCTTCCTCTACAACCGCACCATGTTCCAAGGCGACAATCTGCCTCCTTCGAACGCTGTCTTGCCAGCCGCTCCCGTCAACGGATATTGGACTGCCCGAAAGGGTCGCACCTCCTTCCCCTTTCGCTTCCGTCTACCATCCTCTGCGCCTTCCTGCGTCACATTTGCCGGCAACGCATCGCTTCGGTACGGTCTCAAAGCAACCGTGCAGACTTGGTACAACGAAGAAAAGATGATCGTCACTGCCAGACGGGAGGCTGTCGTCCTCGAGAAATGGTCGGACCAGAATCATCCCCGATACCGCGAACCCGTTGACGTAGTCGGGGATACTCGCCTCTTCATGGGAGGCAATGGTGCCGTCTGGCTCGAGGCCGGTATTGCGGAGCAGCTCTTCTGGGGAGGCGGCCAGCTCCACATCCGCTGCGGAATCAAGAACAACACAAAGAGACACCTTAGCGGCATCAAGGTCGCTTTGGCTCGACGACTCATCTTTCCCGTCGGCAGTGCTGAAAGCCTCCATGACAGTCCAGACAAGCTCTCCCTCGAGCCACGCATCACCGAGATCGTGCACGACCAGGTCTTCAAAGGTCGCGAGTACGAGTTTGATCCGCACGCCGAGTCCGTCTGTTCACTCGCTGTCGATGTTCCCAGGGATCTCCGCACCATCCGCAAAACGCGGCTGTTTGAAGTGCGCACATATGCTCTTGTCAGCCTTTTGCTTGGCTCGTTCGCCAAAGATCTTACCGTCGAGATCCCCATGTACGTTGCCCACACGGCAAGCGGGCAGCCTCCTGCGGAGCCACCTCTCGAAAACCCTCACAGAGGACCTCCCATGCACTCTCTGCCTCAACGTCCCAATTCATCCATGGGCCATGATGCCCACCACCACCATCAACATCATTTGCACAATCCTCACCATGGACATTACACGCAAGGACATGCACCGCACATGGATGCAGGCATGCTCGAAGTGGAGCGGCTCACCGCCGAGCGTGGATGGTCTCCGGCGCCCGTCATGCTCGGCTCTGGACCACTGGCTGGCACATCAAGGCCGGCCAGTACCGCGCCAGGCATGATCCAGCTCCCGTCTCAGGCTCAACCATTCGCACTCGGCCCCGATGGGAAATTGCAGTGGAACCCGGCTGCAAATAGCTGGAACGCCAGCAGACTCATGTCACCGGCCGCTGCCACTGGTCATTCGATTCAGCGATCCGCCAGCGCTGCGCCTCATGTGTTCCACAATGCGGCTCCCTCGCAGTCTTTTGCAGCGCATGCGGATCCCGTTGCAGCTTGGACAGCTCCACAGCGGGCCATGTCGACGTCTCCTGGTCCTGCTGCCTTTGCACAGCACGCCAACTTTGCCACTGCCGCCCCTCCTCAGCCTGCACAGATGCTTTTCCCACAGATCGCCAGTGCACCTGCTGTCGATCGTCCAGCTTCTTTGCCAGCTGCAGGACCTTACGGTAGTGCGCCGCTTCCGCAAGTGTCAGCATACCAGGAGGTGCGACAGGAGACCCTCCTGCCCATGCCAGAGCCACAGAACATCATCCATGCCGGTCCATCCCTGCAACAGTATCCTGCTCCGCCAATGCAGCCACCGGTGTCACAGTACACTGGTGGAGGTGGAGCAACTCCCGTTGCAGGTCTTGCGACTATCGAGGAAGATGGCGAGTCTCAGACTGGCACGGTCAAGACTCTGCAAAAGCTGCCTACACTCGGCAAGACGGGTACAAAGGGTACCAAGGGTAACAGTGTTTCGCGCAATAACATCGAGCAGTTCGAGGCTATGGCTGAAGCAGAAGAGGACGAGGAAGAGGTCAAGAGGCAGATGATCGCTATGGGTATGATGCCGGACGAGGACGCTTTCGCTTCCAGCGCCAGTAAAGCGCAAGACGATCGAACTTCAACATCTCCGGCTCCAGCTCAAGCACCTGAGCCAGCGTTTCATGCTTCGACGAATCGCCGGACTGAAGCATCGCAAGCCTCTTTGACGGGAACGTACAGACCAAAAGCTAGCGACATCTTCCAGTTTGCCAACGCTGCGGAGACGACGTCTCAGTCTCAGGCTGCTGTACCTGCTCAGGAGACGAGAAAGCACGTCGAGACTACAGCGTCGAACGTCGAACCCTCGGCAGAGGCGAAAAAGACCAGTGACAGCCGAGCACCTTTGGTTTGTTCGGTGGTGTCATTGAGGCGCTCCTCTTCATCTCAGGGGATCGGTCTGCAAGCTCTTGAGTCGAACCTCGTTCGATCCACCACGCCCAAGATCGGCACCGACTCGCGCGTGGCTGTGACCATGGCCAACGTTGGTCGAGCTGAAAGCTCTTCGAGCCCTCTGGCGTCTTCGCCCGCCGTGTTCGTTGACTCGACCAGGTCTCGCAAGAACAGTGCGCTGCGTGCCGCTGCTCTTGCTCGAGAGGAAGCTGAGCGCAAGAGTGCCGAGGAACAAGCGCGAGCGGCCGAGGAGCATGAGAGGCAACTGCAGGCCGAGCAGGCTAAACAAGCGGCGCTCGCAGAGAAGGAGGCTGCACAGAAAGAAGCTGCAAGGATCCGAGCTGTCGAGCAACAGAGGCTGGAGCGAGAAAGGATCGCAGAACATGCACGTCAGCAACGCGAGCTGCGAGAGCAGCAAGAAGAGCAGCGACTGAAGGCGGAGGCGGAGCGAATCCAGAGAGAAGAGGAGAGGAAGCGTCAGGAACAGGAGGAGAAGGAGCGGCAATCGCGTCAAGCTGCGGAGCTCGCAGCCGCTCAAGCCAAGGCAAAAGCAGAGGCGGAGGCTGCCAGGGAGTCACGCCGCATGGCGGACATCGCAAGGGATGCTGTAGCCGTCGAAAATAAGCCAAGCTCAATCGCACCTTCCGTGCCATCCAAGACAACGGCGCCTCGATTTGCTACTCCGGGCAGGACAAGCGAACGAGATCGGATCGCGCTGAAACAGCAAGCTGTTCATCGAATCGATGGCTGGCTGTCGAACGCTGGTAGCCCGAACCCTTCGCACATGAACACGCCAGGCACGCCCTCTGCATCGGTGCTGTCTGTGATGCGAAAGGACGAGCCTGCTGCGTCCGCTGTGCGCGTCGGTGAGGGTCGATCCTCGGTGACGGATCGCTCGCCCTCGCAGGTGATCAATCCGCTGTGGGAGGGCAAATCCTCACCCTCTCAGAAGATGGGAGGTGAGATGCCCAAGTCTCAGACCATGGCTGATCTTGCCTCCTCCAAAGTCTCGGCTGCTGCATCTCACGCCGACGAAGAGCCAATCCCTCAGCTATCGGCTGAGCTGCGAGCGCTTGTCGACAGCTCCGACATCCGTCCTGCTCGCAGGTCAGGAACAGCGCTCAGGGAGCACCCGATCAGCCGTCGTCTTTCTGGTCTGGGTTCGAGCGACAAAGCGGCTCCTGCCGTGGTACCCGGCCCTTCTGTGACGCAAGCGTCATCGCAGGTGAAACGAGAGCGACATACCTCGATGCCGTCTTGGCCGCGACCTGGTCTGCCCAATTTCAGCGTTTCAAAGAATGCTTTTTCGGCTACGCGTGTGGCTGCTGCTCCTTCTGCGACTCCCGCCGCTCCCGCTGCTATTCCAGCAAGCAGCAGCACGGAACATCGACTTTCTCGAAATCCCGAGGCACGCGAAGTGGGAATCCCATCTCGAGTGGAAAAGACACTCATGGCGCCCAGTTCGGAAGGAACGACGCGCGACGGCAAGGAGGAATCGAGCTACGATGTGCGATCTGCTCGTGGTGGTCGAGGAGGACGCGTTGCTTCAGTTGCGCAGCTGTGGTCCAAGATTGCCGGAGATGATGAGGTGGAAGCAGCTGATGGCAGCCGGGGATCGCTCGCAGCGCCACAGGCAGACTCGCAACCTCGCTCCGCGTCGCCGTCCAACACGTCGACCGTCAAGCCTAAACCACGACGATCTTGGTCGGCAACTGGAGGTGCACCTGCACTCGATTTCAGCAAAAAGGCACTGACTTCGTCGGCGTCCTCGAGCGGCGTCACCGCCATTGCAGCTACGTTTGGAGGCGCTGCCAAGCCTGAAGCACTCAAAAGCTTCACTGCACCGCAGTTCCTCAACACCAACGTCTCCAAGCCCGTCTTTGCTACCGTGGGCGATCAGGCTGCCAAGCCAGAGAAACGTCCGCTTCCCAAGCCTGTCCTCCAGCCTGGAGCCGTGCCTGCTCCGCAGCTGGTACGCCCTACAGCAATGCGAGCACAAAAGGCACCTACCTCGGAACGCTCATCGTCGCGCAGGATTAGCAGACAGCTCCTTTCTACATTCGAGAAGGATAAAGCAGCAGCAGCAACAACTGAACCGGAAGCATCGGTACGCGAGATGATGAGCAAGGTAGCTGTCGATTCGACCATCTTGGGAGCTCTGCAGAACGACGGTCATGGTGGCTCGCACGATATGTCGACTTGGAGATGCGCCGACGGCTCCGAGATCAAGATGAGCGGTCGAGGAACGACAAAAGCGATCGGCGAGACCAAGTTGAAGAGCTTGCGAGCTGTTTGGGGCAGTTGATTTCATTTGCATTCTAACGATATCATCTTTGATGATCATCACACATGGACATTTCGCATTCGCAATCGTTTCTTGGATCTGACAAAGTGTGAATCAATCAGTGTGCCGAGAAGAGCTGAGCTTGACCGGCGAAAGGAGGAGATGAAAGTTTGCCAAGGTAAATAAACAAAGGTGACCGAGCGGAGAGTTCCGCTGGACTTTGGACTTGGCGTGGCCAGAAAGCGCGGAAAAAAGGGAAAAAGAAATTTTCCTTCCGCACTTTCTGCAGAGAGCAACTTCTCTCAGTTGGCTATCGATTTGGGCAAGAGTTGTGCTCTTGATCTTGAGTTATGAGAGTGTGTTTCCTGCAGGTCACCCAGCCAGACCACGGCCTCCCGAAAGAAGGTTCTGTCTCGGTGCCTTCTCGCGGGGCAATGGAAAGTTGACTCATTTTGAAATTTAGTGGCGCAGAGTATATTTCTGGATCGTCTTCTCTCGTTCAACCCTCTCACCACCACCATCTCTTCCATTTTTTCTCCCATCTTCATCTGCTCGATCTTTCCCTGTAGCCATGTTGTCAGTGCAACAGGCCAACGCTTTGGTCTATTCGACCTTGTGCGGTTTCATGCTGGTCGGTCTCTATGCCGGATACCGTGTCCGTAACACGAATGACTTCTTGGCTGGTCTCCGTACGCAGAGTGTCTTTCCGCTCACGCTCAACTGGTTCGCCTCAAGTTAGTATTACTCGATCGACCCCTCTTTATTTTGAAGTTTTCTCCCCTTCAACACATCCCACCGCTGCAAACAGCGGTCTCGAACGGATGTAATATATGCAGCTATGCAAAAGCCTTACAGGTATGTTCCCTTCGTGCAGTCCCCCTCGATCACAAAACGGTCTTCCCCTCTGTCACCAAAGTGGCTCGACGCCTTTTGTTCCTGATTTGATTTTGGCCCTTTGTGGCATGTCGGACTCTTTTTGCTCGACTCGAAAATTTCACCAGCGTTGGTGCAAGACCCGATCCTCGCTTTAAGAAACGACGTAACGTAATCGATCTGCTCCTGCAGAACCCACTGCTTCAAGGACGAACCGTCGCAACGATGCTATTCGATCTCTCACCAGAATGTATATCTCGCACGACGCAAGACGAACTCTCCCCCATTTTCGAACGCAACGTGGACGTCAAGCCTCAATCAAGACCAAACTCAATCAGTTTGGCATCAGCTACGGGTGCTTGCGTATCTGGTTTGCAACCTTTCTTTTGCTTGATCATTCGATCGAGCGATGGCGAGGTCGCAGATCCTTGGGTCGGTCGGTCGGTCGGTCGCATGCAGGAGGCTCTGCAACCTTCTCTTGCGATAGAGTGACTGACTAGATGCGTTGGGCTGAGATTATACCGTCATCGGCATCCAATGGTCTGTCACTCTTCTGTTGGTCTTTGTCAGTCTTCTGGCAAGGTGGCAAGCAGAACAGTGATAACTAGGATGCTGATATTACCTGATCGAGTTAGGACTCGCGAAGGGAATGCTGCATGCCTGCTTCTTTCCATCCCAACATGTACCCCCACTTTTGTACGGTCTTTCACTTGTGGATTGGTCACTGCGAGATACTGAGCGGTGTTCTTGATGCTCTCGTCCTGGTGTCGCTTTACACGCGGACAGGATGTTTGAGTCCAAGGGCATTGTCTCTGTCTTTGTAGGAGCCGTCCCCGGCGGAGATCACCTCTATCTCTCCACCTCTCCTCTGCCGCGCCCCGATCGTGTTAGGTGCAAGACGTCGTAGCAGGCCCAAGATCAAGAGCACAAGAAGCAAGAAGATTCGTTCATGCTGAGGTGTTTCATTCGGAACGCCGTCGTGCTGTTTGGACTGGAAGCAGCCTCGTCACGGGGTCGACATCCTGGACTTCGCCTCTTCGGGCGTGCTCATATGAGCGCAAGCGTCGAGGACGATTCTCAAGATGTCTGACCTCCGCACTCTTCACTTGCTTCTTGTCCACGCTTGATGTTGGACCTGCACGATGGTCGCGCCATCGCTCCGCTGACCTACTTACTCACTCCCGCTTTTTCCTATCTGAATCTTTGCTGTTCTTCTCTCACAGACATGTCCTCGTCGCTGCTGTTCGGTTATCCTCAGCTCGCCGTTATCCCCAACGCCGGTGTTTTGGGTCTTGTCGCCTACTGCTTTGCCACCGTTGCCCCTCTTTGGTTCTTCGCCTGGCTGGGACCTCTGATCCGCCGTGTCTGCCCTGATGGCTTCACCTTGGCTGAATACATTCGACGCCGCTTCGGATGGCCTGTTGGTGTTCTGTCTGGCTTGATCTTTGTCGGATTCATGTTCTGCTTCATGCTGGTCGAACTCAACACCTACGGCTCTGCGGTTAACCTGCTCGGCGGTGTCAACCCGACCATCGCTGCGCTTATCGTTGCCCTGAGCACCACCATCTACACTGCTTATGGTGGTTTCAAGGCTTCGCTCTGGACTGACAACGTCAACGCCGTCATCATCTTGATCTTCATTGTGGTTGCTTCGGTCGCCGTGGGTGTCAACCTCGACATTGACCACGCTCGCGTCGAATCGTCCGGTCTGCTCAAGCCTCAACGTCTCGGTGGAGAGTTGTGGTACATCTTGCCCGCTGCCATCGTTTTCAGTCAGATGTTCAACCAGGGCTTCTGGCAGCGTGCCTTTGCGTCGAAGAACGACAAGACGCTCTACCTTTCGGTCATCTTTGCTACGATTCCGCTGTTTGCCGTCTGCATGTTGGTCGGCATGGCTGGTCCGTTGGCTTGGTGGTCGGGTCTCTTCAACGGTCCTACCGACACGGATGATGGATCGCTTACGTTCTTTTACATCCTCGCTACTCTGCCTAACTGGTTGACGGGGATTGTGATCGTGCTGTGTGGCTGTCTCAGCTCTTCGGCTTACGACACGTTCCAATCGGCGCAGATCTCGACTATTCAGAACGACGTGTTCTTGGGTCGACTCAACATCTGGTGGTGCCGTGCCATTTTGGTGCTGATCAACGTTCCCTCTGTCGTGCTTGCTGTCAAGAACATTGACATCTTGGAAGTCTTTCTCATTGCCGATCTGGCTGCTATCGCCTGCATCCCCGCTTTCTTGCTCGGCCTCGTACCTCAACTGTACTTCCTCAACGGAGTCGACGCCGTAGGTGGTGCAGTCGGTGGATTCTTCACCGTCTTCATCTTTGGTACAATCTTCTTTGACAGTGCTGCCAAAGGTATTGCCCTCATCGGTCTGCCCAATGGCCTGTACGTGGACGACTACAGCGTGCTAGGTGCGTTCTTTGCCGCTCCCTTGGGCAGTTTGGGTTGGACGTTTGTTACGTGTGGAGTTAGGGCAGGTGTAACCTGGGTGTACTGCAGATATACCGGTAGGAAGTTTGACGTTTTCGAGTATAGAGAGTTTGATGTTAGCAAATGGGCCTTGCCGGAAGATAGGCCGGCTGGGTTTGACGGGATTCATGGGAGCGGGAATCCGAATGATGGGCACAAGTTGGATGGTGCACATTTGGAGTTGGATGATGGGTCGATTGGGCAGAAGTGAACGTGCTATTGTAGAGTTGGAGTCGGGTTTCAACACTTGACTCCGTCTTGGTCAAGATACTTGGCTTTCGTTTGTGAAAGGTCTATCCTCTCTGTTCAGTTCTTCTGTTTATATCCCGCATCTTTTCTGTTCCTCCGTGATCGTACTGTCCATCTTGTTTCCTCGCCTCACTCTCTGTTCGGCCAAAAGGATCCTTTGCAAAGGTCACTTTTCCCTTTCCCCCGTTCTCAAATGGTCTTGAAAGGATGTTCTGCTGCTTCCCGTGCTGGAGGAACTTGAATGACATCTTTTTCCCCGGCTCTTCTTGTTTGGTTTGACTGTCGTGGTGTGCTCATCGAAAGCGGCGGGCCCATGGATGTTGAGCAGCACAATGTTTCATGTTTGAAATCACCACAACTCGCACAGTCTGACGTTTCTTTTGATGCTTTCAAGAGCAGAGAAAAACCTAATCCAACAAACCCTGCTCTCGCTGCTGCCTCCTCACGTCGAGGGCTAGGTCCATCATGCGCCTGATGTTCGCCCTCTCGGCGGCTGTTTCAGGGTCGAGCGGTTGGGCGTCTTTGTCGTCCGTCACCTTGGCGGTGGATTGTTGTGTGTGTTGCGGGTAGTCGGCGCTGGTGCTGAGTTGTATAGCTGCGGTGGTGCGGGTGGGTTTAGGAGTGCGAGAGGCGGTGGCGAGGGAGGCGTAGCGGAGGATTTGGGAGAGGTGGTGTTCGTGAAGGTCTAGTTCGTCGTCGTCGTCGGTGGTGGTGGTGGTGGTGGTGGTGGTGGGAGGGACGGAGGTGGAAGAGAAGCGTGTACCGACGGTGTTTGGTACGTCTACGGTGTAGGGTAGTCGTGAGATTGACGTCGAAGCGTTGTTCGAGATACGTTCGATGATCGTTAGATCGCCTTGCAGGTTGGATACCTCTGCTTCAGCGTTGTTCTCTTCAACCCCATCCGCTCTCACCACCTCACCCTCCTCCGTTTTCTCCAACACGCCATCGATTGCCGCCTCCCCATCATCGAAACACACCCCACTCTCCCGTTCAATATCCTCCAACAACTCCACCTGCTCATACCTCTCCCCCACATCGACCAACTTCTGCCACTTTCCTCCACCACCACCCCCTCCCCCTTCTCTCCCTCCCTCCTGCTCCGTAAACGCCACCTCCTTCTGCCCCAACACCCACCTCAACACCCACTCGCTCCTCGCATAGCACCGCTTACCACAGTAGAACCTACCCACATCGTCCCACGTATTCCCAGCTTGGCCCAGATCCAACTCGTCCACGGGTTTGACTGTCTTGGTTCGAAGGTTGATTTTAAACTTTCCACCTGCTCCTTTGCCCGCTGCTGGGGATGGGTTGGAGCAAGGGGGGTAGGAACATTTACCTGCCAGCTGGCGTTCTTCTAGGATCTGACCCCAGGATGAAGAGGAGAGGAAAAGCAGGGATTTCTTGAGGTCAATCAGAGTCGGGCAGGTGTCGATGAGCGATTCCTGGTAGGACAGGATGATCCGTTGCCGTTCCTGGTTGGAGAGAATGGAAGTGGTGAGGAGTTGAATGTCGGTGGGTTGGATGGGGGAGGAGGAGGCGGTGGAGGTGTCGAGGAATGGTTGCATTGCTTGTATTGCCGCCGAGCGTGTGGGTTTGGTAGAGGTAGAGGAAGAGGCCTTGGAGCGCTCCGAGACTTTCATGGAGGATGCGGAGCCGGGGATGCGGTTGATGTCGGGTGGGGCGCGGCGAAAGTCTGACCGACTGGGACTAGAGTCATCCTTGGTGGTTGCGTTGCCGTTCGTTGGACCGACCATTGTGTATCGTAGAAGAAAGGGGGAGAGTGAAAGAGACATGCCAACGAGATGAGAAGAAAAAGAGTGTTTCGTTCGTTGTTCAGGGTCCAATTTTTAGGTCGAGTCGACTGAGCCCGATAGTTTTTGACAGCGTCGCAAGGAGATCCGCTTTCCGGAAATATCATCCTCGACGTTTCACCTCTCCAAGTCTTTACTCACATAGCAACTCACATACAAGGTACACACGACAGCACTTGGACCAAAGCAGCATCACACTCTCTCATCACACACGGCCAAACGGCGAAATCACTCTGCATTCCACTAACCCAACAACTCATCCAACCCTAAACCCGGCAACCCCTTCCTCCTCCTATTCACCCTCCTCCCCACCAACCACGCTCCCACAACGCCCGCCGACAACATCCCCAACGCCCTCAACACCACCGCTACCACCAACGCCCTCCTCACCGCACTGTAAAACGCACCCAACGCCATCCCGCTCCAGTTGAACTTCCTCTCCATCCTCGTGCCCACGCTCGACTCCCATCCTCGAACCACGTTGCGATACCTCCAGCCGAAGAACCAGATCCAAAAGTTGACGTCTGGGTAGGAAAACCTCGGAAACACGGATGTCAAGCTCGGTGCCAAGGCGTGCGAGGCTGGTGGTGGGTTGAGGTGGAATTCGTCCCTAACACGAGCAATGACTCGGTTCACCGAAACGAGGGGAGAGGAGACGAGTTCTGAAGCACTAGGCATGGAGCTAGATGCATCCTGTAGCGGTGGTACAGAGGGCAAATTGGACCAAGATCTCGAAGGCGACATCGACTCCGTAGCACTCGGCGTCCTTCCACCAGACCGGAACGAAGACTGACTGTTATACGTCGTCATATGCGACAACAGATCCAACGTCATCCCCAACGTCAACCCCCACAGCCTCAACTCGGGTCTCACACTTCCCTCCTCCACCCTCGCAACATGACTCCCCGCCTTCTCAACCCCCAAACTCGACCCGTCAGCTACACCCTCTCCATCCTCACCATCAAACTCCGCCACAGCAACCGGATCGTTCGGCAACAGTATACACTTGAAATCCATCTTGCCCACCAACGCACGCAACACCCACCTCACCAACGGGGATTTGGGCGCCAGCCTACTACTGATATCGACCGACGTCGTACCCCACTTGGGCTTCGGCGTGTATAGCAGCGACAGTGGGATCCAGTGTGCCGAAGCTACTTCGCTCGGCTGGAGATCGGGAAGCGGGCTGAAGGGGCTAGTCTGCACAAAGACGTACGGCGATAGAACCATCAACAGCCTCTTACCGAGACTGGTGGTGATTTCGCGATCGTCCAACTGTCCCACACAGGAAAATTCCTTTTCCGCCAGATCGATCCCCACCTCTTCCCACGTCTCGCGCATCGCTGTGTAGAGCCCGTTTTCGTCGCCTTCCTCCTTCCTGCCACCGGGAAACGCGACGTGTGCAGACCAGTTGTCGCCGATTCGCGCTGCTCGTTTGATGTACAGTATCTCGGGCGTGCCGCGTTGGACCCATGGTTGTTCGAAGAAGTTGCTGAGTGTCGAAGAGAGTTCTGTAGAGGCAATGCTTGACGATAGCGATGCAGTTGCAGCGTGACCGAGCGAGGCTTGCGAGACATGGACGCCGGATTGGCCTAGATCGTGGCTTCCATCGACCGGATGGGTACCGGATTGGGCTTCAGGATCGTGATTCTGTGCGAGCCATGCTTCGTCTTCCGGTGCAGGACGGACGCGGAGGAGGATAGCGACGGATGCTCGACGGGGTTGGGTCGGCGGGCTGGCGATGACCCGTGGTGGGATACGTGAAATGCGTAGGAGGGCGTGCGAGAGGTGCGTCAGAATGGCGCTGTTGCTGTTGATGCTCGAAGAGGCCATGTTGACAGAAGGTGTAGGTGTAGAGAGCGATCGCTTTGCTGTCCACTGTAAAAATCCGAACGAAGATGTGTGAAATGAAAGAAACGAATTTCGCACGACGGCTCCGAGCCGTCCCGCTGAAGAAGCTAGTTCGAGTATGGCTGCAATGATGCCAACAAGTTCGCTACAAGCATACGAGATTCTGATGACGAAGCTCAGTGTGGGTCGAGAGAAAAGCCTGAACAAAAAAAAAAGTGCGGGGTTGGAGAGATTCAAGGTGTGGTGGTGGGTTGCAATCAAGAGACGAGAGGATGGTCTGACCGTGAAGTCAAATCGATACGGACGAAAAATTCCCAAAGGCTTGCTGCGATGCACTTTCCGCGTGCGCAACACCGAGTTGAAAGCTTGACCGCACTTTTCAGCCCCCACAGATTTCCGGCAAAAAGCAGACGGACAAGATCGCAATAGCCAGCTTACGTCCATCTCACACGCTTCAAGCTTTGTTAGAGATGATGTTGTCATTAACTAAAAGCATCAAACAAACTCAGGTGCCGCCACTCATTCGTCATCTTCATCCTCATCATCGAGAATCGCCAACCTGCGCTTCTTTGCGACGACACCACTCGAAAAACCGCTGTCTGCATCGACTGTGCCAGGCCCGGTCACCGACTCCTGCGACGGCAACAGCAAGTTGTCCTCCTCCTCATCGCTGTCCGCTAAAAACAGCCGCTTGGTATCCACCCGACGATTCGTACGTTCAATAGCGTCCTGCAGCGGCTGTTTTGTGGTCTTTTTGCTGCGTCTCTGCTTGGCAGCGCGCAGAGCTTGGAGTGCGTTGAGCTTTCCATCGTCCTCTTCTTCCTGCATGTCATCGAGAATTGAACTTGTCGGTGGGGTCTCGCCGTCGTCCATGTCGTCGCCGCGCTCGTCGCTGGAGCTGTCTGCTTCGCCGTTTGGTTGCGGTTGAGTGTTCTCAAGATCTCCGAGGGCGAAAGCGAATTCGTCGTCACTGTCGTTGATAAAGTCTTGCTCGGTTCGTCGATTTTGCTTTCGTGAGCGTTTGGCGGTCGACTTGGATCTCTTCTGGGCTCCGCTGCTGCGAAGCAACCCTCCATCGGCGTCGTCGCCTCCGACCAAACTGCGGTTGGCGCGAACACGGTCAAAGTAGTCACCATCTTCGTCGGAATCGCTCTGGTTGCCGTTCCAGCCATCTGGCAGGTCAGCTGGGTTCAGCACCTCAGCTTCGCCATCTGCTCCCACTCGCAGCTTGCGAATCCGTTGTACAAGCGCGGTGAGCTCTCGACCGTGCGTATCCAGTGGTTCTCGAATGAAGCGCTCGATCGCCTCGATTTTCTCGTCGAGGTGGGTCGGAAGGATCTCCTTGGGTACTGTCCATCTCCAGTTGACCAGCTCGTCATCGTTTGCTTCGAGGCCTACGAGTCGACATAGCAGCTTGAGCTCCGGCAGCAGCGATGCATCCATGCGCAGCTCGTCGTCGCCGCGATATGCCAGCTCGAAAGGCTCGAAGCGTTCGACTGGTGATTCATTTTGCTTTTCCAGCTCGCCGAGCAGCATCCCGCCGCCTTCGGCTGCATCTTCGCCGAGAATAGACGTTGACGACTCGGCCATTCGCTGTGCCTCTTCCTCCTCGTGTCGCACGACAAGCTCTGTACGCATCGCACTGGCCATCTCCAAGGCCGACTTGACCCACAGCACAGCCTGCATCTTCTCCTTCTTGAGCAACAGACCCACCGCAACTCCGATCTGTTCGTCCGGCGTCATACCCGGTCGCACTGCGATCTCAGCCGGCATCTTTGGCGGTTTGGGCTGACGAGGAGGCCGCTTGCCCGTATCGTAGATCGACTGTTCTTCCGGGCTCAACTTGCTGAACTTGCGCAAGATGTAATCCATCAGCTTCTTGAGATTTGGCGCTGACGTGGGCGCACGAGCTTCGAGGATCCTGATCGCATCGCCGCTGATCACCTTTCGCAGCGCTGCACGGTGACCCGAGAGGAAGAACTGTCGATAGTCGTTCGCTTTGATCGCCACTCGGTGCATCACGGTCACCAGCTTGTTGAGTTGGTCCTCCATATCGCTATAGTCCTGCCAGCGTGATAGGTAATCGATGCACGCCTTTGCAAGCTGCTTGGTGGCGAGCTTGCGTTGGAAGTCGGCGAAGCGGAACTCGCGCTCCGTTCGTGTCTCTTGAAGCTGCTCCTTGATCTGCCTTGCTTCATCTTCGGCCGCGTCCAGATCGCCGTCTTGTCGAGATCGGCGTACTTGCTTCTTGGCTTGCACGTACATATGGTCGCGATTGAACGCGTAGCGCTCGAGCATCTTGGGCATGACGTAGGCAAAGGTGATGATGGTGTCGAGAAAGGCGAAGCTCTGGGAAGTGTAGGAGCGCACAATGGCGTGACAAGCGTCGAGCGTCTCGCTCATATAGTAGAACTCGGCCTGTAGACCCTCGGCGACGTCTCTTTCGCTTTCCTTTTTGCTGCTAGCAAGCTCGTCGACGAGTCGAAGTAGTACGATCCAGAGCTGGACAGAGGCGACAAACTCGAGCCATGCTTTCGACTCTTGTGCCTGGATCGTACGGACAAGCACCATTCGGAAAGCCCACGGCTCGAGCCATTGACTGACGAGCTCGAACGGCCATTCTTCCTCGATCTCCTCCGACGGCTGCGGCGGTTCGCTTTGTGCGTTTTCTGTATGTTCATGGTGCGGTTCGAGGAGAGCAAGGGTGTCTTGAGTTGGAGCTGGCTCGCTCGGTGCGGTTGTCTTGGCGGCGGCCTTTCGACGACTCGCAGCTGCGGCGCGACGTGAAAGGAAGTACTCGAGGAAGAAAGCTCCTAACTGCATGATACGGATTCGCGCCACGTCCAAGTCACCGAGCTTGTCTCGCTCTGATCGGATGTCTTTGAGGATTGACTTGGCGAGAGGCTCGAAGCCGGACTGGACAAACGTGTCGGCCCATTCTTGCAGGACGACAGCAGCTTCTGCTGTCCAGTCGGATTTGAGTTTTGGCGCGCCTCTCTCTTGCGCATCCTTGCGTCGCTGAGCACGACGTTTGCCTTTGTGCATGGCTTCGTCCGCGAGCTGTGCAACCGACTTGATCAGAGCAGATTGGTTTCGAGCAACGCGACGCTCGCCATCAGGACCGACAAAGTTGATGGTGGTACCGAAGCGCGAGTGACGCGTCGGCATCTTGCTCGTCGCTGATGCACGTTTCATCTTTGCTTCTGTTGCTAGACTCTCTGCCAGGGCGGAGCTTGGTCTGGAGGGATGTGTGGTCGTTCTTGATGTGGAACCTTCTGCGTGAGCGCCGCTACCGTTCGAGATCGTGTCGGGCGATGGTCGAGACACAGAGTTAGGAGCAACCTCGGCAATCTCCTTGACTTTCGTGCCGACAAAGAGGTGAAAGATGCATTCGGATGCGATGGCATTCCATGCGTTGAAGTGGGGCGTCTCTGCGCTGCTAGCGAGCATGAGCAGTGTATCGAGGATGTGATGCTTGTGCATAGACAGGACGAGTTTGCTTTGCAAGTTAGCGTTGGAAAGCTGCGCTACGCTGCTGAGACTGGTCGTGACGGGATCCCGAATGGCAAGCAAGTTGCGGAACAAGTGCAGACACATTCCGATGATACCGGTGACGAGACTCGACCTCTGGTGTTGTTTTGTGGCTAGATTGGGCAGCAAGAGGTAGCGCATGACGACACCGAGCACATCGTGTTGTTTGTCGAGAGACTGACAACGAAGGATGACGGATTTGTAGGTGATCAAGTTTTGGTCGAGTTTGGTGATCTCGCGAAGTTCATCAGATTCGAAGCCTTGCTTCTCCTGCTCGCGCAGCTCTGCGACGCCATCAAAGGGCCAAGTCATGGCGGTGAGCAGATCTGTACATGCCAGCGCGATGGCATCGCCTTCTCTTCCCTGTCCAGCGCTCTCTAACAGAGCAGGAACGATGAAGTTTTCGAGCACTTCGTTGTCGGCAAAGGCACGTGCTACCTTTCTGGTCGGATCGTCGTCGTCCAACTTCCAGAGCTTGCGAAGCGATCGCAAAGCACCCAAAGCCCGTGGTCCGCGCTTCCATCGCGTATAAACTTTGTCGTCTTCTTGGTTCTCTGCCTCATCCCCATAGTCATACTGGCCGATCTGCATGCAAAGATCTCGGGCAGCATCGCGGATCTCTTCCTTGTCCGGCGCGTTTGCCTCGTCGTCGTAATCGTTGCTTGGATCGCCGCGATCATTGTCATAGTCATCTTCGCTGAGATCCGTGACGAATCCATCGTCGCCTTGGAGGTCGTCAGAATAATATTCGTTTTCGTCTGCCATCTTCAAGGATGTTGCCAGGATCCTTGGCTTGGTTGTCGACTGTGGCCGGGTCGAATCCTGACGATGCGATGAGTACGAAAGAAGCAAGTGCTTTCCGATGGCGTCTGAAAGTGTGCGTATGTGTGTGTATGTAAGTGATGCGAAAGTGAGAGCTTCCTGGAACGTTGCTTTGAGCTCAGCCGTGAGAAGGTGAGGAGAATCGAAAACCCTTTCTGGAAAGTCGCAGAGCTGCAGCTTGAATCCAACACCAACTCACTCAACGCGGCGCGCTCTGGAACGCGTCGCCACCGTTTTTGTGTACAAGCTCCTTCCTAACAGACACGGGGATTTTTCTGGGCCGTGGCTAAGGGTCGCGAGCTTTGCCTTTGCCCTTGCCTTTGGGATCTGCACCTGTCTGTGATGGCGGCCGCTCGACAGACGTCTCTGAGGCTGTGGAAGCTCCAAGGCTGCGTCGAATAGCAGCTTTGTGCCTCGGAGTCATCCAAGGAGCAATGTCTGATTTGGCACGTTTGGAAGGAGTAGGAGCAGTTTGCTCCTCACGAGGCGCTGGGTGCTCGGGTTCAGCTGCGTCGTGAGGAAGCTCCTTCTCCCTTGGGATCTCGGCAAAATCCTTGATGGCAAAGGCACTACCCTGAGCCGTCTTATGAGCACTATCGTCGTCGCTGTGTGGAGGTTCCATAATTTCAGAACCATGAGCGGGCTTGGGAGGCTCGGAAGCAGATCTCTTCTTTGATTCCCGGGCTGAGCTACCGACGGCCGCTACGTCTGACTTTTGAACGGAGGAAGCCCCTTCTATAACTATTGGCTGGCGGCTCTGCTCCCTCAGCGCCTCAAACTCAATCTCGAATGCTCGATATGAGTCGGTATCACCCAGGAACAGTGGTCGAGCTGGGGCCGATCCGGAGCGCCTAGTCTCTGGTTGCAGTGCCGAGTGCGGTTCTAACGGGTTCAAAAACAAGGGCTCTGAAGCGGCTAGCCGCCTGTCAGAGCTCCTTCTCCTTGGATTCGATTGGCTGCTCATGACCATGTACGTTTTGAAAGCTGCTCAGAGGTGATGAATCTCACGGATCGTATAAGATGGTGGTAGGAAGCAAGAGAGCGAAAACGTATCGATTGACCAACGAGTTTCGAGCAGAGTCAGCGACTCAGAGTTTGAGAGCAAGGGGATGGACGCCCTCTTCGAAGCTGGACCGCCCGTTCGCTCTGAGCTTTCAAGCAGATGAGTCAGCAGTCGCTTTTCCTTGGCACATCGGAAGAAACCGAATGCGCTTCAATCTGCCTCAGCAGACGGCAGAGGCTGCGGAGGTCCCGACGGGGTCAACCGTCGTTTTTCAATCACGAACCCACGCCACCTCAAGCCACCGTATGAGCGACCGAGAAGACCGACAACTTGACCGATCTGCTTGCTGTCACCCTCAACTTCGCTCCCATGCCTCACAAGCGAGGAAGCATCTGGTTGATCGTTTGAAAGAACTGAACGAGGCTCCTGCTCAGGCATGAAAGCCTGAGGCGCTTTTGAGGTGTCAGATGCCAAGAAGGAGCGGACATTTGGAGCCACAAGATTGGCAGAACGGAGACTTCCGATGATCGAGAGTTGAGGTAAGGTCACGACAAGGTTTGGATTTCTTCTTGACGTGGCTGCAACAAGGCACAGGCGAGATGGGCTTGCATACAAAATTTCAGATTCGATCTTGTCGGATACGCCGACGCAGAGCTCCAGAAGCTGCTCCAGAATCACTTTGCTTCAGTGTCATGCAGTGACATGGAGGACATTCTGCATCTCTGATGATGTAGAAAAGGCGTTTCAATTGCAGTACTGATTGTATAACTTACTGTGTGTCTGTGTCCCTGGAGCAGCTTCTGGCCGTCAAGGGACTTTGTGTTCTTTACTTCCCGTCCGCGCCACGCGAGGGGTTCAAAATTTTCCGGCGCCCCGCTTTTTTCTTTCTCTCTCTTTTTGCCCTTTGGCGTTTCGAGTCTTCTTTTTCGCTGGTCGAGTTGACCAACTCACGACTCTGAGTCTGATCAAGAGAATGCTGACAGACTGTGCATGATCAAAGCATCGTAAGTTTGAGTGAAGAGGCGATGGCCGAATGCATTACATTCCCGTACGATGTTGAGGCTAGCCTGCATAGGCTCAATGCGTGGTCCCACAACTTTACACTGTTTGTTCATGACTATGGCATGGAATCGACCTCGACGTCGGATTCGCGTGCCGGGGGAGATGAGGACCTCGAACCGAGCAGCAACACAACGCCACGACGCCATTACAGTCAGAGGCAAGGTCCTCCAGGGGGCGAGCAGTTGACTCGACCAGCAGCCTAGTTCCTATTGATGGCGCTGCTGCTGCATCCATCGAAACAACTTTTTTGGGAGAATGGGGTTTGCAATACAAAAAAAGGAGTTTTGTAATTCACCGGCCGCTCGAATACTCGCCCACTTTGAATTCGCCTGCTTTTCCGCCGCCGATGAAATTGGGAAAAAGAGAAACCCAAAAAATGCGGGGTTGATGCGGCGCGGAATAGCCGACGAATCACTTTGAAGCGAAGCGAGGGCTTGGAATCGTTCCGTGAACTCCAGAGTGTCAGAATAATGAGGTGGTGGATGAGAGAAAGAACACAACAAAAGAGGGGTCAGTAAACTTGCAAAGCGAACGTCGACCGACGGATGCATTCCAGCCTCAGCCCCTGCCAAGGAATCACAGTGGGCAAGTGCTCGAATTCGACTCCCTCTGAATTGTCTCCCCCATTCGGTAATTTACTGCACCAGTACAGTATTTCCTCTGATCGCCTTCCCCGCATTTTTTTTTTTTCTTTTCTTTTTTTTTTTTTTTTTTTTTTGACTCCTCTGCCTCTTCCTCAGTCGTCGGTCGTATTTTGTGTCGCTGCAGAACAACACAGCCCGAAAACCCTCTCTGTCCTCGGATGAACCTTGAGAGACGCTCTGCTCTCTGCGTTTTGTCAGTCTGTTCAGCAGTCGAAACGAGGCGCTTCATTATTGGCTTCAGGGTGGATCTGGGCCGACCGGAAGCCATCCGCCGCGTGCTGTAACTTATTGCACTCTCTCATTCTGGCTTGCGACTTTTTCTTGTCGGGCGTGTGGGTCCAACCGAGTGCTCTCCGCTCTGGGCTCTGCTTAGGCCTGCATCAGAGCCTGCATCGAGCCTCGTTCGTTGTTCGCTCGCTCTCTCCTCAAACCCTGAACGAACGTCGCATCAGCAAACAGCTACAGCAGCGACTCTGTATTCCAGACCTTTGCAACCTCGACCCTCTTCCCCTCATCGTCGGCGCGCCACTCAATCCTCAAGTCTCATTCCCCACCAACCAAACAACCAGCCAAGCGCACACATCCCCTCCATTGGTCCATGTGCCATCGCGCCATTCATTCCTTCAAGCCATTCACTAACTTAAGCCACCCATTCTCACGCACGCACACGCACACGCAAAGCGATCATTTGCCGCTGCCACCAAGCCTGCTTGCCTCTTCGACAACGTCCATCTCTTTTTGATACACCATCTCTTCGATAGTCAAAGCTCTTCCCATCGACGACCCGACGTTCTGCTCCTAGCCGTGTCCGGCTCTGACACGCTACCGGCTCAGCTCATTTCGCCCGCAAACCTCATCTACGATCCTCGTTTATCCGTTCATATCACACGAATCGCTCAACTCCGTCAAGAGCCACATCAACAACCCACCTACCCTCACTTTGAGCATCTTCGATCCTCGCAAGCCCGTACAAGACTCTGTGCTCGCCCCGTCATCCGTGCTGCTGTGCGTCGCATCCATCCGGCCGTCGACCTTGCTCAAATCCTGTTTACCCATCTTCATTTCGGTCTTGGTCCTCCGTGACGCAAACCCCACCTTTGCACATCCAATCTCAACATTCGGACAGCTTCTCGATCGCTGCCAAACGGTCCAATCTACCGAGCACGCATTCACTTAGCGAATTCCGCTTCCACCGTTGCCCACGTCTACTCTATCGGCTCAAGGTCGGTGACACCGGCAAATGCCCGCATCCGTAGAGGTGGCAGGGCCTCAGAGCATCGATATCATGATGCCCAAGAAGCGTCAGCAAGGATTCGATCCAGGTGCCATCGGCAGTGTCTCTGCTGCCGGTACCGGCCCGACCACGAGCTCCGCTTCCAACATGGCCTCACAATCCGCTCACTCCACTCACTCTACCGGTGCAGCCCTGGGCGGCAACAGCAGCAGCTTCTTCGGCCCTTTTGGCTCAAACGGTCTTCCTAGTAGCTTCATCGACACCGACATCCTTCTTAACGACGACCTCTGGAATCAGTTCTCTCCAGCTACCACCAACAACTCTTCCAACGGCACCGATTCCACAAGTCAGCAACAGACAGCCAGACTCGACATCAATCCAAAGACAGAGAGTCCCTCTGATCACGCTTTTGGCGAGTCTTACGTCAACATCCCTCACTCGAGCTCGATCGACATGTTTGGTCTCCAGTCGCGCACCTTTGGCTCGATGCGACCCGCACACGATGCTCTGAGCCGTCTGAGCAAGGACGCTTCTTCCATGGACGACGGCGACTCTCCCGATGGCTCCAACGGCGAGACCGCCTCAACCATAGCTACCAGCGTCATCTCGCCCAGCTCCGTGGGAACAACAGTCGGAAGTCTTCCCAAAGGCACCGGAAGCCGTCATCACCGCTCGACTAGCAATGCTTCCTCGACCAACCGGTCCAAGACGGCTCGCAGCTTGAGTCGAAGTCGCACTCGTGTGGCAGCTAGTGCCTCCGAACGACGGGCTGCCGCTGACCGCTCTCCTTCCGTCGAAAGGGGCGGTGTCGGAAAGGCGCCATCCTCACGATCTCGAGTCGGTCGCAGAGCAACTGTAGGACCTGCTGCACTCGCTGGTAACCTGCAATCCAATGCACATCCTCCAGCTCCTACGCGCTCATCCTCGACCACCGCTGCTAGCAACTTTTCCATGGGTCTATCCTCTAGCTTCCAGGCCCAGACTCATCGATGGAGTCTCTTTGGAACTCCAGATGCTTCCAACAGCACCAATCTGCATCTCAACTTTCATCGACCCTCTTGGAATGGGCAAGGTCAGCCAGGCACGACCTCAGCCTCTTCTTCCTTACCGACGCCGTTCAACTTCCACGCTAGCATGGCTCACTTGAACCTCCAGAGTCCTTCGATCTCTACCAACATACACAACCTTCCCAACAGACTTCCCGAAGATGGCAACTCCAATCACACCTTCAATCCTTTCCTGTTCCCACCGTACACACAGCCCGCTCACCACTCTCCTGCGATGATGGATCATCTGGCCCAACCAACGTCTGACCTTCAAGCACAGAGCGGTTTTCAGCTATCTGAACGTTCGAGCGGAACACCGGAAACGAACGAGGCGAAGGTAACTACCGCGACCAAGCCTCGACGAGCTAGCAAGGCAGCCTCACAAGCTTCGAGGGAGAATCTTGCAAAGGAGATCAAGCAGGAAGCCTCGAAGGTCGATCTCAAGAAAGTCAGCTCCGAGGAGCCGCAGCACGGCGAGGAAGATGACGACGACGATGGCGGCGACGATGACGATGAGCAACCTTCTGGTGCTGGTGGTGGTAAGAGCGAAGCAGAAGCCAAGAGACTAGCTGAGAAGCGTCGCAAGCGTCGCGAGTCACACAATGCCGTCGAGCGCCGAAGGAGAGACAACATCAACGAGAAGATCACCGAGCTGGCTACGTTGCTGCCCGAGGCGATGCTTCTCGACGCCATCGCTACCTCGACGCAAGGCGGCAACAGCGGAACGTTCGCGCCTGCACTGGCTGCCAAGGCTGCCCTCGCAGCGGCAGCAGCGGCAGCAGCGAAAGGCGAGACCATGCCGGACAACTCTGAAGGCCAAACCAATCATCCCAAATCATCGACAGAGGCCTATGCTGCTGCGCTTGCCCCAGTGCACGCCAACAGCGCAGCCTTGGCAGCAGCTCAAGCCAAGCCGAACAAGGGCATCATTTTGCGGAAGAGTGTTGAATACATCAGGCACTTGCAGCAGTTCCTCGACATGCAGATGGGTCGGATTGGTTTCCTCGAGGCAGAGCTTGCGCGATCCCATCAAGCACTCGCTGCATCAGGAATGCAGGCACCTCCCACCACGGATCCGCAGCAAGGTCTCGGCATGATGCACGCCTTCTTCAACCAGGCTGACAACGCCAATGGCGGCGCTGGTGGCATGTTTGGTGATCAAACGCAGCAGCAGCAGCAGCATGAACAGCAACATCATCAGCATGGACAGCAACTCCACCAGCAGCCTCTGCAAGATTTCAGTGCCATGAATTTGCTCAGCCTAGGCATGCCGATGAACCAAACGAACCAAGCGCAGCCCCAACAGCAACAGCAACAGCAAACCATGTCGATGCATCACGGCAGCCTTGGCATCCCGCATTCAGGCTCAGGCACACACAATGCGATCAACAGTGCGCCCGCACTCGCTGCGTGGCTGGAAGGCTTCGATCAGCGCACCGGACTTCCACGACGCTCGTCAGTCGACCCGATCGAAGAGGAAGAGCACGAGAGCGGTCAAGAAGACAAAGAGCTCAGCCGACGTAATCACAGTCAGAGCTCACGGCACACGCACGACGGTGGGCACGACGAGCACTGGCGTGGACGTTCGCGACACAAGATCAGCCGTGGTCGAGCGCAGGTACAGGAGGGAAGCTGGCCTGAATTGCATGCCTCGGAAGCTCAGTCTCCGATGCAGTTGGTGAGTGGAGAGGAAGGTGTGCCGCCAGCGTCGTTTGCGGATATTGGTGAGATGAAGCTCGATCTGTAGAGCGAGCGTAGCAAGAAAAGGTGAAGAAGCGTGTTGTATTTGTATTTCGGTGCGTTGTTGTGTTAATCGAGGTTTCGTCAGTCAATGTGTTGTTGAGTGTTGGAGCTCGGTGTAGAGTATGCTTGTCTTGAGAAGCTTCTTGAGTGAGTTGAGGTGGACTTTGAGGTTGGCGGAGTAACTTAGGCAAAGGTTGAACTGTGACCCGATTTCTCCACAATCGGAAACGCGTTTTGGTGTAAGTCGCACGAGCCAAACGAGTCGCATTCCTTGCATCACAACCATCATCAGCTTGGTCTTTGCACAGCTTGGGACAGCTTTCTTTCGACGCATTGCACGCAACAGCGCCTCACGAATCAACGTAAATACGTCGTCATATGCCGAACGAAAGATCGCATCACAATGACATCCGAAGCACGCACATCCTTCAACCTCAAAGTCTTACGTCGGCACGACCCATCGATCGTCGAAATCGTCTCCACCGCCTCCTTCGTCGTTCTCTACAACTACAACAATGGCGAATGGACCAAAACCGGCGTTGAAGGACCTCTGTTCCTCTTCCGACGTCGTCTTCCGCCTTACAACGGATTCTTTCTGATGAACCGTAACGGAGTCGAAAACTTCAGCGCCGACATTACTCCAGATGACGACCTCGAGATCACACCAGAGTTTATCATCTACAGACCGGAGAAGAATGGCGATAACGAGGTGTATGGTATATGGGTTTTCGAGCCGAATCAGAGGATGGCGGTAGGGGATAAGCTGTTAAAGTTGCAAAAGATGGATGAGATGCCGAGTGAGGAGGTGGTGAGAGAGGCGGTACGGGCGAGTGGTAGTGAGGTTGTGGAGATGGGTGGGGAGGTGAAGCAGAATGCTCCAGGAGGGGCGGCACCGCAGAAGAAGGAACGGGCGGAGGCGGAGGGCAAGGAGGGGAAAGCAGGGAAGGGAAAGCCGAATGGGGGAAAGCCGAAGAAGGGTGCGAAGCAGACAGCGGCGGGATCAGCAGCAGTAGGAGAAAGGAGCAGTGATGAACAACCGAGTAGGAATGGAATCCCAGAGCCAAACGCAGAGGGTGAGGCGGGCACCCAAATCAACCTCGATGATCTGTTCGGTAGCGCTGCACCGGCATCAGCACAGCCAACAGTCGAACCAACAGATATGCAACAAAGCTCTGCAGAGCAACCTGCGTCGAATGGCACATCCCTCCTCGACTCGCTCTTCCAAAAAGCATCGCTCGACTCTGCACCTTCTTCCTCCACCCCAGACGCTGCCAAAAGTGCAACTGACAACCACTCGCAGAACCTTTTGGCGCGACTAGGCGGATCCTCGGCATCTTCATCGTCATCATCAGTCCTTGCTGATACACAGACCAACTCCATCGATTCGGCTCCCACACAGGCCAAGCCTACAACAGCAGAACCACCAGCACCTGCAGGCGCACCCAAGATGTCCGACCTGATCGAACAGGGTATCCGCGATCGAATTGGGTTAGGCGACGACAACAAGCCGCTTTCAAGACGAGAGTTTGTCACGGAGCTACTCAGTATGGTTCATGTAAGTTTTTGAGTGAAGAGGCGCGCCAAGGTGGCAGAATGGTGTTGCTGACCTTTCCTTTGATATAAACAGACGAATCCGGAGTTTGTCACGGAGCTGTACGAGTCGTATGTTTCGAGAGTCTCGTAGCCTGAACATAGGCGGTGCGAGGATGTACCAGCCGAATTCGGTGGACACGCTCACTCAAGCTTCAGAACGGCTGTAGAAGCACCCTTGTAGGGAAGGTACAAATACATTTTTAACTGCATCCAAAACAGCATCAATGCAAACGGTTTTTTTTTTTTCAACTGCGTCTCGTCGTCCGTGTAGATCTCGTGGCTAACGTTTGTGAAGGCTGACCTTTCGCCTGCGCCGCACCTTTTGCCGACGACTGGGAAGAGTCCGGTTTGACTTCTGCGTCCGGTGTTGGTTGTGGTTCTGCTCCCGCCCCCTGTTCAGCAGCGGCGGCAGCAGGGCAGGGGCGGTGGAGGTGTCCGCAAGCTGCTCAGTGCTGTTCAGCGGCGGTGTAGCGGGTATGTGTGCGAGAGGTGATGCTTGTCGGTCTTGTGGTTGTAAAGGTTCGGAGTTTGGGTTTTGAACAAGCCCGTCGATGAGCATGCTGTACCTGCGAATCTCGGCTTCGGCTTTGATCAACCGATCGCTCAACTCGATGGTTAGCGCTCGGGTTTTTTCCATCTTGCTGATCAGTTCTTGGGTATCTGTACCCACCCCTGCTGCAGCTGAATTTGTGCCCATCTGTATTGAACTTCGATCCTTCTTTGCCTCCGCATTCTCCTCTGACGACTCGATTTGACGGGTATAATTCGACCCCAATTGATACGTATACACCGCACCGACTTCGAGAGAGAAACAATCGCGAAGATCGTCCAAATCTCTCGGTGTAGTACGGTAGTTTCGACCTACGGTAGAGTTGCATCCTGCACAACGCAAGCGCGCGAAGGTGGAACCGATGTCCTTTCCGGGCTCTGTAGACGTCTCGTAGGAGCTATCCTGAAGCACGACTTCGGTTACTTCGGACAAGATGACGTAACCTAGGTCGGGATCAGTAGCGACAAATGCGAACGAGTCGCCCAAGAGACGGAAACATGCGCGGCACTGAAAGGTCAAGGGGTTGGGTGGAGCATCGTCGGTCTCTTCCGGTTGAGCGTAGTACACTTGATTATCGGTTGGTGGAGCAGCGGTCGATGCTGTTGATGCACCCCGACCTCGTCCTCGTCCACGACTGCCACGTCCTCCTCTACTGCCTCTCCCTCGTGCGCGTGTTGCGGTTCCCCGTGCACCTGCAGTGGTAGAAGTGCTCTTAGGAGGTGCCATTTCCTCATCGTCTTCTACACCAGAGCTCAAGTAAGTCGTATTGCCATTGATACCGTTTGTTGCGCCCGACGTTGTGGCTGTAGGATATGCTGCGGCGCCGGGACGGGTCATAGATGTTCCGGGTACGTTGTCGTAGTAAGCGTTGCCATTGTTGGTTGCAGCGGAGGGTACGGCGTCGAAGTCGTCCGATTGTCGGGGTCGTTTTGATGTCGGCGCCATCATTGTGTGCTGCGCTGCGCTGGAGGGGAAAAGGGATGAAGCAAGAATGGTTCAGGACTTGTGGAGAGAGAAAGCCGCATGTCAAGCAGCGAGACGCGTTCGACACCTGACAAAGAGGTGCAGCTGCAAGAAATACTGTACTTGGAGGTGTTGGTCTGATGCTTGCTCATCGGTCGATTGCTAAAAATCAGATCCCCGATTCACCATAAGGACAGTCTAACATCTTTGGGCTGTAAAAAGGCTGACCGAATCCGTGGAAGCGCTGAGAAGGCTTTTCGACTTTTGTTTGGATTTTCGCTCGGCAATTCTCTTCGAAGGGCTCTCTCGATTCTGCGCACGGACTGCAGAGAAGAGCGATAAGAGTGCAGTCTGATCCCAAAACGCTTTATTTAGTTCGGCAACTCGTTCGGCGTCTCCTGCGCCGCACCGCATCTGCGCAAAGACCAGCGCAAAGATATCGTGCCTTGCCTTGACCTTGAGACACCCTCTTCTTTCCACCATCACCATCATCATCTCAACCAAAAATCCTCACAAAAATGGTAAGCAAGCATCCGATGGTCTCTATCACGCTCCCGGCTTTGCGAGCAGCCGCTTTGCGTCCCAACGTCATGCTTCCCACTGCGGCTACTAGAGGACTCACCACCTCTGCTTGCTTGCGTTTCTCTGCCCGTCCCTGCTCCTCGCAATCTTTCGCTCGATCTATGCCCATCGTTGGGTTGTTGAACGGTGTTCCGTCGGCGATGGCTGCTGCTGCTGCTGCTGCTGCTGCGCGCACACGAACTTTCGCCACATCTTCGGTCACAAAGGCTATCTCTGAAGGCGAACAGATCCCCAACACCACTTTCATGTACGTTCCCTGGGCTCCCGAGCTCGCGGACGGCACTGCTTGTGGTGCTCCTACGAAGGTCCAGACGCACGAGGCTTTCAAGGGCAAGAAGGTCGTTATTGTTGCCGTGCCTGGTGCTTATACTCGTAAGTTTTTAGCCTTTACCTCACTCACCTTCTCGCTCGCTTCAATACCTTCACTAACACCTAACCTTCTCTCTTGTTCCCCCTCCGCTTGCGTTCCGTAGCCACCTGCCACGTCAACCACATCCCTCCCTACATCAAGCAAATCGACTCCTTCAAGTCCAAGGGCGTCGACCAGGTCATCGTCCTCGCCCAGAACGACCCCTTCGTCATGTCCGCCTGGGGCGTCCAGAACAAGGCCGAGGACAAGGTCATCTTTGCTACCGATCTCAACTTGGAGTTCTCCAAGGGTGTCGGTTCCACCGCCGATCTCAGCGCTATGGGCTTCGGCCAGCGTACGGGACGTTATGCGTTGATTGTCGATGACTTGAAGGTCGTCGATTTCAGCAGCGAGCCTAACCCGGGTGCGGTCGAGGTGTCCGGTGCTGATCATGTGTTGGCTAAGCTCTAAGGGACTCTTGTAGAGTCTCGGTTTCCAGTCACAAGTGAAGACTTGAGGCGAAATCAAGTGTCAACTACCAAATGTCATCCATGTCAAAACGTCTTCTGATTGTCGGTGAGCGCCCCTGCTACACACTGAAGCCTGAACCACACAAAGCCCGACTGCGGAACCCCCATCTATTGAAATGTGAAACTCGACCCTTACAAAAGAAACCTTTGTCAGCGTAACCCCCGCACCTACCTTCAACGCGGAGAACACCTGGGCGGACTGCTCGGTTTCGAACTCTCCAACATGGCCCTGATCGTCTGACTGCCCGCAAACACCACGCAGACGATGCCAAACATCAGCATGGCGTAGTTCAACGCCTTTGTCGCACCCCTCGTCGCATTCGCCTTGAGATGCAACAGCGGCGGATAGATAAAGCAAAGCGGAACACACGCCACCGATCCAATCAGACTGACAAACTTGTCCAAATCATTCGCTCCCGCCCACGCTGCCAAACAGCTCACCGCCACCACGGCAAACCTGAACAGATTCTTCTCCGTCTTGACCTTCCAGTTGTACTTGCCGCTCTTGGTGAAAATCCCCTTCTCCAACACCGCCAGCGCCGGGAACAGTTGCAACGGAGTCGACAGCAGGATCGCAATACTGTACAGGAACTGCATCGCCTGCACGAACCTCGAAGTCTGCGGCAAGTTGGTAATCACCACCGTCTGAATCTCCGATCCAAACGCCATGTACGACAATGCTCCAGCCGAAGCAAACAACACCATCACCCCCACCATCACCCCCGTCAACGCCCTCGGGAACTTCTCAGGCTCCTTCATCGACTCGGTAATCGGAATCACCAACCCAATCCCTTCAAAAGTAAATACAGCCGTACCGATAAACAGCGGGAAATCCTTACTGTTAAACATGACCACATCCGCCAACCCTTCCTTCGCGACTTTGCCAATCTCGTACTGGAACAGATAGACGATGCCAAACAGGATGAAAACATCCGCGATCAACGCCGTGGTCGACAGCTTGGCAATCCTGCGGATGAGCGACAAAGGCAAAAACACAGCCATCTGACCCAAGATCAGCATCCAGACAGGTACCAACGTCTTGCACTGCGTAACAGCCAACACGAAAGCCTGCATGTTTTGCGCTACAAACACGGTGTAAGCAGCAACAAAGCCGAGCTGGGAAAGCACGATCGACGCGAGAATGGCCAGTCGCATTCGGGGACCGTAGAGGATTCCACCCATGTCACCGAACGAGCCGGGGCAGTTGAGGTTGGTCTTGACCAGCAGCAGGAACGAGACGAGCGAGATGATGGCAACAGCGCAAAGCGTGATGGTGGAAAACAGCAAACCACCGTTGTAGAACGCTTTGCCGAGAAAGAGCACTCCGGTGCCGACAAAGGACTTGAGCAGCATCATGACAGCGTCCAACACGGTGGCTTCACCACGACGTCGTTCCTTGCTAGCCTTGCGCATACGGGCTTGGGTGTCGTTTCGCTGCAGACCTCTGCGACGACGAAGCAGCCCCGAGTTCTCGGTATCGCCATTACCAGCTGCTCGACTGGTGCCTGGAATAGCACGTGCGTCGTCGTCATCGTAGTCTGTATCGTCGCCGTCGTCATCATCATCATCGTCCTCCTCCTCCTCGAGGAACTCTCCGGCAAAGTGGCCGTACAAGCTGAGGAAGTCGATAAAGCTGCGAAGCGCCCTTGGCGGAGCACGACCCTGCTGTTCGGCCTGATTGATGACAAAGAAGCGGCGGAATCCTCCTGGCTCCTTGATTCCCTGCACGTCGAGCTCCGGGTCGATGGTAGAGGTGCGAGGCATGTGCAAACTCTCGCTACGGGTACGTTTAGCCGAGACTCTACGGTTCTTGTGAGCCCATCGGTAGACGTCGTCGGTGATAGCTCCACCTTGCATCTGATGGGGACCCATGTAGCTCTCTTCTACGTCCTCAAACTGGATCTCGGAGGGAGACTCGGTGGTGCCATCCGTAGCTGCACCAGGGTTAGGAGTCGACGAGCTGTGAGCATCTCCATTTGAAAAGCTCTCCTCCGTGTGTTCGGAAGATGGGATCGAGGTGGCCGAGATCGAATCGCGATTGGCGTCAGGACGAACGAGGTGCCTCTCGATGATGCGAGCTTTCCGCTCGTCGGAGAAGGGCAGAGATTCGAGGTTGTCGAGGTTGCTAGGCGTCGAGTGGCCCGAATCGACGTTGGGTGGGGCCAGCGAAGCGCTGTCACGAGAAGGAGGTTCGAAAGAGATGGTCCTCTGGAAGGAGCTGGGGAAGTTGGACGAGTCGTGACGCTGCTGTTGCGAAGACGAGTAGAGGTTGAGCGGTTCAGCTGAAGGAGAGCCGATGCGAGGAGGAATGTTGGGCAGCGAGGGCGAGGCGTGACCCAAGCCATCACCGAAAGCTCGCGCGGGTGACCTGATGGGGGTCGAGGACGACGAGTCGTCTGTAGCTCCTTGACGCGGAGAGGGAATGGCCCTCGTCTTGCCATTGGTGATGGAATTGTTTGGCGTCGACATGTCTGCAGGAGCAGGAGCAGGAGCAGGTGGTGAAAAGAATGTCGTCTGTCTGCTTTGGAACAGCTTGAACTGAGCAGATATGCAGTTGTAGTGACAGTGAGGGTAACAGAGTCTCTATACAACGAGCTCACGAGTCGATGCGATCGAAAGCGGGTTATCGGATCGGACAACCCGACTGAGCGTGGTGGGAGTAAAGAGAGAGAAAGCCACACCGACGGGTCAGTGTGTGTGGTCTCGTGTTGGATTTGAGTTGCAAAAGTGTACAGTAAGCGCCGCATTCAAATTGGTTGATGCAGATGCCCGCTGCGCGCTCTCTCCCGCTCAGCGTTCTTTTCGCCCGCCGACACATCCGAAACTCGAAACGGGCCTGCCGAAGGGAAGAGGCAACGTGCCTAAGATTTCCCACCACATGTTCACTGCACCGCACAACCCCACCTTGACTTTGATACACTTTGTCATATCACAGTGTGTGCAATGTCTTTAGCGACACAATAAAAGTTGGGCTGCACGTTGAGTCGGTGCCTGTTCGTGGTTTGATGGACTCAGGGTCAAGGGCATGACCTCGCTTTGCGGTCCGAGGCTGCAGATGATGATACGCTGCAGCCGCCTCCCGCGTATGTCTCATTTTTTTATTTTTTTTTATTTTTATTTTT
Source organism: Anthracocystis panici-leucophaei (assembly GCA_014826065.1). Lineage (NCBI taxonomy): Eukaryota > Fungi > Basidiomycota > Ustilaginomycetes > Ustilaginales > Ustilaginaceae > Anthracocystis > Anthracocystis panici-leucophaei. Next base: position 399,139 of record CP060306.1, on the reverse strand, counting down.
TTCAAGGTTTGTTCTCGTGACCGTCATTTGCGCGAATTTGTTGGTGGGTCGAGGCATAACATTGAGGTTCCATCCAAAATTCGCCGATGGGCTCAGATCAAGCGCGGTGACTCTTCTTGTTGCGAAAGACCCTGGATCTGTGTCTTGCAAGTCAACATCATCCATCGTTGCTCGAACTGCAACTACCACAACCGACATTCGGCTCGTCGTCATGATCTCGTGATCTCGAAAAGAGCTTTTACCTGCCAGCCTGAGCATATACATACACACACGACCGCCATGTCACAAGACGAAGCGCAGCAGCTCATACACAAGCTGCTCCTGCAGGCTTTGGCTCGACGTCTTCCGCAGTCCAAGTGGCTCTCTTTACTCCATCAGCTGGTGCGACGCATCGATACCGCAAACGAGCATGAAGACGCACAAGAGGTTCAGTTTCCTCTCGCAGGCTCATTTGCTGCTGGGTGCCTCGTCAGACACATCCTGTCGCAATCCTTCATCGATCCACTGCTCATCGAATACTTGCAAGCACTCATCTACGGCAGCGCAAGCCGTTCTGGTGTCACACCCGATCAAGGCCCCCTCACAGATGTCATCACTGTCACGCTTCATCTCCTCGCCAATGTTCGGGCTGCAGCGTCCAACGTCCCCGCCATCGAAATGGTTTCGTCCGTCATCGGTCAGGGACTTCTCATGACCTTTCAGGCGCCTGTTTCTTTCCGCGTTTCTACCCCATCCTTCCTCGCCTTGCTGCAGCATCTATTTGCACACACACCCGACCAGCAGGCCGAAGCGGTGGACGAGGGGCAGTCCCCCATCAAGGACGCCACCGATGCACCTGCATCCCTAGCGTTCATCGTCGCCAACCTTCGCCTCCTCGCTCTTGCCGCCGATCCCACCATCGCCTCCCCGCAAAACCTGCTCGCACCACGTGTCGCCATCACCGTCCTCATCAACGTCGGTCAAGCTCTCCTTGCACATTCTATACAGAATTTGTCCGCGGCTCAGACTATAAAGGACCACAAGCTCAAGCCCCATGACACTCTCTTACGCCAAACGAGGTCCATGTCAAAGACATGCGTCTCCGAGATCGAAGCGGTGCTGCAGTCGATGAATCCAACATGGAAGGACGAAATCGCCCTCTTGCGCTCGTTGACCAGTCAGATTGGTGTCATCGAGCAGATCAGCCAGGCACTTGCGGAAACGACCACTTCCAAACTATCAACACGCACACCAAAGAGGAAAGCGGAAACTTTGCAAGACGCACAGCAAAGGGCTACATGGGATCATTTTCTCGATGTCACCACCCTCGCTGCATCCGAGAAACCACCAGTGGAACCCGAGATGGCCTTCCTCATGCACTTGCTCGTAGACCAGCACACTGCCTGGCACACCAAACTGAACGCCGTCAAGACGCTCTTTCTCGCAAGACGCAATGCAGCTCCACCATCATTGACGCTCGAAAAGTCGCTCACCGCTTACTATTTCGAGCTGCTCGTCGCAGCCATTGATGCATGCGCAACCGTCGTCGAGATGCCTCCGGCTTTCAAAGGCGCCCAAGTGTACGTCGCCATCTGGAGACACGCGCTCTGCGGCATGATCCCTGAACTCGTTCTCCAGCTCGAACAGTGGCTCGATGACCGACAAGATCTACCGCTGCGAGGTCAACGACTGGAAGCGCCGCACGTCCGTCTCGAGAGCGCACTCCGAGCTGCTCTGCTCGTCATGGCTAGTCGACTCGATACGTGCGAGAGTGCCGCCAGTCAGGTGCACGCGCAAACCAACCGCATCGGTTCAAGCAATGACGAAGCAGCCGCAGTCAACGCCAACATGATGTCAGACGTACTAGCCATCGACACGCCACCCTCCCAACCTATCAAAGCTTGGCTCCTCCGCGCATGCATAGAGCACTCCCTAGCCCGACCAGAGACGATCGCCGACGAGTTCCCGGACGGCCACAAGCTCGCCTCGGAAGTCCAGACCCTCCCGCAGTCCCTCCGCATGGATGCGCAGCTCGAAGGACTTGCACTGCACACGCTCTTTGAAACGCGTATCTCCACCGACGAGCCTCTGGACTTGCTCGATCGTGTAGCATCCGACCCTGGAACGCACTACAGCTTCGCACGCCAGCTCGTGCTGCAGCTGCAAGGCTGGTTGGAACAGCATGATCTGGAGAGCGTTGCACGGTGGTGTAAAGCGCTGAGTCAAGATGCGTGTGAAGGAGCAGACAGGGGGGCGATGTTGGATACGATCATGATGTACATTGATCCGGTTCAGTTGGTCGATCCACTGGCTAGTGTGCTGGATCGTCAGGATGTGGGACAGACGAGTGATGAGCCGTCGACGCTGTCGGATGTCTTGCTGTTTGTGCAGCTGGTCTGCTGTCGATATTCCATCCCGGCGACTCGCATCTCTCGCTACGCTGTTGCTCAGGACGATCTCGACCCCTCCGTCGCTTCAGCACACCAAGCGCCGCCGTTCCTAGCTACCCACTTGGCAACTTCATCCGCATGCCCGCCTCTTTCAACGCTGTCCGAAGACGAACGCACCCTAGTCTCGCGTTGGATCCACGCGCTTTTCGGAAACGAAGGCATCTCAGATGACCTCATTCAGGCCTCACCTCCTACCACACTTGTCCGTCTTTCTCCCCTTCTGTTCTCCCAGAGCGTCTCTGCATGCCAGTTCGGCCTCATCGATCTGGAAACGCTTCGTGGCGGGCTGAGCTACTTTCTCCAAGACCTTTTGTCGTTTGCTTTACCCAGCGCCCTCGTCTGGTTGCTTTGGGAGATTGTTCGAACGCCATCGCAACCGATTTTGGATTTCTTGTCGCAGTCCGGACTGCAGGCGTCCGTGGTGGACGTGCCTTCGAGCGATGGGATGCTCGCCAATGGGTTGGGTAGGAACGCGACGAGCAAGACGGTGTGTTTGGAAGTGGTAGCGTTGTTGTTGGATAGTGAGGCGTGTCCGGCGAGTGTGAGGGAGGTGGTGGCGGGGGAGTGGGAGCGGTTTGTTAGTGTGGTGGAGGGTGATGCGGGGTTGGGGAAGGGGTGTGAGACGTTTGATTTGGCGTCGTTGAGGGCGAGGATGGAGGGTGTTGGTGTGACTGCGAGACGGCTTAGTCGAGGAGGAGGAGGGTGGATGACGAGTCTTTTGCAGGGATCGAACGTGAGCCGGTTTGTGGGAAAGGGAGATTTGGATGGTGTGATGCGGGAGATGGGAGGAATGAGTGGAGCAGATCAGAAGGCGATAGCTGGATGGTTGGTCTTCTGCGCTCCGTGTGACGCGACATGCATCTTTGACTTTATACAAAACCTAGACTTTGGAACTTTGGACGAAACTTCGATCGAAAGCGTCATCCGCATCATCGCTCTGCTACTGGGTCTAGTTAAAGCGGCTGAAGCTCAACAAGCCAACCCAGTCGCCGAAGAACTTGTCAACCTCGCGAACCAGCGCGATAGCGATGCGGCCGAAAAGCCCGCGGTGGCCGAAGGAGATCTGTTTGACGACGAACCCTCCACACCTCCTCTACCTGGAACAGTGCCCGCCGTGGAGAGCAGTGCGAACAGCGGCGTCGCCTCGATAGCATCGTTGCTCGCGAGTCGAGCTTTTGCCATCACTTCTCGGCAATTGGTGGATATGGTCGTGTTGAAGTTGGTTAGGTTCAAAGCGAGGGGGAGAGACAGGACGAAGTGGGCGGTGGTAGTCGAGGCTGTGGCTGATTGCTTGGTGGAGGATGGAGGGGATGAAGGGGAGGAGGCGGGGGTAAAGAGTGGATTGGGTGGTTGGTTGTCGGTCTTGCAATGAATGGCACCCCATTCGAAGAAGCCAAAAGCGAATCGACGCGACTGTGTGGTGCACCGTCAGAGTGAGCTATCAATGGTGACACCTCTCTTGCTTCCGTTCTCACCGCTCAAAACTCTCAATCTCGAACCATCAAACCATCACCCTATCACGTCACGAGTGTCTGTCTCGAACGACCGATCCGATTACGAATGGTGAAACAAACTTCCATCGCCTTGCCCCCTTTCCCCTCACGCAACCTGATGAATCCGCATGGGAATCGCCAACTCCTCCCAATCCCCCACCGTCACCCTATGCAACTGATCCCGGAAAACATACGTCACCGACAACCACTTTTTCTCACCCATCACTGGATCATGAAAACCCAACAGATTCGACTTTGATCTTCCACCCGGGATGATGAGCTGCGACTTGGTCACCAACGCTTGGAGCGGGATTTTTGCGTCCCATACCGTCTCTTTCGCTCCTTGTGACGTCGATGGTGGAGTGACGTTACTCCACACCTGTTTGGCCTTCTCTGCGGTTGTGTTTGCCGGCAAGTCTTCTTTGCGCCCATACCAAGCCTCGAGCACCACCAATCCCCGCCTCTCCGCTTCCAACCTCGCCTTCTTCTTCGCCGTCTCGAGCAACACTGCCACCGCTTCCACCGCCGCCTCCCTCCTCTCGGCGATCAACTCGGCATTGACACTCCTCAACTCGCCCAGCCTGTTGCGCAACCTTTTCTGCTTGCGCGGTTCCAGATACCCCCAGTGTAACGCGGTATACGCTGCTGCTGGAACCGCCGTAAACAGCACCACTAGGTCGGATCGGAAATTGGGGCTTAGCAAGATCGGAAGTAGAATCTTGTGACCCAACCGATTCACTTTGACCCTCAACGTCACCCCTCCAGGCAGGGCGCAGTTGAGACCGAGCGACAGCCGTACATTTTCGGTCAGACGCCGTTCGGCCGACGTAAACGCACTCAACCCGGAACCAGTACCCAGGTTGAAGCCCGTTCTGACCTTGACACCGGAAAGAACGGACAGCGCATAGTCGAACGACACATTCTGATCGACAGGCGAAACACTCGTCTGAACCGTCCAGCCTTTACCTTTGTCGAGCTGTTTCGTCAACCCAACAGACACTGCTGCAGGTTCCCTCCTCACCATCTGCCCGACATCTTTACCCCACGGTCCGAGTGTATACGTTCCACTGCGGACGCTCGTAAACCCAGTCAAGGTGGATTTGGACGATAACCGCTGCCCATAGGTGAGGTTCAACGTCGGCGGTAAGGCGAGCGTCTGGAGGGTAGACTGCCAGGTGAAAAACGAGTTGGCGTCGACGGTGTATTGGCCCTTGGTCGTGACAATTTGCGGTCGGAGGAAGGACAGCGTAATCTCGGTGAATAGTCGTGGTGACCAGTGGGTTTTCACTGTGCCTACGAGGTTGCCTCCGCCCAAACCGTTGCGGCTGACCATTTGACCCGAAAACGTCGCAGATGTCTGATTTGTCACTTGCGTCTCGAATCCATGCTTACCGATGAGCTGCGTACACCCGACTCGAGCGATTCGGTCTGCAAACGTTACACTCCGCCCAAAGGGCGCAGTGGGGGCGACCATTCCTCCTCCTGCCACCGCTGGGTTTGCATCCTTCGCCTGTCCCACTACCGCCCTCTGCTGCCCCGTTGGCGGTGTCCGCCTGAGTCGGCTCTCCGGAACAAACAAACTACTCGCATCAACATGCGCCGTAAAATCGCCTTTACTCTTGACCAACGCCTCGGCCTCTCTAACCTCCCTTGCCCTCCTCTCCCTCTCCAATTCCTCCCTCATCTCCTCCCTACTCCTCCCCCTTCTCACCACCGACCAACTCGACTTCAACCCTTCCTCACCAAAATAGTCATAGACCGTCCTCTTCTCTGGATCCGAAAGGATCTCGTAGGCTCGTTGAACTTCGCGGAACCGCGATTCTGCTGCTGCTTTGCGTGCGGGATCACCGCTGTGTTTATCGGGATGAAGAATGATCGCAAGAGATCGGTAGGATTCTTTGATGACTTCGGGAGTGGCGTCGAGAGGAACGTTTAGGATGGCGTAGAGGTATTCTTTGTCAGCCGAAGAAGAGGTGGAATGCGAGTCACGGAAAGGTCGACCTCCAAAGAGCGGCTCTTCCGAGCCGATGGAGTGCGGGAAGGTACCTTGAGTGCCGGCGGAAGGGGATTGGGCGTAAATGTCTGATGCTGAGGCGTTTGTGCCATATGTAGAAGATGTCGAAGACGTAGTACGACTGGTCGAAAATGACGCCGTCGAAGAAGTTGCCGTCGACGAGCTAGCACCACTCGAACTAGACCCGGCCGAACTCGACCGCGCAGAACCAGATCGCCCAGGTCGATAAGGAGCATACGGATCATCTTCATCCGGTATCTCTTCCACTGTCGCTCTTGCTGGAGGCGGCATCCTTGAAACTGTTCGTTAAGATGGTCGATGAGAAAGAAGAAGATGCGGACCCTTTCTTGAGCTTACGACGTGGAGTCGAAATTTAAATTGGCCGAAAAGAAGACCGTGCCAAGTCAGATCCGGTTCCACACTTAGCTCACATCAGATTCCACGCTTGCTCATTCGGCGTGCATCATCATCAACTCAGCTCACTCCTCAGTCGCTTCCACAGCAGTCGCACACTCAGGATACAAATCTAATGCATATATATGCATTCGCAAAACCCGTCTAATTACACTCCCTCGTGATCAATCACGCAACGGCCTGGCACCACCAACAACCCTTCCCCTCACAAACACAGTTCCAATGTTCCTATCATCTCCGGTAAACATCCACTTCTCAAACACGTCTGGCAACGTATCGTCCTCCTCAACAAAACATCCCGGATTACCCGTGTAGCCACTGGGACCCCAATGACTCGTAGTCTGCACTAGAAGCGCATCAAACTCTTTGCCCACTTCGAGCGATCCAATTCTGCTAGCCATGGCGCAGACCTCAGCGCCACCCAACGTAGCCAGATAGAAGAGCGTAGCGATGCTGAGTGGACCCTTGGTAAAGTCCACGGTAGCCTTGGGCGTGAGCGACGACGCAGGATCCTGTACAGACTGCGACCCCTCTTTCGTGTTGAGATTCCAAGTCGCGATCGAATGCGGTTTCCTCGGCTGATACTGACCTGCCACTGGCGGGCCTGCATATCGTCCATCTACGGCAGCTGCACCAGCAAGCGGCTGCTGAGCTTGCTGCGCAGCCTGCTCGTTAGTCGGTGGAGCTGTCGCCTCGAGCGCATTCTGCTCCTCCTTTGCCTTGGACTCCGCCTGTGCACGCTGGAAAGCCAGAACCTTGGCAACAACACTCGCCTCCCTGATCGCCGAGAGCATACCCAACCCAAACCCACCCGAAACATCCGTACCCAGGCCAACCTTGATACCCATGTTCAACATCTCTCCTACACGCGACGCACCCGATCGCAAGTTGAGGTTGCTCGTGGGGCAATGAGAAACACCACACTTGCGCTTCTTGATGATCGCCAGCTCGTCGGCATCGAGATGCACCGCATGGGCCAGAATGGTGCGTGGACCCAGCAGCGAGTAATGGTCGTAGACCGAGGTGTAGTTCTTGGCAAAGGGGAAGAGCTGCTTGGTGAACGTGATTTCGCCTTCATTCTCGCTAAGATGCGTTTGCACTCGCAAAGTAGGATCGCGCGAAAGCAGCGCCGAGATCGCCGTCAGCATAGCATCGGTACACGAGATGGCGAAACGTGGAGTCAAGATGGGCTGTACAAGCGCATGGTTGAGTTCGCGTTCGCGTTGTCGTGAGGGGGTCGAGGTGCCACTGTCGCGAGCCGAACGAATGCTGCTGCTGCTAGCTTGCCTCACAACAGGCAAGCTCGTCTTGGCCGATTTGACGGGAGGAGCCAACTTGGCCGACGATGGACTGCCACCAGCGTCCGAAGGCGGCTTGCTTCCCGTAGGCGACATGAGCTCGTCCATGGTCGCGCTCAAACGAGCGATGCTAGCATCCATTTCCGGAGAAGTGCTGTGCAGATCAGCAGGGCTCATGGAGGGAGAAGAGACATCGGGCGGCTGTCCGTACGGCCTGAGGCTCCTCGTGAAGCGAACAAACTCCTTGGTGTCCTCAATGGATTGCGAGGCATTCTTCTCGATGTAGTCGATGGGAGAGTTGCGGTCCATCTGACACTTGCCTACGAACGCACGCTGACCTCGCTCGTTGCAGATCTCGGCGAGAATCTTGGAAGCTTCGAGATGGAGGGTGGCATAGTAGCACGCTGTGGTTGTGCCTGAATCAATGAGACGCTGCACAACAGATTCGTACGTCTTGCGAGCGTATCTGGCATCTTGGAATCTCCTTTCGCGTGGGAAAGTGACGTGCTGGAGCCAGTCGAGCAGCTCGTACTGCTGACCAAGACCGATGTTGGGCACCTGGCAGGCGTGGGTGTGGGTGTCGATGAAGCCAGAGCAGAGGAAGCTTCCTGGTGGAAGGCGGGTGAGCTTGTACTGTCCATGTCGCCAGCCGTGCTTGTCGAGGAGTTTCTTGATGAGCTGCTGTTCACGTTGCGATGCTTCGTCCAAGTGGCTGGGAGCGTTGGTGGTGGGTTGACGCGAGGGTACGGCAGGAGGAGGCATCTGGAGCGATGTGAGTTCCGGTGCATCTGGCAGAGTTGGATGGGCTGAGTGAGTGGAGCTGGGAATAGGAACCGGGGTGGACGAGCGATCTTGGGCGGTGCCTTCTGTGCCGGGAGTGTTGGTGGACGTTGAGGTGGACGGCTCTGCGGAGGATGTCCTGTCCTCGGACGATAGATGGGTAGATTGCGCAGCTTGTCGTTCGAGCACATTGAGATCCTCGAGGAAGCGGATGACACCGCCTGAGCCTACACCTAGGATACCTCGTTCGATGATGCTGAGGTCGGTCGCTGATCTTGAGCTGATGATGGCACCGACAAACACTCTTTTGGGCAGCAGATGTGGCGCAGGCATGGCTGGTCGGAAGTTCTCCGAAGCCGACGTGGGCTGTTGATTGTGATAGCACAGCAAGACCGAGTTGCAGCATTGATGTCGTCAAGATGCAAAAAGATGAAAAGATGAAATCAAGATGCAAGGCGAGAAAAGTTCGGTCAGCAACGCAGATAGATGAGAGTGAAGAAAGGGAGGATGCTTTTGGAATGAAACTTACGTATCCACTGCCGCCGCCAAAGGCAGGACGCAAGTTAGGGCGTGCGATTGTCATGATGATGGGTCGTCCGGGATTCCGATCTTGATTCTTTGCCAACAAAGAAAAACTGAGCTACTGAGAGGCTGAGCAGCTGCTGTGAGTCGAGTCGAGTCGATGCGATGCGATGCGATGGCTGAATCGGCTTCTCTCCGACAGAAAGCTGACTGACAAAGATGGTCCGGATGAAGAGCGAATTGTCAAGAGGCGTCCAAAGATGAATCAGATCAGGGACAACAGCCGAAAGAAGGACGTTTCGCTATCTGTGCCACTTTTTCTGTGCTCGTGACTCTGTATCGCTGCTGGCTCAGTTTTGAGGCGTCGCGTGTGACTAAAACTTGGTTTTTGTGCCAACGTGGCTTGGCAGCAGCAGCAGCAGGCGGTGTCTTGGATCGGACAGTGCAATGACACGCCTCGTCTTTTTCTGTCTTTTTTTCTGTTTTTGGTTATCGGCAAGATAAGGTTGACAAGAGCTAGCGCGACGATAAGTTGCTGCTTCTGTCTTTGGCCGACGGTGGATCGATCAAGGTAAAGGTGTTGTCGCTATTCGCAATGAAGATATGGTTTTGGGGAGGCAGATGGCGAAGAGCAAACAGTCTCGAGAGCGGGCGAGGGGACAAAGGAGCTGCTTGATTTGGGTCGATATGTATATATAATATATATATATATATATATCTGTCCTGCTCGACTTGATCATGATGTGGGGGCTTGTCTCAGCGCGCCGTCTTCCTTCCAAGAGCTTGTGCGACAGCAGAAACAAGCCAATCAGGAACCTTGTCTCACCGATAAGTCAACGTTGCGGTCGGCAGAGATGGGGTTCTGTGCGGGGCAGCAGCAGCAGCAGAAGCAATCTTGTTTTTCTTTGCTGCTGAACGTCGCGGCGATCTCCGAAGCTGGAAATGTCCTCGACTCGCACATTTCTCTCTTTCGGAAAGAACCACGGGATGTGATTGCCGAACAAGCCAGGTTGGCAGCAAGTAGATCACATAGCGTCAATCCCTTCGGACGAGTTTCGGTCCCTCTCCTTCATTGATATGACTCAAAGACTTTCCAGTCTGCCATGCAACAACCTTGATCCAGTCAGACACTTGATGAAGCCCATCTTCCCACACTCGCACGGGCGTGTCAGTCTGAAAGAAGAAAGAGATGACTTGAGTCTGCGCCATGCTTTCCGACTTGAGCTGTCAGGCTGAGTTAACTGAAGCTGAGAATGGGCCAATTCAGCAGCGCTCTTTGAACATGTCTAGTGGCACTTTGATCTTCATTCAATGGTACAGTAATGTTGCATGAACATGGTCTAATGCGCAACGCATCAGTGGTGCGACGTCCAATCGAGGCGATGCCAGCACTTTTCAGCCTGTGCCGTAACAGCCGTGCATATCAGATGGTCTTCGTGTCGGACAAGGCCGAACCACGCGATGGCCTCGTCTAGCCCAAGATCGGTGCTTCATCCCTGGCAAGATCGGGCATGATCTGCCCTTGACCAAGGAAGCACCTGCCCTTGGTTCGGATCCGACGTTCCTTTCCGTCACCAGCCCGGGACAGTCTGCCTTGCTTCTGTCTACAGACATGGCCCAAACATTTGTATGCTGGTTATATGTTCATGTTGCAAAATGTTGACAAAGACTAGTTGAGCACTAGGGATATATGGTTACATGCGAAACAAAACTAGACTGGTGGCGGACGCTGAGAGTCTGCGCTGTGGATCCGAATCCTTGTCGAATCGGTTGCTTTTCAAGGTGATGGGATATTGCTTTCAAGGGCTACTTACGCAACAGCCGCAGCAGCCTTGTCTCTAGCTTCATCCTTACGCGCCAATTCGGCTTCACGCAACTTCTTCTCGGCCAGGTTCTTCATCTTGAAATAATCCTTGTGCAGACCGCACTCGGTCTTCCCGACCTTGTCCTTCCACCTGCCTGCACGTTCGCCCGAGTCGCCTGCGCCGGGAAGCGCTGTCGAGTGCCAATCGCCGATCGACTTGTATCCCAAATCCAACAGCTCGTTGTACGGCACAGCGTTGGCTTTCGCATACGCATCCACTTGGCCGAAAGACCAGTTCATCAGCGCGTTGACTTTGACCAATCCAGTCTCGTCCACTTCCACCGCTTTCAACGAAGCTCGGTCAGCACCTTGCGATCGACGTCGGCCGGTAAACACGGCTCGGACAGCCAACTCTTGATACGATCGGCGCGCAGGTTCTACTTTGACCAGGTAGTCGTATGTGTCTTCGTCCTTTTCCCACAATTGGGGTCCCCACTTGTCTTCAAACTCGCGCACCGTCTTGGTGCCAGGTGGATAGTACACGTGCATCTCGGCGTTGTAGTGCTTGGCCGCCTTGTGTGCCAGGTCGAGCGTTTGTGGGAAGTGGTACAGCGTGTCGACAAAGATGAGCGGGACAAGGTGCTTGGCCGGAACGCCTGCCTTGGCAGCACGCTGTTCGCTGATACAAGAGATCATGTCGACGGTGATGCAACCGGTGATGCCGAAGGCGGTGGTCTGGTAGAGACCGGGGAGGTTGTCGATGGCCCATTCGATGATTTCTGTAGGGTCAGCCTCACCGAGCTTGCGGTTGATGGCTTCGAGGTTGTTGATGATGCGACGGATCTGCGCCTCCTCTTTGGCCTGTTTCGAGGATTGTGCGATCTGGTTGTTGAGCGTCATGATGATGTGGTGAGGCGAGGTGATTACAAGGAGAGTTCTATGGTAGTGGATCCACGTCTGTGTATCTCGACTTTGTGCTGCGCACGAGATGGGTTGAGATGGGGACGGCGCAAGGATCGAGAGGAAGAGGACTCGGTTGCTATATAAGACGTGGCTGAGAGGCTCAGTCGGTGGTGGTAGATTCAAGGTGAGGGAGTGAGTTGGGGTTGTGGTTGTGGATGTAGTTATGAAGGAGGGAGGAAGTGAACGTCAAGTTGTCAACCGTGCAACACTTACAGTACACACGCAACAGACCCACCATCTTCTTTCAGAGAGCGGACACAGCAAATGCAAAGCACAAACGAGCGGAAGAGGAGCGGCGGCGGCGGCGGCGGCGGCGGGGACGAGCCTTGATCAGTCAGTCAGGACGGCGCCAGAGGCTTGGCTTGAAAGCGTTCGGGGATAGTAGACAGTAAGAAGAAACTCCTCGACCGGGCCAAGCACCAAGAGCGAGGGAGCGAAGGCAGGAAGAAATCAATGCAGCAGAGCGAGGCCCAAACTTGAGAAAAAATTTCAACGGCAGCCGCCAACACCAAGGTCTTCCTCTCTCTCTCCGCGCTCGCTCGCTCTCACAAACCCGGGCCGTGGCTCGCTGTCTGTCGTTCGACACGGCGACTGTGCGTGGTTTCCCGCCTGCGTCAAAAGCCCACGCAAGAAGCTTTGCCGCCGCTCATCGCCGTTCGCTGCTTAAGGCTCAGGCTAAGCCATATCCGACGTTCAAAGCTAGAAAGCCACGGAGCCAGAATGAGTGAGCATGGACGGCGGCGAGCCAGCGGAAACGCCTGTTCTTGGTCTGCTTCTGCCTGCCGGGTTGTGTTCGTCATCTGTGTCGATCGAGGGATTTTCGGCAAAGCATCCAAGCAAAGGCGGGGTCACGTCAAGGATTGCCGCGATGGCGTGCTCTTCCACAAAAGGCTGAATTTCAGAAAGGAATATCGTGCGAGATCGGCCCTGAAGATGGGGCAAATCGGGCGATTGCCAACGAGTCTCGTGCCTCTGTCGACGCGGCTTTGGGAATCGGAACGGCGCGGCGCGTGTCTCAAAACTTTAAACGAGTGTTGGTTCAAAATGTGACCAAACTGTCGGATTTCTGTGCGAACTCGCTTTGCTGCCAAACAAGGCCAAACAACCGCACAGACGAGCATCAAGCACATGCATACATGCACAAGCGTCTCATTGTGTCATGATGGGCTCTAACTACAGTAGCTACTGTAGCTCCGAACGATATGCGCCTTGCTCTGTCACAGGAACGCATCAAATCGAAAGATTTCAAAGGGGGAGCTTCCATGGGACGGCTGAGACATGGTACAAGGCGCTCCCTTCCACTTGGCTGTTCTCGCTTGTCCGAGTCTAGAGAGGTCCATCTCTAGCTTGGCTGGAGTGAATGTGTTTGAGTGGTGCTGCAGGTTTGGTCTCATTCTTGGATTTCAAGGAGCATAAGCATGCATGCACGCTTGCAGATCCGATGCTCTTTTCAAAAAAGAGCGCTTGTGCGACCATGTGCCTTTGTCTGTCTCTGTCTCTCTGCCAAGATCACAGCCAGCCTGTTGACAACACAGACACGCACACACACACACACACACACACGCATGTCGCTCTCTCAAACATCAGCATTCGGCGACTGTCTCCTCTGTCGTGAGCCTTATCCTGTCTTTGTTTTCTACTCGATCCTGACAAGGACGGATCGCCGTCGTACAGTACTACGACGAGGTGGCAAGGTCAACTGCAAGATACTTGGACCACACTCGCAAGTTTGTCATTGGTTTCGGAAAGTCGACTTTTGATGCACCTTCGGTCGGACCCTGATACGTCTCCGAACCGCTTTTATCGCACACACTCGCTGTCGCTCTCCTTGTTTTTACCTCATTGACCTCACTGCTGGCACTCACTACAGTATCGAAGCTGAACTCGCCTCCACCAACCAACATCCGCTGTCTCCTCTCGTTCGGCATCCACTAGACCCTTTTTAGGCCAGACGTCAACGAGCAGCGTTGCACCAATCGGGTACCGAGTTGGCCATGGACTTTTCGACGCCGCCTCGACACCTTGTCTCCCATCCTTCCTCCGCCTCGACCTCCTCAACCACCAACACCTATCCCGACTCTACGTCGCGTTCGGCTAGCCATCGTCATCACAACGGCAGCGGATACAGTGGCGACTACACATCTCATACCGCCACCTCGCAGCATCCGGCAACTCGCAGCCAGTCTCATGCTGGACAGGTAGCCACAACTTCATCTACTTTGCGTCGTAAGAGGAACCAGCTATCATCCGCATCCAACAACAACACCATCATTCACCGTCAACCCAACCCCAACGACTCGCGCTTCGACAGCCTCCAAGACCTCCTTGAAAGAGCAGGCTACAAGGAGACGCGCGTAGTCACCCCTGATCGTCAAGCACTAGCAGGCATGTTTGCCAAAAAGCTCTCTACTCCACCTAGGAAGCCGAGGCTCGTCGATGACTTCTCTTCAGATTCCCCCTCGTTGGCCGCCAGCGAGCTGAGACGAGCTATCCAGAAGAGCTCGGCTAGCCACTCCACACCAAAAGCGTCCTCGAGCAAGAGCTTGCCCTCGCGCAACTACAAGCTAACGACCCGCGACGATGCTCCGCCACTGCCAGACCCACCAACTTCCTCATCAGGCTGGCTCTCCAACATCTGGCTCTTTGGACCTGGCACCTTTGTTGGCGGCAGTGCCGACCCCGCCAACGCATCCACCTCGTCAAAAGAAACTGGCACCCCACACGTACCACAACAAGCCGAGATCATCTCACCAGCATCAACCTCTGCATCAGCATCAGCATCTGCATCAGAACCAGCATCAGAATCAGCATCATCAAGTCCAGCCACATCCTCATCTGCATCGACATCTGCATCCTCTACGCGTCCCGCACCTCCCCAAGTCAAGCGAACAGCTACAGACAACCCCGTCTGGACAGCAAGTGTCGCCTACAGGTCCGCCAAATCTCGCACCGCTCCCGTCCGTAAGAGCGCCGCAATCTCTTCTGACGTCTTGAGCAGCGATGCAGCTGCAGAAGAGGCATGGAAAGCAATGCAAAATGGTGCTTCGAGCGGAACTGTCAAGAGGCGTCCAGGTCTTGTCGATGCCTTTTCGAGTCCTACCAAGAAATCAGCTGATGGCAAAGCCCGTGCAACCCAAGGCAGTCCCAGCCGTCAACGCAAATGGAGACAGGAGAGGGCTGCTTGGAGGGAGTCGTTGGGTGATTTGCAGGCGATGATGGATCAATCGAGAATGCGACGTGAGGCGGCTGCGGTGGCTGCGGCTGCAAACGAAACAGCAGCAGTGGTCGAAGACGAAAGCTCCGCAGCTACTGATGAAACGGCTGATGACGCTCCTACGGCAGCAAGCTCGAACGACGTCAACACTACACCACCCCCAACACACACTAACGACGACGCAGTAATCAAACTCCTCTCCGGCCCCGCCCTCCCCTTTCTATCCACCGATCCCGCCGTCGCTCCACGCAACGCCAACTGCACCAAACCCGCCATGCGACGCATGAAGAGCGTCGAAGTGCTTTCCAAAATCATGCGCGAGCGTCGCTCTTCTTCTTCCCCGTCATCTTCGCTCTCGATCGATGCTTCAACTGGCCAAATCAGTCCCACGACCTCAAAACGTTCGACGCCACCCCGTCTCACCGTCTCTTCGCCCCGCGGCATCTCCTCACCCAAAGACCTCGCACTGGAAGGCCAAGAATTCGAACCCGGCTCATGGTCGCCTAGCAAGTGTCAAGGTGTGATTGTGTCCAATCGACGGGTGCAGAAGAAGCCACGGTCCAAGTTGAGGCACGTTTCGTCTGGGTCGGATCTTCGCGGTGCCGCTGCTGCAGGGGAGGGGTTGAAGATGCCCAAGAGGGGTCGGAGCAAGAACCGAACCGACACGTCTCCGCGAGGACCGGTTGCGAACCTGATCCGCGATTCAGTCGGCACCTTATCTCGGGGTAATAAGTGTCGAGAGCTACGAGACAACGTTCACGTGTTTGACGATCCCGATGGTCAAAGTCATATAGATGATTCTCCGACAAAATCGCGCAGACGGCAGCCTGAACAACGGGTTCTCGTCCTTTCCAACGCACAGAACACCGGCGATGCAGACGACGTCTTTCGACCAACCACGCTGAAGAAGGACTTTTCGGCGCGGATCACACGCACCAGCAAGATCATGCGGTTGATCGAGGAAGCTGAAAACATTCCAACCATTGCTTCGATGATTCCGTCGAAGGAAGCGGTAGCACAGCCGATCGCGACATCGCAAGTGCGTCCATGCGATACAGATCACGGCTTGTCCAGCTCGCTGAGCAAGAAAAGTCGTGATCGAATGCATACAATCACTAGAGTGTTGGGTCAGAAACAACCTCTTGCATAGTAATCTTCTTCATCGTTCCCTTTTCCTCGTTCACAAGAAAACGCATCTAATATACCATGCCCCGTCTCATGTCTCATAATACGCTCCTTGTTTCAACGTTACAATGACACTTGCTTGCATTCGCTCCTCTTTTCAATGACAATCTTGTCGCATCTTCTTCTATTGCGCTTGATCGCATCCTCAATAACACTTGGATCGCATCCACAACGACCTTTGGTTACGGCTTCCCAATGACACATTTGTTCGCGTTTCTCCGCAGCGAACAATTGATCGCATCTCCTTTGCAGGACCTGCTCGCTCGATGAAGCTGATCGCATTCTCACATTGGCTCTCAATGACGCTTTGATCCGCCTCTCCTCCACGACACCCACTCCATATTTGCCCTCTTAGACACACATTCGCATCAAGAAAATGTTCATTACACAGTCCATGCTCGAATTCGACAAGCAAAACTCTTTCGCCTGCCATCGCCTCCCGATTGGCCCTGACTCCGCCACACAATTCGCCATCCGCTGCGCGAATGGCTCAGCACAGCTCAGGGTAAACCTTCTTGGTCCGCCCGACAATCTTCTTAACATCCTGCGACCTAGCCCTTGTGGTAATCAACAACGCATCGGGCGTATCCACCACGACCACATCATCCACACCCAAACACGCAATCGGCCTACCCGCAGCGGGGATAATCAACCCACCCGCCTGACTCTCCGTCACCACCAACCTGGAATCACCCAAGATCCTCGGCTCCCCCTCTTCCGCCGGGATCAAATCAGCCAACGACGCAAAATCACCGACATCATCCCAACCAAACGTAGCCGGAATCACCGCCACCTTGCCCACCTTGGACGCAGGTTCGGCTACAGCATGGTCAATCGCAATCTTGGGCAACGTGGGCCAAATCTCACCCATCACCGACTCCCTCGCATCCGAATCCCATGCAGCAGCAATCCTCGTCAAACCCTCGTGCAACTCGGGCACCGTCTCCTTGAGCAGATCCAACAGCACTTTGGCCTTGACAACAAACATACCGCCATTCCACCTATAATCACCGGTCGACAAATACGCCGAGGCAGTCCTCGCATCCGGCTTCTCCTTAAACTCGGTCACGCGTCTAGCATTGGGCGCCTCACTAACACTCAACTTCTCGCCCAACTTGATATACCCAAACCCAGTCGAGGGATGCGAAGGCGCAATACCAATCGTCACCAAATACCCGGCTTTCGCCGTAGCCACCGCCTCGGTCACCGCCGATTCAAACGCATCCCTACCGGAAATGATATGATCGGCCGCAAACGAACCCAGCACCGCCTCAGGATCGCGTTCCAACAAGACCGCCGCCGCCAACCCAATGGCAGCCATCGACTCCTTCGGCGAAGGCTCGGCCAACACATTGGCGTGCTCCAATTCGGGCAACTGCGCGGTAACACCTTGAACGTGCGCATTTCCCGTAACAATCATCATCTGCGACTGACCGGCCAGAGGCAACAGTCGATCCCACGTGCTCTGCAACAGGGTTCGACCCGATCCCGTCAGGTCGAGCAAAAACTTGGGGTACGACTCCCTCGAAAGCGGCCAAAGACGCGTACCAGCCCCACCGGCAGGTACCACAGCCCAAAGACCCAACTTGGGCTCTTCAGCGAGCAGCGGAGCAGGCTGGGCGTGCACCGAGCCACCCACGGACAAGTGAGGGGCGTGGAGCATGTCCATGCTCCCGTTCTTGGGGGGCGACGACGAACGGCGTCCCAACCTAGGCATGAGACCGGGACTCTTGAGAGCAGGCGACATGGTGCCCGGGGTGAACGAGTTGTAGAACGAGTTTCTGCGTGCGTTAAAGTCGGTCTTGTTTTCCATCTCGTCCATTCGAATGTGCAATCGAGAGAGCTACGCGATTTCCCCCAACCACAAAAAGGGAAGAGGTCAGTCTGACGATCTTCTTGCGAATCTCTCTCTCTCTCTCTGTGCAGTAGTCGACAACTTACCTCCTTCTGCATCGACAAGATGCCCGCAAGCACCTGGTCCATAGCGGACTGATCCGTAACGTTGCCCATTGTGTTCGATGTCGCTGAGTTTGAGTTGTGTACGTTGTTAGCGGTTAAATTGTGCAGTGCTTGCTCGTCGTTGTTCTGACTGTTGGCAGCGACGCGAGTAGCTGTGTTCTGAACGTTGTTGGTCGTAGGAGTCGTGGGCGACTGGTCTGAATTCGACTCTGCGTTGGTGGGGATGGAGAGCAGTGAAGGAGTTTTCTTGGAAGCAGGAGCGGGGGAAAGAGTGAACTCGGAGTGAGGAGAAGACATGGTCTTTTTATCAAACGTGTTTTGCCGGCGATGGAGGAGGAGAAGAAGAAGAGGAGAGGTGCAGTTGCTTGCTCGCTACTGTATGCAGCCGCTCTGATCCCGGTGTGCGTGAATTTTCCGCAAGAGGCGAGAAAAGGGTTTCCAACTTGTCCCCTCGACGTGATGACCGAAAACAAGCCGGAGAAAGCGAAGTTGGGCTTTTGAAAGTGTAGCTTTAACTCATTAGCGTGGCCCGCCGCTAATTTTAGTCAACCTCCCGTGTGTTTCTCTTTACTTGGCTCTCCTCTCTCGCTCTCTTTGCCCGTCTCGACAAACGAAACCCTGCAGAACAACACTGCAGATCTTTTAGCAGAATTTTAAATAAAAAAAAATAATAAAAAATAATAAAATAATAAAAAATCAATTGAAAAACTGAAGAGGCCACACCCTCAAAATTACGCTTCCGCCCAAGTCGAGAGGAATGCCGCCGACGTCGCAACGCCATTTGAACTCGATTCGTCGATTGATGAGTCGTTTGGTCGGATGTTGCTTACCTCTGCCTCCAAGAGTGATGGTTGAGGAGCTTGATAGCAGGTTAAAAACCAAAGCCAAGCTGACTCAGGAACCGCAGCGACACAGAAGTCAAAATTTGGCCGGCACGAGGGTCATGTCTTTGAGACCTTTTCCGAGTGACGAGTGAAATCATTCCGTCGATCGTCTTGAGCCCAATTCCAGCCAGGTCAAAGACGCACAAAGCACAGTCGGCTACACTGTAACTCTCGTCACAGGTCGTTGAGCGAACGTTGGCATCGCGAGGATTGACACTCGCTTCTCAAGGTCAAAGGACTTCCGCATGCTTTTTTTTCACACAGCCACGACTGGTTCAAACAACCCAAGCTTTTTCTTGCTATCCTCGAGCGGGATTTCGACGTTCTGCAAGCAGTGCAGCTTCGGGACCCCTTGTTTGCCGTTTGCTCGAGAGTGTCGTCGAAAAGGCATGCATTGCAAATCCAAATGAAGCAAAGGCGACCTGGGAATTGCAAATCTTGAACCAGTTTTTCCGTCTGTGTTGTAGGCCAGCAGCGCCATGTGTGACTGCATCTCGGCGTCGGACTTTTTGAGCAGCCACCTGTTTTTGCTCGTTGCGAAGCCGTCCTTTGACGCAACCTCTCGCACGCTTGATGCGGGTTGGTTTTGACAGCGCTGGCGGATCGTCAACAGCTGATCCCGTACCACGTCGCCATCTGAGCCCACGTTGACGGCCAAGGATTCCGAGAGACAGCTCGCCGGTGATGTGATTGGTCCTTCAGACCGAAGCCAACGACGACCAGAAGGGAGGCAACTGCTTCGGTGCTTGGCTTTTGACAAGTCACCGAGGACGAAGACGTGGAATCTGGACGTGCCCGTACCTAGCCGCTGACTCGATCTTGTACCGCTGCTCAACGCTATTCTCATGCTACGGGGTGAAATGTGACATCTGTTGTGAAAGAGAAGCTGAGGCGGCGCGCTAATATGGCTCTTGATGAGATTGCACGTGGACTGGTAGGGAATGTGTTCCTATCGAGCATCTAAATCACACACAGTCAAATGCTGAATGGGTTTTCTTTGTCACCAACCCAAGACCGCAAGCAGACCCAATCTGTCAACCTTGATACGCTATCATATAGAACAAGCGAGTTTAAAGGCCACTAGCGCCACTTTTTTTAGCTTTGGCCGGATCGCTGATGATTAACGTCGGCATACATGCTTCCGTTGCAATACCAAGTCTACTAACTAACCAGACTTTAGCCCAATGACTGTTCCTCATACCGTACGCTTTCACATTCAGAGCTGGTTAGCGGGTTGATCTAGATGAGCCGTGATATGAGTCGGTTGAGTCCGGATAGCGAGGAGGACGATGCTCCAAGGAGCAAGAAGCGAGACTGTTGCTAACATGCACAGCCCGCCAAGGCTTCTCAGGCACACTTTCTTCCGAGCCTCTTGGTCGTTCGCATTCAACAGCTTCTCGGCTGTCTCGTCCGGCGGCATCGCAGCCTCCGAATGCCAATTAGCTGAGTCTTGCTAAAGACGACCTTCTTTTACTTCTTCTTCACCGTGTGCATGGTAACCGCATCGATCGCATCGACGGCAAGCGAATGCCGTGTGTTCTTTCTTGCAAGAGACGCTGCACCGCTGCATCGAATCGAGGGGTCCCTTCTTCCGGTCAGGAACCCATTATCCAAACCCAAAAAGCAGGTACAGCAGGTTACACCCCGTCGACGAAACCCTGAAACCATCCTGCTTCGTGAACAAGAAGCTCGCTCGTCAAGGGAGTTCCGGCGTCTTTTTTGTCTACGCTCCTGCCGAAGAGAGTTGGAGCGAGAAGTTCACATTTCCTGCATGATCGTCATCGTGCGCCTCTGATCGTCGTAGTTTCTGAACCAGTGTACATACATCAAAGCAGCTTGATCTGTCTGCTTGGGCATCAAGCCTCTACTCTGCTCAGAAGAACGTCAAAGGGTCTCAGATGAACGGCGGCGCAGCCAAACGCATTTCCAAGCTTGAATCAAATGGAAAATTCGAGCTGAAAATGGTGGCTTCCAAAAAAGGCACCAAGAATTTCCAAGCGCTGCCCGATTTAGCAAGCCATCCCGATCAAGACATCCAAGGTGTCACCACCTGTCAATCTTACATCTTGATCTCGTCGCAAAAACACCGCGTGTTGGTGTGAGAAAAAAAAAAAAAGGAGGCGGAAAGCGTGTGTCTGCTGCTGTATGGCCGAAGCGTATCGTGGTCGTCCGTGCATCTTTGCATCCAAACACGCACTCTTTCTTCTACGATCATCGACCACCAACAACGCACTTGGCACTGAATCGCGAAAGGCCAGAGGGTCGCACATCAACCATGCAGGCTTAGACTCGAGATTCAACCGGCGGCAAAGTGCCAAAACACCTTCACTCGAGCAGGCGCCATGTCGGGCGACGGAGACACCAACGTCTCCTCCGTCTCGATACACTATGAGCAGCGGCGTATCGGACATATCTGTGCCATCCTGGTGCGCAACCTATCACTTCGACCGACAAGAGATCGCGCTCTCCAAACACTCACTTCACAAAGACCAGGAGGATCCAATCGTTACCACACCACTTCCGACGACGCCGACTTGACCCTCAGCCTCGCGCGCTCCAATAGCAAAGGAAAAGCAAAGGCGGAAAGCTCTCGTCGTCGGCGTAGAAGTGCGAGCTGGAGCAGAACAGGCAATGCTGGATCCTCCGACGATGAACGACAAGATGACCTGGACGGATTCGAAGCAAACATTGCATCCACCTCCACACCGACCAAATCGCAGCTCAACAACAGCAGCAGCAGCAGCCGTAACAATGGAAGAGGCCGCTCTGGACTACTCGCCAATCATCGACGCACCTCCGACCACGAGCTCACAACATCGTCTTCATTTGCATCCACCTCGGATGGCGCACACAGCGTAGAAGCGATTCCGCGTCCGATCCTCAAGCGAGCTTCCAGCACGCGTGACGGAAGAGATGCGCGCATGAATGGCGGCTCACCCGCGAGTGCATCCAACTCGAGCTTCTTGGACGAACTTGGTGCCAATACGACTATGCTGTCAAGATCCGACTCTCGCAGCTCCTCTCACTCTTCCCACACCATTCGCAGACCGTCGCACAAAGCAAGGACAACCAGCATGACCTCGTCAAGCAGTTTTCGCAGCGTTCGTTTCGATGAGAGTCAAGTTGGAGCAAGTGACGATGCGAGACGGCCATCACGTATCTCGGGTCGTCTGATTGCAGCATCACGATATGCTCTTTTCTCTCGAAAGAGCTTGGATCAGATCATGAAGAATCGCATGCTCGAATGCTATGTTGAGCTTTCTCTAGTGCCTGACCAAGACGATGCACCTGATGGCGTGTCAAAGGCCGCAGTGGCCTCAAGCACTAGTAGCGACACCGCACCTCTCTTTTTTCGGACGTCCAATTCCAAGCCGGGCCTGCATCATTCTTGGGGCTACCAAGGTGGCGATCCCATCACTCCCGAGCGCGACTTTGCGATACACTCCGAATCACACACCGAAGCGCGACCCCTGGAAGCATCCACTCTTAGCATCAAGGTATGGGCAAGGACGCCACCGGCAGACATCGGAGCACAGGACAAAGCAAAGGGCGCCAACGGAGACCAAGGCGCATGGAAGGTCGTGTGTCAGACAGCTTGTGATCTTGGCGACCTCGAGCCGTTGCCTGGGAACGCGCAGGATGCGAGCATGTCGCTTCCCCCCAACTCAATCCTGCTCGGTCTGGCACCAGGAGCCAATTCACTCTCTGGGCGCGCGAGTGTTTCTACATCCGATTCGCAAGCAGGCCTAGCGTCGGAAGGATCCACAGAGGGCAAAAGAGAGCCCAAGCTTACTCGAAAGGTGAGCGAGAGGGAAGCAGATAGAACAAGGCATATTCTCGAAAGCATCGTCTACTATGTGGTACCTCTGCAAGCAGCGCGGCGGGAATCTGCAGGTCAAGAAGAGGCGGCGGCATTTGATCCTCTGTCACCAAAGGGTAAAGGTGCACATGGCAGTCGGAAGCACAAAGGAGACGGTCATCCTAGCCCTTCATCGCAGCTGCGTCGCCGCACGTCGTCAGAAGGGTACGCGTCCGACCCTGAGAGCGCTCCGAGACGCCACAACGGCTCTGCTTCAGGATCAGAGCACATCGATGCACCTGTATCGCCGAGCTCGACCCTCGCCGCTCTGCCGCCCTCAGCAGCTCTTGCAACACCAGAGGCAAGACGACGAGAGCGGCGCAAGGCCTTTGAGGACGAGCAGAGGCGTGTTCTCGAGCTCAGTCTACGCGAGACCAAGATGATGCCGAGCTACACCCTCGATGACGCCAAGCTTATCGCAAAGAAGCAAGCAGAGCTGCAAGATTTGCTTGCCGAGGTGGAAGAATTGAGGCAAGCCCAAGGAGACACACTGCAAAACCAAGATGGAATTGTGCAGCTTCGACTCAAATGCGAGCAGCAACGAGCAAGGTCTAAAGCGGTGAGGCAGATGGCCATGGATGAAGCGGACGATCTGGAACGCAAGAGAGCCGAGCTAGCAGAGAGACGAGCAGCACTGGAGGCTCGTCAAAGAGCAATAGAGGCTTCCAAGTCGCTCTTTGAGGCGGCCGAGTCGAAGTCGAAGCAGCTTCGAGAAGAAGTTCAGGTGCTGAACAACTCAAAGACAGACGTTGCATTGCAGCTCCACGCGCAACAAGCATCGTTACTGCGCGATCTCGAGACCATCTATCCCATCGAGTTGTCTGACGCTTCATCGCTGCTCTTCTCCATCTGCGGTCTACCGCTTCCAAACGCCGTCAGCTCGCTTTCCCCAACCGAACTGACACAAGAAGAGAAGCGTTGGAAGGAAACAGTCAAACGTCAACCAGCATCAAGCCGACCTGTCTTTCACCCATTCGACGACGATACGGTCAGCAGTGCTTTTGGTCTCGTAGCTCAACTTGTTGTTTTGCTCAGCACCTACCTCGCCACGCCGATCCACTACCCTTTAGCCACAGCAGGCAGCCGAGCCGTAGTGCAAGACGGGATATCGCTCATGAGCGGTCCTCGCGCCTTTCCGCTGTACGCCAAGGGCATGGAACGATACCGCTACGAATACGCAGCCTTCTTGCTCAACAAGGACATTGAGCAGCTGATGAACGTTCACTCGCTTACTGTGATTGATATCCGTCATACGCTGCCGAACTTGAAGAATCTCATGGTGACGGTGGCAGCTGCACCGCCGACGAGTCAGTTGACGCGGAAAAGTCATATTGGGAAGACGGAGATTGCGCTGCGTTCTGCTCCGTCGGCGGTGTCGTGGACGAGTCGAGAGGAGGATGGGGTGGGTGTCAAGAAGGCCGGGTTGGGGATTGGGATGGGGTTGCCGAAGTTGACGACGGCGACTGCGGCTGCGAACGGTGGGCAGGGGGCGAAGAAGGAAGCGGTTCCAGATGGGTTGGTTACAACGCGCGTGCTGGGTGCACCTTCGACTCTCGCTGCTACGACGGCGACGGCTAGTGGGGCGATTGCGTCTGTGTCGAGGGCGTTTACGTATTTCAGTGGTGGTGGTGGTGCGCGGTGAAAGACGTTTCCTCGTCGGCTATTCCTTCCGACTTTTCCCACAATCGATTGAACACCTACACAGTCTCAGAGCCTATCCAGCACCACACGGCGGCATGCAATAATAGAAAGACTTCCAATATTACTCGACAAAAGCAAAAAAAAAAAAAAAACACTCTCACTGAGCTTCGTTTCCACGCTTGTCGAGCATCCTTTTCAGCTCTGCATCGAGAGCCGCCTCTTGGTCCGTCTGACGGGTCGAGTAGCCCTTGTGCTCGAGATCGCGTTCAATCTGTTGGTTGTGTGTGCGTTGTTGTCCCGATTGTTCTAGTGCGACGTTCTGTCCAAGAGTGAGGTAAAAGAGGTTAGTATGGATGAAGAAGAGGGTTGAGAGGAGGAGGGGGGTGGGGTAAAAGACATACACCGTCGTGACCAGGAGCATCCTTCATGATTTTCTCGTTGAGGTTGTCGACGAGCTGGTTGCCGTTTGCGCCGACGACCTGGTGGGTTTTCTTGAAGGCTTGGTCGGTGGTTTTGTTTGTCATTTTGGGTAGAAGTGTTTGAGTTGTGAGTGTGGGAAATCAAGGTATGGTTTGAGACGAACTGAGACGGTTATATATCTAACTTGTGAGGCTCAGGCTCAGAAGACTGGAAGCGTTTACGCAACTCGGCAGATGACACACACACGGTCGGGGAAGCTTCTCACACGACTGATTGACGCAGCAATAGTCACCTGTCTGAGTCAGAACCATTCGTTACCAAGCACATCTACAGCGGTCAACTCCTCTAGCCGACCTTGTCAAGGTGTCACGTCAAAGTGCGCCAATCGACGTCGACGTCGACGTTCGATGGTGAATCAGCCATTGTATTCTGGCGGGCAACAGAGAGCTTTATCATGTCACAGATCTAAGATTCCAGAGAAAATTCACTTTACTCCTCCACTTGACTTGGAACGACGAATCTTTCAAAACAGTCTCTCTCTTCTGGCTGCGAAAAAGAGACCTGTTGCGACTTCAAGCTGGCTCGAGCTCAGTCAAGTCGATCAACCCTGACTCAGGGCTCCGAACACCATCATCTTTGCTTCTCGCGTCATTTGGATTCCACACGCGATGGACGGCTCAACATCAAGATCAGACACCGGCAGCGGTGGTACTCGACTTCCTGGTCTAGCGGGCACCGAATCCGAAAAGCAGCTCACCCAACGCGAGCTCGCAGCACTCAAGAGGATCAAGCGCAATGTCGACACGACCAAGTATGCGGGCTGGCTGTTGGGTGCTTCTGGCACCTGGATTTTGCTTTCGCGACGCAAGCCGCCTCCGAGGATGCTGCCCAAGTTGGGATGGAGTGTAGTTGGTGGACTGGGTGGCTCCTTCCTAACCATGCCTATTGGCATCTTGCTCAGTCGGGGAGCGGTGAAGGACGTGGAGGATCCGCAGCACTTGAGAAGGGTACTGCTAGGTGCGATTGAAGAACAGCGACAGGAAAGAGGCCACAGGTGGGTGTAGCGCCGCCCAAGGGGTTGAATGGCGAATCGGATTTGGATGCACAGTCATCACAGCAGCAGGAATGGGGTGGCGAGCAAGCTGCACAGACTTATGGGTCTGGGTTCGATAATGGCTCTGCCACTGCCGCGGACACTTTCAATGCGTACTCGGCTACTCAGGCGTCTCCGAATGCACGCAGAAATGGTGCTGGAAACAGGAGCGCTCCTTCCGAGTCGTCATCCAGTCCAGCGCCGCCTGACGGTACAGGACCAGGCACAAGATGGGCTCAGCTGAGGGGCGAACGGGGCGTAGAGCCGAGCAAGTGGGAGCGCATTCGACAGGACAATGCTCGCACTGCGTATAGCCGTTCTGCGTCGGCTCGAGCGGAGCAGAGCAGCGCAGAGGATTCGTCTTCTTATGCCGGCTCTTCCGACGCTTCAGCGCCGCAGCAACCACAACAACAGTCAGGGCTGCAGCAAAGAGCATCTCGTCCGAGTCCTCGAAGCCGAGACGAGCCGGTCATGACGCTTTCTGGCGCAGAGGACGATCCTCGTTGGACGTCACCTGCTACCTTTTCGCCACAGTCGAGCGGATGGGGCAACAACGAGTTCCTCGATGACCCCGCTGCTGGATCTAACGAGCGTCGAAATGGTGGGGCTAGGCGTGGATACGGTATCCTCTCGGTCATCGAAGACGCTCCTTCTAGCTCCAACTCGGACCCGGGATTTCAACTCGAATCCGACGCCCCCATCCAAGTGGTCAAAGGCTCCCTCCTCGCCGCTTTCGTCGGAGGCGTCAGCGGCTCCATCTACGGCGTTCTCCGCGGCCGTCAGGGAGCAGGAACAGTGCTAGGCACACGAATGGCATTCAGCTCGTTCGCCTTTGCATTTCCCTTTTTTGCGGTACGAGAGTACGTCATGTCTCCCGTCCTGAATCGCACTTCGAGCGGTCCGGATCCAGCCAACCGTCACATGCGGCTAAAGACGGTGAGCAAGAACCGTCACACGCACAACCTGCTTGCGTCCGGTTTTGCCGGTGCTGTAGTGGGTGCTGGAGCAGCAGCATTTACGCGTGGACCGGCAGCGATCCATAAAGGCATCATGACGTTCGGTGTTGCGTGTACGGGTCTGCAGCTGGCGGGGAACGAAGCGAGGATTGTGAGGGATGCGATCATTAGGCCTTCGCCGAGAACTGTGCCTGTGCCAGGAGGCAACTCGAGCGACGCAGCGGTGTCGGCGGCTCAGGGTGCCGTGCCGTTGGTGGATGTGGAACCGAAGCAGAGTGTGGAGCAAAAGGAGAAGGAGAAGGGGAAGGAAAACTGGTTGGCAAAGGTTCAAAACGTTTTACCGATTAGGAGTGTCACGGACGAAGAGTATGAGAGGAAGCTGCAAGAGCGGTTGGCCGGGGTGAATCAGAGAATGGCGGATGTCGAGGCCGAGATTAGGGAGATTGAGGGGTTGATGGAGTGACAGCAGCAGCAGCATGGAGAGGGCCGTGCTTAGTGCGTTCCTACAGCGTCGGCAGTGTAACTTCTTGCGTCATTTCAAAGCGATGATCATCTTTTCAACCAAGGGGATTCCTACACGTGTGTGATCTGTGCCTGTCTTTTGTGGTGTCCCAGATGGGCCTAGATTTGTGTTACTGAGGTCAAGATTGCGAGTCGAGTACAAATACAAGGTTGGTCTTTTCTGGATTATGCTATTGCGATCTAGTTTGAGGGTTTCACCCCTGTCGCTGTGATGATAACAAGACAGGCAAATTAAAGGCATAACGTTGTCAGCGATCCATCAATAATCATCTATGATGATGCTCGAGATGTGATAAAAAAAGAAACGTACCTGCTTATGCTTAGGATCCTTGCTGCAAATCACATAAAGTCTACCCTTGCGTCGAACGACCGAGCAGCCATCGCAGAACTTCTTGACCGACGAGCGCACCTTCATGCCCCTCTGCTGCTGTTCCAATGACTTTGCGATCGTTGATGTCTGCAGGATCAAAGGTGTGGTGAGCGTTGTTGAGGCGGTAGCAGCTTTGAGCAAGGTGTGAGAGCATGATATTGACGAAGAAGAGCAGAGTCGGATGTGTACTGGCGCAGTGGCAGCTGCACGCCTGGAGAGGGTGCGAAGGACGGTATGCAGCATCGTGTATGTGAGAACCAAGTTGGTCTGGATGCTGAAACGGTTGATGATGAAAGAGTGATGGTCTGATCAAGACAAGATGATGGTGGAAAAGCTCGATTCCAGAAATGCTTGTAGAGCTGCTTGACTCGCGCGATAAGAAGGAAAAAAAAAAAAAGATTTTCCGAGGCCAGGGTCCAAAGTGGAAAATTTCGCAGTGTGCTGCCTTGTTTTTTTTTTTTTTTTTTTTGGTTCTTTTCTCCACTCCGAAACCAAAAAAAGTTTGTTTTTGTTTTCCTCGCTCGAGCACATTATCGTATCAGCCTCACCTTCATCTCTCTCACTCCAACCTCAAAGGACTCGGCAACTGTCTTGAAGATCTCTCGAGCACAGGAGTAGCAGCATCAGTACGACCGACCGTCATGGGCAGCAAAGCTTCGGCAGGGACAACCACTGTACCGTCGGCATTAGCTGCTGCTTCCATCACCACCTCGGAACAGCTCGTCAAGGCGCTCCGTGTCCTTCGACCACCACCGAATCGAGTAGGCAAGATCGACATTGCTCTCGAAGCGTGGCAATCGCAAAACTTCTTTATCCCCAAGAAAGCTGAGCTGCTATCACAATGGGCACTCGAGCATCTCTGTTCCACGCTGAAACCATCGTCTTCGAACTCGACCCCAGGCACTCCCAACAAAGGAAAGAACAAGGATAAGCAGCAGCACCAGCAGCAACAGGCGTCCGCAGCACCACCAGAATTGGATCTCAAAGCTTGGCAGCTTCTTTCCAACATCGTCGCAGCTCAAATCAGCCCAGACTCGGACCTTTCGGAAGCAGCTAAACAGAGCTGGCTTTCGCACCTTGCCAACACACAGCCTGTGCTCACCTTAGCCGGCTCTTTAGCTCGACAGCTCAACCAAGATGCATCCCTCTCATTAGACGAGCGAGTCTCTTTGCTATCAGCTGCATCCATTCCGCTAGAGAAGCTCCTGCCTCCCGCCACGTCGAGGACAGCTGCGACCAACATCGAACTTGCCACAGACTCGATTCAAGCTTGGCTCGACTTTTTTGCAACACCCCGCAGCACGTTGGAGCAGCAGACCGGACACACGATCCTTCAGGCTATTCTCACTACTTGGACCACTACCTTGCAGTATGGTGGGAATGCAAAGAGGAATCACCAACACTTTTGCAGCACCGCAGTGCCATCCCTCCTACGTGCTCTCCTTGCACTCAGCAATGAAGATACCGATGCTCCGACAACGTCCACGCACAGCGGTGCACTCCTCGATGCCGTCAAGACTATCGCGACCGAATCGCTCTTCACCGAAGATGTACAACGAGCGCTCTTGCAAAACGGTCGTCAGGCAGAAGTCACAAGGACAGCCAGTTGGAAAGACTCCAAGCTCCCAGCGTCAGGAATTGTTTCTCAGCTCTGCGGATTCCTCCAAGATCGGCATCTCGCTCGAGCTGCGCTCAGCTCTCTCACCACTTTGAGCGATCTGCTGTATGCAAAGCTGGGGCGTAGTGAAGCTCTCAATTCGATCGCTTCCTCGAGCAGCACCGCTTCTGGCTCTGTGCCAGATACGCAGCTTTCTCTGATTCGCAAGACGATGCTCTCCCAATGGTACTTTCCCCTCCTGCCTCACCTCGTCACATCTTCCGGCGCGGTAACTTTTCAGGCGGAACGATCTGTAGCTCGAAGAGGCTTGCTCGACGGCATCGAGCGTCACAGTCTTTACGTCATTGGCTGCGACGAGGTTCAAGAATGGCATTCGTTCTTCAGCACGCTCTTTGATAGCGTTCGTAAAGAATTGCGCCAGATTGTTACAGACGCTTCGCCTGCTGCTCGGCTCGAAAAGGCGAACCACTTCAGCTGCCTTGCCTCGCTCTGGCGACTCGAGAAGTCTGTCATCGAGGATGATCTGACATCCATCTTTGCTCTTGTAGCCGCACAACCGGTGACGAAACAAGCTCTCTGGCTTCCGGAGGAGTTGCCAGCCTCAACGCTTGCCGCGCTCGAGCTCTTTCGTGCCGTCGCAACGATTGATGTGCGATTCCGAACCATCCCGGCTATGGTCAACACCGTGCTAAGCAGCATCCTGCTTGCAACCGAGATCATCGCTGAGCCGTCAATGACCTTGCTCTTCACGTCTCAAACGTTCTTGGCCGAGCTCGGAAAGCTCTGTCGCGACAACGTCACGGCCATGCAGGTGTCTGACCTCGTTCAACGGCTTACAGGCTTGGCACAGCGTCTCGACAGCATCCAGCGTAGCAGCGCTTCTCCCAAAGCGTCAAAGAAGGCGCGCACCTCTCGAGGTAGCAGCCCAACCAAGACAAAGCAACCGCCGGTAGAAGGAGCAACAGCGCTCATTGCGCAACTTCAGATTGCGGCACAAGTTCTGCAGAGCGTCAATCTGGTTCCCACTTTCCGCGCTCGGTCCCTTGCTGCAGCCGAAGAGTTGCACAACAATCTCATCCTTCCGTGCATCGACGCCTGTCTCTCTTTGACACGCACAGCACAGGCGTCGCCTTCCATCTACGGCGTAGCGGCTGCTGCGTTGCGAGTAAGGCAGGCGCTTCTGTCGGAGAAATGGCGTTACGATCCTTCTGAGCCTGTCAAGCTCGATGGCTCACTACCGACGGAGAGCCTTGGTTGTCTTGAGGAAGCGTTCAACGAGCGTGCCGACTCGTTGGTTGAGCTGCTGTCGCTTGGCGCTGCTGGCGAGCAGGATGCAAGTCCGGAAGTGTGCCAGCTGCAGTTCCAGATCGTGCAAAGCTTGCTGCAACGCGCGGAGAGGGATGCTTTCCTCGACTTGAAGGGGTCGCGATACTGTCATCTGGTTTCGGAGGACAAGGGTCTGATTCGTGACTTGCTCCGCGAATTGTCGGCGACAGGCGATGTCAAGTCTAGCGCATGGAATGGCTGTCCGACCCGCGTGCAAAGCCGGTCCGAGTTGATGCAGATCGTCTGGATGGCGATCGTCACTCGGTGGGCGCCGTTGTTCGAGGCGATTGCAGCCACACAGATGATCGAATTGCTTGCGAACACTGTTGTAGCGACAGCAGAGCCAAGTTTGCAACAAGACGACGTGCAGAGTGGATTGCGATACATCACTTGCACAGCGCTGCGCAACGCCTCTTTCCTCGAACTGCCCAAGTGGCGCAGACATATCGTCGCGGCGGTTCAGCAGCAACTCGCATCTCAGCAGAGCCTGGAGCGTCGCCTTGTATCGACAGCATCGCTCTGCATCACTCCGTCAGAGTGGGTGCACAAGGCTGCTCGCGGTCCTGTGCTGAAGGCGCTTCTTACGCTGGGTCACGATATTGTCGTTGCACAGCGAAAGGGTGAAGCCGGCGAGGAGGTTTCGATGGAGCAGTGGATCGCGTTGCGTGGTTTGATAGCAAGAGTGCTGGAGGAGTACGCCACCGAAACCGAGGTCAGCGATGATGATCTTTTCGGCGCTCTCGAGGCCTTCTGGTCCTTGCATGGAAGCAATGTCAGTGACGCCCGCCAGCAGCAGTCTTTGGAGCGTGCTTCGCTCGCCGCTGTTCACTCTGCTGTTCGGGTGCTGCTCGCAAGGAGCAAGCAGAATCCAGCCATGCTCGAGCGTCTCGTTGCAATGGCTAAGCAGCTTGGACAAGAGGCAACAGCGGAGAAGGTCGAAGGCAAGGCTGTCATCACGCTCAAGATGCGTGCTGCGCAAGAAATGCTAGCCTCACTTAACAGTGCAGCCCCTGCCGGAGTCGTCAAGCAAGACGAAGCAGGCGATGCCTTGACCAACATCAAGGCCATCTTGGAGTTGGAGTCTGCACAGCTCGAGACGGGGAGCGATGTGATGCAGACGCTCGATGTTACGCTTTACCACCTTGGAGAGGTCCAGCTGCGCGTTGGTGGAGGAGAGCAGATTCACAAGCTGGCCTATGTGCAAACTTTGCAGGCTGTCAAGGTGATACGCGCCATCTTGAGCCGTGCAAACGACTTGGTAGGGGTAAACGATGGGCAAGCTAGTGCACGACAGAAGATCCTGCGACCAGCAGCGGATGTGGCGCTCGAGCTGGTGCGTTGTGTCGATGCATTTGGTCGGGCTACGTCGAGCAGTAAGCCCGGGATGGCCGCATGCGACGTATACCGGGCGCTAATATCGGCATTGCCCGATCTGCAGGAGCAGCGACGGGTAATTGAAGGTCTGCAACGCCTTGTGTCGCGTTTGAAAGCGGACGAGTACGACGGCGTTCTATCGGGGTTGTTGGGTTACCTGTCGTATACGCCTGCGGGCGCGGTTGATGCCAAGGAAGCCGCGAAGGTGGATGCCGACGAAGCGTCATTAATCAGCACTATTGGACTCGTACTCGGCAGTGCACCGGAAGGAACGTCCAAGGTGGCGAGGACGCATCTGTCCAACTGGCTCGCGATTGTTACCAGTAGCAACGCGATTGCCCACGGCGGACGAATCAAGCTGCGTACGATGGTGGCTTGCGTCTCGGCACTCGATCAGCTGTGTAGCAACCATGCGATGCTATTTCGAACGCAGGAT
Organism: Anthracocystis panici-leucophaei; assembly: GCA_014826065.1. Lineage (NCBI taxonomy): Eukaryota > Fungi > Basidiomycota > Ustilaginomycetes > Ustilaginales > Ustilaginaceae > Anthracocystis > Anthracocystis panici-leucophaei. The sequence goes on along the minus strand of CP060306.1, from coordinate 366,565 downwards.
ACGGGTTCGGTGCTGCAGCTGTTTTCGACCATCACTGGACCGAGTATGTCTGACGAGCCTTGTGCGACGTTGGTCGAGATGCAGTCGGAATTGGCGGCGATTCGCACAAAGCTGTTGGACGGCATGCTGTCGACGTTGGGTTCGCTGATGCGGTTAAGGCAGGATTTGGTGTTGGGCTTCCTGCCGCAACTCGGATTCCTACTGGCACGTCTGTGTACGCTCTTCCGACGACTGCGTCGCGATCCCACTGGCCGTATCGAAGCTTGCGGCGTGCAACGTCGACAACTGCGCCGCGACCTACCCGTGTGGCTCGACCCGGTGCTCGTTCCACCGCTGACAGCAGACCACGAAGCGCGAGCCCTCTCGCGACTCGTCTCGAACCTCACGGTGAAAAACGTCTGTCTCCAACACCGTTCCGCCGACACCACCTCGACAAAGGCAGAATCGCTCGCAAAGGCGTTCTGCAAACACGCGACGTACATCCTGGTGGCGTACTTGAAGAGTCTTACCGCGGGAAATGCGGTGGTGCCGGCGGATGTGAGAGCAGAGTTGCAAGTGGGCATGATGACGGTGTGCGAGATCGTGGGTGTGAGGCAGAGAGATGTGGCGATGGTGGGGATGTTGGATAGTGCGGGCAAAGTCTTGTTGAAGAGGTTGTGGGGTGAGTTTGAGAAGCAGAGGTATAGAGGGCAGTGAGGAGCGCGCGATCAAGTTGCGCGTCGCTTCTCAAAGGTTGTTTCCATTGAGACAGTGCAAATGTTGGAATGGAAACATGCAAAAACGAACGACGATCGAGAAATGCGTAGATTGTGTGAGTGAGTGAGAGGATATGCAATTGAAGGTTGTGCGTTGGTGATTCATGTAGTGGGCTTGGTGCGAACAGCAGTAGAAGTGTCCAGCCTGACGATGGGTTCTGGACGTTTTGAAAACAAGATCTTGCGTTTGATGACGTTGACCACGTCGTAATAGACTGCTGTTTGCGGTTCTTGCTCATCCTCGTCATCCTCGTCGGCTTTCCCCACTTGTTCCACCCCATTCTGCGTCTGCGGTAGAGCATTCTCATCGATCTCTTCCAACCCTGTAGCCCTCGCCACTGGTCTCTGTTTGATGGGAGTGTGTCGTGGAGGAGAAGAGCTGAAATCCAACGCTTCTCTGGATCGCTTGGGCGATACCGGCGTGGGTGAAGAACTCCTCACCCCTCCATCCGGTCTTTTCGCCCTCTTAATCGTCCCCACCATCTCCTCCTCCACCTCGGTTGCCCTCCTCTTTCTATTCCCCACCTCGTCCAACACCCGAACTTTCTTCTCCAACACCGCCAACGGCCTCACCAGCTCCACAAATTTCCCCTCCAATCGATGATGCGACACCACCAGCACCGGACGATCCGGTCGCACTGGATCGAAGTTGAGCGTTCCCAACGTTTGACCACCTGTAGGGGACTGATTTTCGATCTCGAGCGATCCTTGCAGTTCGATCAGTACCAGTTCGCCGGACGGCGTTAGCGCGGTGAGTGGTGATGGTGCTTGGGAAAGTAGTGTTGAGGGTACAGCAGAGGTGGAGGTGCTACTGGATGAGCCGAGAATGGGGAGGTTGACGTGTATGCGCATTGTGGACGGATTGCGGTGTTGGTGTTGGGGGAACAAGGTTGAGGAATGAAAAGAGAGAGAGAGAGAGAGAGAGAGAGAGCGCGCGTCGCGCTGATTAGGCTCGTATAAATTGGCTTCTCAGATCGCCCGATCCAGGCGTAGATTTCAAGCCAGATCTTTCTCAATTCCATCCAGCGAGGGAAGCTGAGAGAAGAGCGACGCAGCAGCAGAGAACGACATCCTGCAGCAAAGGCCGGGGTGTCTTTTTCTCTCGGCCCACTACAGTACTGTCGTCAGACTTTTTTTAAGAGTGAGAGAGAGAGAGAGAGAGAGAGGGTCCACACAAACCCGCTCAAACTTTGTTATTTTGCGCTCGACTGCCGAGTACAGGTAGGCCATACAGTACTCAACTCATCTCCATCAGCATCCTCGCCGGCTGTTGCCGTACGCAACCCGTCACCAGCATCCATCTCGATCGAACGACAGTCGTCGCTACCACAGGCATCCCCCATCTCTTGGTCAAAGCTGTTCAACGCCTGCTGCTGCTGCTGCTGCTGCTGCTGCTCCATCTCCGAATCTGGAAACACAGCTTTGCCCAACATGATGAATTGATTCTTCATTCGCATCGGCATTCGCCCTCTGTGGCCGTCCGATCGGACCTCCACCCAACGCCAGACGCTTCCGAAGCTTGAAGCGTCTGTCAAAGCTCTCAGCTAACCACTTGGTCCAGGTGGCCCACCATCTAGCATTGTCGCAGTCGCAGCAACATCCCCAGTTCACAGGCTTACAGCAAGACAACATGTCCGACAACACATATACCAAGTCACCTCGCTTCGACATTGACGAAGAGCCAGGCGACTCTCATTCGTCCTCAGCCCAGCGTTGGGTCGGGGCTTTCGAAAGAGTGCTTGGCGATCGAGAGAGTCTTGCCTCGGAGCGTTCCTCTCGACCTTTCGCCAAATCCGTGCCCTCTACCAACCCTGTCATCGGTGCACGCGATGCTCGCTCTCTTTCTACCCGTCCCGCTACGCTAGACGAGCCCGTCAGCGAACCCTCACGATCCGGAAGCACGCATTCTAGCAGCAACAATGGCTCTCCATCTCTGCGCAGCATTGATCCAAACGTGCCACACCAAACACAACACACCCTTCTGGTCGAATCCTCCTTGCCCCTTTCCGAAACAGCCTCCACCGGCCGTTCTCTCACTCGTTTCCGTACAAACTCGTCCAGCGGCAGCATCTCGCTCGTCTCTTTGCCTCCTTGCTCGGCAGCATCCACACAAAACACTTTCAACACCAGCTATGCACCCTCTCTACAACCCCGCAGCAACAAGTTGGCGCCTTCCCTCCTTCATGTTGTTCCTCCTCACCTCAACGACACAGCAGAGCTCAGAGTACACTCCCAAGGTCCACCTTGCGTCTCGATCAACGTCCAAGACTGCCTCCGCTTTGAAAAGAGCTACATCAATCCTGCTCCCTGCGTCCATCACATCATGCTCACCAACCCAAGCAGTGATCGCAGCGCTCTCGTTCGTCTCGAGTCTGATCTGCGTCAAGGCCTCACCTTTATGCGTCGCAAGCGATCGGCTCCTCAAAACGTGTTTGAACCTGTAGCCTGGCCTTCAAACAGCTTCAGTTGGGCCAAGAACGGCGGCTTCATCCCGGACAATTTGCGAGGCTGGAGGCACGTTTTGGCAAACCTCGAGAATGCTGACTCGTTCATTCTCGACCCACACCAGACCACAAAGGTTTATGTGGTGCTGAGGCCTGTCGAATTCGTCGAAGAAGCTCAAGCGGAGCGTTCCAATAGCAACTGGCCTTACAGGGTGCCATCTTCGCCATCCACGCACCGTGCAGCCAGCAAACAGTCGGATTCGTTAGCTTCGCCTGCTCCTCTCGTCTCTCGTCCAGACGATGGATTGGCTGTATCGCCCGTCTCCACGCCTGCCGCTCTTGGCGACCAACAAGGTACCTTCAGCGCGGCTGCCTCGGATCAAGACAGCACAGGTAGCGTTCCGGAAGAATTCGGCCTCACGTCGCCACGCTCGGCACCCGAGTTGCATGGCTCCCGCGCTGCTGCTCGTTCGCAGACGGCACGTCCATTGCATCCTGCATTTGGTCTTCGCGGCACCATCACCCTCTCTAGCTGGACGCTTCCCATCATCGACAGCGAAGACGACGCTGCAGCTGAGCCGTCCGCCAACGCCTCTGGTCACAAGAGTGCACAGCCCTCTTCTTCCGCGTCGACCTCGGCTTCTTCCAGACCCACCAGTGTGTATGGCTCGCAAGCCGCATCGACATCAGCTGCCTCGTCAGCCATCTCTGCGCTGCGCTCGCAACCTGACGATCGAGACGTGCAAAGGATCCGCATCCCCGTAGCTGCACAGTGTTGTAGGCCCTTCATTGACGCTGCCATCGCCTCGTCCGCCTCGATGAACCTCACCTCGGCCTCGCAGACCAGCCATGGCTCCGCCATCTATCTCGACTTTGGCGATGTCATCGTGGGCCAGTCGCACTCTCAGACCTTGACAGTGCGCAACCTCTCAGAGATCGACTGCTTCTGTCAGGTAAAGCTCGAGGATGCCGACAATATGCTCCAAACGCCGCCCATCAGCCTCACCCAAGGCGACTCCGACGAGACCGTCCCGTCCGTCTGGGCTGGCGATCAGGGCGTTCTCTCCTATGATCCTTTGATCCTTGCACGACTCGAGTCAAAGCACATCAAGGTCTCGCTCAAGCCCCAGGAGCCATGTCGTGATTACGAACAGGTCTTGACCATCACTTCGCTGCACAACTCGGCCAACAGCATTCGTGTCGTCATCAGGGCCAACATGCTCGGCACTGCAAAGGACGATGCTCTGTCCGTCAGTCCCGGAGACTATCTCGACTTTGGTGACTGTTATGGAGGCCATTGGACCAAGCAGTTGCTCGTGCTCAAGAACAATGCCGATGTCATGCTTGATGTCTCCTTTGGAGTCCAGAAAGGATACCAGGTCATGTTCCAGCTGGCAGAGTTGGCGCCGCAGGCCGAAGACGACACACCTGATCAGGAAGAGCTTCCACCTAGCGCTCACATTACCGAGCTGTCGCTCTCGTCGGCAAGCACCGATGATCAAAGTCTGATGTCGTCCATAGCAGACGGTAGCAGCGCAGATTTCGGGGCTGATGGCGCATCGAGTGCATATGAATTCGGTCGACAGTCGGATGCTGGAGGCGAGCAAGCTGCGACGGCTTCCGAGCTTGCCAAGACTCCTACACATCATGCGCATGTACCCAAGGGGTCCGCAGCCTTGGAGCCGCCTGCGCTCGAGTTGCCAGCCGCAGATGCCAGCGATGGCTGTCACCCGTTCCGAGGTCGTAGGGGCAGTGCTCAGACCGACGAAGATGGTGTTGATGCGTCCTCGGTCGCTTCTCAGGCTGGATCGCGCTCCACTTCGCCAGTGCGACCAGCTACCAATCCTCCAGCACAGGCTCCCGTCAGCGCTCCGCTTGCGTCCTCGGCAGCAGAGTCGGCGCGCTTGGGCAAGCGCGAGACTCCGCACCTGAACTTGATGGACCGTGTTCATTCCGGTCGACCGCAGTCGCTCGTCTCGGCAGCTAGCGATCATGATCAAGCGAGTGTGTCCACCAATCCGCAAAGCCAGAACTCGTCCGGCTTTATCTCTCGACCTGCTTCCCGCGGCCGTCCCGTCGAGTTGGAACGTCACGATGATGCCAACTCGGTGCGCTCGGTACACACAGCTTTGTCTCAGGACAGCCGAGTGGGTCCATATCCTGCCGGCTCGTCCCATGCAGGCTCCTCGAATGCTTCTGTTCGCAATCAGCACCGCTCCAACACCAGTGCAGCCATCTCTGGTCTGCGCAACGTAGAGCATGCACAGAGCAATCAGCTGGAAGAGCTCGTGCTACGACCTGGTGGCGAGTATCGCGTCTTTGTCTCCTACCGTCCCGAGCGCGTCGCATGGGATGCCGAGTTTTCTGGAGGTCGACTGGTGGAAAAGACGTTCCGCATCTCGCTCGATTACTCGCGCGCCCGACTCGCCAACATGCGAAGCCGCGGAGGCCGCGAAAGAAGGACGGTGATCTGTCACAGCCGTACCTGCACCTCGTTCATCTCGATCGCTCCCAAGATGATCGATCTTGGTGAAGTGCAGGTGGGCACGCGCAAGTCGGCAAACATCTCGGTCACCAACAGATCTGAGCTGACGGCGCGTGTCGATCTGCGCTTCGTCTCCAAGGTGCTCAGCATGTATCGCGACGAAGTGGCCATCCCTGCCCTGCAGACCGTCGAACTCAAGGTCGAGTCGTTCCCGCGCAGAGTCAACGAGACGTATCGCAAGCAAATCACCGTGGCCAACCTTCTCAACAGAGAGGGCGATCAGATCTTTGAGGTCCGATCTCGCAACGTCGACAAGCAGCGCATCAGTTTCCATTCGCTCTTTTATCGCATCCTGACGCCGACGGGCTCGAATTATATCGATTTCGGCGACGTCGACATCAACTCGATGCGCATGCGCACTTTCACGATTGAAAACGTATCGGACAAGAAGTTGTCGCTCGAGCTCAGTCCGGCTCATCCTGAAGACGTTACGCTCTACATCAAGGCTCCGCTGCCCGTCGATGCGAAACGCGATGGCAGTCCCAAGCTTGAAGCAAAGACGACGGTGTCCAAGTACAGCGAGACGCAGCTCAATGATTCGCAGGGTTCCACTGCGGAGGCGTCGGAGGGCGCAAGTGCTGGTCGTTCCAATGGCAGCTCGAGCAAGTCCAAGTCTAGCAAGCCTTCGATCAAAGGTGCCGACCTCAAAGAGCGGTTCCTCGAGACCATCTCTGTCGATTCGCCCACTTCTGTGCGTACCGAGAATGCGTCGTGGAGGCTGGCGCAGAAGCACAGCCATTACCGCAAGAAGGAAGATGGCAGTGTTGTCTCTGCACAGAGAAAGGCCAATGGTTCGGGCAAGCCCAAGCCTACTATCAATATGGTTTCGGCGCTCAAGAAGGGCGGTAAAGGCAGAATCACGATCGGCTATGGCAAGACAGTCACGTTCAAGGATCGAACGCTGATTAGCGAGTTTGAGTATCTCGATCTTGCCACTGGTCTACCTGTCGATGCTCGCCGGATCCCTGCCAAGAGCAAAAAGTATGCATTGCTTGAGAACATCACAACGGGCGGCAAACCCAAGAGTCTTGGTCAGACCACGGGTGCCAAACATGCGCTTGACGACGAGAGCAGCAATGGCAGTAGCAGTAAATCCAAGTCGGGCTCCAAGCTCAAGTCGAGCCAGGCTGCCAAGGATAAGGCTGCAGAAGCACGATCCGGAGCCTCTCGGTCGCCTGATGCTTCAGCTGTCAAAGCTGGTTCTACCGTGCCTCGCTTGCCATCTCTGGCTAACGATATCATCGCTCATGATTCATCGCGTCGCCAAACCTCCATGCAGGATGCTGTTCACGCCAGCTCTGGGACCGGCAGCAAGTCGCAGCCCGCTTCGGCGATTCGTCAGCATGGCAAGAGCTCAAAGGAAGGCAAGGCGGGCGACGCTGCGGCGCGCGTTCACTTTTCGCCTGCATTGACGGGCAAGCGCAAAGCACCACCTGTCCTCTCGAATCCGGTCGATGTGTCGCGAATGTCGCTCGAAGATCTGCTTGCTGCCGTCGAAGCGCAGACGAGCACGCTCAGCACCTTCTTCCTCGGCAGTCCGGAGGCGGAAGAGCAGTTTGTAAGAGCCGAGATCAACCTGCGACGTGAGCTGCAGAGCTCCATCGATGCCGGCAAGCTGGTGCCACTAGAAGTGCTTGAAGTGGCGCCTCGTTCCGAAGGCCAGGTGATTGCCGTCTACCATCCCAGTGGCAGCACGCGACCGCATATCCAGGGCAACGCACGCAAGCAAGACTCGCGCATCTTTATGCGCCTGATCGATTTCGACATGGACATTGTTCGACAGTCGGACGAGTTTTCGGGGATGGCTGAGCTGGAAGCGGATGAGTTGCCGGTGCGCGACCTGATGCTGCGAAGCAATACGTGTCGCAGCTTGCTCGAGTTGGGGCAGCCGCACATCAACTTTGGTCACATGGAGAAGGGCGACTCCAAGACGCGCAAGATTTTGATTCAGAATCGCAGCGAGTGGGCGCTTCGCTACTGCATTCGCAAGAGTGGTAGTATCGCCAGCGGCGATATCAAGCTCAGCAGCGGACGGTATGGAGTTGTACCCGGGTACGGCAAGCGCGAAGTCGAGTTTGTGTTTTCACCCTCCATGTCTGGACCGTTCCAGGAGAAGCTGGTGGTCGAGAATGTGGCGGATCGCGACAATGATCAGACGGTGGTGCTCAAGGCGAATGTGCGCAAGACGCCCAACTTTGCGGTGGATCCGGGTGCGATCAACTTTGGCGCCTGTAGGCCGGGCAAGCTTTCGACGCCGGAAAGCTTCGTGTTGACCAATACGACGGCCAAGTCGCGGTCGTTTGTGATCGCCATCGATTCGCATGATCTGCTGCATCAGCGGTGTTTGATCGATGTAGGGTTGAGTACGGCGAGTGAAGACGAGGTTAGGGGTACGTTGAGTAAAGAGGAGGAGGAGGAGATTGAGAATCTGTCGCAGAAGCTCAAGATTGCGAGTAGGAAGGGAAATGCGGATAAGGTGAGGAAGTATGAGGAAAGGTTGACGGCGCTTGGGGTGAAGGTGCCTAGTTTGGGGTCTGCGGCTGGTGCGTCTGGGGATGGAGAGGAAGCGGCGGCGGCGACGGCGGCAAGCACGGCGCCAGGAGAGAGCACGAAACCGGAAGCTGTACAAGGCGAAAGCGAGGCGGTCAAGGAAGAAGCTCCCTCTGCAGCGATCGACGTTGAAGTCGCCACATCTACCGTCGCCGACAAGCCGAAAGAGCTCAAACGAATCTCGTCAACCGTCACCTGCTCTCTCGGCCCCAACCAAAGCAAACGCCTCATCCTCCGCGTTCGTCCCTCCGCGGTCCAATCGGCCATCCCGTCCAACACGAGCGACCCGGCCGACCGTCGTACGTCGGACAAGTCGGGGATGGAGGAAGTTTCCGTACCGGTTAAAGTGCATGAGGTCAAGAATCAGGATGAGACCAAGACGGTGATCCTGCTGGCGACGGTTGAGTTTGGTGCGAGGGAGGTGGATGGGGTGGAGGGTGAGGCGGAGAGGTTCCCGGATGATGCGGTTGTGTTTTCCGAGTCGTAACTTTGTAACTTTGGTGGAAGGGTGTGGGTTGTGGGGGGTAATTTATTCGGGTTTGTGGGTTGTGTTTCAAATGGGTGCGTTGGTGTGTGTGTGGTGTGTGTGTGTGACAGTGAGAGTGTGAGTGTGCGAGTGAGGGAGGGAGAGAGAGTGAGTGAAAGAGGTCGAACACGATCAAGGTCGCAGCGCGGTGACAGAGGGAGAAAGTTCATCTCCCTTCATCTCCCGCCACCAGGCACAAAGAATGAGGTCTGGAGAGCGGAATGCCGGGTTGAAAGTGTGTATTGGCGTGGACGATATAACTCTTGATCGGCGGGACGTTGGTCTCGTTTGAACGCTGAATGACGCTGTATCTCACATTGTCACATCTGCTTTTCCTCTCTGCTTGCACTTCGTCTCATCGTCGCATCCGCTTTCTCTCTGCTCCACTCTCACTCATCGTCTTATGCTCTCACCAAGCTACTGAACCACAGCCCTGTCATTCGCAGAATTGCATCTCTTCGCACCTGCGTCTCATGCTCTGAACAAAGCTACTGAATCACAGCCTGTCCATCCGCAAACAATTGCATCTCTTGGCGTTTCTGCCAAGGACACAAACCAGTCACTTTCATTAAGATCCGCTTTTATGCAGGCTGTGAAGTAATCTTTCCATGCGACGGCAGTTTGCGCTGCTCCTCCCCCAAGTAGAGCCGTTTGAAGAGCACCACGGTGGTGGCTACGAGGAGGGGGAAGGAAACCATTATTGTCTGCGGGTGGCACGGGACGCGAGCGGATCAGCGAGCGATGGTCCAGTGATAATCGCGAGGGAAAATTGCGACGTGGATAAGTAGTGCAGCGTGGAACCGGAGGATGGATGTGTTTGAGCGTACACAGGTGATGATGGAGGACGATCGCAGATCGAGCAGAAGAAAGAGAGAGTGGATGTCAGCTTCCAGCCGGATTGGGTTTCGGGGAATGTGAGGGCAAGGCGGGGGCACTTACCCTGATACGCTTTTGTTCTGGCGTCAACGGTACTCGGGGTGGCATCTTTGGATTTGATCCAGTCCGGTGGTCGAGGGATGGGAAGAGTGTGATGATGTATGACGGTTAGACGATGTGATGGCGAGAAGAAAGCCATTCGTTTCCAAGCTTTACAGATTTAGGGTCCAAAGGCAAAAAAAAAAAAAAAAAAAAAAGGCTGTCTCCGATTTCCGCAAAGTATCTCCCCACCTCTGCTTTTCCCGAAATGCCACTGTACCACCACACACTCTTCCGACAACCCAACAGACGCCGAGACCCAGACGTTATTCAAGATACCGGAGGGGGCGCTCGTCAACTTCTACATGTCACTTGTCTGAAAAAGGAAATGGTTCAGCAGCAGCTGTAGGAGAGAGCAGCGGCAGGTTGCATAAAATTAAAGGGATTTTTTGATATGTCCCATCGAATAGCGCGCCATTTTCGCTTTCAGCTGCCTTCTTTGGTGCGTCTCGTGATGCCGTTCACTCCACGGCACATTGTGCGTCCGACAGGAAGGGTTGGGCGACATTGAAACGCCACCTTCTACCAAGAGGCAGCGCCAGGTCGACCTGTGAGACCGGTTGAAATGGGTTCTACCTTGTCTGCTGTCCAGTTGCGCCAGTGATGTGGCTATGTCCTATGCACCTTCCTAAGAGAGGGCTTACTTGATTCCTCGCCATTACCATCTTGACTCCACACCATCATCCTTGACCGTCATCCCCTATCATCCTCCAACTTTCCGACCAATCGTTGATCGATGTCTTCCTAGCCTTGTCCTTTTCTTGTTCCACCAGCACGTCGTATCTACCGCACAAATACTCTAGCTGGTCTAGAGAACTCCAATCCTACACATAACCCCACATCACCCCACATCACCCAAACAATGTCCACCGACGGCCTCGGAATCCACGTTGGTCTCGCTCCATCTATCCCCTCGGACAAACCTGCCCATTTTAGCCTCGGTCTCGGCCTCCCTGCTCTACGATGGCCCTACACGACCCGTCATCAGAGTCTGACGTACGACAGCTCTCCCACGCCCAGCTCCAGCAGTGACAGCGAGCGTTCTTCGTCGGACTTGGAGTTTGGTATGGCTGCACGACGGGCAAGCGGCTCGGCTACACACGATGTGTTGTTGAGCTATCTCTCCCCCGAGATCGGAGGGGAGGAAGGAGGAGGAGGAAAAAAGGTGTATTTGCTGTCGAGTGGGTTAAAGAATCCAAAGAAGGATTGGAGGAGGAGTAAGTCCGAAACGTTCAAGTTTCCATTGCCGCCCAGCAAGATGGCACCGCTCAAGTCGGCACTGCGTTCGACGGCAAAGACGTTTTCGACGAGTCCCGTGTTGAGGAGTGTTTCGGGTCGAGTCTGGGGACGAGGTGATCGATCGTGGTCGACCTTGTCTCCTCAGCTCGAAGAAGCAGAGGTGGAACCGCGTCAAGGTTGGTCACCTTACTCCTCGGTCGCTGCTACTCCTAGACAGGCGTCCGGCCAACATCGGTTTTCCTTTTCCTCAGCTGCTGACTCCCAACTTCCAACTTATGCCCAAGCCGTTCCGGAGCATACTGCAGACTCCTCCGCTTCTTCAACTTCATCCCGCACCCTCGTGTCCGACACCGAAGAGGATTCGGGCGCCGAAACCGACCCCACCTTCAGCAGCGATGCTGCCAAACTGGCGCGACTCCACGCTAGCCTCTTGCTGCTCGATCGAGGAGTAAGCGAACTGCCGCTTTCGCTCGGTGAGAAGAAAGCAGAAGACCTGGGTGGATCCGTCGAAGAAAAGATGGCGTACCTCTGCGGGCTCGGTTATAGGTATCGACGAACTGCGAGCAATCGACATGCTAGAAAGGAATCCGGGGATTTCGCTAGTGTCCACGAGCAGCAGGCCGAGGTGGGCGAATGGTGGGGCGATACTGAAGACAAACACGACGAGTGGAAAGAGGGACAAGTGAAAAGTTACGCACCCACAGTAGGGAGGGCGGTAAGGGTCGTTTCCAACGCCGCTTCTACCGTGTCTTCTGCACAGGGTAGTCCCATTCTCACCGGTATGTTTGCCGGAGTGACTGCAGAACAAGAAGAGGAAGGAGACGTGACGATCCGACCGCACGTCCTACCTCCGGTTGCGGTGGACGGATTGCTAGGTGAAGAATTTGCCTATCTGGTAGACCAACGATTCACCGATGACGAAGGTATGCAGTCGGATACAAAGGTATACACAGCAGAAAGCGGGTTGATGACGCCTCCTCTAACCACTCCAGAATTGGGCCTGGATGGAGCATCACCGAAATTTTTAGACAAATGGCCGTCTCCTCTTCCGTGTTCTTGCCCGACTTTGCCGGTGTCCACCTCACGAATCCAAGCAGCAGAGATGGATGGCTGCAAACCTTCGTCCGTCTCGGCTGTCTCATCTGGTGCAGTGAAACAGGTTAACGGCTGCAAACCCTACCCTACCACCTCTGGTACGATGACGAGCTCGACCTCATGTCCCGTCTCCATCAACCGCATCATCGAAGACGAAGAAGCCCAAATATCCCACGCCACACGAACCACCATCTCACCCTGTTCAGTCCTCACCCGTCCCCGACCTTTGCGTAGTAGCAACTCGAACAGTTCGCTGTTTTCCTCGGCCTCGTCGGAACGTTTACAGAAACCGGACGTGACGCAATCCGTCTTGACCCGTCCACGACCTGTCGCACGTACGGTTGAGAGCGGGTCATTTGCAAACCGATCGACACTGTTGTCGGGGAAGAAAATTGCGAAGACGAAGCGGTTGGATTTCGCCCTGCCCAAATCGACGTCTACAACGACCGTGGTGCAGCAGATCAAGGTGCCCCAGCGGAAGAGTTCGTTGGACGTTCGAGCAGAAGCGTTAAAACACGAGCAGGCGAACGAGGTGCATCCCAACAGCGTCTGTAGAGACATAGAGCTGCAAAAGAAGTTTCATTCCTCCGCATCGCCGTATTTACGTCCGATGCCGATCGAGTGCTCGTCGGCGGGTAGCGCCGCTAAGCTGCGTCGTAGAGGCGATGCTGAAAGGGGAGGCATGTCCAAGTCGATCTCCCTACCGGTGCTGTTTACCGCGCGGACGGCTAGTCAGCGGGCGAGGGGGGAGAAGGGACACGGTCGCGCTCGGAAGTCGATTATCACTGTGGGCGAACCGGCGGAAGAAGGGAGCAGACATGAACCGCCAAGAGAAGGGGTGTTGGTGGTGAGTCAAGAAGAGGTGACGGTGGTTGGGTTGGCTTTTTGAGAGAGAAAGATCTCATATGACCCTGTTGATCTAGTTTCATGTATGACCGACTAAATGCAATTCAACTCAGACCTCTTTTCTCACCCTCGTCACAATCTAAACATGGTTTCAAACGTGCCTCAAAGGAAGAGTCGATTGCCTTACGACAAGATACACCGATGGCTTCAAATCTGACCAAGAATCGTATTCAGCTCCCCATCCACCCTACTCTTCTTATTCGTCTTTCCCACAACCCTCTTAGTCTCCACCACAACAGGCCTCCATCTCGCTTTACCCCCACCGTCCTTCACCTCCACCCTCGCCGCCGACTGCTGCGCCAGCACCGCCTGATTCCACTCCCTAACCTTCCCCTTCCTGTACAACTGCAGCTGCAACTTGTTGGTAAAGTAGCTCGCATACGGCTGTTTGAGAATCTCGTCGTAATACTCAATCACCACTTTGACCAACTTCTCTTTCGAATACCCATCGATGGTGTACCATAAAGCGTCGGCGAGACGGGATCCGTACTTGTCGCCGCAAAAGGTGGGGAGGGTGTCGGTGAGAAGTGAGCAGAGTTTGCGGCGACGGGCGGATTGGGCGAAGTCGACTTGTAGCGAGGAAGAGGGAGAGTTGGGAGGAGGGGAGAGCGAAGAAATTATGATATGTACGGCGGTCGCGTTGCGTGCAAAGGGCGTGAGGGTGGGGAGGGAGAGTAAAGAGTCGAGGACGAGGGCGCTGCCGAAGGATTCTACGGGTGTTGGTGCTGATGCCGGTACGGGCCGGCCGAAGGTTCGCTTGGCTGGTGCGCGGGGTGGCGCAGCTGGTCCGGGAAGGCGCAGTAGCGATTGCAGTAGAAGACTGCCTTGAATGGTGGATTCACCGGGAGGAAGCTCGTACGTCGGATCCATTGTCCATGGTGTTTCCTCCTCCTTATCTGATCCCTTGCCGGCGTCCTTCTTCTTGCTATACTTCGACTTCTTACTATGCTTAGGCTTGCCATCACGTCCACGCTTGGACCCACGCTCTATCTCCCCATCTTGCTTCTTCAAGTGTGCACCAAATGTATGCAGGTACGCCTTGCGCGTCTTCAACGCCAACACGGCAGGCACGAGGAGCTTCAACCCCTCCTCTCCCTCCTTGTCCTCACCTCCCACCGCCTTAGACTTCATCCTGAAACCTGCAAGCACAACATCGCTCACCGCCTTGACCAACTCCTTCACGTCTTCTGCCGCCCCCTCCTCCTGCGTCAGCTGAACAACGCGGTCAACTGTTGCTTGCAGACAACCCACCATTTGCTCTTTCACCATACCTGATGCGATCTTGGTCATTTCCGCAACCGCAGGAGCCAAATTTTTACGATCAAGTCGACGGATCAGCGCAGCCACTATGTGGTTCGCAGCCGGGTGGATGCAAAGCTTAGCCATACGGTTGCGGATGTAGACGTTGAAGAAGCGCGAAGCCGTCGAGGCAGGTGCACGTTCGAGGGCAAGCTGCAAGGCGTGCGATGCAATGCTGTCTCGTAGCGATGTTTCGAGGTATACGTCTTTCTTTGCTTCTTCATCTTGGGTTGGTGGGGAAGAAACAAAGCCGTTCAGCAAGCTGTCGACGAGTGTACCTTGCCACTGCTCGCCGTCCTGCGTAGCGTCCAGCGAGTCCGCCTCGGCTTCGGTCAGAAGCTGCAAAAGCGGAGAAGCTACAGCGTCTGTGGTCCACCTACGGACGACTTTGACGCTGGCATCGTTGAGAATCTCTTGCCTGAGGGTGGTGGCTCGGTTGTAGAGTAGGTCGGGGATAACGACGAGCAAGTCTTCGGACGAGGTGGATGCTGCTGTGTTGGTGCCTTCTGGTGCCGTCGGCGCCTTGCGAGTGCGGAACTTGGCGCTGCGTCGAGATCTGAGGTCCGAAGCTGCTGCGGTGTGTGCCGACGACGTGGAATCTGTCTGAATGTTGCGACCCGTCAAAACGCAAAGAAGCGAGCGAAGAACATGCGAGCCAAACGAGTCCGTCACCAAAGTGGTCAGCAGATCTTGATCGGAGGAAAGCTCCTCGGCGATATCCAAGATAAGCTGGGTAGCGCTGCGCAAGACACCGTCTTGGTTGACGATGGTGGCAGTATCGCTCGTGTATGCAGAAGACGCGGCTGCTTTGCCGTTCGATCCATTGGAGCTGTGGAGGTGTTGTTGGAAGTGCTGTAGGTCAGCGTGCTCGAGGGTGACGGCAGGCTGAAGAGTGGCGAGACAGGCCTGCACGACGTGGCTGGCGAAGCGATGCTTGGCGAGAACCGCAAAGTTGCCTGCAAGACGGTCGACAAAGACTCGCAATGGTTTGGCAGGAAGACGGTGGAGGATGGCTTCAACGATGAGCGAGGTGTCTGGGTCGGTAGACAGCATGAGCTCCTTGCCGTCCATTTCCTTGAGCGTGGCTTGCAACAGTAGCGCCAATTCGTCCTCCTCCTCGTCTGCATTGCCGCCATTCTGCTTGGCAAACGAGCCGGCTCCGTTGACAGAGCTAGCAGCCGAAAGGGCAGTGAGAGTCGACTTGACCGCATAGCCCTGCTCCTCGAGCTCGCCCACGCGCTCCCACCCAGCTCGTAGATACGCCTTGAGCTCAGCATCCACGTAGCCGAAAGGTGCTTCGTGTTCGGCCTTGCTCGGCCTATCCCCTAGCTTGACCCAATTTGGCTGGCCTTCCTCAGCACCATCTCCCTGAGGCTGCGCTGATGGCTCTGCAACATCGCTGTCGAAGGGAATAAAGTCGGCCTGGGACCGGATCTGGTTGGCGGATGAAGAAGATGAGGACGAAGCTACTGGCTGTGCGTCGTTCTGCTTCTGTTGCTGTTCTTGTTCTTCCTGAAGTTTTCTGAGCTTGGAAGGCTTCTTTCCCCTCTGTCGAACTTTGGGCGGCATGATTGTCGATGAGCCTCTTGTCGAGAAGGGTTAGAGTAGATGTCGTCGAAAGGAGAGAAGTGTTCGTACAGGGTAGCAGGACCCTTGCTTGCTCTTCGAGGTTGGAGAAATTTCAGAAGAAACCCTTTTTTTTTTTTTTTTCTTTTTTTTTTTTCCCTTTTTGTTTGTGCATATTTTCGGCCTGAAATTTGGCTTACGTAATACTCCACTTCTCCATGCATCGCTACCTCACCATGCTGCTGCACGAAGCAAGTGGGTAACATCATGAGCGAATCTCCGGCGTGGCTCACTCGGCCAATAGCATGCAGTGGAATGTCATAGGATCATTGGATGCTACATTGGATTGTTTTGAGAGCTGGTTACAATACAGTGGGTATCGTGTGACGTTGGTGCGTCACTCGGTTTCAAAGGTGTCGTTGGAAGAGCTTGCACTGGGCCAGAAGGAGCCGGAAGACGTTGAGACGAGATCAATCAGAGATCTCAATAAAGTCATCCGCAGACTGCTCTGTTGCGTTTGTCGTTTGAGTCATACCAATCACTCCCGCGTCGGCTGCGTCGAGGGCCTGCTCGTAGATTTCCCGGAGTTTTCTGACGATGCTGACATCCGATGAAATGACCAGATAGCAATAAGAATTAAGAAGTTGACGGAGTGAAGGAGGTCACTGGTAGGTGAGTTCCGTGTTCTGCAATCTCTTGAAGTCTTGTGGTCGCACTTACCTGTTCTTGCCGCGAACTCGCAGAGCCGGGTAATCGAGATATTCATTTGCGTGAAACTCAGACAGCGTGGCCTGAACGCCAAGGAGGAGTTTCTGGAGACGGAGAGGTGTTGTTGATTAGCACCACAAAGGTTGTCTCATGAATGAGCTGGATCATATAGACTCACCACCTCATCGATTGACCATTCCTCGGGCGAGTCTCCTTCTTGTCTCTGATACGAGATGGGGGCGAATTGCTGCAATTGCTCGCGGAGCGAAGGCAGCGTTGCAGATTGTGGAGATGGGGTCGTTTCTGCGTTAAGCAATGTGGCAGAATCTCGTGAGTTGCCATTGTTACCGTTGACAGATCCATTGGCGCCCGCACTGTCGCGAGCTCGTGCGCGAGTGTTGTGCGCGACAGGCTGTTCAACAACAGTGGCGGTTGCGGCTTGCGAGGGTCTCGATGGTCCAGCTTCGGCATTGGCTTGCTGCCTAGACCCCGTAGACGCGATGTGCGTGGCTGCTTGCTGCTTTCGCGGAGCTTTTCCACCCGTACTCTTCCTGCTGGTCTGTTTACTACGAGCCATGATGAGGTGCAGTGCTCGTCCTTGTGTAGAGAATAGTATGCAATATCGATGATGACAAGGGTGCAGCTTTCAGAGTGGGCCGACGAAAGTGGAGATGGCGGGAGAGATGAAAGAAGCTTGCGGGAGCAAAGACGAACCAAAACAAACGAGCAGAGCCTCTGCGCAGGGGATAAGGTTCAAGAGAGAGAGTGTGTGTGATTCAGCACGGGCCCTTTTTCTCGTCAAAGTTGCTGCTGCGCTTTTGGAATGACGCAGATCGACGCTTTTCCACTCGTCCCAATTTGTGAATGTGCTCCCCATCACGATCGGCTACCAACCCGACTTGGTCGATTCACATCGCCATCAGCCGCGACTAATCACGTAACCAGACTTGCAGCGCAACGTCATGCGATAGTTTGCCCCCACACGCTCGTTCAACGAATCGGACTTGCCGAAAGGATACCATTACAAAGCAAAGGGTTAAAAATCTGGTACAGGTCGGCCGTAGTAGATTGGCCATGGATACGGCGAGTAGATGTGCCTGTATCACAGGTGATGGATAAGGTGGAGATGGGCGTCAGCACCCAATACCTTGAGGTTCGGGTCAATGCAATTGTACTTACTTATCATAGACGAATGCTTCTGGGTCAATCAGCAATGTCGGATATCGCATGGACTCGGGATAGGTTTCAGCGATGACGAAGCGTGTGTGGTCGTTCGTGTCCGGGTCGATCGGCTCCTTGGGCACCACCAACTTCATTGTTTGCAATTCTGTGTCGGTGACTGTGTATCTCGATACTCTGACATACGATATCCTCTCCAGCCCTCGGAAACCAAGATACTCGCACCATCTGCCAAAATCTGTCGGCTCGACATCCTGGATCTTGCCGTCCTCAAAGAGGATCTTGTACGGTGCTGGTCGCTCTGCGTGTGGTTTTGTCACTACGTATCCAAGGAAAATGGCGGGATGAGGATATGCTTCCCCCAAGATTCTTGCGATCTCGGTCGTTTGCAGCTCGCGGTCGAGTGGATCCTCTTCTTGACCGTTGTGTGACACGATTACGTGCGTTGGCGTTCCGTAGAGGTCGATGACTGCGTGAATAGCGGGAGCCAGCTCTCCGCCAGGCGAAGGGAGCATATGATGGGTCGAGTTGATGATTGGGAACTTTGAGAACAGCGCTGCTCCCCACGTGTGCTTGCTCGGAGCTGGGCCGATGTCTGCGTACATTTTGAGCTCCTCGGCAAGATACTGAGTAAGGTCGCGATTTCCGAACACCGGTCGATGCAGGTCGGATTCCACCAGGCCGAACAGATCCATGTCCAGAGTCTTCATGATGGAAGCCATGCGGCGCGAGCTGTCGCGCATGTGCTGGTCGAGCGCAAAGTGGACTGTCCACATACCTGCCGTTACCAAACGGTCTTTCGCATGGTGGGGTTCAATGGCGGATGCGGGCACGATGCGGTAGAGTGGCACCAAGTTTCCAACAAGCCCAATGAAGGCCATAAAGAGACAAAGATAGTACGTTGATCCTGAACGGATGGTCTTGTTGGTCGAATCAGCCTTGTTTGTCTTGCTCCCAGGCTGCGATGACGATAAGGCACCTTCTGTGCGGCGCTGCGAGGCGAGACGCTGCAAATCAACTCGACGAGCATTGAACAATCCCAAGCCGAGCAGTGCGAGCTGGATGACCAACATTAAGCCCGTTCGCTCCCTCATGATCTTGCCGCCAGGCACGAACGCGTAAGCGACCGTCAGAACGCCAAGGAAAGTGAGCACGTTGGCAGTGAGCCATCCGAAGAGCATCACCTTGATAGGATCGTGGCGCATGGCGGCTGAGATGATGGGGAAAGCGAGAGGTGGCAGGCTGAGCGCCGTTCCAATCGCTCCGATGAAGCTGCACCAGTCGACAGTGAAGTAGAGCAACGCTGCCGAGCCGCACTGAATGACGAAGAGACCGAGGCGATATCCAAAGGTGGTCCATCGTGTAGCAGCGAGGGATGAGAAGGCCATCGTGGTGAGGATGATGCAGCCATGCGGGATGGCCATAGGACCTGTGATCGGAAAACCAGTCCATCCCCAAGCGATCATGGTGCCAGTGTCGGTGAGGAAAGTGTGAACTGCGTAGAGCAATGCGCCGACACCAAGAGCGGCTGCCCAGAAGCTACCCGAAACCACCTCATCCTTGGTTGCGCTGCTGTTCGAAGTGACTGTATGTCCTTGACGCCTTTGAACAGCAGGCAAGTAATCGTACTTTGGCCGAAGTGCGGTCTCTGCCGCGGCAAGGATGGCCAGGGCAAGCAGAATGGCATTGTGACCTCCGTTGGTCGAGTTCATAAACGGCCAGGCAGGGTTGTTGCTGTGGTTGGCATACTTGGCAAGATTGGAAGCCAGCAGTCCGATGAGCCAGACACCCACCTTGACGGGCAATTGGTCCGACTCCCAGGCAGCTCCCCACTCGAGAGCGAGCAAGACAGCCAGCAGAGCGTTGGAGAAAGCGACAGCAATGAGACGAACGAGAGCGTCATCGATGCACCAGCTGGCTTGACCGACGAGCGAGACCAACCAGCCAAGCGCTTTTGCTTGTGACGACACTGGACCGACAGTGGATGCGCCGGTGGATGTCTGCCGACGGACGCGAGAGCGAAGTGCAGGGATCGCAAGTGTCAGACTGAGACCGATGACCTGAGATATGAGAAGTGCTTCATGTCCACCGATGGCGAGGTTGTAGACGCTGACTGTAGAGACCAAAGCAGAGACGGCAAGTGGCGTTTTGATCAAATTCGCAATGAATGCTATTTGTAGCGCTGAAGTCGGACAGAAGCGACAGGGACTTACAGTAGAAAATCATGGGATGCAGAGCCGTCAGGGCCGTCCAGAAGCAAAAGGCTGCGATGCCGATGGCAAGTTCGAGAGGAGAGAAGCGATATTGTCAATGAGATATGCATGGCAAGCAGATGCGACCTGGATTCCACTTACCAAGATAGCTGTCCGACACCAGAGAGACGATGGCCCTAAGACTTGTAGGGCTGGCAGGCACCTGCGCCTGTGCCTTGTTGAGGACCGCAGCATCGATGGCCTCATGATCCTTATCGATCTGTTTCTGTGATGCGAGTCTCTGACTGTAATGCAAAGGCCGCGAAAGGCAAAAAGTATTGTGCGCAAAGCAGGAGAACCGGCGGTAGGAAGAGATGGAGAAGAAGCAGATTTGAATTACGTCTGTCAGCGCATATTCGGCGTCCATACAACTGTCGGCATGGGAGGAAAGACAGAGCTTCAGAAGCGAGGTAGGAGATCGTACCCATCTGATTGAGAGTGGGTAGGGGCGGCGGACCAAGCGCCCGAGGCAATGGCTTGGCTTCTGCCTCCACGGATCCATGAGCCATCCAGCAGCCGACGTCCCTCTGGGCCGTATGATGTTGGCTGACCGCTTGTGGCTGATGCAGCTGTTTCGGGCCGAGGTGCCTCGACGATGTGGATCTCGAAACGAGAGAGATCGTATACGCTCGCAGCGTCGAACAAGAGATCCTGTGCCGACCAATGAGACGGAATAGGTGCAGAACGCATTAGCAAGAATGATCTGAGATGTGATGCTCCCGGTCTAAATTCAGACCTACGAAGATGATGAGACCCCACTCAAAGTAGGCGTAGTAGGAATAGGCGCCTGAAATACGAAGCACATTGTGACGGTAAAAGAAGAAGCCCATGAAGGGAGTGCAGGCAAAGAAGGAGAATGCGGCTATCCTGCGCGTCTTGCGGGCTTTGGCGACAAGCTTATCATGCGACGCGGCAGTTGGATCTCGCTTGGAGGGCTGAGCGAGGCTGCCGCTGGTGATGAACATCCAAGGTGGCGTGAGTGCGAGGTAGGCAAACATGGCAATGTCGTGGAAGAAGTGGTCGTCGGTGCTAGTGACATAGACCCAACCTCCGCAGGCGAGTGTCCTGAGCACGCCAACAACGAGCAATATCGGTGCTTTGAGAGATTTGTTGGGTGTGGACAGCGAAACGAGCAATGCCGAGAGGAAGACGAGGATGAACCTTGGACCTGCCATGAGTGCGATTCCGACCTGGAAGATGTTGCGCTCAGGATACCAGTCGCCAATGGTAGCGGATACGGATGGCCACCATTCGTCGGGATATTGAGCCACATGATTCTTGACCACCTTTTGATAGTGGAGCGAGAGAGCCGTGAGAAGAGCGCCAAAGAAGGCGACAAAGCCGAGAAGAGTGTGAGCATGAGAGACGAGGCCGCCGGATAGCACCACCAAGGGCGCTGGCCGTTTTGACGACGAGTGCACGTCGGAAGGCATCGCAAGAATGGGGGAGCGGTCGACTCGTCGAGGTCACTCCGCTTTGCTGCCCGAGAGAGGTTGAAGTGGATGTGATGATGATGATGATGGAAGAGCGAGAGAAGGCGGTGGCTCCGTCTTCCAACTGCATTCAAGCAGCAGCAGTCGGAGCATTTCTCCCATTTTCCGACGCACAGGCGCGTTTCTTTGCAAAATCACACTGCGGAGCGGCTCTTCCGTCAAGTCTCCACATCTGAACGAGTCTCGGATTTCGGCAATGGTTTCGGAGCTGGTCGGCATAGAGATCTTCTTGTTGGCCAAGTCAAGCATTCTGCACCTGTCCCTCATTCCGAGTCTGGTCCAGGCAGCGGCCGGTCATACATAACCCTAACCATCCTGGACCAGACAAGGACGAGAAAAGGCAACCTAGCGATGAGTGGCACGTCCGAATCGGGTGGTAGCTGATACCAATCCGACGTGCACCCAGGATCGGCATGGTCCGAGCAGCACCACCCTGATGCAAAGACTTATCCGAACAAACACCTAGGCGTATCGCTTAGAGAAAAGGCCCTTTTGCTTGTCGAAGCGTCGGATCGGCGCTAGTGTGCATCACATTGCGGATGCTGTTCCGAAGGAGGCTCGCGTTTGGAGACCAGGTGTACGGTAGCAAATATCCGTTCTCTTCCCCTTGCATGCAAAATGAGAAAAAAGAAACGAATTCTCATGCTTTCCTTGCCGTACTGTACAGTCGTATGATCCATGGTCGGTGACCTCGCCCGACGACGATCGACCCTGCATTTGTTTCGCGTACCCGTTCATTCTTGGCCACGACTCGTCGCGCTGGCAAGATTCAACTCGATGGTGTGACTAAGACGAATCGGTTCGAGAGGCGAGACCAACTCACACTCTGCCAGCATGCACTAGCGAAAGACCCTGAACTCGCTCTTGGCTCTCTTGAGAAACCAACACTTTTGCATACCTCTCGCTAAGAGCCTACGCGACGACGCGTTTCAGTGGAATCAATTTTGAGCATTCCCGCCATTGACACACTGGTCTAGTGCCTTGATGCACCTCGAACAACGACGTGCATCAATTTCTTCTCCCATGTCCGAGGCCCTCGCAGAAAGTGAAGCAGGTCCACGCCTTAACGAAGCGACTACTGTATTTCCCTCGACCGCCACCCGCCGTCGTTGACAGCGAGGTAGCGAGACAAGCTCAGAGTTGGAACGCGAACAATGTTGATAGAGCTAGCAGTATCTGGAAGGAAACAAAGGGCTGGGAAAGGCTAGTCTTTGCTCGAGCAGGATCGTCAGCTGAGGACGGGCGCCAAGTGTGACAAGTCTGGAAAAAGGTGACAAAGGTTTCGGTTTGACCGAGTTGCTGAAATGGCATAAGGCGTCTCGGAGGTGATGATCGTGCTCAGCATCGAATCGGTCACATATTCAAAACCGGCATACCAATCCAATCGCCCTGCAGCTCCGTTCTTTACATACTCTGTTCGCTCCAGATAGCGGCTTGCCCGTTGCAGGACTCGATCCTTTCGAGACAAACTCAATCCGCGTCTTCATGCCATCGTCCATGCGAGCCTTGGCATGAAT
Organism: Anthracocystis panici-leucophaei; assembly: GCA_014826065.1. Classification (NCBI taxonomy): domain Eukaryota; kingdom Fungi; phylum Basidiomycota; class Ustilaginomycetes; order Ustilaginales; family Ustilaginaceae; genus Anthracocystis; species Anthracocystis panici-leucophaei. Next base: position 343,516 of record CP060306.1, on the reverse strand, counting down.
GGTACAGTACGACGCGCTGCACAGAGAGGTCACGACGCCACCTTGCCCAGGCACCACTTTTGTGTCTCCAACTCGGTAACTTTGGAGCCTTGGCCATTCCCTCAGACGCTCTCTCTCTCGCATCGTTTGCCACCGTCGCCGCCGCCGTCGCCGCTGCCGCAAACCACCGATCCTCTCAACCGCATCTTGGATCTGCGCCCATCTTTCCATCTATCTACTCGATCCATTCTGCTGGATCTACCTTGCTCACCATCACCATCACCGCCTTTGTCGTTTCCACCTTTGATTCCGTCTCCACGCTCTTTTCAATCCTCTCCACTCTTGCTCCATCTCTTTCTCTCCCTACCTTGCTATCTGGATCTGCACCTTGTTTTCGCAACCACCACAACCAACCTCGAGCCACTGTCATACCCATTTAGCTCCAAATTGGCCAACGCTGAACCATCGACATCATCTTGTATACCTTTGCAGCCATGTTGGTCTACATGTCACAGTACGTTGACCAACGTTCCGCATCGCCCTCTCCGGCACCGACCGTATCGCCATCAAAGCCTCCTTCCTCGAAGTCGAAAAAGGGCAAGATCAACTTCGTCTCCAAGGCTAGTCTCGCCATCTTTGATCCTCGCCATGCTATGGGTATCGACACCGGTTATGACTGGAACGAGTCTGGACCCAACACTCCCGAATCGCGTGCTTCGTTTGATCATCCTTCGTATCGCATCCCTAGCCACAGCCAAGACAATGCACGCAACCAACAGTGGTCAACAAGCTTTACGCCCGAGCTCGAGGCGTTCACCGCTTCCATGAAAGACTACTCCGCCGACACCGAAATGACACGACAGCCTTCAGCTTCGTCCTCGGTCTTTGAAGACGATCGCGATGTTGCCGAGTCATCCTCGTCGTCACGAAGGCGCTTTCTCTCCCGCAGGAGCGTCGCCCCTGCCAAAGCTGTCATCCCCACTGATGACATGCTCTTCTCACCTCTCGGTACCAAACCCAAATCCAACCGCAGCGTAGGCGCTGCCTCCTCATCTACTGGCTCTTGCTTCTCTCGCTTGTTTGCACGCAAGAAGAAGGACAAGGCTTCTCCCCTCTCAGGTCTTGCCTCCAGGTCCACCCCTGATTTCTTTCATGATGCTCCTCAGAGCGCTCCTCCCACCACAATGACCTTCGAGCAGTCCGGCTTCCGATTCTCACCTCAGCGTAAAGGCTCGGACAGCTCCAGCCTCTACGATTCGCCTCCCTCGCTTCCCACCAGTCCCGAACGTCGACCTCTTCGTGTGGCTCAAGACTTTGGCCCTCTTCGCGTTTCGCCATTGAGCAAGAAACAAAGCATGCCTGCTCTTTGTCACATTCGCGAGGCGCACAATGCTGCTGCCGCTCCTCAACCCAGGTCCATCACCTTTGCCAGCCCCGAAAAGAGGCCACGTGCGCCAAAGCAGTCGGTCGTAACCAACAGCAAAGACTCCTTTGATGCTGCTCCTGCTCTCCCTCCCCTGCCGAGCTTCGAATCTTCTTCTCCCATGATCCCACTCGAGTTTGCATGGAACTCAAAACGCGGAACGGTGCGAGAAAGTCACATGCCTTCTCTCGGCTCCAACACTCGGCCCGTCAGCCGCGTCGTTTCCAGCACCAGTCGCGGAGTCCCCAGCCCTGGTCTCAACCCCATCCACCTCAATGATCTTCGCAAGTCCACCGTCACCCTGCGTAACGAGCCTACTCAACCCGCTGCCACGCCAAGGCGCAATGTCGATGCCAAATCTGCAGCTGCTGCAGGAAAGCGATTGTCGATGGCTCAGAGAGTGGTTGACGGTCTCCTCGATCAGAACCACGGCCGCGAGGAGCCCGAGATGCGAGCACGCAGGTCCGATATGGAAGTGCGATCCGCGCGCAGAAGGAGTCGCAGCGTTGACGGTCGGGCTGCACCCGCTCTCAAGCTGCACGACCTTGCCAGCCCACCGAGCTCCAACAGCTTCTCTGACTCGGTGTTCCCCGCTTTTGTCCGTCATGCACCCGCCACACCGGGACGAGCCAACAGCCCACAGCCTCGCTTCTTTGCTGATCCTGAGGCAGCCAACGCAGTTACGCCTACACCAACACAGGCTCCTTCGTTTAGCACGCCTACTTTGGCCTCACCTGGTCGATCTCCTGGTCCGAATGTGATGCGACAACAGTCTCCATCCAGCAGGAACCCACAGCCTCAAGCATCTGGCGAGACGCACCAAGCTCGACGTGTCAACTTTGCTGGTCAGCGCGTCAAGGCTGTAGCTGTTGCAAGCCCACTTTTGCTCTCCAAGAGTCCTCGCTTGGGAGGCCCAAGCGGCACGCCTCTTCCTGTCGTCAACATCATGCCTCCTACTCCTGATCTGGGTGCCGACGAGCAAGACAAGGCGCGCCAGGAAGCGGTGCTGCAGCAGCGCGGAGAGAGCATGGCTGCCGAGCAGACGACGGCCCACGTTGCTGTCCCTGCCGCTGTTGAGCCAGCAAAGGTCGCCAGCTCCGCCACAGCTAAGGCTCAAGCTACGCCTGCCGAGCGGGCTGTTCCTTCTTCTCGACAGGGAACAGCGATGCCCACTCCAAAGACATCGGTCGTTGCCGAAGCCGCCGTAGATCCAGTCAAACCTGTCCAGACTGCCCCCGCCGTCGTCATGAGCCCCGAGAGCGTCTATTCGCCTGCTTCCGTCTACTCGCCCGAAGCCACCGATGGCATCTTTTCTTCGCTCCACGGCGGCCTCTTTGGTGATGACGAGACTCTGGCCAAGGAAGAGATGCAAGATTCTGTGGCAGCCGAGCTGGCCTACGTCGGTGTGCCTCGCACCGACAGTGTCACGAGCGAGCTTTCAGAAGTCAGCAGCGCACGCAGCAGCTCTTCCGGCGCTTTCGCCTTCTCGCGCAGTATGTCGAACTCCTCGCTTGTTAGCGGAGGCACCTTCAGCTCTACTTCCAGCAACGCTTCCGAGAGTCCGGAACGCAAGATGGGCTACATTTCCAGCAGTTCGTCCTTCAGCTTTTCGCCTGTCAAAATGTCGAGTAGCGCTTCGGTCGCTTCCACGGCTGGCACCAGCGCCTTTGGTATGGAAAACGAGATGCAAAGCCCGACGAAGACGGAAGCAGACGTTGGCGAGTTGAACAAGCCATTCCAACTCAAAGGTCTATCGCTGGATTCCGAAGCTAGCAAATCTTCAGTCGCCGACTCGAGCGACTGCGAGACACCTACGCTTGCTTCTTGCCGTCAGATGAGTGCGGACCTCGCAACCGGCGGCAAGCCAAGCACAAACAGGCAGCTTGGCTTGAGCATGGACCTCAGCGACCTTGCTCAGGAGCTTGGACTCGGCCGCCTCAGCCAAATCGGTCTGGCCCATCTCAAAGGTGTCGAATCGTTGGTAGAGAAGCCTGGGCATCAACAATCCATGGCATTGGGCAAAGTGAAAACAGGAACCGCCAACAAGGTCACTCCTGCCAAGCCACCCAAGTCATCTGCTCGCGCCACTGCTGGTGCCGAACATGCTTCGAAGGCTGCTGCCGGAGGAGCTGGAACGGGACTGACGCGCTTCGGAATGGGCATGGACAGCATCGCCTCGTCCGCCGCCATGTCTCCGCTGCCAGTGTCGATCGCTGGACGATCGCCACAGACTCCTCCTCGCACCAAAGTGCCCATGGTCGAGCCCAAGGTAGGTCGCAAAGTATCCGCTTCGGGTGTTCCCAAGGCAGACGGCGGCTTTGGACTTGGTCTCAACTTTGTCGAGTCTCCTTCTCCCCAAGCTCAGCAGCGCAAAGCTGCCATCACTCCTGGAAGCTATGGCCAGCACGTTGTTGAGCAGACCCACATTATTCCCACCCGTTACTATCATCAACAACAGGAACGACCCTCATATGCTTACCAACAACATCACGAGGAAGAGGAAGAGGCAGCGTGGGTCGGCGTCGCAATGTGATGCTCGATCCCTGCTTTTTTTCCGGTCATTCGGGTCCATTGTCTTTATACCAGCACTCTGATGTGCTTTGTGTCTTTTGTACTGTAGTTCTAGTTTTCGGTTTTGTAATCTGCTTTGTTCCGTGTCGTCTTCATCCAAGCCGTTGTGTGTGTGATTGAAGTGCAAAGTCGTGCGTCGACAAGTGAGACATGAAGGGAGGATGAGAAGGACCAGCAGTGAGCCTACAAAATTGGTTCAGCACAAATCAACGCGTCGCGTACAGAGGTGTTGGTCTTTTTTTTTTTTTGTGGTGTGAGTTGCAGCATTCGAGATGTGCGCTGACTTTGACCTTTCTAACGCCGCAACATCTTGCTTCTTTCATTCACAGCTGCACAGCCGACTCTCACACCATCGCTGCATCTTCGCTTCTATTCAAGCTTTAAACGTTACCTTGCATCAATGCCGCTACCACGATACTCACTAGACGACGGAGCAGAAGCAGACGAAGACACGTTCGAAGAGTCATACACCTCGAACCATGCCGCCTCGTCGTCTCGTCTTCCACCCACTTCGTCCCTCCTGGGCGAAAGCAGCTACTCTCAAACACCGTCCATCTCTGGTGCTGGCGGAGACTCTTTAGCGTACGACGCACCTTCATCACTCGACATCGACGCCCTACTCTCTACCGACCGCGCTAGTTCCACCACCCACAAATCCACCACCCGCATCACCACCGGTTGGCCCTACAACCCTTCCTCTTCCATCTCGCTTCTTTCCCCCTTTGAACAACTAACGCACTTTATGTCGACTCAAAAAGCAGCACCGGAAATCCTCCCCTTCCCCACCTCCCCCTTCGATCTGCTCATCGCACAGATGGAACAACAACAGTCGATCCTCGACTCTCTGCTGCATCTCTCCTCCGACGGCGAAGGGGTGGATGAGGACGAGTATCTGCGGTTGAACTTGGTCCAGGTGGATCTAGAGAGATGCAAATGGTTACTCAAACAGATAGTGAGAAGTCGGATGGATTTGTTGCAAAAGTATGCTGGGTTCGTGGTTGGCAGAGGACCGGCGGAGAGGGCGAAGTTGAACGCTGCTGAGGGGCGGTTCGTTGATGAGTAAGTAGCGTACCGTTTTTTTTTTTTTTTTTTTTTTTGCTGGCGCTCGGATGAAACGCTGATTGTTTTGGCATGGAAACAGATTCTGGCAGTTGAAGAAGGATCATTTCCACTCAGCTGTACTCGGGTTCTTACCGGAACAGTTGCACGATCTTGACGCCGGTCAGCCAAATAACCAAGACGGATTGTCGCAACAAGACGCTCAACAGCCGAGTAATAGTAGTAATATGGGTGAGTTTTCCTCGCGTCCCTCATCCTGATGTGATGGTGGTTTGACTAACGCATTCTGTTGCGCCGATGGTAGTTCCCGGACCCGATCTAGACGCTCCAGTCTTTATTCGATGCTTACAAGATTGCGGCTCGATTACGCTTCCCGAGTAAGTGCGCGAGATGCAGAAGAAGACGAAGAGGAGAGAGTGATGCTGACATCAAGGTCTGGGTTTGCGGAACAGCAACGAACAAGCGACACTAAGCGCTGAATCAGTTCACTTGTTGAGGTACAGGTCGATACGACATTTGGTTTATCAGGGACCGGTTGTGTTGCTTTAGACGTGCCGTACACAACGACAATACACACATGACAGTCGCAAAGCTCAATTTTGCCGTGACACTCGTTATCTCTGTGGGCGCAGCGACACACATTGCATCGGTACAAGTGTGAGAGAGAGAGGTCCAAATGTAGACATTTTGCGAATTCCATTTGAGACGAAAACTATCAACACAATCCTCACCCCCTTTCCTTACTGCGTCTTCTTCTCCTCTTCCTCATCATCATACTCGCCCTCCTCCCTCTCATCCGCAACATTGCCCTTGATCGCTCTAAACATGATCCTCCACATCAAGGCATACCAAAACAGATTCAGCAGCAAGAGCAAAAACAAGGGCGCAAAGATCTGATACTTCATCCACCAAACCAGCCACCAACCTTTCTCAGGTTCCCATTCCCTCGCATACCTCGGGATCAATTCAAACTGATCCCAAACCGACCACAAGGTTGCCGCCGACAAATAGATCCGGAAGTACGTCCAGATCACCATGAAAATCGCAAAAATCACCACCGTCACGTTATCCAACCCCATATAGTTCAAGGCTTTGCTGAAGCCCAACCAGGTATCCGGAATGTCCATGCACACGAACACCGTCGTGCCGATCATGGTCAAGTTGATCAAATACGACCACCCGATCAACCACAGCGTCACCAGATGATGGGCGATCAGCTCGTAGTAGTCCTTCCTCGGCTTTTCGAGACGCAACAGCATCACCAGCGCCTGTTGCAGCCAGAACGAAAACTGAAGCAAGTAGTAGAGCTTGAGTTCGCTTCGCATCTGCCAGTGCGGATACTTGAGCCAAAGATGTTGCAAGTTGAACCACCAACTGTCTTGGAAACTCATGACGTAGAGTCCCAGAGCTGCGGCACTGCCCCAGTAGAGAACCGCGTAGCCCTGTTCGGTGAAACGTGCCTGTTTGGATTCACTCTTGATCCCCCACCATTTGGCGAAAGGTTTGAAGATGTAGAGAGTCGTCGACTGACGGAGGAAGGAAAAGACGATGACGTAGAAGACGAGGAAGAGCAGATCGTTGTAACCTTTTTGGTATCGTGCTTCGAGGGATTCTGTCGATCGTGGGATGAGGTTTTGCAGTGTGCGCTGGACAGCATCTTTGGGCGGCAAACTGTCGAGGATCACTTGCGATTGAGGTACGCGATGCGAAAGCATCAGAAAGGGAGAGATGGGATTGTTCTCGGGAGTACCGATGAAAAAGTTCCAGTTAAAGTAGGCAAGCACAAAAATCGCTGCGAGTTGGAAAGACGAGGCCGGAGCCGTCATCCATCGGAAGTTGGTGAGGTCCTTGATGAGACCTTGCGAGCGATAGATTTCTGCATCTTGATGTTCGTATTTGCCCTTTTTAGCGCGCGCAGCGGTTGTCGACGCAGCAACGGGATCCTTGGTAGCCGCAGCAGCAGCGGCAGCATCGTCAGCAGCGATACGATCAGCTACAGCCGGATCAGCGGTCTCGTCCTGCGCATTGGCGTTTTGAGGAACTTGAGCGATGGCTTCGGAGAAGGAAGGAGCGCGTTTTCGACCTGTTGCTGGTCGGGTGGGCGGTGGTGCCGACGACATTGTTTTGCTATAGGAATGGATCGATGTACGAAAAAAAGAAAAAAAAAAAAAAAAAAAAAGAAAGAAAGAAAAAGAAAAAGAAAAAAAGAGTCGCGACGGAGACCAACACTCCTTTTCGGCAATACCGTCAAGCCCCGAATGTTTTTTTCGTGAGAGAGTCTGCACCGTGCGTTACGATCTGCATCACTCTTGGCGCGTCTAAAAATGTCAAAAAAGTTTGAGCGTATCGCGTTCGACTCGCGCAATCCAATCGGGAGATGTCATCCGACAAGCCAAAACTCTCGCAAACTCGTGGCCCTTCTGGTACGTTGAAAGAGGCGGGATCGGCTCTTCCGAGAATGCGGTTTCTCGTTGCTGCACCTGATGCTGCTGTTGCTTCACCCCTTTGTTCTGATCCCGGCATTTGACTTCTATACTCCAGGCCCCTCCTTTATGGTTCCATCTGCACCGCACACATCAATGTTAGTCAGCGCCACTCTTGCTGAAACTTAGCTACGATTGTAGCAGCACCGGCGACGACAGCGAGGTGAAGCAGAAGCTTACTCACTCTTTGCCGAGGGACTCAAATTCGACTCTGCAATTCCGAATGGTGTCTTTTCAGACAGCTGCACAGATTGGCGTGGGATCGGCAGAGCATTGATTGTTTTGTAATCTTTCCCCTAAATTTTGTATTGGTCGAATTCAAATAGGATCGCCGCCAGCGAGAAAGAGTTTGGAAGAGGAAATTCGAGGGTGTTGGTCTCTCTGTCACTTTTTTCTTTTTGGCCCGCCATGCTGCCGAATACTGTAACCTGGCATCGCTACCGCCGAGGCAAGTTGACACCGTCAGAGTGCGGCAGAAACATGGACGCCATGCTGCATCAGCGTACTGTAATAGGATAAGCTGACTCGTGCTGGTTTGGTCTCCGCTCTGTCTCGGCTCTTTTTGGATCATATGCTCCTGAAGGTCAGGCGCCGCTCCTCTAGCTCGCCTATTACAGTATCAAGGTTGTCAGGCAATTTGTGCTAAGATTGCATGGCAGTCAAACACTCAAAATCACCTTTCCGCCAATGATATCTCGGTGATGAAACTTATGCACTGTGTGGATCATTTGAGATGGAGGTTCGAGCTTGACAAGGTGGACAAGGTTCAAAAGGCAGAGAGAGCCGAACTCAGTTGCGTTTCATGTGCCTGTGTGTGTGTGTGTGTGAGAGAGGGGTTTTTTACGGAACTGAAAAAGCACCGCCATCTGCAACATGCTCATGTGGTGGGCTGTTGCCGTGTTGCCTGCTCACAAGACCCTCGGTTCCCTTTTTGCGCGTTCAACTTGCATCTCGGACCTCTTCCATCTTTACCTTTACCTCATCATCATCAACATCATCATCATCATCATCACAACATCCCTACCGCTTCGCCATCACCGTCCACTGCCCTTCCTATCACGCGTTCCTCATCCTCCGACACCAATCCACATTTCCACGCTTCCCTGTTCCTTCTCTTCTCCCCCGCGTTGCATCAACACTCCTGGATCCCCTTCACATTCTACATCGCAACTTGGCAACGATCTCTTGTACGATTCACGCCACTTTTCCCTGGACAACCCACATTCTTTGCTCGATATACACCGCCCACCACGGCACCCTGTCCCTTGCATCGCCATCCTATACCACCAGCAAGGTAGGATTTCCATCAGAACCTCTTCAATCTCGACGCATCCATCTCTACAATCACTTGCTGTCCTTCTTTGCACATCGCCTCAGCCTGTCAACAACAACGACCATGAAGGCATCCGGCTATCTCATCTTGAGCGCGCTCGTTGCAGCTTCAGCAGCTTCGGCAGCTCAACATCAAGTCAGAGGCCGACCGAATCACCCTGTACACCTCGTTCCACGAGCACCTGAGCCTACCCCTCTCGGTCCTGGCTTCTTCGGCGGCGGCAGCAGCAGCAGCAGTGATGATGGCGACTCGTCCAGCTCGGATTCCGGTTCCGGAGCTTCTTCTTCATTCGATCCCTTTGGATCTGCTTCGTCCAGATCTGCCGCTGCTGCCTCTTCCTCTTCCGCCGCCGCCGCTGCTTCGTCCTCGTCTGCTGCCGCTGCTGCCTCTTCGTCCGCCGCGGCTGCTTCTGCCTCGGCATCTGCTTCTCGAGCCGCTGCCGCCGAATCGTCGTCGATTGCCGCACAAGCTGCTTCGTCCGCAGCTGCATCCATCTCGAGCGCAGCTGCTGCCACATCGTCGTCGAGTGCAGCAGCATCCAGACCTTCGGCTTCAGCTGCCTCGGCCAGTCTTGCTTCACCTTCGTCTATGGCGCTCACTACTTCGACCGGCCTCACCACCACTCTCACTGCTACCGTTGTAGCCTCTGCTACTGCGGCTACACCCACGGCCACCAAAGAATCCAGCTCCGGCAGCAGTTCCGGCAGCGGTGGTGCCAGCACTGGCCTCATCCTTGGTGTCTCTGTCGCTGGCGGTGTTCTGGTTCTTGCTGCTTTCATCTTCCTCTACTTCAAGTTCGGCACGCGCAGGTTCAGCAACTTTGAAGACGGCGATACCGATATCAAGTGGCCTGAGCTTAAACATGATCCTGATTCGAATGTGATGCAGCCTCTGCCTGCGCGTCGAACGGGCAATGCTGGATTTGGAATGGGCGACGATGATTCGGATAACGAAGGGGGTGAACACGACGGTACTAGTGGCGATGCGATGGGTGAAAAGGGGAGGGATAGTTTCACTGGCTCCACTACGGCGCTGAATGCTGCTGCTAGCCCTGCTGGGTATGGTGTCGGAGACTATCCGGCTGGAGCTTACCGTGTGGATCCAGCGGCTGGGTATTATCAGGATCATCATATGTACGCTGCTCATCAGTATGGCATGCAGACATCGCCAGGTGGCACTGCGGCTTATCCGGACACGACCAACCCGTACGGCGTCGACCCGTATGCGCATGCTGGCATGTCGCATCCTCCTCAACAGCAATACCCGACGCATGGTCACTATCAGTGATGCTGTCGTTCAATACGTTCGTTTTTCCACACACACTTCGATTTGTTGTTGTTGTTCTTTGTCCAATTTGGCCTCGCCACTGTCGCACCGTTGAGGTGGATCGCAGAATACTTTTTTTTTTCCACGCTTGAATGTTGTTGTGTTTGTGTGGGTTTGTGAATGCGAGTGGAGTGAGGTGATGGTTGAGAGAATGAGAAGAGGAGGGAAAAAGAGGTGGCAGCATGACCGCGGACATGGTTTGTAGGCCATCGATCTTTGAGCTTGAGTTTTTTTGCGGCTGAGTCCTCCACCCACGTTTTTGCGGTGTGGACGGTGCGGCAAGAGAAATCCGAAAAAAAGTTGTCCACGTCTGTAGATTTTCTCGCTTTTACTCGAGAGCAACACCTGACGTCAACGGAGCACGTTCCTTGCTTCTTTTTCTCAACAACCATCACATCTTCATCGCCCTCCGAACGGTTCTAAGATGTCGTTGAGAGCGGTCACACGTACATTGCGGGCGGTGCCTTCTGGCTCGACGTCAGCTTTGGCCTCAACATCGCGATTGATGTTGAGCAGTCAGACGCTACAGAAGAGGACTTTGATTGCTTCTACAAGATCAACCTCGGCGTTTCTCTTGAAACCATCGTTCGCTTCGCCACGACCTCTGCATACGACTCCGATCTGCTTCAACACATCGCAAAGCACAAAGGCGAACAAAGCTTCCGAATCTGAAAGCGAATCAGACTCGGACGCACCACCGCCCAAAGCGTCTCTTCGTGAGCGTCTCAAGTTCCTAACCCGCCGCTACGGCTGGTGGGCTCTCGGCGTCTACTTGGCAGCATCAACCGTCGATCTCTCACTCACGTTCCTCGCCATCCACCTGCTTGGAGCGGACCACATTCGATCTCTCGAGTCGTCACTACGCAAGTCGATTGGATTAGAACAGCGCAAGTCCGACTCGGAAGAAGCGGAAGAATCAAAATCAGGAGGAGGAATCTGGACAGAAGCAGTCCTAGCATACACCATTCACAAAACTCTACTGCTGCCCGTAAGAGTAGCGTTCACCGCAGCGGTTACGCCGAGCTTCGTCAAGTGGCTGGTCAAGATGGGTTGGGCCAAAGCGAATCACCAGGTGAAAGCGGCGGTAGGGCGGAAGGCGGCGGATAAGGCGATTGCCGAGGTGGTCAAGAGGAATGCTGGCAAGGAGGCGGTCAAGCATCAGTAAAGGTCTTTGTCGACTACACACACCACTTTCAAGATAAATGTCATGGTTTTCACCGACACAACAAAACGGTTCAAAATGAAAGATTCAGAGGTGTGCGAGATGCGATTGCTGGAACAAGAATGAAGACGACACACGCTTTTTCAGCCGAAAGAGAGACAGAGACAGAGACTTTTCGAATTGCATTCGAGACAAGCAGACAAGGAGAGAGAGCAAGGAACGGAGACTAGAAACAAAAGAGCGTGGAGATAACACATCGAGACGGGAGCTGCAGAAAACGAGAGAAAGAGGTGGATCTGCAAGGGAAAGTGTAGACGACGAACCACAACATCGCAAAACCGAGAAAACACAGCTTCGAGACTATATACAACTGAACTCCCACCGCTACTTCAACCAACGAAAGCAACGTCGAGAGGTACGCCTAGAACAGGTTCCTCCGAACCTTGAACATGAACCGATTCTTGGGATCGATCGTCATACCCCTCTTGACACCCGCACCACCTCCAACACCCACGCTGGCACCGACCTTACCTACACCACCCACACCCGCATCAGCTGCACCCTTCACCGCAACCCCGGCCTCAGCTGAACCTTTCGCCGCCGCCGCCCCCGAAGCAGCCACCTTCAGCGCACTCTTGATCCCCTGATCCAACGGTTTAGCCAGCTGATCGGCCGAAATCCTCTTACCATCCACCGTATACGTCGCTTTTTGGGATTTCAACAACCCTTGAATCCCAGCTTCGAAAGTGGCCAGTTGCGAAGCGGTGATCTGCATCTGTCCGAGCAACGCGGCAAAGTCGCACGGAGAGAATTCGAGCGTGGCTTTGGACGATGCCGTGCACGAGTCGGACGAGTCGTTGCCGGGCGAACTGTCGCCTGCGTCACCGCCACTGTCATCAGCACTGGGAGACGAATCGCCCGAGTTGTAACCAGAGTCCGACGGCGACGATGAGCTGTCGCTACCAGCACTAGGACCACCCGAAGTCACAGGCACACCAGCGTTGCCCGACGTAACCCCGCCTCCTCCAGAAGTCATCCCAGCAGCCGTAGACGCGGGCGGCTTAAACACCTTGAGAATGTCTTTGTACGCCGCTGCTGGTCCACAGCTTTTACCGCTATCGCCACTACCACTACCGCTGTCGCTGTCGCTAGTGTCGGTGCTGTTGTGACTACCGCTGTCAGTGTCGGTGCTACCGCTGCCATAGCCTTCAGGAGACGTTGGAGAACTGCCCTTGCCGCCTTTGTCGGTGTCGCTTCCGCCAGGACCAACAGGCGAAGATGGAGAATCACCAGAAGAATCAGGCGAAGACGGAGAACCACTGCCACCAACATCGCTGCCGCTGGGAGTGGAAGAGTCGGATCCTTGACCTCGTTCACCACCAATGCTGCTCGGCGTGTCGGGCGAAGATAAAGAGGCGCATTCGCTACCACTACCCTGCTCGCAATCGCTACCGCTGTCAGAGCCGCCAGAGCTGGTCTCGGAAGAGTCACCACTCGAAGAAGACGTAGTGGAAGAAGTCGACTTGTCCTTTTCGCAATCTTCTTCTTTGCCACCTGAACCGCTCGACGAGGAATCCGTAGAAGAGGAAGACGGCATACTGTCCGAATCGCTTCCCTCACCATCGCCAGACGACGGAGTGTTTCCAGACGAAACACCTCTACCAATAGACGAGCCAGTACCTTTCTCCTCTTCGCAATCGTCTTTCTTGCCCATACCCGAACCACCCGAGGAGCTGCCAGACGAATCCGTTTCACCGTCAGCAGACTTGGACTTGCACTCGTCGCATTCATCTCCAAATCCATAGCCTCCACTGCTGTCATCGCTGGAAGACGAAGACGACTCTTCGCTGTGCTTATGATGATGATGGTGATGCTTGTGTTTGTGCTTGTGCTCCTCGTCTTCGCAATCTTCGCTAATGGCGCCGTTCATCGCCGAGCCATCGATTGCGCGAGCCGACACGTTGGAGTAGCCTTCGTCGTCTTCAGCAGTCTTCTTGCCGTGACGCCTTTCGCATTCGGAATCAGGGTCAGGATCGCCGCCATCATGATGTTTCTTGTGCTCGCATTCGTCGCATTCGGGGTCAGGCGAGTCAGACGAAGGTGGATCTTCGACATCGCAGTTTTCGGTTTCTGGATCGCAGCTTCCATCGCCGCCAAGTCCACCAACGACGCCAGCGCCGCCAGGACCACCAGGACTGCCAGGCGAACCAGCACGGCCAGGTGTACCCGGCGTACCAGGTCTTCCTGGTCTTCCTGGTCTTCCCGGTGTCCCAGGCGTTCCAGGCGTTCCTGGTGTTCCTGGTCTGCCAGGTGTCCCAGGCGTACCAGGTCTTCCAGGTCTGCCGGGCGTTCCAGGTGTTCCGGATATTCCAGGCGATCCTGGCGATCCTAGCGATCCTGGTGACCCTGGAGACCCTGGAGAACCGGGAGAACCAGGAGAGCCACGACCGCCATATCCTTCAGGTGTATCAGACTCTCCGCCTGACGAACCTGGTGAGCCAGGCGATCCAGGACTACCGGGACTACCGGGTGATCCAGGCGAGCCTGGCGAGCCGGGACTTCCAGGTGAACCTGGACTGTCGTCGCCTTCAGGAGAATCAGATTCTCCACCGGAACCTGGAGATCCTGGCGAACCTGGCGAACCTGGCGAACCTGGCGAACCTGGAGACCCTGGACTTCCAGGACTTCCAGGACTTCCAGGAGAGCCTGGAGAACCTTCATCGCCGTAACCTTCGGGAGTGTCAGAGTCAGAACCAGATCCAGGAGAACCGGGACTGCCTGGCGAACCGGGCGATCCAGGAGATCCTGGACTACCTGGCGATCCAGGTGAACCAGGCGAGCCGGTACTGTCATCGCCTTCAGGAGAGGTGCCTGGAGAACCCGGACTGCCAGGCGAACCCGGACTACCTGGTGATCCGGGTGATCCTGGCGAACCCGGCGAGCCCGGCGAGTCAGGACTGTTGTCACCTTCAGGGCTGTCAGATCCACCGCTCGATCCAGGCGATCCAGGGCTACCAGGCGATCCTGAAGAGCCTGGAGAACCTGGCGAGCCGGAACTTCCTGGTGAACCTGGAGAATCTGGACTGTTGTAGCCTGGAGAAGTGTCAGAATCGCCTGGAGAGTTCGGAGAGCCAGCAGAGTCGGGAGAATCGGGAGAATCAGGCGAATCCGGCGAATTTGGAGAATCAGGACTACTGTTGCCCTCAGAGCCGACAGTTCCAGGCGATCCAGGGTTTCCAGGAGACCCGGGAGAACCAGGACTACCTGGGCTTCCTGGACTGCCTGGTGAGCCTGGTGAGCCGGGAGAACCAGGAGAACCCGGCGAACCTGGCGAACCTGGTGAACCTGGACTGCTGTAGCCTTCATCGGTATCAGTGCCACTGGATCCAGGTGATCCAGGTGAGCCAGGTGATCCGGGAGAGCCTGGTGAGCCTGGTGAGCCGGGAGAACCAGGAGAACCCGGCGAACCTGGCGAACCTGGTGAACCTGGACTGCCGTAGCCTTCATCGGTATCAGTGCCACTGGATCCAGGTGATCCAGGTGAGCCGGGAGAACCAGGAGAACCCGGCGAACCTGGCGAACCTGGTGAACCTGGACTGCCGTAGCCTTCATCGGTATCAGTGCCACTGGATCCAGGTGATCCAGGTGATCCAGGTGAGCCAGGTGATCCGGGAGAGCCTGGTGAGCCTGGTGAGCCGGGAGAACCTGGTGAGCCTGGTGAGCCGGGAGAACCAGGAGAACCTGGCGAACCTGGCGAACCTGGCGAACCTGGACTGCCGTAGCCTTCATCGGTATCAGTGCCACTGGATCCAGGTGAGCCAGGTGATCCGGGAGAGCCTGGTGAGCCGGGAGAACCAGGAGAACCAGGAGAACCTGGCGATTCGGGACTCCCAGAGCCTTCGTCAGTATCAGAGCCACTGGAGCCGGGTGAACCTGGAGAACCTGGACTGCCGGGAGAACCAGGGGAGCCTGGGCTTCCTGGACTGCCTGGAGAGCCAGGACCGCTGGTATCAGGAGAAGTAGGAGAACCAGGCGAGCCAGGACTACCTGGAGAGCCAGGACTGCCAGGTGAACCAGGACTGCCAGGTGAACCAGGAGAGCCAGGGCTGCTCGAAGTGTCGGGACTTTCAGGACTACCTGGCGAGGCCGGTGAGCCAGATGTAGTGTCGGGAGAAACACCAGTCGAGCCGGTGTCAGGCGAAGTCGGAGTGGTGGTATCCGGCGTAGAAGGAGTGGTCGAGTCGCTCGTAGGCGAACCGCCAGCATTAGAAGGGGTCAAGCTCTTAAGAAGAGGCGTGATATCGGAAGTGTCAGGCTGCGAAGGGCTCGTACCTGAAGAGCTCATACCCGACGTGCCCATACTCGGCATCATACCACCCAGCATGGGAGCGAAGAGCTCAAAGCAATCTTCTGCAGGTGCACCGTTGGGCGACGCGCCTTTCGCGTCGGCGTGCGCGCCGACATTTATGTTTTTGCCGTGCGAACCATCTTTGTTGGTTACATCGCGAGCACTGGTGTCGAAATATAGGAAAAGGCTGTTAGAATACGATCTCGAGCAGAAGCGAATTTGTGAGAGTGATGAGAGAGTGAAACTTACTCCAAGGTAGGCGAAGCATGTGCGATGTCGAGTCTGCCAAGAACTAAGGCGACGAGCACAAAGGGGACTAAACCTTTCATTGTCGCGCTGAGCGCAGCCGCTTAGGCTAAAGAACGTCTTGCGGCACCAGAAAGAGGGATGGCGAGGAAAAGAATGTGGTAGAGATACGAAAGGGAGATGGAGATGTGGAAGAAGGAAGAGGAAGAGTGAAGGTGAAGTAGAGAGAGGGGGACCGTGAGGAACCGTCGAGTCCATCGTTATATATACTGCGCCAAGCAACGGCTTGCATCGAGCCTCGTCCCACCAGCACCTTTGATCTGCAACCGAGATGCAAGCCAACAGGCGACGACACCGACTTTATCTGTGAAGAACAGATCCATGCACGTCGACCGCAAAAAGTGGGATGCACTGCAGACGAAGCGACTACTGGTCTCTGGCTTGAACGGAGATGAGATGAGATCGACATCTTCGTGAGTCTTGCTTTACCAATCGGCAGTCCGAGAGGAGGAGTCGAGAAAGAGCCCGCCACAGACTGGAGAGCCGGATCAGCTTGACATGAAAGGCAGAGAGCTCGAACGTCTGACGCCTCGACTAGAGTTCGACACAGTGAAATGAAGCCAGCGCCGATCTTTCGTTTTGTTCGTCGGATGTCCGAGGGAGGTTCGTTTCATTTCGATGCAGATGCGGTGACGGTGATGGTGGTGGGAGGGAGACCTTGAGTGAGAGGATCCGATGCCCAAGTGAAGGGGAAAACTTTAATCACAAATCACAAAGAAGAGGGGCGTGCACATGTTGACACGCTTCGCAGATCAGATTTCATCTGGCGTTTTGGTTTATCGCGGATCGAGGGCTCGTGCTGTTCCAAACCACATCTTCTAAATCATACATGATGGTTGACTGTGCACACTCCGTCTTTTTGCCAAAGGCAGATGATGATAGTAGAGCCAAGCGGTCCCGACAGGAAAGTCAAAGAAAGTGCTCGACGGTGCAAAGAAGCTGATCGTAAAAGAAGGATCGACTCGCGCTGGTCGATCAGTCAATTGTCGGCCCCATCTTCGATCGGTGTTCATCGCTGAATCCGCCTCTTACGAATGGACAAGATGAACCTGTGTGACAGAGTAGATTTCGCACTTTACAACAACTTCTGTACAGATCAACAAAGTCTCCATTGCGAACCCGACGTTTCATGCCTGTTCGATATACTTGGTCTCACACATGCACGATCCATCGACGCCACAAGTCAACAAATCACAGCCCAGATACTTAGCGGAAGAATCATCTCTTTAGATTTTTTGGGGTGTGGTTGGGTGAGGACCGCATCTGCGGTCACAGAGTGCGTATGAGTGTGAGTTATGCTGAGAATACACTGATGGAGCTGCTTCGAGAAAAACAGACCATCAAAAAAGGAACATAGACCGCCATGACGCTGAACCTGAAACTAGCCGGTGATCACGAGCGACCCAAAGAGAACCAAAGTCGGTGATTGGGCGGAATAGTGACAAGAAGAGACGTGAAAAAAGCGACGGCTGTGTGAAAACTGATGCCGTTGGAAGGTATGCAGGTGGAAGAGGAAGAAAGAAAGGCATTGCAGAAAAGAAACAAACCAGAAGAGAAACAAAATCCAAGATGGTAACAAGTTATTTACTTCTTGGCGTTGGCAGCCTCCTCCTCCTTCTTTGCGATACGGGCCTTGACCTTGCCAGCAGCACGGTGAGTACCACGGGCCTTGCGGAGGGTCTCGTAAGCGTTGAACTCCTTCTCCTCGGCAGTGATGGCACGGGGCTTCTCGGCCTCGGTACCAGCGGGCAAGGGGAAGGCAGCCTGGACCTGGCGGACAGCCTCAACGTTGGAGAGGTCGACCTTCTTGTCCTTGTTCTTCTTGGTCAGCTTGGGGATGACGACAAGACGGGCCTGGTAAGCCTTGATGCGCTCAACGTTGAGCTTGAGGCTCTCCTCGGACTTGTTGCGGCGACGGTGGTCGACGGGGATACCGACGGAGCGGGCGTACTTCTTGCCGAGGCCGGCAGCCTTGACTTCCTCGATGGTGAAACCACGGCCGGAGCGGACCTTGGTGTTGTATCGGAGGGTGGGGCATCGGACGGCGGGACGGAGAGGCTGGACAGGGCGAAGACCGAGCTTGGCGGCCTTGGCCTCACGGGCAGTGCGTCTTCTCTTCTTGGCACCGGGCTGGTCGAACCAGACCTTGACCCGACGCTGCCAGTCCTTGCGGAAGTGGTTGTTGTGAAGGATGTTGTTGTGCTTCACGGCCATCTTTTGTAATAGGAAGCGAAGAGATGGATGAGGCGAGAGTGGCGATGTGGTGATGGTCGAGGTGGAGAGTTGGGTGAGAAGAAAGAATTGGAAAGGAAAAAAAAAAAAAAAAAAGTCAGTCTCGTGTCTTCGAAGTTTTTACGGGGTTTTGCAGATTCGTGGCAGCGATGGAAGAAAGACAGCAATTGGTTGGGCAACAGTACGGCACGGTGGTTATAGATTCTGCTGTCCACTGGTTGCAGTATGGGCGACGATACGACAGCTACGCGACGACTGAAACGGTGGAGTTCGATACCATGGAAGGGTCCTAAGTGGAGAGGCGACGAGATGCTGAGAATAGGTGACTGTGTCGCATGCGATGTTCTGATGGTATGCGATGCGCGAAGTCGATGTCTCGTGCTTGTAATCGTTGGAAAGAGGCGACATGGACGATGCAGAGGGACAACGTCATTGCGAAGGTGTCTGTGTCGTTGGTGTGGCATTCTGCAGCTCCGTTTAGACCATTCCGGGAACCATCTACCTAGTCATGTGCCAAAGTGCAAAACGTTTGAAGGAGCAACGACAGCACCGACATTTTGCACTGAAGCGACGAGCCTGCCTGCCTGTGTCATCCTCTGCCGTAGTCCGATACGATGCCGAGCTTTGATTGTCCTTTCGATGCCAAGCATGCTAAACCTGAATGTGGCACATGCTGATCTAGTCATAGACGACGGCGGCGGCGACAAAAGTCACAAAACCCCTGAACGAAAGCGTCCATGATCATACGAGACTGTACGGATCCTCGTGTTTGTTTGCTATGCTTTTATATGTGTCCTGCTCCTTCGCCAATTGCAATATTGTGTGGCTCTATCCTGATAAACGGCATGTTGTCGACGATGATGCCAAGCTGCTGCTGTCGCATGAGGTCGGTCTGCAGTGCTCTGCTATGCTATGCTGTCCTTTCGTGTCGGGTGTCGATGCTTTTGGTATGCTGCAATGCTGTCGCTGCTATTTGTCGATGCTGTGTCTGTTGCTGTTGCCCATGCCCATATTGCTGTCTTTCGTCCACCTTCACATTGTGCTGCTTACAATGCGATGTTGATATGCTGCTTTGATGCAGATACGTACTTTGATATGATCTTGAGGGGTGGATGGTCGAAGATGAAGGTCAGAATGGGAAAGCTGATGGCGAGCAAGCCTCTCAACAACGCCGCCGTACTTGGAAATCGCGCAGCCAAACTGAAATTCCGAGGCTCAACTCTTTCTTACACAAGCCACTATCCAGAGAGACTTGCCTGGCTCACAGAGCTTTACTCTCAACTGCACACCGGTTCCGTAGACTCTCGAGTGTGTGGCCCGCTCGACTCGCTTGCGCTCTGAACTGGAACTCGAATTTCGTGCCTGTTGGTTGACGCTGCAATTTCGTAGATGTATAGTTTTGGATCGCTAGTCACGTGCAGTTAGCAGCTTGCAATTCCAAAATCTGTAAAATTTTCGTCGGGTCCGTTCTCTGCTCATCGCCGATGCGTCTCGAAGAAAAATCAGGCTTGGATCTCGATAACGCCTTGGCTTGGCGTCCGCTTTTGGGTCCCAGCTATTCGACAAGATCTGATCCATCACCAGCTTGACTCAAAGCTGAGACAGCATGCTGTTAGCCGTGGGTCACGCAGAGTCCTTGAGAAGGGTATCCGGAACATCCTTTGACCATGAAAGCTGTTCATCAGTCCGGCAACTCCGCTACTGATGGCGAGGAAGCAGCCTGATCCAAGAAAAAGCAGCAATCTGTTAGGTCGAGCCAGGAATGCACCGTCGAAGCGCGGCCAAAACGAGGAGGAATTCCTGTCGGTGTTTAAATTGGCCGTGTTGCCCTTTCAGCGTCGCACAGCAGCATCTTCCTGTGCCAGCTGGACAAAGCGGCAGAGCGAGGGGGCAATCAGACTCATACCAACACGCGCCATGGCTTTTCATTCGAGACTTGACTGTCCTCTACTCGACGTATATGTGATTTGCATAGAACCAGAGCCAACAGCAAAGATGACGAGCACGTTGCGTGATGTGCAGCAAAGAGGCGGTTAACGTGGGGCGCTAGACAGGTTTGTGAGTTCGGCATTATAAACTCGCCGTTGTGCGGTGAGGGTTGGGTAAGATTTCCCTCGGAGTCTATAGCCGAGTTGACTTTTGCTTCCGATTCTTCCAACTGTCAACACCGGTCCGTCGATCTTTCTTCTTGATCACATCCACCCACATCCACGCAACATCGCATTCCACTTTGCAAAAGATGGTCAAGACCGTCACTCTCGAAGTCGATACGATCCTGTTCGACATGGACGGGACGCTCATCGACTCGACACCTGCAGTCAATGCTACTTGGGCTTCCTTTGCGCACCAGTACAACTTGGATCTCGACTTTGTCATGCAAACCTGCCACGGTTATCGAACGGTGGAAAACCTCAAGCGATTCATCCCCTCGATCCCGGACGACCAGATTGATGCCGAAGTAGCACGTTTCGAGTCCAACATTCTGGTCGTTGCTAAAGAAAACGCTGCCAAGGGTGTTGGCGGTTCGATTGTCGCTATGCCTGGTGCGAAAGAGTTGCTTCACAAAATCAACTCTACCCGCCCTTCCGCCGCTGTAGACCGCGGCAATTGGGGTTGGGCGATCGTCACCTCTGCTACCAAAGCATATGCCCAGCAAGGTTTCGCTTCAGCAGGTGTAAGCGAGCAACCCAAGGTATTCATCACCTCCGATCTTTGCACAAGAGGCAAACCCGACCCACAACCTTACCTCATGGGTGCCGAAAAGACCGGTCAAGACATCACCCGCTGCCTCGTTGTCGAAGATGCACCTCCTGGTGTCCGTGCTGGCAAACGCGCAGGCGCCAAGACACTAGCACTACGAACCACCCATGGTGGAGAGAAGATGCAACAGGAACAGGCTGATTTTATCGTTGAAGATTTGAGAAGCGTTACAAACGCCGAATGGAAACAGGATGGAAGTGGATTGATCTTGACAATCCAAGCAGAGGAACCGGAGAAGGGTGAAGCAAAGGGCATCTCGGAGTTGGCGAAACAATTTCAGTTGGAGAACGATCCTACGGCGAAGGCTAATGGTCATGCGTGAGAGTGTGTAAGATGACAGATGTAGATATGGACAAAGGTCACCATGGAATGTGCAACATAGATATCAGGCCGAAACACCACCTTCTCCTTTCCAGGCTCTCCTGGACGTTCTGCTTCGCCTGGTAGTCCTGGTTCGCCTGGTTCGCCTGGTTCGCCAGGTAGCCCAGGTAGTCCGGGCAGTCCAGGACCACCCGAACCACCGGGTCCATATGAACCCAAGTGAACCAGGTGGTCCTGGATCGCCAAGAAGCCCCGGTTCTCCCGGTTGTCCTGGCAGCGCGGGTTGTTCTGAAAGCCGCGGCAGTCCAGGTTCTCCTGGATCACCTGTATCTCCGGGCTCTCCAGGTTCGCCTGGCTCGCCCACTATACCTGGTACAGCGGGTAGACCTGGAATGTTTGGAACGCCAGGATGACCTGGCTCGCCCGGCAGTCCTGGTACACGCAGTACACATGGTACACGACCTGGATCAACAGGATCGCCAGGATCGCCAGGATCAACAGGATCACCGAACTCATCAGGTCCCACTCCGCCTGGAGGTCCTGGATCGTCTGGTGCCCCTGGCTCACCAGGCAGTCCTGGCAAACCTGAAAGATCAATGACATGCAGTACGCGTATCACCCGTAACGGTTGGTAACGCCACTTCAATCACTATCATCAGCACCACATCCACACTCACCACACACGATCACACAAAACAACCAAAGCAATGAAAGAAACAAAATCCTGGATCTATTGAGCATGAGCAAAAAAACCAAACATGTGTGTGCCACCAGGGACCACCATATATACAATCGGGAAAACAGAATGCGTTGAGCACCCCTCATCTCCCTTTTCTTTTATGCGGACAAAGCACGATCGTAATGCTCCGTCGCCTGGGCAGCACCCTTCTTAGCAGCTGCGGAAGGAGCTACAACGTCGCTGGGACACATATCTTCGTAAAAGTATTTACCCTCCGTTGTAGGCTTGATGACACCAGCGCGGATGACGTAGTCGCCGAAACTCTCGCCTTGGATGCGGTTCTGCGCATACTGGGGTACGAGCTTGTTCATGATCTCCAAGATTTCGGTTTCGTCGACCGATTCGCGGTAGATCTTGGACAGACGCGTACCGTTGTGCGAACCACCCAGCGTCATAACGTACTGACCGGGAGCTTTACCGACGAACCCAGCTTCGGCCATCCAAGGACGAGAGCATCCATTGGCACATCCAGACATACGGAACACGGTATCACTGCTGCGCAAACCGTTGGCTTCAAAGATCTGCTCCACCTTGTCCATCAGCAGGGGCAGGTATCGCTCCGACTCGGCCATGGCAAGACCACACGTGGGGAAAGCAACACAGGCGCTCGCCGAAAGCTTGACCCCCGAGTGCTCCCAGTTGTTCATCTTGTACTTGCGCAGGTGTGCATCGATGGTGTCCCTGTCCTCCGGCTTGATGTCGGACACGATGATGTGCTGGTTGGGCGTAAGACGGAACGCACCCTTGTGGATCTTGCACAGCTCGCGAAGACCCGTGCGGAAGGGCGCACCCGGCTCGTCCTTGACACGACCGTTTTCGAGCCACAAGGTGCAGTGGTAGTTGCCCTTGTAGTCCTGAGTCCAGCCGTACAGGTCGGTGTTGGTCTCAAACTTGTACGACCTTGGCTCGGCGAGCTTGTAGCCCAAGCGACGCTCCACCTCGGCCTTGAAGTTGTCGGCACCGCCCCAGTGCTTGTCGATGGTGTACTTCAATCGAGCCTGCTTACGGTTGGCACGGTTACCGGTGTCACGCTGGATGAGCATGACGGTTCGGCAGGCGTCGAGCGTCTGTTCGGGGGTCACGAAACCGATCACGCTTCCGAGACGAGGGTAGGTGGCCTTCATCGAGTGGGTGACACCCATACCACCACCGACAGCCAGGTTGAACCCAGCCAGACGCTTGGTCGCAGGGTCGGCGATCGCAATGAGACCAATGTCGTGGGCGAAGCAGTCGGTGTCGTTGCGGGGAGGCACGGCAATGGCGATCTTGAACTTTCGTGGCAAGTAGTAAGGACCGTAGAGCGGCTCGTAGTCTTGCAACACACCACCGATCAACAACTGCTTGGAACTGTCGGTCTCCTTGTCAAGCCAGATCTCGTGGTAGGCGTTCATGCGGGGCAAGAGGTGCTCCGAGATCGACTTGGAGAACTCGTAGACGTCCTCGTGCAACTCGCTGAGGTTCGGGTTGGGCGAGCACATGACGTTGCGGTTGACGTCACCACAGGCAGCAATCGTGTCGAGCATCGACTTGTTGATGCCCTGCATGGCCGCCTTGAGATTGCTCTTGATGACGCAGTGGTACTGGATGGTCTGACGAGTGGTGATCTTGATCGTCTGGTTGCCGTACTTTTCAGCAACGTCATCGAGCTGGACCCACTGTTCCGGGGTGACGACACCACCAGGGATACGAGCGCGGATCATGAAGCTGTAGGCAGGCTCGAGACCGGCAGCCTTGCGCTCCTCGAGCGTGTCTCGGTCGTACTGCTGGTAGGTACCGTGGAACTTGGTGAGCTGACCGTCGGACTCGGCAATGGCGCCGGTTGAGGTGTCCTCGAGACCTTCCTTGATGGTACCACGCAGGTAGTTGGAGGCGATCTTCATGTGCTCGTTGGTGATGGGCTCGGGCTCAGCCTCCTTGACCTCGACGGTGTCGACTCCGAGAGCCTTCCAGAGCAAAGGCTCCCAGATCTTGTAGCCAGTCTGGTAGCCGTCGGCATCCTGGTCGTCACCGAGACCGATGGGGGCCATGCGGGTGGCACCGAGCTGCTCGAGACGGAGGTCAATGTCTTTGCCAGGCTTGTTGTAGTAGTGGGCGTCTTCGGGTCGTGGCCAGTAGTGGCTGTCACCCATGGCAAAGACGGTAAAGTTGACCGTGTCGGGGAGAACGGCAGCGTCGGCGGCGTGGAGCGCCTTGTAGGTGAAACGACCGTTCTGAGGAGCCTCACCCTGACCAGCAGTGGAGGTGAGGAAGACGACGTTCTTCTCGTCCTTGAGCTCCTCGGTGACCGGGTAGTCGTCCATGGTGAGGAGACGAGCAGCGACACCACGAGCCTTGGCGCGCACAGCCAGCTTCTTAGCCACCTTGTCGGCGTTGCCGCCGTCCGAAGCGACGAGGATGAGCAGAGGAGGACCGTCAAGCGAGCCGAGCATCTTTTCGTAGGCCTCCTTGGCCTTGCGACGCTGCAAGTCACGGAGAGCGTTGCCCTGCGAGGCGGCGATATCGTAAGAGAGCTCGGGGCGCGACTTGACAAGAGTAGTAAAGAGATTCTGGCGGTCAAGGAACTGCTGAAGCTGCTCACGCAGACGCACACCGTCGAGGCGGAAGACCTCGGAGCCACGAGCCTCTGCGCTGGGATCCCAACGGAAGAGAGGCCAGTAGCCCGAGTCGACAGCCAGCTTGGTCTCGCGCAGTACTTCGAGAGCGGGAGCATCGACGGTGCGGTAAGGAACGTAAGCAAGTACGACGGAAGGACCATCGAACTTGTCAGCCTCCATGAGTGCGTGGAGCACCTGAGTGTAGTCGGCGTAGATGGCAGTGCTGGCGACGTAGACGTTGCCGTAGTTCATGGCGTAGAGGGCAATGTCCTTCTTACGCTTGTGGGCCGCCTGTGCGTCTCGCTTGGTGTAAGGGACACTGTCAAAGATGAGCATGTTGACGTTGCATCCGGAAGCGATGACGTGGTGAACACCACCCATACCGGCGTCGTAAGCCCAAGCGTCGCTGCCGACGATCCATCGGCTCTTGAGCGAGAGGTGCGAAGAGAGCGACTTGATCTTCTGAAGAGCAACGCCCGAGGCGGACGACTGAAGGAGCGAAACGACCTTGTTGCTGGAGGCGACGTTCTTCTTGGCGTCTTGTTTGGCGACGAGCCACTGCGAGAGAGCCTCGTGGAGCTCGGTCAGGATGCCACCTTGACGGAGCACATCGTTGACAGCACGAACGAGCTCATCACGCTGCTCGAGCTGATCAAGCACCTGACCAAAGGCATATTCGGGGCTGCGAGCAGCAGGGTGGTCATCGGACTCTTCGTTGGCCGAGTTGACGACCGCAAGACGCTCGGCAAAGACCTGCTCGAGCATGAGGTTGTAAGCCTGTTCGTGCTTGGGGACCTGAACAGGCCCGAGGGTGGCAGCAGTGGAAGGAGCAGCCTGGGCACGAGCGGCGAGCTTCTTGAGGTCACCGACGACGAAAGCGTGTTTGGCCTTGGTAGCCTCGAGCGCCTTGATGAGCTCCTTGGCAGCCTTGTCGCCGTCTTGGATGTGACCGAGAAGGCCGCTGACAAAGACGGAGGGAAGGGCACGCCCGGAGCCCTGGAAGGTGGTGGCAACATCGACAAAGAGGGGGCCGAGCTTGGTGGTTCTTCGGACGCTCTGCTCGAGGACGGCGATGCGCTTGATGCCAGCAGGGATGGTATCGAGCAAGCGCTGTGGCAACGAGGGACGCACCAGTCGGATATCGAGAACAGCGAGGTCGTTGTGTGGGGCAGTGTAGTCCTGAAGAAGCTCGGAGCCGGCACCGAGCACGACGGCGAGGTTGGAAGCATCCGAGGCACCTACAAGCTGGAAAGGCTCGACGGCGTGACCGACAAGCTCAGTGACATCCTCGTAGGCGGCGTCGATGGCCGACTCGAGGTCATCGAATCCAGCCTCGCTAGCAGCAGCGCTGACGTGACCGTTGGCGTGGCCGTTGGTGCCGTTGATACCGTTTGCGTGACCATTGACGCCGTTGATCTTGGGAGCGGCAGCGTCGGCGCTGGTGGAAGCGGAAGCGGAAGCGGCAGCCGAACCGACGAACGAAGCAAGGTCAACGTTGGTGACCTCGTCGACGGGGCCCGAGACGTCCTCGAAAAAGTGGAGAACGGCGCGCTTTGCTGAGGTGGCGATTTTGGTGGCAAGGAGGGCGTGGTCGTGAGCCTGAGCGGCAGTGGAAGAGTGAAGGAGGACGAGACCGGACTGGCGCAAGGTCATGAGATCGCTGTGCTCGCCGGCGCTGGCCACATGCAAGACGAGAGGGGTGTTGACGAGCTTGGGGAGGTGAGGCACGAGACGGGTGAAGGTCTGCTGGTGTGCGTGGGAGAGGACCGAGATGAGACCGTTGCCAGCCGGCTTGAGCTGGGTGAGGACAGAGCCGAGCTCGATATGCTGATTGAGCTGCTCTAGCTCGAGCTGTGCGTTGAGCTCGGTGGCCTTGTCAGCGACCGAAGAGAAGGAAGAGGAGGTAGGCTTGCCGGAAGGAGCGATGTTGACCAAGGTGGCCGAGGCGAGCGCCGCGATCCTGGCAACAGCGCCAGCAGCAGAGATGGAGCTCATGATGTGGTATTTGCCGAAGGCGTGTGAGTGATTGGAACAAGTGTCGTGGTGATCCGGTGTGAATCGAACAAGTCGAACAGCAAAAGAGTCGGTTCGACGAAACGAGACAGGAAGTTTGAAAGGCTCGACGACGCTGTCTAGCCTATATTCCTTTTGGGAGAGGATGAGAAGGGGGTGAAGGACGCCACCGAAACGAAGATGACCTTTGAACCTGGTTGCGAACTCCGGATCGATGGATACGAGGATGCGAGTCGAGCAAAAAGGCGAAGGTGAAGGGTGAAGGGAGAAGGATGGAGGTCACACACAGAGAGAACAAGTATTGACGCCACGAACGAGAAGAATCCAAAAAAAAAGTGGAAGAGTGACTCCAATGCAGGGCAGCCAAAAGGTACAGCAGTATCGAAGTGCCGGAACAGAGCGGCGACAAGATTTGGCAGAGCGAGCGAGCAAGAGCAGAGAGCAAGTTGCATTCATCAGCCCCTTGCCAAGCTGAAAGAGCGCCAAAGGTCACCGCTCCAGACAGCGGCGGCCATGCAACGACGAACGACGTTCTGACTGCGCGTCAATCTTCAAAGCAGCAGCAGCAGCAGCAGCAGCAGCAGCAGCGAGTGTCATATGAAATCTTCTTCGCATGGCAAAACAGTATCATCTAAACCGACGCCGTCTTTTCTTTTGATCAGTCGCAGTTGAGCGAATTAGCAAGCAATTTTCTCAACTACTGTCAACGACCATTGCTCTGATGGCAAACCGGTTCTTCTTGCTTTGAAGGACGAAGGTCAAAAGTGATGTTCAGGGTCCATACCAACACAGACGAGATCTCAGGCCACAAAGTGCGTCGACGTTAGCCGCTGACCCAGGCCAACGTCGAGCGAGAGCCTCTTGAGGAAGAAATGAAAGAAAAGTTTTGCGTGCAGCCTCTCCGGGCTCCAGAGAGCCTGGAGATCCAATATTGAAAGAAGCACAGTGCGGGGAGCACGCCATCGACCGGTCCAAATGGTGCAATTTGCTGTTTGTCTTGCATGCTTTTCGCTGGCCCCATCCAATTTGCAATCATTTTTCGGGCCTTTCCTGCTTCTCCGCGACATCCTCCACCTTCGACAAAGCCAACTCCTCCGATTGGCTCTCTGAGCGGGTCATAGCCGGTTTTGAGGCCGAGCGGCGCTTTCACCATGTTAGCTTACACGGCATAACATAGCTCAGCTGGAAATTGAATCGGGGCCAATGCACAGCCGATATCGATCCGCCTCGCAGCTAACCGACAGCGTCGAAAAAGCCCCTCACATCTGACATTTTGCGCAAAGAATGTCACACGTCAAAACAACATGAATGATTCAGCACTTTGGGAGGACGCTTGTTGACAACCGGCTTGCGCATCGCTTTGAACCTCTACGGTAATCTCACTTCCCCAACTTAGCTGCATTGTTGATCCACAGCCTGTCGACGTGCAGCAGATCAGATCGACGTTAAGCACATGCCTGCACGGGCGTCTTGGCAAAACCAAGAGCCACTCAACTTCGCCCTGTCCTCCTCTTTCCATAAGTAGCTAGCTGAGCTACGTCCTTGGTTGTGGTACATCAGCAGGGCCAGGCTTCGCTAGTGTGGCGTAAGCTGCGCCACGAATGACTGTGAGTCCCGGAATGGTCGGGATATGTGCAGCTGCTTGTAGGGTTATTGCGCTTTTCTTTGACTGGTGCGATGCACCCTTGGCTGTGCATAGACCTTCTCAGGCGCTACTCTGTGTAGTGTGAAGCTGTTCACAGTGGTTGATCAGCTGGTGAGGTCGTTTCCATATATATAGCTTCTGTTTCTCTTCGTGGATGCTACCGAATCTTTTTTTTTTTTTTTTTTTCCCCTTTCATACGCTCTTCACCAACCTCAAGCAACGACAATATGACACGCTCACTTCTCGCCCTCACCTTAGCAGCCGCAGCGCTCGCCCTGCCCGCTTGCGCCCAAAACAAACCCACCTTCAACATCAAGTCGCTCCCCGACAAGTGGGAAGCCAACCAGGCCGGAACCAACCAATGCACCAAATACGGCGCTTCCTCCCCAACCTCGCTCTGTCAAAACGTCTTTATCAACAACGCCAACGACTTTTGCCTGTGGGGACCCATCAACCCCAACTCCCAAGTGGGAGCGAATGAAGAATCTGTGGTTTCGTACTGTCTCAAATCCGGCTATGGAACGCGCTTGATCCCCAATGGTGCGATTACAGGTGTACAGTTTTTGAAGACTCCCGACTTTTGCAAGTCACGGGAGTTGGCGATTTCACCAAGATCAACATTCAGGCTCGCGATGCTGGTGGAGAACTCGACCCTCACGGTGCCGACGGAACGGGGAACCCCAAGGGAGGATTGGTGTTTAGCAACAACGTAGCCGGACAAGAAGGCAAATTCGTCCAGATCAAAGAGTGGAACAACTTTATGTCTGCCTATGAGTTTTCCTTCAGAGCAGCGTACGGTCCTAATGCTGCCAAATATGCTCCTCACATTTACGACGTAATGGGTGCCTACTTCAACTCGAACCGGGGCAAGTTTGAAAAGGGAGTGTTCGAAGATTGCCAGGGCGATAGTGGCAAGTTCCCGGGTGTGTATAAGGGTAGCACGTTTTATCAGGGACAGGCAAAAACTCCAGCTCCTCACAAGGCAGCGCCCAGTAGCAAGTGTAGGGAGTATAAGACGGTGCGCAATGGTCCGGCTCCGCAAAAGGCGTATAGGAGGATGGTGGCCAAGGCTGATAAGTAGACTCTTTGCTGTCCTTGCTCATAACCAGCTCGCGGCCACGGGTAAACCCACGCAACAGTGGCCGCTCGAAGCTCTTGTACATGACTCTTGTCTCAGGCACTCGTGTTCTTTTTTTGCAATCGATTCTGCACCTTACGGACTCCAACGTCGCTCCGAGTTGTATGTATTCAAGGTTGAGTCGAGTTGCTGTACTGTACTGTATTGCAAATGAAGCCACTCTGCCCGTCTTCTGTAGTGGGTATATTTCCAAACCATCTCCATCTACAACTTGGTTTGCATCACCTCCTCACCTCTCTTGATACCCTCCGGCACCGGCGCTTCCCCGTCCTTCCACCCTTCGCCCATCCCATTCTCCGTGACATTATCCGGCACCATGCCAAAATGCCATTCCCTCTCCACACCACCGGGCAAGAAGGACGCATCACCGTTCAACTCCTGCTTCCACTCCCCACTTGCCTCTTGCCGTACATATTTGCTCAAACTCGCCGTGCCCGCTCCGATAAACTTGGACCTCTTGCCATCCGAATCGTCGTTCAGCAACGCTCTGCCCATGGCGATGATCGTAGCAGCATGGCTGCAGATGAGGACCCTCGATACGCCGAGTTGGTGACATCGTTGTTGGATGAGGTCGAGAACGCGTCGTGCGCGTGCGTGAAGTTGCGAGATCGTTTCACCGCTGCTGTCCGGGTAAAGCAGCGGTGTCCATGATAGCGAAAGTTCCGGGACAAACTCCTGCATGTACGACGCACGAGCAGGCGACGGATGAATACCCGTATTCGGCCGTGCTGTCGGAAACCACTCTGCCAATCCCGGTTCTGCTACAAGCTCCAACTTCAACGCCGACGCTGTAGGAAGCGACGTCTGCAAGCAGCGATAGTACGGCGAGCTGATAATGAGCTGCGGCTGTTCACAAGCCGGTAGAGAGGCAAGGTAAGATGCGAGATGCTGAGCCTGTTGCTGACCATGTGCGGTGAGAACGGGATCGCGCGGACGGTTGGTAACGGGAAAGTTTTCGGCGCCTATCCAGTTCATTCGAAAGCCATGACGGCAGATGTAGATGGTGTCAAGCATGGTGCGGAACTGTCTATGGTTAATGGTGTGTGCGGGGCAAGCGAGCTTTGTTTTTCGGTTGGTTGGACCCCTGAAGAAGCAGAGAAAGCAGCAGCAGCAACAGCCAACAGCAACAGCACATGTCTTCTTCCTGAGCAACACCGGCTACTGTAAGAGAAGCCGAAGCCGGTTGCTGTGAGCTGTCAGTAATGTCGCACGAGAAATTGAGAGCAAAACCGATTTTTCTGCTGAATTTTGCGACCCTTTTTATGTTTGCATTTTTGCTGTTTCTTTGGTGCAATTGAATTATTTACCGCTAGCTAGACAGCGTCCATCTTGAGAGTGATCAACATAGCATTTTCCAGACTTGCTTTGTTCTACACGAAACTCATGTTGAAGGCTTAACGGCGACCATATCTCCGCTGTAGTCACAGAGAGTCCTTTTGACAGCAGCGCAGTTAAAAGCTTCAAAAAAGGTCGACGCCGGCGACTTTTCCTCACTTCTCACCACAATCCTCGATCGAGCGTGCAAAAGGGGATAGTATCGTCGAGTCCGTCTCCTCGATCTGGCTTTTGCTCCAAGCTGATTCATCCTTTGTGCAAAGACCGCTCAGGCCATCCCAAGTAGCGGCGTGGGGTCAACCCGGCAAGGTAGGAGATTGCTCATCTCGTTTCCTGCTTCACTTCACCATCATCTCCACCTCTGACTATCGCACCAACAGTTCATGCGACTTTTGTCGGCGCTACCATCGCCGCTCGTCCGATCCAAGTTCCTCAGCAACATCGCTTCACCGTCCGCCTTTCGGTCGTCGATCTACGCTTTTAAGCTCGTCGTAGAGGCCCGAGCCATCGCCTTTTCAACCGCACCAAGCGCACCACTTGCTCACGCCAGCATGCCTTCCGTCGCCGAAATTCGTCAACACCCTCCTCCTTCGTCCATGCTTCCTCCCGCCAAGCGTGTCAAGGTCGAGTCGGAAGCCCCTTGCTCGGCTCCCGTCGAGATTGAGGCGGTCGCTGCCGATTCCACCTCGTACAAAGACGTCTCTGCACTTCCCGCGATCCAGGAAAGCGAGCGAGTTGACGACCTCGATCCCATCCCAACCTGCACTTGTACGCTCGAGTATCGCAATGGCATCTTCCTCGCTCCCATGGTGCGCATCGGCACGCTTCCCACCCGTCTCCTCTCGCTCGAGTACGGTGCTGACCTCGTCTGGGGTCCCGAAATCGTCGATCGTGCCATCATCGGCTCCGAGCGCAAGGTCAACCCCGAAACGGGCGTCGTCGAGTACCTCAAGGAGCACAAGCAAATCTTTTCATGCCACCCCATCGAACGTCCTTACCTCGTCTACCAGTTAGGTTCCGCTGACCCGGACCTCGCTTACCAGGCCATCAAGACCATCACCCAAGCAGACGACGTTGCTGCCGTCGACCTCAACTGTGGCTGCCCCAAGCCGTTTTCCACTCACGCAGGTATGGGAGCAAACATGCTCTCGACCTCTAAATTGCTGTGTAATACGCTCAAGGCGATGCGTCGTGCCGCTCCACCCCATGTCGCCGTCACCTGCAAGATCCGACTCTTGCCTACGCAGCAGGCCACCATCGAGCTGGTCGACAAGATTGTTCGCACCGGCGCTATCGAGTGCCTCACCGTTCACTGCCGCACCAAGGATATGCGTCCACGCGAGCCTGCGCTGCTTCACCGTTTGCGCGAGATCGTCGACCACGTCAACTCGATCGCTACCGAGATGGGCCGTACCATTCCTGTGGTGTGCAACGGCGATGTTTGGAATGCTGCTACTGCGCCGCGTATCAAGGAGCTTACAGGTGTCACTTCGACCATGATCGCGCGCGGTGCCGAAGCTAACCCTTCGTGCTTCCGACCCGAGGGCAATGTTAGCATCCCGCATGTGATTGCGCCGAAATGGGTCCGATACTCGATCGCGCTCAACAACCCGATTGGCAACACCAAGTATTGCTTGTCTCAGCTGGCCTTCAAGCCTGCTGAGCCGGGCAATGCGGCCAAGCACATGTCGAAGAAGCAGCTCTCTGTGCTGCGTACCGGCATTGCCCACGCCAAGACGCAGGAAGATCTCGCCGCCGTCTTTGGTGTCGATGTCGAGCAGGTTCGATCGCAGAATATCGAAAACGAGATCCTCAAAGATCTGCGAGAAGCCTTGGACGAGAGAATCAAGCGTCGAGCAACTAGCCACAGTAGTTCCGGATTCGACGGTCAGCGTTTGGGAGCTGTCCTTAACAACTCCAGCGGCTCATCTGAACAGTCTGGTGGATCTGGACAGCGTACCAACGACGGACACGCTTCCAACTCTGGTCAGAAGAAAGCAACCTCGAACTCGCCGCAACCCGAATGGAAGGAGATCCTCGCATCCACCATCGGCGAGAACATCAAGGATGAAAAGTCGATCCTCTACTATGCCTTTTCCACCGTCGAGCCGCCCAGCTCGGTGCACGATGCAGCAAAGCCTCATGTGAGGTACGTCGTGCATCGCGGGTTTGTCAACGAGAAGCGAGATGGAGAGGCGGAGGGTGGGATTGCGTCGCAGAATCCGGCATTTGGTTCGAGCCCTTGCCTGATGACTACGACGGATGTTAGGACTCCAAAGGTGCAGCAGTTGACTTCGCAGAGCAGTCTGCGATCGCAGGGTCAGGACGGTAGTAGAGGAGGCGAGTGTGAGATCGCTTGGTGGATCGAAAGCGCTCAATTACAGTTTAGGATCAGTGGCACTGTTCACGTGTTGCCTACCAAAGGTCATCCGCTGCGTTCTCTGTTTCCCTTTGATCGACTCTCTCCGCCCAAAGCATCCGATGCGATGGTTTCAGACCAGAAATTCGACTGGGACGCCGAACGAACTCGAATCTTTCACAAGCTCAATGCTGGACTGCTAGCATCGTTCTGCAGACCTACGCCTGGTACCCCGCACCCCAATGCGGACAGATTGCACACGGCAAAGCCAAAGGACGACGTCAACTCGCCCTGGCCGTTGGAGCTGCCTCAACCGGGGAAGGAGGAGAATGAGGAGCAGAGGAGGCAGTTGGAGGAGAGCGAGAGGAATTTCGCGCTGGTGGTGGTGGAACCGTATAAAGTGGATCTGGTGAATTTGGCGGAGGATACGAGGTCGGTGTATGAGTTGCAGGCGGGCGATACTGCTGCGACGGGTAGATGGACCAGTCGCCGGGTCGTGCCTTAGATTGAAAGGCTTGATCAAGTGTTTGTTGTTTGTATTGATTTTGCATAGCATTTCTACGTCTTCTCTTTTTTGCTTCTTTTGATCGACAGCTTGATGCTGCATGTGATGTGAGTTTGTGAGGATGTGGATACGACGAGGTTTGTGTGTGAGCGGCAAAGCGTTGAAAAAGGAGGTTCAACGTGACACGCACAGACCCGTTGCCATTTGTGTGAGGGGACGGCGAGTTTTCCCCTCCACTTTCGGGACGCATCTGCAACGAGCTTGTTTTCCTCACCACCATCCATCTTTACCAACATCTCAACACTGGCAGCACAAAGCCTTACACGGCGGCAAGCTTTCGAGCAAGCTTGAAAAAAACGGTAGCGCACGGCTTTACCCCGGGCTCGACCTGTCACAATGCATACCGCCTTCGACAGCTCACCCCTGCTAACGGGGATCAAGGGCAAACCCGAAGCCATCGTCGTTCACGGAGCCAAGCTCTTCGTCGGCACATCCACCGGCGGGCTCAACGTCTTTCGCACCGATCAGACGCAGCAAGCGGAAACATCGTCGACATCATCGCACCCAGGTTCGCCGACCAAACCCGCTTCGGTTCTTTCCTCTCGTGCATCGGTTCGGTCCACCAAGCCAGCGGTCGCCGCTTCAACACCTGTACAGACAGCACCGCAGTTCAGCAGAAGATCGATAGACCAGCTCGGTGTCGTCAAGGAGGCGAATCTGCTCGTATCGCTGTCCGATGGATATGTCTCACTGCATGATCTGTCAACGTTGGAGTTGCGCTCGCAATTGGTGCAGACCAAAGGAGCGACGACGTTTGGTATCGATACGTCCATCCAGAAACGTGTTGCTGCACAACTGCCGGATTATGGGCCTGGTCCGCTAGGTGCGAGGGCATCGAAAAAGTTCAACCCGACTGCGTCGATCAGCTCGCGTGCGTTTCGACCGGGTGCGGTTGGAGATCAGAATCAGAGCGGTGGAGGAGGTGCAGCTGGTGCAGCAACGATATCGAGGAATCGGAATAGCGTTTTTGACGTACCGTCGAAAGACTGGCAAGCTGCAAGCATGAGGGGGATGGATGCGGTAGCGAGGTACCGGGAGGAGGAGAGGAGAAAGGCGATAGAAGGTGCACGGTTCGGTGGGGCTTCGGCGGATGCGGATGTTCAAGGTGGAGTCATGACGTTGGTGACGGTGCTGGCTGTGGGGGTCAAGAGGAAGCTGTTGGTGTTTCGGTGGGTCGATGGCGAGTTTTGGGATACGCGGGAGGTGGCGCTGCATCATACACCTCGTAGCTTGGCGTTTGTGACACCGACGAGGTTGTTTATGGGATACAATGCGACAGAGTATGGGACCATCTCGATCCCTCTTGCTGCCGAATCGACCGTCTCGTATACGCATCCTTCGTCAGGGTTTGGTGGAGCTGGCAGCGGCAGCAGCGGTCAACTTCGTCGTGAGACGCATGTTCATCCACCGACCAATTCTACATCTGGCCCGCTGGTGGATCTCACTTCGCCTAACCTGTCGTCGTGGCATGTCGAGGACTTCGATCTGTCCAACAGCAATGCGGTGACTGGCGAGGGAGCACACGCTTCTACAGGCGGTGCGCATCCAAGTACGACCATTCCGATCGGAGGCGGCGGAGGTGCCGGAGGTGCCGGAGCGGGGTTCGGTGCAGCGCTTGGAGGTCTAGGAGGGCTAGGAGGATACATGGGGTTGGGTAGCAAGGGTAAGATGTCGGTTCTGCATGTCGATGGAGGTGAGGTGCTGTTTGTGCGAGATGGCACGGGGATCTTTCTGGGCGCTGACGGTCGACCTACTCGGCGCGAGGGAGTCGAGTGGAGCGCTACTCCGCTCGAAGTGGCTTTTGCAAAGCCGTACGTCTTTGCCGTGTTGCCGAGCGGATCGGTGCCTTCGCTCAAGAACAGTTGGGCGCCCAATGCAAACAATCCGGTGCTGCAGATCCGCTCGGTAGGAACACTGTTTGCCGTTCAGACGCTTTGTTTCCCACCGGCGTCTCCAGCATCGCTTAGTCCGAAGGCCACTTCCTCCAGTTCCATGTCGCCTCCGCAGGTGCGACTCCTGACGCCATCGAGCGGCAATCGACCGCCCATCTTTGTCGTTGTCACACCGACAGACCGCACGACTCTGGAAAACGAAGGAAGCACCATCTGGCAATTGGAGATGCAGGGCTGGGGTCGACAGATTGACGAACTTATGGAAAAGGGAGAGTTCGAAGAAGCGCTCGGCTTGCTTGACAGCGTCGATAATGTGATTCTGGAAGACAAGGATGAGCGTAGAGCCCATGTGCAGGGTCTATTTGCGGTATCGCTGTTTGCCGACGAACGCTTCGACGAGGCGATCGAGATGTTTATGGAGCTCGACACGAACCCGGCCAAGGTGATTGCGCTGTATCCGGTCGATGTGGCGGGCGAGCTGAGTCGCAGCAAGGAAGAGTGGTTCCCAATCTTTGGTGGCAAGACGCCGGCCAAATTGAAAGCTGCGACGTTGGATGCCGGCGATGCGAGCCCAACGTCGAGCCATGCGACGTTGGCGACCTCTGCGACGAGTACAGCCAGGAGCCGATTGGGAGCGTTGTTACCGGCTCGAAGACCTCAAAGCATCGTGGGCGAGCCAGCTGCGACGAGCAGCTTGAGTTCGAGCCCTTCTCATTCCGGCGCTCTCAAGTCCAAGCCGAGTCGGACATCGACCGCTGCGACTTCGTCGATGGCGCACGAAGCGGAACATCGTGCAGAGACGGGTTCGATTCGGTTCGTCAGGACGACGGCACGCGATGCACCAGAGATGAAGGCTACAGGCTCGGACGCAAGTCGGGATGGCCGTGCCGTCGCAGATTCGTCTTGGCGCAAAGCACTCGATGCGCTGGGCAAGTTTCTCGCAGATCGTCGACGCATCTTCAAACCCATCCTCGAGTCGAGTTCGCACCACGAATCCAAGGATCACATGGCCATGTCGCAGATCAAGCGCGACACGCACTGGCTGCTCTCGCTTCCGAACAAGCCGTTTGGCGAGATGGACAAGGACGAGCTGATCGCCGTAGCACAGACGGTGGACACTGCGCTGTTCAAGACGTTCCTACTGACCAAGCCAGCGCTGATCGGCCCGCTGTGTCGGATCGAGAATTGGTGCGAGGTGGAGCAGGTGGAAGAGCTGCTCAAGGAGCGCAAGAAGTTCTCGGAACTGATTGCCCTGTACGGTGGCAAAGAGATGCACAGCAAGGCGTTGGGTCTGCTGAAGCAGTTTGCGCAAGACGAAGAGGATGTGGAGGAGAAGATGCGACCCACGATCCAGTATCTGCAGAACTTGGGACCCGAGTTTATCGACGACATCCTTGAGGCGTCGCATTGGCTGTTGGAGACCGACCGCGAGTTGGGCATGGAGGTGTTTACTGCTGATACGGGCAAGGTGGGATCGTGGCCTCGACTACAAATCGTGGACGACCTTAATCGATTCGACAAGGCACTGTGCGCGGTGTATCTCGAGTTTATCATTGAGAACGCTGGCGAAGCGGATCCAGAGCTGCACGACAAGCTGATCAGGCTGTATTTGCGAAGAGCGGCTCACCTTCGAGAGCAGTTGCAGTCTGGAACCAGTGGACGAGATCATCAAGATAATGGTGCGGCCAGAAACGATGGGACGGGATCGACGACAAAATCGTTGCAGATAGAGCGAGACGAGCTCATGCAAAAGCTGCTCACGCTGCTGCGAACGTCGACGCAATATCGACCCGAACAGATCTTGGTGCGCTTACCTGCAGATGACGACGACCGAGATATGCTCGAGGCGAGGGCATTGCTGCTAGGCAGGATGGGACAGCACGAGGGCGCACTCAGCATCTACGTGCGCAAGCTACAAGATCCGACGAGAGCCGAGGAATACTGTCGAGATGTGTGGCGATTCCGAGAAACAGCCAAGCCAGGTGTCACTCCAGGTCAGGACCAGTCACAGCAGCTGTTCGGACGACGCTCAAATCACCAGCAGAGCTTGTTAGTGGACCAGGAGCAGAAGCAGCTAGCAGATCAGCAAGTGTTTTTGACGTTGCTACGCATCTACCTGGATCCTGGCTCCAATGCTTCGATTCAGCTGGACGCTGCTCTAGGGCTGATCGAGCGACACGCAGCTCGCATCGATCTGCGGTCGGCACTGGATCTGCTTCCATCTTCGGTGTCGCTGTCGCAGATTGCAGGCTTTGTCAACGTCAACTTGAGGGACCTGACGCGGCAGCAGCACGAAGCCAAGGTGATCCGCGAAATCCGGACGAATCGCAATTGGCAGGTGGAAGAGACGCTGTGCAAGCTTCAAAGTCGAAGAGTCAAGGTTGGCGAGTCGAGGACGTGTCCGAAATGCCACAAGCGGCTGGGCAACAGCGTGGTGGCTGTCAATCCGGTGAGCGGGGCAGTGATGCACTACTTTTGCTCGATTCACGCCGAACCAAAGGGACAGCAGAGACCGTCTTGATCGCGAAGCAAAGCGGAGATGCCACCTAAAACGAATTCTATCGTTCTTGAGTCTCAAGCATTCAATCACAGCATTCGAGATCCAGCTGCCATTTGGCTCAGCTCTACGACACAGCCCTCGTGATCAGGTTTGTGATGTGAGCGCGTCGGCACATCCGAAAGCAAGGCCGTTCGAAAAAGTCGTCTGGTAGTCAAGAGTTGACAGTGACAAAGTCAATTCCATACTCTTGCCACGTTTTGAATTTACACAGCCCTTGTCTGATGACACGAGACGATGCGCGCCG
Source organism: Anthracocystis panici-leucophaei (assembly GCA_014826065.1). Taxonomy (NCBI): domain Eukaryota; kingdom Fungi; phylum Basidiomycota; class Ustilaginomycetes; order Ustilaginales; family Ustilaginaceae; genus Anthracocystis; species Anthracocystis panici-leucophaei. The sequence goes on along the minus strand of CP060306.1, from coordinate 305,129 downwards.
AAACAAAGCACCTGCAGATACGGTGCGATTGCGGGCAAGCGATTCGACTCGATGCTAGTAGTGCAGCGACAAGAGCTTGAGAGACTAACGCAAGAAACCCTTGAACGCGCTTCAAAGGAATCACTTGAGCCGGGTACCTACGCCGGTATATCCGGATGATGATCGACGCAGTCCGAGAACTGTCGCTTTGCCTCCAAAAGACGTCCCTGGACAGACAAGCGACGCAAAGAGATCCACACGGTGGGGAAGCAAACCTTGTGAAGGGCAGGTTGAACCCTAACTCAGTTCGGTCACACGGAAATCTCGGCGGCTTACTCTTTCCCGCGCCTGATTGTGTCGAGAGTGATGATCAATGAAGCTGATTTCGTCAGATCGCTCGAAAGCCTATATGCGAACAAAGCTTTGAGAATGGACGCGGACGAGACGCAGGAGTGTCGGATTCGCCGAGCAAGGTCGAGACGGAGTCGATACTGTAGAAGGGGAAAGATTGCCGCGGAGTGTTTCCCTTCCCCGCCTTCCCCTTGATTGACAGATGCTCAGGTCGAATGCCCTGCTTTCTTGAGAAAGGTCGAATCGAGGTCAAAAGATCGGTCGGAACACTTCCGACGGCAGTGCACTTTGCGCGCGTCTCGCCAAAAGGTCGCTCCTCGAAAGGATGCTGCAGGTCTCATGCACGTCACTGCATTGAACGAATTGATGGCGTCGAGACTGTTCACATGCTTTGACGGGCATATGAGCTGCGTAACTCCGCTACAAAATGACATGCCAAGAAGCGATGGTAGGTCGCATAATGTGCCACCCTGAGCAGAACAAGGCGGCAAAACCGATCGCGTTCATTGCTGAGCCATCGAGTACAGCATCAACAGCACACGCGTCTCTGTCTGTAGAGCTTCAAAGTGATCGTGGCCACTACTGCGACCATGTTCGCAAAGAGATATAAGTGGGTGACCATTCCCTCAATTCTTGGCTGTGCTCGCTATGGTCCCTTGGATGGGTCTTGCTACATCTACGTTTCCATTCCACACCAAGTCTGTACATTCACCTTGTTCTGACATCCTAGGACGCCATTCATCCATCCTCATACTTGACTGCGCTTGTACCTGCATCCTTCTTCATATCGTCGGCGGCAGCACCGATCCCTGTCCCACACTCGCCCACATCTAACTTCTACCCTTTGTCTCTCTCCATTCGCTCACCTCTCTTGCATACAAGCTCGCGGCTCGTCATCGTCTAAGCGGGCTCATCGATCGCGCGCAAGACATCATCGCTTGGACAAGAAGAACTCAGCTTTTTTTTGGCTTCCGCCTCTCAAAGACGCTAAAACCATCCCAAAAAATAAAAAATAAAAAATAAAATCAATAAAAATTCTCCGACACCAACACTTTCCACAAACAGCTCCACAGGGCACTACGTCACAGCGACGCGTCTCCTTTTTTCGATTTCAGAGAACAACACTTTGGGCTCACACAACTGCAGCAAAATCAATATTCGACCTCGACTAAAAATCAAAATCAAAATCAAAATAATAAAATAAGGTTCACGCTCCTTCCCCCTAAACGAGACTGCGCTCAGCTTCGCTTCGCTTTTGCTTTCTGCAAGACAAGTTGCAGTTCAAACAGCGCTTTGTCCTCCTATCTACAGTAGCAAGCATCTGCACAGTGGCGTAGAGTAGAACAGCAAACCGATTCCTGGTCAACTGTTTCTGCGTCGCTTTGACCTTTTTTTTGCTTAGAAGCTATCGAGGGCACTTGAACTGTAGAGGTGACTCTCGATATCGTTGTTGCAGGAAAGCGGTTCAAAGCCCTTGTGTGCTGTTCGACCTTGAGCATTTGGAATTGCGGTTGCAGCTTCGCATTGTCAACTGCGCAGCCTCGTCCGCGCCAACGCAAGCATATATTTGTTCCGCTCTTGCCGCCTTTCCTCTTTTCTCCTTACCACCACCACCACCGCCTCACCCTATTGTCATCCTCCTCAACACCTTCGCATCATCATCTCATCTTCATCGTAGATCCTCCTCTACACCGTTCCGCACGCAGAGACGGGCGGGCACTGCTCTCGCTAGACGAAAGCAAAGAGACGTTGGACGTGGTCACCCGACGTTTCTCTAGCCTTCCTTGTCTCCGCACTTCCTACACCATTCTTTCACTGCGGCCCATCGCCTAGCACCTCGGGCTTGAAGCCGCATTCGTTTCGTTTCTCTGCTGTCGTTCCGCCCTGTTGACAGCATACAACCCCCTTAAAAATATTCACACCATCTCACACGGACAGTCGACTCGTTCCATCATCTGAAAAGCATAGAGACACTCCTCTGTCTTCGTTCGCACGCTTCACAAGGCATTTCGCTGCTGGCGGTCTATTGAACACGAAACGGACATATGCCCAGCTTTGCCGAGATCTACGCTGCGTGTCTGTACACTGGAGGCGAAGGCTATCCGCTGTGGAATCCATCCCCCCTCCGTCTTGGTGACGTCGGTTATGTTCGTGATGGCTCCTTCATTGTCCTCTACAACGCTATCGATGGTCCTGGACGCCTGTCCGATGCAGCAAGTATCCCTCTAGCTCGGCGATCCGATCGTTCTGTTTCTCGCGAGCGCACTCGCCGCGATTCGGGCGCATCGTCAACAAAGACGGACATCGACGACCCAGTCAACGTCCTCATGGATCCACCCGAGTCGTCATGCAGAGCATCGCTGGCCACATCCAGCATGCACCCGTCCTCGGCTGGTTCAGTGCCCATGTCCAGAGCAGCTGCTTCAGACTCTCTCCTTCCATCCGTCTCCAAGAAGGGATCTCCTACGCTTTCACACAGAAAGCTCAGGTCCGGTACACCACCCGAAGGTCCTTACCGCCCATGCCACTCTCGGTCGATCAAGAAGCACCCAAGTTGTTCGACATGGGACCCTGCATGTCATCCAACTATCGCTGTCTAGGTCTGGAAGCAGGCGCAACTGTTCCAGGCACGCCCGTCAGCGTCAAGATTGGCTTTGAAAGCTCTGGTGGTGACGGTGCCATTCTGATCCCTCGCGATCCCACCGAGCGAACTCGTCTCAAGTATCTCGGTGTCCTGAAAGCATACATCAAGGCTCATCACAAGTGGATGTACGAGACGTACGGTAGGATCGAGGCGATTGGCATTGACGATCTTGCATTCATCTACGGACAGGATCGCACCTCGGACTGGGCTGTGGCAGTCTCACGCGATTCAGCTCGCGGCGCCAGGGTCGAGTTCGAGATCTTTGGCAGCGCTTCTGCAGGGTTCTGGGGTAACTGGTCGCATACGCTGAGCGCCTGCCAACGAGGTCCTCATCGATCTCAAGGTGCTCGCAATAAACACAATGTCAGCCACGTCGAAGCTCCCCTCGAGCATGGACAAGAGAACGAGAGAAGCACTTGGGGCGTCAGCATTGAGGGCGGTCTTGTCAATCCATCGTTCTCCTTTTCGGGCTCTTTGTCATCCAAGGATCGTGACGATGACGAACACACTCGAGGTCGACGACGACGTGCTGCGCCGGTTCGATCGCACAGCATCACATGGACGTCAGAAGTGCATGCGGCGCCGGATCAGACCATCTCGATTCGTCGCGTCACAGCGTGCACCACACCTGGTCTTGGCTTCCTGCCTGCACGACCCAAGGCGGCCGCCGAGCCTCGTGATCCTGACATGGACCGTGAGCAGGATGGCAATGCTGATGCAGTCGCTCGACATGATGGCGATGGCAGTCAAGACGGAGACGTCACAAAGAGCAAGCCTTGGTGCGATGACCCTTTGGAGGCGCTGCACGAATGGATTCACGAGCATGGCAGTGCCTCGCAAATCAAGGTGTCGATCGCTTCGGATGATGACTGCCTTGAGTTGCTCTCACTGCTTGGCAAGAAGCAAGTGACTTCGCTTGGGCTTCAAAGAGCCGTGCGAGTGGCTGCTGATCGCTTTGCTTGCGTGACAATAGACGAAGATGGCTTCGCTACTGTTTCGACGGGGTCTGATCGCTTCTCTTCCCGTGCGATGGCATCAGCTCCACAAACAGCGCCTGCTCGGATCCCACGTCGATCAAGCATCAAATCAGGCTCGACAGCCGACAAGGAGAATATGGGCCAAGACATGTTTGCCGTTGCGAGACACGCGGTTGCAAAGACGCACCGAGCTCCCAGTGCGCTGAAGCCTCGTGTCATGCACCCTTCGTCGCGACTCAACACGATGCTTCCATGTCGGCCGATGAACGGTATAGGCTCTTCATCCGCATCGTTAGTCCTGCCCTGATTGGCTTTTGCTTCCTTTTCCCCTTCTTGTGTGATACTTTCTGATGGTTCTACAAACAAAAGCAAAAGAGCACCCTGATTCTATCAAGGTGACGGACATTGGTTGCAATTTCATCTTCTTTTGTAAATATTTAACCCCAACCTTGTCTGTGATCTGTGATAAGGGTGAGCATGATCTTTGGCGTTGTTTGATAGGTCGTCTTGGGCAAGCCATCGTCCGCGATACGCTTGCTGCAGCTCCATACAGCGACAAAGGCCCAAAAAAAAGCAAAAGCCGTTTGATCCATTTCCGAAAGCCAAATTTCATTTTTGAGCCTTTGAGCCTTTGCTTGGCTTTGACTGGAAAATTACGCAAGGTGCGCCCTTTTCTTCGGGTTTACGATTGCCGCCGTTGCCGCCTCGCGAGAAGATCGTCTGGACGTGATTAGAAGAAAATGTTGGGGAACGCTCGATTGCGAGAGACGATCGTGTCTTGCTTCCAATCAATCGACTCATCCTCCCACCACCACCACCACCACCACCATCACCTCTTCTTGCTGGTGCGACCACCTGTTGGTCGACCTTTCCAGTTCAGTGGCGAGAAGGACAGCTCACATATACACCGCACTCAAGGACGCCAGATCCTCACCACCTCTAACCCAATTACTACTGTACACACAGGTTGCCGCTTTCGACAATGGCCCATCTCTACCCATATCTCCGACTACACCAAATCTTTGGAGCAAACACCGACGCCGGCAAAACCATCTTCACCACCGCTCTCTGTCTCGCCTCATCCTCCCTGCCACTCTCGGACGCTACACCACCGCCAACCGACGTCTTCTCCGCCTCGCAACGCGGTCTCGGCGAGCGAGTGCACTATCTCAAACCAGTCTCCACAGGCGCGCTCGACGATGCTGACGATGCGCACGTATCGCGCTATGTTTCAAGTGCAAGGTACAAGACGCTGTATCGGTTTAGTGAGCCAGTGAGTCCTCATTTGGCTGTCGAACTGGAACGCAGAGCAAAGTTGGCCGAGAGAGAGGTCGGGCAGGAACCACAGCCGCCGAAGGATGAAGAGTTTGTGCGAGATGTGGGGGATTGGATTCATGCTGCTGCTGCGGAGGAGGAGTTGTTTGGTAAAGCGGCGGTGGCGTATGTGGAGACGGCGGGGGGTGTGCATTCGCCCGGTCCTTCGGGATTGTCACAATCGCATTTGCTGCGGCCACTGCGTTTGCCGACGATTCTGATCGGATCTGCAGAACTCGGTGGTATCAGTACGACACGGTCTGCTTTCGAATCTCTCCTGGTTGCGGGATACGACGTCGAAGCAGTGCTTCTCTTTCCTTCTCCACGATACGGAAATGTAGAGTACCTGCGGAAATTCTTTGCTGAAGAACATGGGATTCCTGTTTTCGGTCTGGGTGGTCCTAACTCGAGCAACGTTGGAGGAAACGTGTACGGTCCTCCCCCAACGAAAATCGCCAACAGCGCAGCCGACAAAGCCGCCATGATGCACTTCTACCAAGGTCTCGTATACGGTTCTCCCGAACCATCGGCAGAACACACGCCCGGTGGAGTATACGACGTGGTCCGTCACCTTCGTTCCAAGCACTCGCAACGCATGGCAGATTTGGCAACGATGGCCCAACGCACTCGAGATACTTGCTGGTGGCCGTTCACCCAACATCAGCTTACCAAGAGCAACAACCAAGTCAACGTGATCGATAGCGCATACGGCGACTTTTTCAGCATGCTCGATCAGCGTAGCACTCCGTCAGGTTCTGTAACCGCAGCTGTTCAGAGCAACAGCCTGCTCCAACCCGTGTTTGACGGAAGCGCAAGCTGGTGGACCCAGTGTCTGGGACACGCACCGCAGAGGCTGGTTACCGCAGCTGCCCACGCAGCTGGTCGATACGGCCACGTTCTGTTCCCCAACGGAACGCACGAGCCCGCTTTGCTCCTCGCCGAACAGCTCACAGGCAAGAACCAATCCACCACGCAACCCTCGCTCACCACCAACCCGGGCTACGGCTGGGCCGACCGCGTCTTCTTCTCCGACGACGGCAGCACAGGTATGGAAGTTGCGCTCAAAATGGCGCTTCAATCCTCCATCCTTCGATACTCTACGCAGCACTCGTCATCGCCCACCGCAGCCGCGAAGGCGAAACCGGGACAGCAAGCGGGATATAGAGCCGGGAAACCAAAACAGGAATGGGAAGTTCTCGGTCTCAAAGGTAGTTACCATGGTGATACGATTGGAGCTATGGATGCGTGCGAGCCTTCGGTGTATAGCGAAGCGGTTCACTGGTATAGAGGTCGTGGATTTTGGTTTGACCCGCCGACGGTGGAGATGCGTGCCGGTGGGCAGGTGGTGGTAAGTCTGGCGGTGGGTGATGAGGATACCACGGATAGAATGGGTCGACATTTGTCGGAGGAGCTTTCGAAGTCAGCCAAAGGAGGGAAGATGTTTGAACAAACCTACACGTCAATGCAAGAGGTGTACGACGTTGAAGCGCGATTGCGCAACAAGGATCCTCTCGTCGAGTTTTACCGATGCTCGATTCGAGATCAGTTGCAGCAGCTGACAGTGCAAAAGGGACGAAAATTCGGAGCGCTTGTTCTGGAGCCGCTGGTCATGGGTGCAGGAGGGATGATCTTTGTCGACCCTCTTTTCCAACGTGTACTGATTGACGTATGCCGTTCCTCCGAGGACCTGTTCTCGCTCACCGATGCACCCCTCACTCCTCCTTCTTCTTCCTCCACCTCTTCCTCTTCATCTCCGTCGCAGGGCGATTGGTCCGGCATCCCAGTCATCTTTGACGAAGTCTTTGCCGGTCTTTACCGTCTCGGCCCTTGCACGCCAGCATCGGTGCTCGGCGTAACCCCGGACATCTCCGTTCTCGCCAAAATCCTGACAGGTGGAATGGTACCCATGTCGGTCACGCTCGCGTCCCAGTCGATCTTCAAAGTGTTTAACCGGAGCGATTCCAAAGTCGACGCGCTCTTGCATGGTCATAGCTATACAGCCCACCCGATTGGATGTACGGTAGCGCTGGAGACGTTGAAAGTCATTTCGGAGCTTCGAGCTTCCGACGAATGGGCAGCGTGTCGTACCGACTGGAGCGAAGCCAAGCGAGAGCGAGTGTGGTCGTTCTGGTCCAAATCGGCAGTGCAGAAGTTGGCAGAGCTACGCAACGTAGACCACGCGGTTGCGATGGGTTGCGTCCTCAAGGTGGCGCTCAAGGATGGAGCCGGAGCAGGGGGGTATACGAGCACTGCTTCGGTAGACTTGTTGAAGAAGCTCCGGTTTGGAGAGAGTGCGGTACAGGGTCATCCGAGTGTCCCCACGCGGGAGGAAGAGACAAAGTTGCCGTACAACATTCACGCTAGACCACTGGGTAACGTTGTTTACCTTATGTCGTCGTTAAATACCCCGACAAAGGTGTTGCGGGCGTCCGAGGAGGTGTTGTACAACGCGATCCGGGATGAAGCTGGCCGGTAGATGGGTGGATGGATCTTGTACACATTGATTGCCTCGTGTTCGGAAGGAAGAATAGAAAACAAAGTACCTTTCAAACCCCCTTCTGACCCTTGACGACACTAACCTAGACAGCTTCACAACCCATAACCACTTACCCTCTCTTTCCTCCACCAACTCACTCCCCTTCCCCCTCATCATCCATCATCTCCACCAACACACCCACCACTTTCCTCTGCTTCTCCGTCTCCCTCTTCTCCCGCGTCACCTTCACCGCCGGCACTCCAGCCCTACTCAACTCCTCCTGCTGTTTCGCTACACACTCGTCCCACTGCTTCAGAATCGCCAATCTCCGCTTTTCATCCTGCTCCCTTCTCATCTTGACATTGGGATACTGTTTATCTGCTATCGCTGCAAACTGTCTGTACTCCTTTGCAAGTCGTTTTTCGAGATCATGCTGCTGCGCGCGAAGTGTGCAGAGACTGCGGAGGAGCGATTTGTCGGTGGAGAGAGTGGAGAGGATGGGGAGTGCGTCTGCGAAGGAGAGGGAGGCAAGGTCGCGTGGCGTCGCTGGTTTTGGGGCTGGAGGTGTTGGTTTCGGAGGAGACGGAGCTACGGATGCAGGTTGGGTGAGGACAGGATTGGATGTGCTGAACGGGTTGAACGAGTACGGATCGAAGGGTTCGTCTGCAGCAGTGGGGATGCCGTATTTGGTAGACGGTGTGTTGTAGGTGCGCCTGCGTTCGGCTGCTTCGGATTGAGGGCTGTAGACAGACGTCTTCGGCTCGGAGGAACCATTTACAGGGTATGGATTTGAGAATGGATTTGACGGGAACGGTTGCGTCGACGTTGAGGGTGCAGAGGCAGTTGGTGCGGTGGTCGAGGTTGAAGGAGCTGAAGAGGCGCAACTTGAGCTAGCGTCTTGCTGCCGACGCAGGATCTCGAGCAGCCGCTGTACACCGTGTGGGTCGTCTCTGGACTGGTTGAAGTTCATGTTCGTTTGCTGAAGTCTTGGTGTAGAGTATCGTGTGAGGGTTCGATAGAGGTGTTGGAAGAAAGCTGTCAAGGGTCTCGTCAACCTTTTCATTCGCCTTGCAGCCTGTATACACCTTCCAAAAAATCGACTTCCGAGCCAAATTTTGCTGAAATTGACGCTCTCCTTTCCTCTTCATTTCACCTCCTCCTCCTCCTTCCATATATCCTTCCATTCACTTGGGCATCAATTCGGGCAAAACATGCCATCAAAGCGAAAACGCGGAGGTGCCGGCTTCGACCGCGATGCCCCATCCAACTCAACGGCTGCATTTAAGCGCAGCAAACCCGCTTACAACCAAGTCTATCGTCTTGCCTCACGAAACATCTCGGGTCCAGGCATTTTCGTCACCTGCGTGCAGAGCAAAGAGCGCAAAGCAGCGTTGCAATTGATCGACTTGCTCAACGAGGTCGCTGATCGAATTTATCCGGGTGTCGTAGCTCAACCATTGCCCGAGGTTGAGGCCAAGAAGGATGCTTCTGCGGCTGTAGCAGAGGAAGAGGATATGGACGCGCTTCGAAATGGTGCTGTTGCGCAAAGTAGCGATCAAGCAGTGCAAAAAGCTATAGAGCAAGTGGAAGAGAAAGTAGAGCCGGAAACAAAAAAGGCAGCAGGAGAAGACGACATTGCAGCCCAAATCGCAGCCGAGTTGCATGACATCAAGTCTTCCGAACGATCGCGCGGCAACAACTCCAAGAAAGCCTCGGGACCAGCTTCACGCTTCCGCAACGTCGAAACCGACACGGAATGTTTCTTGTTCATCTCCGTCGCCCCACCTTTCGACCCCTACCGTCTCGTCTACACCATCCTCTCCGACGTCGAGCAATCCGGCGAACCACACTCGCGATTTGTACAACGCCTCACCCCCGTTTCCGCCACCTGCGCTGCCAACGCAGCGGACCTCGCCTCCCTCGCCCGCACCATCCTTCCCACCTTCTTCGGCACAGACCCGGCTGAGGGTAAAACGTTCAAGATCGACCCCCGCATTCGATCGCATAGCAAGCTCAAGCGTAACGATGTGATTCAGACCATCGCAGGGGCTATACCGACCGCGGTGGATCCCGAGAACCCTGCAGAGAGGGTGAGGATACATAATGCGAATCTGACGGCTCCGGATTACTGGATCGTCGTGGAGGTGGTCAAGAATTCAGCTGCTATCAGTGTGGTGAAGGACTACGAGAGGTATAGGAAGATGAACCTTCAGTCGGTGGCGCAGGCTGCGAATGAGCGGAAGGCGCAGGGGGAGGGTGAGCAGGGGAGGATCGGGCTTAGTTTGGTGGTCAAGAGTGAGGGGCAGAAGGATGCAGCGAAAGCACCGGAGAAAGTGGAAGAGGTTGAGACAGCGACAATCGAGGCAGTGGGAGAGGGAAACACGGACGAACAGCAGATGGCAAACTTTCGCCTGTTCTAACCTCTCACACTACTCGCTCATCACACTCTGTACGCATCTACAATCAATCAACGCTTTTGCTCTCAGCTCTTCCCATGACCTCCATGAGCAACTTCACTGCCCAAAAGACTTTAACGCAATCGAACTAGCCGCCTGCTTCACTCCACCCACCGTCTTCTCCTGCACCTGTGCCGACTGACCCAACTGCGCCCGGATCGCATTCTCCAAACCCGCCTTCCTCTCGGCATCCAACGCAGCTGTCGCCTCTTTGAACGCGGCCGCATGCTGTCCAGCCAGCGTGATGAGCTGTCTGACGGTGAAAGTATGCAACTCTGTCGCGCGGGACGGCGAGAGCAGCACCGACAGCGTAGGCAAGATGATCGTCAATGCTTGAGCGCGAAACTCGCCTTCATTGGGAAGAACAGCTACGAGCCCGGCAAACGTCTTGATCACATCCTCGACTGCTCCGCGTAACGCAGCGATCGGTCTCCCCACCTTCGACGTGGACGCAACCACCGGTCCAGCACGACACACAAACTCGATCAACCCTGGCAACAGCTGCCCGACGCAGTACAACAGCGCCGCATTGCCACGCGAACTCGCAAGCACCACCGTCCTCGCGCAGTTGACCGCCGTCAACCCAATCTCTTCCACCCCTTCACTGAGCCCTTGCCCCTCTTGCCCAGCCTGCTTCCATGCCTCTACCTCCTCTTCAAACACCAACACCTTCTGAACAATCAGATAACACGCATGCTCCGCTACCGCCTGCGACACCTTCACATTGACCGGGATCGTAGTCAACACCACCACTACCGCCAGCAGACTGTTTTTGGTCTTGTTCAACGCAATACGCCCAGCACGTGTGCGTAGATCGTCAACGTGCTGCAGCGCTTGCGACAGGAACCCGTGAATCGCGCGTTGCAAGACATCACTGTTGGGCTTGACAGATTTCGCCGAGCGCTCGCAAAGATCTTTGAGCGATCCCAGCGATGGTCCCACTAGATCTTGCTCCGAAGTCTCGTCCTTCAGCAGTTCCGAGTAGGTGTAGAATCCCACCGCAAACAGATCCTCTTGAATCATCTTGGGATACAGCCCGACGATGCCGATGTAGGCAGAATACGCAACTCGCAGCAGCGCGCTCTTCTCTTCCACCGATCCACGTGTCGTGCGTACGTTCTGCAGAACGCAGACAACAACACGCAAACACTGGCTCAGCTTAGCCTCGTTCGGCAGCTTCCCGGCTTGAGCAGCTGCTTCATCGTCACCAGAAAGCAACAGTTTTCCATACGACGCTGCCATACCACCAATGGTCTCCAGCACCGACACTTGGACTGCAGGAGGCTCGGTCATCACCAATCGGTACCACAGATTGCACAGCTCCGAAAACAACGTATCCTGCAACAGCGCCGAGCCGGCCACCTGCGGCTTGCTGAGCGCTGTCATGGCGCGCAACGAGATGCGCATCACTTTGCCCTCTTGCGCCGACTCGACGCTGCTCGACGATCGCGTCGCCAGCGCCTCGAAAGCCAATCCGTACAGAACAAAGAAGAACAAACACGGCTCGCTTCGAGTCTTGGCCGTGGCTCCATCCGAGCCGGCAGTAGCAGGCACAGCTTCGCCATCCATCGCTGCCAGCGCCCGCGCATCACCGTCATGCAACAGACCCGTGACTGCCTGCAAGATGGTGTACCACGACTGTTCGTGGTACGGCAGCACCACCTCCCGCGCCAATCCAGCATACTGAGAGTCGAGACTAGCGTTGATCGACGGTCCTGGACCGCCGGGTGCTCCACCTGCGTCCATCTCCGGGTCGGAGCGGATCTTGGCGTACTCGCGCAGACACGCGATCCAGTAAGGCACAATGCGAGCTACGTGCGGCTTGACGACGTTTTCGAGGTAGCTTTGCGTAGCGCTTGCCGTTTGAAGTTCGGCCCATGCAGTGAAGACGGCAATCTTAAGCATGGCGTTAGCATTCTGCGAAAGGCCCTTGACGTCGCCAAGTTGGGTCATGCTCGGCTGCATGCAGCTGTCGAGCGCTGAAACGAGCTGCTTGAGGATGCGTCCCATGCGGCTCACCTCCTTGATCACACCTGAAGACACAAAAATGGCGCACACTTGCACAGCAGCGGCCAACACCTCGGGCGTCGAGTCGGCCAAGAAAGCCGGCGTCAAGGCCGCAGCACTAGGCGCTTGATGCTGCTCCAAAAGCAGTGCCTCTTCAAAGTCTGGATCGCGCGCAAGTTTGAACGACTCGATCACGTCCCGCAGCACCACGAGCCCTTCCAAGCGGATCTCGATGTTGGCCGAAGTGCTCGCAGTGAAGGCCATGCGAATCAAATCAACGACGCGGTTGCTCATCAGCAATCGTCGCTGTGGAGGCGCTTGTCCCTTGTCGCCTGCTCGAGGAGGCGTGCTAAAGTGCTCGAGCTTTCCAGCCTGTCGCACGGTCACAAACACTTCGTGCAAGCAGCGCAGCGCAAACAGCTGGGTTCGCCATCGACTGCCGCCGGTAGCGTTGAGCTTGACAGCGTTTGTGTCGTTGCCGAGGTCGATAGCCGCCGCTTCCTCATCCTGCAACATAGTAGCTAGGCTGGGAAGCGCCTCTTTATCCTTGGCAGCTGCATCGCCTGCATTCTGACGGTTCAGCACCGACGACATGATGCGTTGGCACAGGTCGATCCAGCCACTGGGCGCCAGATCGGCCGTCTTTTGCAGCCAGCTAAGGATCACCTCACGCGCTCCATCGAGCTTGGGATCCTCGTCGAGCTGTGCAAAGAACTCTTCGACAAGCTGGTCGCCGCCGATACGGCTCATGGCGAGCGCTTCGCGCTGCACAAGCTGGTAGAAGGCGGTGGTGGCTGCAAGCTTGAGCGTGCGCTGCTTGCCCGTGAGCTGCTTGCGCAATTGCTCGATCCAGGCAGCGACGTCGACGTACTGAGCAGCAAACAGACCAAAGTGCTGCAGCGCTTTGGTCGACTCGACGACAACGCCAGGGTCGGACTCGCGAGAAAACTCGGAAAGCAGGCAGTGGATCAGGCTGCGGACTCGTGCCGACTCTTGCAGGTCGGGACCCAGAACACCAATCAGAGCATTGACGACGCGGCACACAGCTTGATGGGCAGGCAGATCAGCACGCAGATTGACGGATCCAGCGCTGCCACCTTCGGGCTCGTGCGTATCGAGCATGTACAGCTTGACGAGCATACCGAGCGTGCTAGCGACGTAAGGGCTGTAGCTCAAGCTGGCCGAGTCGATGACCACGTGGAGCGCTTCCAGGGCATTGTAGTGCACCGTCGGATGTGGATCGTTAGAGAGAGACATGAGCACGTTGACAATGGTTTTGGTCAAAGGACCAGCTGCCAGGCCACCCACCTCCTTGTAGACGGAACCGAAGGCGAGCGCACAGCCGGCACGTGCATCTGGGTCGCGGTTGCCGACGATCTGATCGACGAGGAACTGTACCTGACTGGACAAAGCCTGCGAGCCTGCGACCGCCGCAAGCTTGCCATAAGCCTCGCTGGCAGCGGCACGCAGTGCAGGATCTGCCTGGAGGAGTGCATCTTGCAACAGATCCTTGATGGCGGAGCTGAGTCGATCGTTGTTAAACCCGCTTGGACGCTTGCCATTGGCGCCCGTTGCACCTTGGACTGCGACCCTCAGCGCACCAAGGATAGCGACGACCACGTTGATCTGAATGGCCTGCTTGCGTCCCGGATTCTTGTCGAGCTTGGTGCTTCTGCTATGAGCCAACATGGCCTCGATCGCAGCCACCTGGACATCGCGTTCCTGGTAAGGAAAGAGGGAGGTGAAGAGCTGAATCGCAGCGTCGACGACGCCAGTTGCGGCAGGAGGAGACAAGGTGGCCGTCTCTCGAGGCTCGGCAGTGTTGCCAGCGGCACCCGAGTCCAGAGAGCCTCGTTGGGATGCCGAGGTGCGCGCCGTCGAGTAGAGGAAGAGCTCGTCGTGCTCAGCAGCACCGAGCACCGGACGTCTCTGAAGCGCGTCGAGCTGAGTTTCGACAAGATCGCGATTGAGCAAGTCGGGACGAGCAATAGCACTGCTGGCTTCAAGGCCACCGACAGGGTCGGAGACAAACGTCTCGGCGTCGCGCTGCAAGCTCGTCACGCCAAAGGCATATCCATCGGCCATCTCCCATACACTGGTGAAGTTGCCTGCACTGGCCGCAATCGCCGCCTGAGCTGAACTGCCAATATAGCGATCCGGGTCGGCAAATGCTTGAATGGTGGTCTTGATGAGACCCGCCTGCATGGGTTCGATGGCCGGATTGTTAGCCAACACCGTCAGACACTGGAACAGACGTCGACGCAAGAGAAACTCTCGGTCAAGTAGCGAGAGGGTGTTGCGGTCGGCTCCTGGCATGTGCTCCTGCAGCAGATGGGGATTCTGAGCGGCAAATCCATCGACAAAGGCGAGCGTGTTGCTGAGTAGCGCGACAAGCCTTCGTGCTGTGTCGAGGGTGACGAGGCTCGAGCCGTTGTGGAGGAGAAAGGCGAAGATGGAGGTGAGAGTGCATTCACGTACGTGCAGAAGGAAGCTCCATTCAGCGTCGGATCGAGTCGAAGGACCAGGTGCCGTGTCCTTCGAAGTGGGTTTGGGTAGCGAGTTGCGCCAGAGGATGAGCAGCTGAGGCAGATGGAGACGCATGAAGTTAGGACCGAGCAATGTAAGAGAGCCGACGAGCGTCCAGGCGACCGAGATTTCAACGGTGGAGACATTGAGATCGTGATTGCCGCTGTTTTTGAGGAGCTGAATGGCAAGCGAAAGGACCTTGGAGCTGATGACAAACGAGGTGTACAGAGGACGTTGCGGGATGACGCTGATGAGGGCAGCAAGACCTTTGGCGTGTCCGTTTGCACGCTTGGAAAGCTGACCGATTCCGATGGAGCCTCCGCCATTGGCGAGCGTGGTGAGATCTCGGTTGAGCAATTCGAGTACAGCAGCCAGCGTAGGCGAGAGGTGGACCGGCGACACCTGGCACAGAGTCTTGAGACACCAAGATGCCTGCACCTGCACCGAGTGGCTGGGATGAGCAAGACAGCGGATGAGCGGGTCGTAGGCAGCGTCGAGCACCTGCGGAGGCACACTTCCGAGTTGGACAAGCAAACCCGAAATCTCGGCCAAGGCGAGCGACAATGCGGTCTTGGAAGGTGGCTGCTCTTCGGGCATGACGGCGGGCCACTTTTTGAGATAGTTGACGCAGATCTCTTGAATGGCCAACACCTGTGCCTGCTCGCCAAGCATACGCTCTCCGACGAGTTTGCGCAGGATGAGCGAGACTCCGGTGCGCACATTGAGAACATCTGCACGCGTGAGGGACGAACCGCGGGAGTGGTTGGGGAGATCGTCGATGAGATGCTTGAGGGTGGTGGGATAGTTGGAATTGACCCAGGCGGAGCCAAGCGTCTCGAAGAGGGTGGCATAAGCATCGAGAAGAGCCGCCTTGGCTTTACGGTTGGTGGAGCTGCGCAGGAAGGGCAAAGAAAGCTGGTCGAGCATGCCGACAGGTGTCATCATGGCTCGAGGAGCGCTTGCGGCAGCTGCTGCAGCGGATGGGACAATGTCCTCGTCGTCCGAGTCATCATCTGCAGCGCCCTCCTTCTTTTTGGTCGTCTTTTTGGTGGGTGCTGGAGCGACGGGAGCCTGTTCGATTTGGGTAGATGCGAGAAGACCAGCTAGCATTCGACTGAGGGCGCGTTTTGTAACAAAGTCGGCGGATTCGATAGCTTTGAGAGCGGGCGAGACGAGGTTCTCGACTTCGTTGCGTGTGGTGATGAGCTGAGCGTGATGGACGATGGCGAGGATGCAGTCCGCACATCCGCGAACTACAGCGCCTGCACGATCCGAGAGGCCCTGACGAAGTGCCTTGATGAGGTCCTTGCCCACCTGATCGCCCAAGCTCTTGCCTGCGACATTGAGCGTCTTTTGCAGCGCTAGGAGGGCATGGTAGCGGAGAATGACGGGATGACTGGCGAGTTTGAATACTTTTTGGGTGAGGTTGATGATGTCGTTGAAGAGCGACATGATCTGTTGGCCCAATGCACCAAAGACCTCGCCAAGGATGTAGAGAGCAGCGACGCGCACCTCTCGTTCTGCCGTCTTGCCTTTAGCATCTTCTCCAGCGACTCGGATGAGGTTTTGAAGCACATCGAAGAGGGAGCGTGAGTCGATTCGACGGAAACGAACGAGAATGCAGCGAGCGAGAAGACGGCGCGTGGGCCTGCCTGGACGTGGAATAGCGGCATTGGGAGCTACGACGATGGCATTGTCTTCTGTTTTTCCAAAAGTGACAGTGGGGCAGGCGAGCTTGAGCATCGATGCTTCAAAGCTGGACTGACTGGATTTGATGGTGTCGACATCGGCCTTGATGAGTGCCTGTTCCGCTTTAGCAAGCCATTCGATGACAAATATTTCACCCTGATCGGAAGCTGTAGCTGCTTGAAGGCGCGTTTCATCGAGCTCGAGTGCTTCTCTGTATTGCGATTGCTGTTCGGGCTGTCCGGCAGCCTGCGGTGTAGATGACATGATGACAGCCTTGCTGCAACGCTCGATCGCAGCCAAGCGCTATGACTGAGCCGCAACCACCGACGGGTCAAGATACAGGTCGGAGCCAAGCCGATTCTCACACAGCGGGTGAGTTTGAGATCAAGCCTCGTCGGCTAATGAGTTGCGTGTCGTCAATGAAAGTGTGCAAGTGCAGAGACAAATTGGCTCACGCACGCGATACAAACCCTGTGCTTCTCGACCCTCAGCCCGATTGATTTGATTCAACCTCGATTGCTCAAAGCTGCTTGCCTTTTCGGACCTTTTGAGGCTTCAATTCACATTCACATCGAAATTCGCGGTCGTGTGTGCCGTTGACGCACAGCTCGGCCCACCACATGTGCGTGGATATTGGGGGTCAACTGGCAGCTTGTATCGTGCATCACTTTCTGACCCTCAACTTGACCCTCAACTCACCTGCTGCGGAGCAAAAAAAAGCTCATCTATACTGCCACTATCCACTTCAGGGATTGAACTCGAGACTCACTGATACTCACCAGACACTCACTCAGTATGCTCAAGACTCGATGAAAAGCTCACGTCCAACTCAGGTAACTCAGCTCAGCTCACGCGTGTGAGAGTGGAAAGTTGGCTTAAGTACTGACTGAGCAGGTGCTTTTTTTTCGAAGAAATTAGACCTGATGAGTCGCCATTTGACCCTCAACTTGACCCACAGGTGAGAGCATGGCGTCAACTGACACACAACTGACCCACAGCTTGAGTGTCAATTTGAGGGTCATAACGTGTTGTGCGTAGTCGCGGTCTGTGTGTAGTCCCAGTCCAAATTTGCTAGGATAAAAAGCAGATGCACACAATGATTCAAGGAAATTTGTGGCTGCAGCACCTGTATGTGGGAACTCCACATCATCTGATTACCAGATCAGTCTGTCTCATAAGTCATTGTTGCTTGATCACCAGATCACCATGAGATCACCATCCCCATCTAAGTGCAGTCCCTCACCAAGCAAGTACAGCAAAGCCTATTGCCTGTTCACATCAGCCTGTACAACAGACAATGAGGCAAGAATACGAAGTGCAATCAAAGACCTTGATGCAGGCATCTTCACCAGTGCAACAGCAGCAGCCAAAGCTCACCAAGTCTCAAAGACCACACTACTCAGTCAGCAGAAAGGGAGGACACCAAAGAACAATGCACAAGACACTGCCTCCAGCAGCAGAGACAGCACTTGCAAATCACATTGAGTTCTGTGCCAAGGGTGGCTTTCCACTCACACTGGCAGACATCAAGATGTATGCCAACCACTTAGTAGAGCAACATAGCAACACAGCACAGCATGTTGGTGACAAGTGGCTCCATAGCTTTTTGATCTAACACCCCTCCTTGAAGTCAACCTACTCTCAATGTGTGGAAAATGCTTGCATCAAGGCTGTCAATCCTGACCACATAAGGCACTTCATCAAGAGGCTCAAGGAAGTTGTTGCTGAATTTGACATCAAGTCAGACATCATCTTCAATATGGACAAGATAGGCTTCATGTTTGGCATTAGAGAAAGGCAACATGTTGTTGTACCAAAAGGGCAAGACCACTTCAAGGGAGTTCCTGGCAACTGTCAGAGTGCTACAGTAATTGAATGCATTGGCTCTGGGGGACAGGTGCTTCCTCCACTCATCATCAATGCTGGCAAGATCCACTTGTATGGTGAATTTTGATGCATGGTGGACATAGACAACAACTGGAGTTTTGCAAAGACAGAGACTGGGTGGACAAGCAATGCAGTTGCTGTTGATTGGCTTGAGCAGATCTTTGATGTTCACAGCAAGCCAGGTCAAGGTAGACAGAAGGAATGGCAGCTTCTCCTGCTGGATGGTCATGGCCCCCATGTTTCAAGCAGCTTCATTGATTCCTGCTGGGCAGGGAACATTGTCCCAATGTGCTTCCCTCCTCACATCACTCACATAATGCAGCCACTTGATGTTTCTATCTTTGGCCCCATTGCACAGGCATATACATGACAGGTCAACAAGATCAATACCAAGGCAGACCACATTGACTGCACACAGTTTGTCAACATGTACAACAAGGCTTGCAAGGAGGTTCTCACTCAAGGCTTAGCAAGACATGCATTCTCAGATTCTGGCCTAACCATCAATCCAACTCTGGACAAAATTTTGGCCCATGCAAACTTGCTTGACACCTCTGAAGAGAACCCTCAGATGGTGCTGCCAGTTGCAGAACAACATACCCCAAGGAAGCATCAAGCATACATTCTCATGCTTGAGACTTTTCTCAATGCAGACAACAATTGAGACCAGGGTCACTTGAAAAGGAAACTCATCAATGCATATGATGAGTGTGGTGCACAATGAGATATCTTTCAGCAATTGGAAGAGAACAGACAAGTGATCAAAAGGGCAACAAAGAAGATGCATGAACCAGGAGATGGACACATTATCTCAAAAGATGTGATGATCACAAAGTCTCACACTGCTGAGTACAGCATAGCCCATCAAGCTGAAGTTCCTCTGCCACAATCCTGCAAGAAGCCAACAGAAAGCCACAAGAGTTCAGCTTGAAGCAAGGGCAAGTAAGCAGCTCCTCCCTTGGGATCTTTGCCAGCTGCTGCTCAGGAGAATCAGAATTCATTCTTCAATCAAGACAATCAATTGTGCCAACACTTCACAGGCATGGCATTGAACCCACCATTCTGGCCTCAGCCAAGCCATATTGCCTTTGCCAGCCCAAGCCAGCTTGCTGGGCCTTTGTCAATTCCTTATGTTTCTCAACTGCCACCCCTGCCTGCACCCCTGCCTCCATTTGAGCCACCCTTTGATTGGTCTCAGCACTAGCTTGACTGCAAGGACACTATGTGCAATGACAAGAGAATGTGTTCCATGTCCATGCTTTGGTCCTGAGTGTTGTGATTCTGTGGAGAGCCTGGAAAACCCCCCACTGCAGCTGTAGTCAGTTTGGATTTTTGGTTTTTGTTGAAAATTTTGGTACCAAATTATTTTTGGTTTTTCTTAAAGAAAAAGGGGTCATTTTTTTCATGATAACCAAAAATCCATCTCACTCAGATTCAGGCTATCATATCTCCATGGCATTTGGGTCTAATGGTGATCAGATTGCTGGAGATTGCTCCTTAGGGTCTTGTGCAGGCTGCCATCTACTTGAATTGGAAATGACAGAAGTGTATTGACATATTTGAGCTCTTGGAAAAAAGTGAGATGAGTGACAAATTTGGACTGGGACTATGCACAACACGTTAGGCACACACGACGACGAATTTCGATGTGATTGTCTCCTGTCAACTGATCTCAAGCTCAAAAGGAAGAAACGTCTGCGAACAGGCCCGCAGCTGAGCTGGAGTGTTGGCTGCCAAGATTCGCAACAGATTCGTCCCGATCTCCTCTGAGAAAATTTGAGACGCACTGGCCTCCACCTCGTCGTCCTTCACCTGACAGCCACAACGTCGTTCGATTTGCTGCGCATACCTGACCTTGTCAAGCTTCTTCTTGCACCTCACTTTCGAAGCTTGGGCTGTTAGCCATATTCTACTCTCTCACAAGTCGACCTGGACCACTCTGCGCAGCTCGCTGTCCATCATCGATCGTCTTCACGGCGTCAGCGCAGTCAAGCACTTCTCCCTGTTGCTCAGTTGCATCGACGCATATAAAGGCGGCTTTTTCGAACGACTGCATGACCCTCTAGCCTGGCATCACTCCTCACAGTCGGCTCTCGGAAGCTGTCGGCCACCTCACCATCATGGGTGTGCAGCGGAGCGAATTCAATCTCAACACCATAGTCGACAATGTCACACGGCCATCCAACTCATCAACCGGCGCCAACGGTGGCATTCATGGAGCTTCTGCTCCTGCCGACGAAAACGAGACCATCGACATTACCATCGATGAAGAAGATCACAAAAAGGTCTTTGGCTCTCAGTCGTCCATATCGCCTGGTCTAGCACATACATCACAGACCGAAGAAAACGCCCCAACCACA
The DNA here is from genome assembly GCA_014826065.1 of Anthracocystis panici-leucophaei. Lineage (NCBI taxonomy): Eukaryota > Fungi > Basidiomycota > Ustilaginomycetes > Ustilaginales > Ustilaginaceae > Anthracocystis > Anthracocystis panici-leucophaei. Next base: position 284,463 of record CP060306.1, on the reverse strand, counting down.
CCGCCGCACTCTCCCCCTCCATCCTACGAGCATGCATCGCAACCGACCACTAGCTCCGACACGAACATAGCCGCATCGGCACGCACTTATCACTTCCTCCTACCCACCGGTCTGCACGATTCTGGTCTACTCTTCAATCCGCACTTGACTCTGAGCAAGATCACATTGGAACGTGATCCACCTGCAGACACGCCATCTTCCCCGGCTCCTTCCAGCCAGGACTCATCTGCCGTTGCATCCACCTCTTCAGCCACCGAATCCGTTCCACCACCCTCAGTCGCCCAGATCGAAGCATGCAAACCACATCCGCAAGCCCTCTTCGTCGCCGAGACACTCGAGTGGAGGATCATCCTGGATCAAACCCAGATGTATCGAGTCCCGCCTCCTGCTCCTCCTAAACATGACGCAACTGACCTCTACGAAGCCTGCAACCTGGCACCCGGCTCTGTTCCCGTATACGAGACAGAACCGATCTCGATACCTGCGCATGAACAGCAACAACCTGTCCAGCTGCAACAACACTGGAATGTAGCCATGCCAGATGCGCCGCTCCCTGTGCTCGAGGAGTTCAACTCGCATCAATGCTATCTCACGGGCAAACGTTTCTTCTCCAGTCCGCCCGAAACCGTCCCCACCATCGTTGATCGACACTTGCTCATGCGATTTAAAGAGAATCGCGAAAGCGACCCAGCCGTCGGTCTCACCGGTCCAGAATCCTTCGTTCGTGCTCTTCGCGTCCTTCTAAAGGTGATCGGCAACTATGTGCATGGTGAACGACGAAATGCACCAACAACGAGCGTCTCGCTCACACAGAAGCTCGGCTGGGACCAGCTCTCTCGCCAGATCTTTCTCAATTTAGGCTGGACAGAAATTCCCATGTCCGACGGCCGCAGCGCCATTCAGCCGCCAAAAGGCACCTTGACATCGAGAGAAAGCACCGCTGGGACCGAGGCATCCGACCTTTCCTCGACCGATACGTTTCACGCAGATACGACTCTACGTCGAAACATACGGGCCTGGATCGAGCTTAGTGTATGGCTCGCTTTCCACGTCGACCAACTGCGCAAGAACAGACCGACTTCCTCACTCATCAATGCCCCTGACAAGGGCGTTGCTACGCGGGTTCACGTCCATCCCGCTTCCGAGTCGCTTCTCGACATGATTGGCTGGCGTCAAGATCAGCTCGATACCACATACAGAAAGGACCTGCCTCCTGCTACTCTCGAGGCATTCTATACACTGGGTGCTTCCAGCACTACCCACGACCAGCTCATCAAGTTTGGCTACTTGATCAACATGCAGGCCAATCGAGACCGCACGGCTCCCAAGCTTTTTGCAGCCCTCAACGAAGTTTACCAGTCTCAACGACGCACATCGCGCGTCCTCGAGGAGCTCATCGCGTACGAACGCAGTCAAGGCAGATACACTCCTCGCGACGTCGACCAAGCCTATGAGCGACTTCACCTATCTGTCGCTCATCTCGGGCCCGACGTGGAGCGAGAGAGCATTCCTCTCGACTTGATCGTGGACAACTACAAGGCACGCGCGCGCGAGGTGTTGATCAACAGCGACACATCGGAGCATGCCGCCGTCAAGGAGGCGCTGCGCATCATCACCCTGCACCTCGGCAGCCCCGAGAGGCTGGTGCAAGCGCTCGATGAGGATGTTGATATGGACATTGAACAGGCTTGCAACATGCTCAACGCCAACCCAGACATGGACGATTCCACGGTCTTGGCCGTTTTCGACCTTTACGTAGCAGATGCTCCTGCGCGGCGAGACGCTCTGCGCCATGCCTTGCGCGCAATCGCAGAACACCGCAACAGCGAGTATCTGCGTCACTTTTTGCGCACCGGTGAAAAGAATGACTCGGTCGCAGAGGCTTGGCAGCAGCTGCCGTCGAACGACATTCCAGCCGGTATCGACAATATCGGAAACACGTGCTACCTCAATTCGGTCTTGCAGTACTTTTTCTCGATCACCGTGATTCGCAACCGTGTCTTGCAAGCTGCAGCCACTCTCACTGAGCCTGCACATGTCGATCAGCTCGAGTTCGACACCGAGCGACGGGTGGGTGGTCAACTGATCACTCCGCGCGAATTGCAACGCAGTCAGAGGTTTGTGGCCCAGCTTGGCGGACTCTTCCATCATCTCATCCATGCCAATGCTTTATCTGTCCGGCCGGAGAGGGAGCTGGCGTACTTGGCCTTGGTCTCGTCACGTGCAGAGGAACTCGAAGCCGAGCACGAACCGGTTCCAGAGACGAGCACGCTTTCAGAAATTGTGGACACTCCCGCCGACGCCCCAGCTCCACCTGTCTTGTCCTCGGATCCTGTAGCAATCGAGGACCCAAACACGACCTCAAGTTTCAGCACAGCGACAACAGCGACGGTGGGCGACTCGATGGATACCACAGCAGACGAGCCCAAATCTACTGAAAACGAAGCATCAACTGCTGCTGCATCGGCCATTCCATCCTCTGCACCACCCTTGCCACCTCGACCTGTGCGCAAATCAACGGTTGCGGAGTCCACATCGGCGGCTTTGCCACCACCTGCGAGACGCAATTCGCTGATGCAACTAGGAGCGCAACAGGACGTATCGGAGTGCTTGGAGAATTGCATGTTCCAGCTTGAAGTTGCGCTTGCTGTGAGTGGGGAGGCAGGATCCAATCAGGGTATGGATGTCGATGGTGATGCAGAATCGAAACCGTCGACAGACAAAGCGAACGGCGAAAACCGCGAGGACCTGCTCACAAGCTTATTCCTCGGCAAAACGTGCCAACGCATCGAAGCCGATACCATTCCTCCTACGATTAGCGGGGACGAGGGCTCTCTGACTCGACCAGCTCAGCCGCACAAACAGCCCAGCACGCACATCAAGCATGAGGTGTTCAAGATTTTACCCATTGACGTCCTTGAGGAGGGACGCGACATTTACGATGGCTTCGACGGCTTCTTCGACTCGGACACGTTTGTGGCCACTTCTGGCGCTGTGCAGCGCCGCTCAGTCACGCTGTTGGCTGCTCCGCCGCTGCTGCAGATTCAGATGCAACGTGTGCAGTATGACCGCGTCACAATGAGGGCGTTCAAGTCGCAAGCACATCTGGACATGCCCGAGACGCTGTACATGGACCGATACATGGACTTTGATGGGGACGACAGTGGTAACGCAGCGCGCATCGCAAAGAGGCTGGAGTATCAGGCCAAACGCAAAAGGATCGAGGAGCTCCGAGCCAAGCTGGCGACTTGCAAAGACGGTGCCAATTTTCATCTGACGCAGACGCTGAGCCAGGCGGCGAATGCTGTTGAGGAACTTGCGAGGCTGCCTTCGTTGGCTGATGTGGCAGCCCGGCTTGATGAGGTTCGTGCCAAGAGCGTTGAACCAGACACGGCTGCGGACATGAACGCAGGCGCAGGCAATGTCGCTCCTGCACCGTCAAGCGCTGTCGAGGGCTCGCTGCCCCCGCCTCTATCGGAACTCATCGATCCCGGACTGTCCACTCTTCTACGAGACGAGGGCAAGCTGCTACGCGAAGAGATCAAGCAAGCTCAACAAGAGATTGAAACGCTCAAGACCGAGATGGCATCGATCTGGGCCGACGAGCGACGCTTCTCGTACCGTTTGGTGGCGGTATTCATGCATCGCGGAGAAGCGAGTCACGGGCACTACTTTTTGAACCTGCGCGGCGGAAGCGATGGAAGCAAATGGTACAAGTACAACGACTCGGCTGTCTCTGAGACGTCGCGGGATCAGGTGCTGAGGGACAGGTCCGGGGCAACGCCGTACTTGGTGACGTATGTACGCGAAGATTATGTGTATTTTGTTGATCCTATTTGCAGGTTGATCGAGGACCAGTCCGGGCAGGAGGAGGAGGAGGGTGGAATGGAGGTAGAGACCTCGACGGTGCAAGACCCGACTGCTGGATGCGACAGTGATTTTGTCCCGACAGCAGCAGGAAAGCAGAACGAGTCGAGTGAAGGAGGGACGGTGCGTCCGCAGGTGATCACGGACGCGATTCAGAATGCGGCAGGAGAAGCGGGAAATGGCAGCGAAAGCCCTATCAAACGTGCTCGCACAGACGATCTGTAGAAGGACACGAAATCGTAATGCAAAAAGCATTGAAGCTTTTGATGTTTGTGTGCGATAAATTATAATGCTTTCCGTCGCACAAGAAAGTCTATCGAAACAGCAGGTGACCAACGACACCTACACAGTATCAACATACACAATATAACCCTTATCAGCCAACACACCCCTATCCCTAATCAGCGTGGTATACTTCAACGCCCACTTGGGCCTCAACTGCCTGCCCTGTTGCAGCTTGACCGGCAACTTGTCTCTGAACTCGTCCATCAGAGCTGGTAGCGTCCTCTGTGGCAACACATCCTTCCTATCGCTATGAGCCACGAGTTGAATACCCATCGTAGAGCAGTACTGATCGAACTCGCGATCGAATGCGCAAGGATCTTGTTTGACGTTGATGGAAACCAAGCGTGGACGACGAGCTGAACTGACGATTGAATATTCCATGTTCCAAAACGAGCCTGTGCCTCCGAGTTGGGTGGAAGTGGAAGATGAGGGGACGTCCGAACTAGCTTGTGCGGGTTGGGAGGTGCTGGCTGAGGGTTCGGATGCCGAAGTCGAGATGGGGATTGCGGGGGAAAAGAGAGGCATCGACGGTGGTTCGACTGGTGGAGAAAGCGAGCTGAGCAGCAGATGCAAGTTGAATGCAGAGATATCGGCCAACCCGAGCGAGAACAGTTGCGGATTCTGAGAGACATGCGTCCACACATCTCTCACTGCAGACACCCATACACTGTCGCTCTTGTTCTGTGCATCGGAAGAAGCCGACGATTGAAAGTGCTTATGCAGTCTCGAATCGAGATCCAGCGTAGGGAAAGACAACACCAGCGTATCCACCGTAATAATGCCCGTAGTCGAAGTCAACCGTGACAACGCATCATCGACCAAGCTCGGCGAAAGATTGTTGGGATCGAGAAAGAAAAACTTGGCGGTAATGTCGTACGAGCTCCGATGATCTGGTGAGCATGGGTCGGCGATGGGGTTGGTGATGGTGGCCGGGTTGGGTAGAGCCAGAGTCGCTGATCTTGGGTTCCAATGGTATGAGATGTAGCGCCGCTCTGGGTCGTTTGTTGGGAAAAAGCCCTTCTTTACTTTGCTTGCTTCTGCCCAAGTGGAAGATGAGGAGGAGGAGGAGGAGGAGGAGGAGGAGGAGGAGGAGGATGTCGAAGCGCCGTTCGCATCGGTGCTGGTCGATGTGGGCATGGTGACTAGCGGGTCGCAGCCCAAACCTGCTCCAGAGTTGGGCGACGATGGTGTATAGTCATCGGGGTGTCCATCGAGCGCAAAGTGGAGTGTCTGGTGGATGGCATGCGCCAGTTCTCCGTCGGAAGATGGTTTCAGCGAACGGGAAACATCGTGTGTGTGAATGTACAGCGAGGTGAAAGCGGCATTCTCGCTCGATTGTGACAAAGCCATCTGCAAAGTGGACGGAACCGCTGCCATTGTTGATGCTGGTCGTGGTACCAACGAGAGAGCAAAGAACGTCGTTGTGCTCTTCCAAGTTGAGTCATGTTCCGTTGCTCGGGTCGGGAGCTTGCCGAATTTTTTGATCTGCAGCTTTTCCTCTGGATCCAGAACACACGGCAATGCAAGCCATCTTGGGTGCTTGAACTCAATGATGACTCTTCACCAAGCCACGAGCTCGGTTCCGTTGGAGGCCGACACCCGATTCATGTTGTGAAATAGAAATCTGACATTTTGGCAGCAAAATAAATAAATAAAAAATCCCGCTTCGCACGGCCGCTGCAGAAACCGCGAAAGTTTCAATTTTGAAACCTCCACGCTTGGCCCACGTCCGACCTTGAACTGCATCTCTCCCTATCCTCACAACATCATCAACCTCCACCACAGCATCGCAGCTCGGCATCTCGAAATGAGGAGGAGCTACCCGCTTTTTGCCGCAACTCGATAGCCGCCTGCATCAGGAGCAGTAGCGCCAGCATCCACCACGCATCACCATACCAGCTGCAGCCTCGAGCTCGGTCGTCGATATGGAGCGCAACGACTCGTCGGACTCCAATCCATGGGGATCTGAGCCATCGTATGTCGAGCGGATCAATTCGTACCACTCTGAACGAGACGTCGCTTACAACCAGCAGATGAACGACGTTCTTGCATCGCCTCCAAAGACATCAACTTATGATCTGCAAAACGCTCCTTCGACATCCTCACATGGAAATGTCACAAACGGCACCGCTCATAATGGCATTCACATATCGAACGAAGAAGAAGAAGAAGAAGAAGAAGAAGAAGAAGAAGAAGAAGAGGAGGAGGAGGAGGAGGAGGAGGAGGACAACTTTGTCTACGATGGCATCGACACAGCGCTGGCAACTTCCACATCCACTCCCGACGACAGCACCGTCTCTGGCGAGATGAGCTCAGACACATACAGCGCCAAGCTCAAAGACATCCTCGGCAGCGATGATGGAGACGATGGAGACGATCAAAGAGGCACAGCACCGGACAACATCACGACGGATGTGCCTGCTCACTCGTCTCTCGCATCTCCTTCCTCCCCAACAACACAGAGAGGGTCGACACTGCAGGCAGATGCCGATGCTGCATCCAACACGACACCTCGTCATGCCGAAGCAGCACCTAGCGATGACGGCTCTTCCTTCAGGTATCCGCATCCACTACCCAACGACGTCAGTTTCGATACCAGGTCTGCCTCTTCCCTCCAGCATCAAAGTCACCGTCACCAGCGTCTGTCGTCTCAGCCATCCTCTTCTCGCATCTTCACTCCCAGATCCACCTCGGGCACCGGCCTTTCGCTGCTACGACAGTCCAACACCTTGACCTCGGCATCCACCCCTCAACGCCCCGTCGCATACCCGTCTTTGTCTCGTCTGCGTGCATCCGTAGGCAGAGCTGCCAGCGCCTCGCTTGCATTACCGAGGCACATTCACATTGCATCCGCAGTGTCATCAGGCGACATCCCCGGCACACCTTCATCATCCACATCGCCGAGAAAGGCACGCTCTCCCTTGCCGTTCGAATTCACACCAAACGGTCTCGCAGCAGCCCCAGCCCCAGCCCCAGCCCCAGCCGCAGCAGCACATTCATCAAAGGATGACGACGCGAGTCGATCCAACGTCGCAGAGTCTTTCGTCACACAGCGATCACGACAAAGTTCGTTCTCTACCAGTGTCAGTGGCTCCATTGTCGGTCACAAGAAGCGCCGCCGTCCGCGTGCCTCCTTTCCCTACGGCGGCACCCTCAACGGTGCAGCCTTGCCATCAGCACAGAGCGCGACCTCTCTCCTCAGCGACCCCGTCAGCTCTTCCTTCTCGGCTCACCGACAAAGTCTAGCTCACAATGTCGTCCTCGGCGGAGGAGAAGACGATACCAGCGAAACCTCGCAACATGCTCTCAAAGAGACCCTTTCCAACGAGCGCAACGAGCTCAGTCGCGACTTTGTCAAATGGTCGGCGTTGCGACGCGTCGTCGCCAATGCCAAATCCAGCCCCGATCCTGCAGAATCGGTCCCGACCGTGCTCGCTGTCGCCGGCGGACTCATCGCTGTAGGCACACAAGGCGGCAAGACGATCGTTTGCGACCTTGCACAAGAGCCAATAGCTTCATGCGGACACGACGCAAGAGGTCACGGTGATGCCGTCACTGCTCTTGCCTTTTCTTCCGATCACTCGTTCCTCGGTGTCGGCCATGCCTCCGGCAACATCTTTCTTTACGATTTGGCCAACCCGGGACGTGCCGCTCGACACGTGCCTCCCGTACCTCTGTCCTCCGTCAAGTCAGGCAAAAAGGAGGGTCATCTCTCCGGCTCTGCCATCGTCCACATTGGCTTCATCGGTCTCCGTCACACCGCCATCGTCACCGCCGACAACAAAGGCCTTGCCTTCTACCATGCGCTTGGCAAGATCCTTGGTGTCAGCTCCAACGATACTCTTCGTCTGCTTGGCAAATATCCGCAGTACGAGCACGAAGATGAGCTGGGTTTAGGCGACGGCAAGAAGCGCAACACCATCTTTCAGCTCAGTCCGCTGCCCTTGGGGCCGAGACCTCACACTGCTGACGAAACCACATTCATCGCCATGATTACGCCGACAAAAATGGTGCTCGTCGGTCTCAAGCCTTCTCCACGAACGTGGTATCGAAAGGTCAGTCGCACGCAGCCAGCCGAGAAGGCGAGCGTCATTGCAATGACCGAAGAGCATACCGTACCACAGCCAGGCTGCCTTGCTTGGTATCCTGCATCTACAGAGACCGATGGCAAACGCAGACGACAGACCAACCCAATCCTCGCCTTTTCGTTTGGACCCACCTTGCATCTGGTGCGGCTCAAGGTGAGGAGAGTAGAGCAGCGACCAGATCCGCGAGCTGCGCGTTCCGCAAACGGTGCTGGTCCGAGCGTTGTAGTTGAAGAAGTTGATCCGGCCGAGCTCACAGGCGAGGATGGTATTGAAGAACCAGACGGCATCGTTGCTCTACAATGGTTCAGCCCTGATCTGCTGATGCTCACCACCAAATCTGGCCTTGCGCTCTTTGATTGTCGCGCTGGCAAGGTAACGGAGCGTATGAGGGGTGGGAGCGCATCTGCAATCCTGGCCAAGACGGTCGAGCAGCGCTACTACGATGCTGTCCTGCTTGGCAAGCCTTTTGATCCGCATGCCGAGCCACAGGACGATCCCGTGAAGACAGACGAATCACACGCTCCTCGCTCGTGGGCTCTGAATCACAGCATACGCATTTCCAAAGGCCGTTCCTTCTTCCTCACCCAGTCAGATCTCGTCGTTGGCACTCTTCTTTCTTGGGCAGACCGCTTGCTCCTCTACGTCACGCAGGGCGATTTCTTGTCTGCAATCCAACTGGCTACCCTGTATCATCAGGGCAAGTTTCTTGGTTCCGCTGTTGGCCTGCCTTCAGATCCAGCCGAGCGCACACTGGTCGTAGCAGACAAGCTCCGCGAGCTCATGTCGGCTTCTGCAGACTATGCGTTTTCTCCGGACCGGTTGACCGACTCTACGCATGTCACGCCCGACGGCCGCGGCGTGGACAGGACTTCGCTCTTTCAAGGTCTCGCTCGCGTTTGTGCACGTGCATGTCTTTCGCTCAACGATCTCGATTTCCTCTTTGACACGCTGTACGACAAGTACGAGGACAACGGCATCGAGGCTATCTTTGTTGGGCAAATGGAAGATTTCATCGTATCAGGAGAGCTGCGGTTGTTGCCGATCCCCGTGGTCCAGAGGCTGGTCGCTTTCCGCAGAGACAGGCAAGAGTATGCGCAGGCGGAACGCATTATTTGGCATGTGCATCCCAAGTCCCTCGATCTAGATCAAGCTCTTTCCCTGTGCCTTGATAGGAGGTTGTACGATGCCTTGATCTACGTGTTCAATGCTGCATTGCAAGACTATGTCTCGCCTATCATAGAGCTGCTGCATCCGCTGCGGCGCGCCATTAGTCGTCGGCAAAAGATTAGCTCGGCGGAATCGGACCAGACGAACGAAGACCCGTACGCCCACATCCGCGTCTCTGATGCGGCGTATCAGCAGGAATCGGATACCATCCCGGACTGGGAACTGGAAGAACGCGACATCGAAGACGGCTATCGCATCTTTTCGTACCTGTCCGTCATTCTCACCGGCAACAAATACCCGAGTCAAGAACCTTTCGAACAGGATGAACAGGCAAGCAAGGCCAAGAGCACGATCTACTCGTTTGTCTTTTCCGGTGGTTGCACGCTGTGGCCCCCAGGTCCTGGCGGAAAGCTGGTGCTGTATGGGCTGGATGACAAGGCAAGCACCAGCCAAGCGCGCGACGAGGCAAGCAAGGACGATCAAGATGGAGAGCATGAACCCATCTACCCGTATCTGCGATTATTGCTGGAGTTTGATGCCGAGGCTTTCCTCGATGCGTTGGACCTCGCATTCGAAGATGGCTTCCTCGACGATGAGGATATGGTGGGCAAAAGGATCAGCAGGCAGCTTATTGTGGATATCTTGCTCGAGCTGACCAGTTCGCAAACCTCTTCCATGTCGAATTCCGACCTCGCGCATCTCAATATGTCCAGCGAGCGAAACTCGGCAGGCCGTTGTCCGGGAAATTCAAGATCGCCCGAGCTGCCGCTGGTTGCCCGCATCTTTGCTCACATCTTTGTCACACGCAATGCGCCAAAGTATCCGCAGTTCATTCGCCTCTCGCAGCAGAACGTCGATCTGCTCCTGCGCTCGCTCGCGCTTCCTGCATCAAGTCACACAGAGGATGCGGAGGTAGTCGAGTCGACGCACGAGGACCGAGAATTGGCAGCCGAGTGCCTCCTTTCGCATTACAAACCGCGCTTCGACGATGACTGGCTGGACACTTTCGAGCGCGCATCGTTCCATCGCATTTTGCGATCGGCGTTTCGTCAGGGAAAGAAGTGGGATCGATTGCTAGGCATGTACTTGCGAGAGCACCTGCAGACCGACCTCGCCTACCCTACCGAGCGAGACGATGGAGATGGGGAAGCAAAAACGCCCGGAGGCGATGCCTTCGCACACTTTGAAGAGACGCTGTTCAACGCAGCAAGAAAAGACACGCCTGATAGACACCAGCTGCAGGTCAGACTGCACGAGCAATTGGTAGATCACGTCATCGATCTGCTCGACCTTGATCCGCTCAAGACTGCGGGTCTGATGGATCGTTTCTTCCCGAACCAGCATGAGAAGCTGCTTCAGCGCCTCGCCCAGGTGGACGAAAAGAGGCTGTTGCTGTACCTGCAGTGCTTTTTCGAGCCGTTGCAGGTCAGCAAGGAACATGCATCTCGATCAGCCAATCTGGGTCCAGCTGATGCTGCTGACGCGGAGTTAGGTTGGACGGCAGCCGTCGCGCGCCAAGACACCACAGCTACGAGCTACAATGCGGATGTGGGCCGAGCCAATCCAGAGCATCTGCCGCGCAAAGAGCGAGAGGCTTACCTTGACCTCTTGTGCCGATACGATCCCGAAGCGGTGGTGCGCAATTTGGACGCGAAAGGCGCAAGCTACTTTGACCTCGGACGGCTCGTCCAAGAGTGCCGCAGCGGCGAGGCAGCCATTGATGGAAGTAGGGTAGCGACCAACAGCGATGCAGTGCTGTGGGCGCTCAACCGACTTGGGCGATCGAAAGAGGCTTTCGAAGAGCTGGACACTGCATGCGCCAGGACGGCTGATTCGCTTGTCTATGTGGCTTCGTCGGAGTCTATCGGCGGTGATTCTGCTTCGACAGTGGCAGATGAGCTGCTGGGCGATGTCAGACGATGCGTCAATGTCGCTGTTCGACTATGTATCGAGCGCGCCAATGCCTTTGGAGGAGTCCACGAGAGTGACGACGAGGATGATGCCACACCAAAGACGCGTCAACGACAGGGAGAGCATCTGGACACGGACGAAGTATGGTACCGACTGCTGCGCAGTCTTGTGCGTCTGGTTCATGACGTTGCGCATTTGGGAGCTGCTTCCTCCGAGGCTTCCAACGAGATCACGCGCCGTCGCCCAAAGCAACTGCTGAATGGCGTGCGAGATATCGTCCAGGACACGCTCTCGGATCTGATCTCCTCGACGGCTGCTGAAGCTGTATCGTTCCCCGCACTCTTTCGCCGACTCACCAGCTCCGACGGCGACGCAAAGTCAACATCGAACAGCAAAGCAAGCGACACAACAAAGGATCAAGGTGGTGCGGCAGAGTATTACGCTGACATTCGATCCGTGCTGGATGGCATGCTGTCCGCATATCACTTGCGGTCTGAATTGCTTGCGATCACCAACAAGCTGTTTGACCGAGACACATTCCATCAATTCCGCCGCTTGCATGCGCAGCGCAAACACGGATGGCGGCCGGCGGATGGTGCGAGTGCCCAATGCGCTGGCTGTGGTGTGCTTCTTATCGGGCCGAAGCGTGGAACCAACGCCGCCACCTCGCTTTTAGTCGATGGACAGGATGCAGCCATCCCTTCGTTTTCATCAGACGCAGGCAAAGATGTGGACGCCGTTGACCTTCGGAGAAAAGCATTCGCACAATCGCGCAACGCCTCTTTCTCCTCTGCCGCAGGTAGTCGACGTGCCAGTGCCACCCAGCTCACCTCCATGCTCACACCTTCCCCCTCGCTACTGCAAACCCACCACCGACGGGCCAAATCGCCATACGACGAGAAGGCAGCGCCTCTTGCTTCGCCGCGCATCGACAAGGGAAAGGGGGTGGTTCGATCTGCTTCTTCGGAATTCACGCGGTTCAACGGGGACAAGGCTACAAGCAACAGTGCAGGTCGTAGACACGCTAGCGAAGGTGGAGAAGGAGGTGGTGGTGGTGGAGAGCTGAGCGAGGTAGATGGGTACTTTGCAACAGAGTTTATGGAGCGTCGTCCGTCGTGGCCGGTTCAGCCGAATGGGAGCGGAAGCAGTGCGGCTATGAAAAGGTCGAATTCTTCGGCGAGTAGTGTTGGGTTCTCGTTGAGGATCAATGATGGGCCTGAAAGGAGGGGTTCGGTTGACGGGGTGGTACAAGAAGAGGTTGGGGACAAAGACGAAGCTGAGGATGGGGATGGGACGTTGACGCCTCGACATTTCGGACGTGCATTGGCGGAGGAAGGAGCAAGTGCGGGCGATATCACTTCAAACGGCTATAGCTTCAACGAACGCGAATCGCATTCTGAAGTGCTGCGAGGCGAAGCGGAAGAAGAGGAAAGCAAGGAAAGCGAGAGAATCGTGGTTCAAAAAACGGGACTGGTGTATCATGAGAGTTGCTGGAAGTTGCGACGTCCCGAGAACCTTTGAAATGTATCACAGCGTACATCTCTTATCGCACACAAACCCTATTCGATCGATTCCGTATGTGTACGAGACTACGATGTGCGAATGAAAAGTCCTCTGAAAAAAAAAAATAATAATCAAGCATTCCTGACCTCGGCGGGCAAATCAGCAGCCACCGCAGCAGCCGAAGCATCAGCAGTATTCGTCACCGCTGCCGCTGCCGCTGCACCAAACCCTCCCGTCGATCCGAACCCACCAGCGCCTCTCAACGTCTCATCCAGATTCTCCACCTCTTGCACCTCGGGAGTCGAGATCTTTTCGATAATCAGCTGAGCGATTCTATCACCCTCGTTGACTGTGTGGCGCAAACATCAATGAGACAATTAGCTACGGCCTTTTCTCTTTTCGTCATACAAAGTGGACTTTTTTTCAACTTACTGGTAAAATCAGAATCACCAAAGTTAAACAGCAACACGCCCAACAATCCACGATAGTCTTCATCGATCACGCCGGCGCCCGTATCGATACCGTGCTTGCTAGCCAAACCTGAACGGGGTGCTACACGACCATAGTGACCCGTGGGGATGGCGAGACAGATCCCCGTCTGGACGACTTTTCGACCCCCACGTGGGAGAACGACCTTTTCGGCAGAGTACAGATCGTATCCCGCCGCAAGAGCAGAGCCGCGGGTGGGCAGCTTGGCGAGCGGGTGCGCTGGGTGACGCTGCACCAGGAGGCGCAGAGCCGAAGAGGAGGATGGAGCAGACATGGCCGTCGAAGAGGTGTGAGTGAGTTTGGCGGTTTTGGTGGGGCGAGTATCGTTTGTGGTGGAGACAGAGTTGATGTCGACGGTCATATGGCACGACGGTGATGAGACGAGTATGGTGTGTGAAGGAGATGAAAGAGCGGGAAGGTAGAGAGATAGCTTGCTCGAGTCAGCAGGTGTTGGTCTCGCCGTCAAAACTCAGACTCGAAAAAAGAATGCCGTGCGCCGCGCGCCGCGTGAATGGACGCGTTCATAGCAGCGCGAATTCTTATACGTGTGCAATATTTCGGTCTCACATCAGTGAGTTAATCGATTTAAAAAAAAAAAAAAAAAAGTGGAGCATTTTTGATCGGATCGCAGCCGCGCTGAGTGTTGTTTTTGGCTCAGCCATTCGTTATCACACGTCCAACTGTCAACAGTACATCTCCTGCTCTCGCCACCATTCCATCAATCGTTCTATCCTCAACGCCGTCAAGCCATCGCAATTTCACTTCACCCGCCTTGGGACCAATGGATTAGGCTCATACGGCCGTCTGGCCTTCCTCTTCGCCACAAATAAAAGCCAGGACCGCTTCCCTTTTTTTGCATCGAGCGTTGCTCTCGACAAACCATGCCTTCGTACCAAAGCATCAACAGGATCGCTCAGCGTGCGGCTGGCCGCTCCTACCCGGTGGGTGCTCGCACACACTATGTGCGCATTCGTCAACCTCTTTCACGGTTCGCTGGACGCCGTCCTTCCAGTCTAAATGCCGCTATTCACGGCAACCTCGCACCGTCGGCGCGCGGCAGCCGTCTCATGCATGTGCGCGCCATCTCGTTCAACTCGGTCCCCAAAGCTGCTTTTCGAGCTGCTCGTCTGCCTGCATATGGTATCGCAGCAGGCGGTGGTGCGTTCGCCTACGCCAATTACAAGGTGGACGAGTTTAGGGACATGCTCGGTCGCTCGTATGGACGTCTTTCGGATCGCGCCAAGGAAGCGTACAGTGGCCTATCTGAGTTCGGCGCAGATGCGCTCGATAGCGCAAGGGACGGCTGGGAGGCGTTCTCGGAGCAGATCGACGGTATCGAGCTGCCAAAGCTGCAAACGCCTGAATTTCTGCGCAATCTCTTTACGCGCAACAATGCGGACGAAACAGGCGCAATTGGCGATGACTATTCGAAAGCAGGCGGAAGTGGAGGACCTGATCCCAACGGTGTGCCTCACTTGGCTGGTGCAGCTGCAGTCGCTGCTTCTTCCCTTTTTGGCGACGACGAGGCTTGCGGCGATTCAGCAGATGGCGCACCCAAAGGCAGTACCGAAGAACTCATGTTGCTCACCAGAAAGCTCATCGAGGTCCGCAACATCCTCAAAGAAATCGATCACGAGTCGGATCAACTCACCCTCCCTTCGATCGTCGTCATCGGCTCGCAGAGCAGTGGCAAGAGTTCCGTCCTCGAAGCCATTGTCGGCCATGAGTTCCTTCCGAAAGGAAACAACATGGTCACGCGCAGGCCTATCGAGCTCACACTCATCCACACACCCGCAAGACCCGGCCGCCCAACCAAGGATACCGTCATCGAATACGCCGAGTTCCCCGGCCTCGGTCTTGGCCGCATCACCGACTTCTCGCATGTTCAAAAGACGCTCTACGATCTCAACATGGCCGTCCCCGCATCTGAATGCGTTAGTGACGAGCCGATCGAGCTGCGCATCCACAGTCCTCATGTTCCGGACTTGACGCTCATCGACCTGCCTGGATACGTTCAGATTGCAAGCATGGACCAACCGGACGAGTTGCGCGAAAAGATTCAAAAGCTCTGTCATAAATACATCCAGGAGCCCAACATCATCTTGGCGGTGTGCGCTGCTGATGTCGATCTTGCCAACTCGCCTGCTTTGCGCGCCAGTAGGCAGATCGATCCGCTTGGGCTGCGTACGATCGGCGTTGTCACCAAGATGGATCTGGTGCCGCCCGAGGTGGGCGCCGGTATTCTTTCGAACAACAAGTACCCGCTGGCGCTGGGCTATGTGGGTGTGGTTTGCAAGAACAATTTGGGCGTTTTCCAGAGTAGTAAGTGTCACGACCGAGCCACGGGAGAAGGGCGAATGTCAAGTTTGGCGATGAAGCCAGAGTCGGATTACTTCAACGCGAATCGGGAGCACTTTAAGCCCCCAACAAGGGGTAGGAACGCAGGTGTACAGCCAATGACGGGTACTGATACGCTACGAAGGCGACTCATGACCGTGTTGGAGGAGAGTATGGGTTCGTCGTTGCACGGTATTGCGAATGCAGTGCAGGTCGAGTTGGAAGAGGCGTCGTATCAGTTTAAAGTGCAGTACAACGATCGCAGTATCACGGCCGAATCGTACGTGGCCGAGACGATGGATGCGCTCAAGCTGCGCTTCAAGGAATTTGCGGCCAACTTTGGAAAGCCCGAGGTCCGAGCATTGCTCAAGCAGGCGTTGGATGAGAAGGTGATGGACATCTTAGCGCAGATGTACTGGAGCGATGCGCGAACGCCCGAGTTGTCGCAGTTGGCGGATGCACGCAAAGTGTCGGCCGAGGATCTCGACAAGTATTGGCAGTACAAGCTCGACGCCTCTTCGTCGGCGTTGACCAAGTCAGGGATCGGTCGACTTTCCACGCAGTTGGTCGTGGATTCGATCCGGACCCAAATCGAGCACTTGGCGCAATCGGAGCCGTTCAACCACCATCCCGATGCGGCAGAGAGGATTGTTGCTTTCAGCACGGCGATTCTGCGCGATCGTTTCGGTTTGACGGCTGATCAGGTGGAGAACTGCGTCAAGCCTTTCAAGTACGAGGTTGAGGTCGAGCCGAGTGAGTGGGAAGCGGGAAGGCAGAGGTCGATGCAGTTGGTGGAACGAGAGTTGGGCATGTGTGATGCGGCGTTTGACGGGATCAAAAAGATGCTTGGTGGGAGGCGGTTGAAGGGTGCCATGGAGTACGTGACTGCTCTGGAAGAGCGAGAGCGAAAACGTGTTCAGGCGAGACTGCGTGCGCGAGAAGCCGCGTCCGCCGCTGACCCGTCCATCGAATACGAAGAGGACGACAGCAACGATCCAACTCGGCCCGACTACAACTCGGCACTCCTGATCAAAGCTCGCGAAGCTCATTTCCTCACCGAACGGTCCAAGATGCTCCGCACCCGCCTCGCGAGTTTAAAGTCGAAACGCTGTCGTTCAGGACCCGAGTCGAAAGCGTTCTGTCCAGAAACGTTCCTCAACATTGTCGCCGACAAGCTGACGTATACAGCGGTGATGTTTATCAACATCGAGCTGCTCTCCGAGTTCTTTTACCAGTTTCCAAGGGAAATTGATGCAAAGCTGGTGTATGATCTGGATAAAGCGGAGCTGGGCAGGTTTGCGAGAGAGAATCCGGGGGTGAGGAAGCATCTGGATTTGCAGGAGAGGAAGGAGAAGCTCGAGTTGGTCATGGATAAGTTGGGCGACTTGGTCAAGGTGTATCAAGAGAAGCAGGGGGGTTTGAGGCGAGAGGGAAGGGGTGGACGGTGGAGCTTTTTCTGAAGGGTTTTTCTAGATGTGGCTTTGGATGTATAGTATACCCTCGTTTTGTTGTTGTTTGATTCGAATGTCTCCACTCTATGATCACTGCAGCGGGTGTGTCTGGCGTGTGGTTAACGAAAGCGGAAAAGTGAGCAAGAACGTTCGGATTAAGGGACAGTAGCGAATCTACAAACAAACCGAGCACGAAAGGATCCTTCAAAGATGGCATGTATGAACGGTACCACCGCCTCTACTGCTCACGCGGCGTCACCGACCCACTGCCACCCTTGGACGACGGCGGACAACAGCTCTCGGTCTGACAATCGACACCACACGCGATCAAACAGGCGGTATCCACCTTCTGCACCTCTCTCTCCACCAACCTGCCCTCAACCGTCCTCAACCTCCCCTCTCCATCCCTCTCCGCCACCTGCACACCACTCAAGATCGCCGCCTCCCGCAACCCGCCCGGCACAAACTCCGGCTGAATCGTACTCGAATGAATCCCCCAACCGTGCAGATTCGCCCTGATCTTGGCCGCAATCGTCATATACTTTTCCGTCTGCCCCGACGAACAGTCGACCAACACATGCACCGATGCGACGATCTTGCTCTCGGACAACTGCCACACATGCAACTCGTGCAGATTCAACACGCCATCCACACTCATGATCGAGTACCGAACGGCTTCGAGAGAGACCGAAGCCGGCACACCTTGCAAGAGGATGTACGAAGCGGACTTGCACAGCGGCAGTGCAGAGTGGAAGATGATGATGGTGATGAGGAACGAGATGGCTGGATCCGAGTAAAACCTCCACCACGCCTCCGAGTACATGATGAAGAGACCGGCTGCGATGACGCCGACATTGCCGAGGGCGTCACCGAGGACGTGCAGAAAGACACCGCGCATGTTCATACTGCCTTGGCCGTGCGAGTGACCTCGGCCGTGCGAGTGGCCGTGAGCGGGAGCGTCGTGTGCGTCTGCAGAGTGAGAGTGGTCGTCATCGTGCGAATCGTGGGCGTGCGAATGTCCGGTTTTGCGAGCAGCGGATGAGCTGGAACCGGCTTCGAGATCGGCGGTGGCGTCGGTGGCGCCGTAGTCGGTGGAACCGTTGTTGAGCAGTCGAGATCGTTCGTTGTTCTTGAGCGAGGTGATCGAGCCGGAGTGCTGGTGCCTGGAGCCGGAAGCGTCGTAGCCGAGGTCGTGGGCGGTTCGGACGACGAAAGCGCGGGTTTGAGCGGGGTGGCCGAGGATGGAGCCGACGCTGTCTTGACGGCTGCGACCGCGGTTGACGAGGGGGCTGTCGTCGTTCTTGCGAGTAGTAGAGTCGGAGGTGAGAGTGGCGTCGTCTACGGGTGAATCGTCCTGGTGAGTTGCACCTTGGCTGCCGCTGGGAGCATGGGTAACAGCGTGGCTATGGCTGTGATCGTGAGCACCGTGAGAGTGACCGCCATGGCTGTGCGAGTGACCGTGTCCACCATGAGCGTGACCGTGGTCATGGAAGAGCAAAAGGCCGACGAGGTTGCTAGCGAGACCCAGACAGCCGACAACTACGACCAGCTTAGGGTTTGACACCTCGGTGACATTAATAAAGCGCTCGATGGCTTCCATAAAGATACTGAAGCAGAGCGCTAACAGAAAGACACCGTTGACGAGAGCACCTAGGATCTCGGCACGCTGCCAACCATAACTGAAGCGGTGGTCGGAAGATTTGGTCGAGAGCTTGACGGCCCAGAGCGCCACAACAAGAGACATGACATCGTTGAGCATGTGGAACGAGTCGGCGACCAGAGCCAAAGACCCGACAGCATATCCGGTGATGATCTCGATCAAGAAGAAGACGACATCGATGACCAAGAGGGTGATGATGCGGGTTTCTTTGCTGAGACCCATGGTTGCGTGTTGCGTATGAGCGGGAAGGCAAGGAATCCGATGAGAGAGGAGAGTGGGTTCGAGTCAACGATCAGATGTGAGGAGGCGTCGCTTGCCTCGTCACGATTTGCGTCTTCAGTGTGATCAAGAAGCAGCAATCTTGTGACGGAGGAGAACAAGAAGGAAGGCGTTGAATGGCGTCAACGATGTTGTTTGCTTGTCTCTGCGAGTGTTTTTTTTTTTTTTTTTGCATCACGTGGTCAGAATGATGGCGTGCGCGTCTGGGATGGAGCTTTTTCGGCCGGCTGCCCACACCCAGTGACGCGTGTTCTACCACGTTGTCTCACCCTCCTAGTTCCTTCTGCTCCTCCATCGTCATTCCAGCCAGGCTTGCTAGTCGCTGCCTGGCTTTCTCGCATGTTTCCCCACCCTGTGTCCCTCCCTTGCCGCTTGCCTCTGCGCTCGACCGGCCCCCTCTCCGGCGGGCTGGGAGCCTCCTCGAGCTTCAAGGACCTCACAGGTCTCTTGCCTGCAATCTAAGTTATTCTCCTGTGTCTCTCAGCGTGGATCGGAGCCGAAGCTCCAGACGGGATTCTTTTTTTCTGCGGCTTACAGTATGTAGGCGGATTGACGCGCTCATCGTAGGCATGCGGAATCCTCGGCCGCATTCACATTTATTGCGCTTGGCTCGAAGCAAAGCTGAGTTGAGGAAAAAGAAACGGTTTTTGAGCCTCTTTTCTCTCCACATGCGCCGCGAGCAGCTCGAACCGAGAGCGACGTAAGCATCGGCGAGCCTCATCGGGCGGAATTTTGGTCGGGTCTTTATGTAAGGCAACACAGATTCAACAGCTCTGGAACGCGTGAAAAATTCGCAAAGTGGAGTTTCGAGGTGATCGGCCTTGACTCGAGCCAGACTGTCCCGCTGCCGTTTGCTCTGCTGCGCCTGTGCGTGGACGCGCAACGAGATTTCTTCGACACACTATCTGAGCTGAGCTGCTAGTGTTACTCTTTTGTCTCTTGGATATCGTCTTGCGTTGTTCTTCCACACTCGAACCTGGTCAACATCTTGCTGCTTTCGTCCCCAAAAGATACACAGCAGCTTCCTCACGACCTCTTCTCGCCGCTGCCTTCCGACCAACGACCCCGACGGCTAGCTGCAGTTGATACCTCACGGCACCGCGTGGGCGACCCATATTTTCTGCTTTTTCCGCCCCTCACATAGTTGCCCAACATGGCACGAGGAAACGGTCAAGAGCTCGACATGACCGTCCCCGTCGAGGACCCAAAAAGGACGGATCAGGAAAAGAACAAGGACAAGGAGCGTCAAGAGGCTGCTCGCAAGGGTCTCCCACCTCTCAACGACAAGCCCCAAGATGAGCTCAGCGAGGAGGATCTTCAGCTCAAAAACGAGCTCGAGATGCTCGTAGAGCGTCTCAAAGAAGACAACAAATCTCTCTATCGTCCAGCACTCGAATCACTTCGAACCTTGATTCGCACCAGTACCTCGTCCATGACCTCCGTCCCTAAGCCTCTCAAATTCCTCCGCCCTCACTACCCAGAGCTCAAGTCCCTCTACGAGTCATGGAAGCACGCCAGCGCCGACAAGAGCCTCTTTGCCGAAATCCTCTCCGTCCTTGCCATGACCTATTCGGACAACGGTCAGCGCGAGACTCTTCACTTCCGTCTCGAGGCCAACCACGTCGCCTCCAGTGGCAAGTCCGAGGACCCAGGCCTTTGGGGCCACGAGTACATGCGTCATCTCGCCTCCGAACTCGGCGACGAGTACAACGCACGCTCGCAAGACGACAAGCCCACCGACGAGCTCCTCGAGTTGGCTCTCCAGGTCGTCCCTTTCAGTCTCACCCACAATGCCGAAGCCGACGCCGTCGATCTCTTGCTAGAGCTCGAGGCCATCGACAAGTTGCCCCAGTTCGTCGACAAGGACACCTACGCGCGTGTCTGTCTCTACATGGTCAGCTGCGTCAACCTCCTCGTCCCACCCGATGATGCCATGTTCCTTCGCACCGCCCATGAGATCTACCGCAAGCACCAACGTTACACAGAGGCCATGACCCTCGCTCTCCGTCTCGGCGACAAGGACCTCATCCGCTCCGATTTCGAGGCGCCAAAGAACCCTACCATGCGCAAACAGCTCACCTACATGCTCGCAAGGCAACACATTCCTATCGAGTGGCTCCAAGATCCTGACTCGCCCATCACCGACAACGAATTGCTCGACATCATGTACAACTCGCATCTCTCGCGCCACTTTGTCAATTTCGGCAAGGAGCTCAACGTCTTGGAACCCAAAAGCCTCCAAGACATCTACAAAACTCACCTCGAAAACTCGCGCACCGGTCTCGGTGGATCTGTGGACTCGGCCCGTGGCAACCTCGCCAGCACTTTCGTCAATGCCTTTGTCAATGCAGGTTTCGGCAACGACAAGCTCATGGTCGATGCGCCCGAGGGCAACTCGTGGATCTACAAGAACAAGGACCACGGCATGCTCTCAGCAGCGGCTTCGCTCGGTATGAGCTTGCTCTGGAACACCGAAACCGGTCTCGATCAAATCGACAAGTACTCGTACTCGTCCGAAGAGGCCATCAAGGCCGGTGCTCTCCTCGCTTACGGCATTGTCCACTCTGGATTGCGCTCCGAGCTCGATGAAGCCATGGCGCTGCTCTCGGAGCACATCGAGTCCAAGAGCATCCCTCTCAAGATTTCTGCCATTGTCGGTCTCGGTCTCGCCTACGCAGGATTCTGCCGCGAGGACATTGCTGCGCTCCTGCTTCCCAACATCCAGGACGAGACCACACCCATGGAGGTTGCTGCCATGTCGGCGCTCTCGCTTGGTTTCGTCTTTGCCGGCAGCTGCCACGGTGAGATCACGCCTACTATCTTGCAGAGCATGATGGAACGCGACCCCGCCCAGCTCGACGACAAGTGGGCGCGCTTCATGATCCTTGGTCTCGCACTCCTCTTCCTCGGCAAGCAGGATGAGAGCGACGCCACCATCGAGACACTCAAAGCCATCGAGCACCCCATCAGCAAGCAGGCGCAGGTACTCGTTGACATGTGCTCCTACGCGGGCACTGGCAACGTTCTCAAGGTGCAAAATATGCTTCACTACTGCACAGAGCGTTCAGCGCCAGAGTCTAGCGACGACAAGGAAGCCGAGAATGCCGAGTCGTCAACAGAGAACAAGGACGATGACAAGGACGACAAGGACTCCAACGACCTTTTCCAGGCGTTTGCTGTCATTGGAATCGCGCTGGTCACGATGGGCGAAGAGGTGGGTGCCGAGATGGCGTTGCGCCATCTCTCGCACCTCATGCACTACGGCGAGCCCACGATCCGCAGAGCTGTCCCACTCGCGTTGGCGCTCCTTCACCCTTCCAACCCATCGATGCCCGTGTTGGATACGCTCTCAAAATACTCGCACGACTCGGACCTCAATGTGGCCATCAACGCCATCCTCGCTATGGGTCTCGTCGGTGCCGGTTCCAACAATGCTCGTCTCGCACAGATGTTGAGACAGCTCGCAGGATACTACTACAAGGAGCCCGACTGTCTCTTTATGGTTCGCGTTTCGCAGGGTCTGGTTCACATGGGCAAGGGCACCATTGGAATCAACCCGTACCACACCGACCGACAGCTCATGTCGCGCAATGCGGTCGCAGGTATTTTGGCGTTGTTGACATCGATGACGGATGCACGTGGGTTCGTGTTGGATCAGTCGCACTGGATGCTGTACTTCCTCAGCTCGGCCATGTACCCGAGATTCCTGATCACGCTCGATGAGAACCTCGAGGAGTTGCCGACGAGTGTCAGGGTGGGTAAGGCGGTGGATGTGGTGGGTCAGGCAGGTAAGCCTAGGACTATCAGTGGATTCCAGACGCACACGACTCCTGTACGTGTCGGTACCTACGAGAGGGCGGAGCTGGGCACAGAGGAGTACCTCAGCTATGCGCATGTGTTGGAAGGGTTCAGTATCTTGCTCAAGAATCCCGGTTATGTAAAGGAGGAGGATTTGTGAGCGACTGTCGCTCGTTTCGTAGTGTATGCGTAAGAAACGTAAGATTCACCGAAAATTACGGCTTGAATGGTATGATGTGTGTGAAGAGTTGAGGTGTGAGGTCGAGATGTATTACAATGCAGTCTTGAGACACGTTACAAAAAGTCGATCCCGATACCCAGCTGAAGACCTTTCCTCAACCCATCTCGGCGTCTAGCCGTGATCGGCACGCCAGCATTCAGTTCGACCCTCAACTGACCCTGCAAGTACACCACCCCGACGCCGACACTGCTACTCGGTTGCGCCAGCTCCTTCACCCCACTCAACCTGCTAACGGTTGGAAGCTGACACATCTGCCCGGCGTTGACGAACGAGTGCAGCATCAGTGGCCAGTGTGGTTTCCTCGGGATGGGTGAAAGAAGCGATAGACCGAGGGACCAGAAGGCGTCGCCGCCGAGCGAGTCCGAGTCGGATTTGGGACCGAGGGACGAGTAGCGGAACATGCGGAGGCTGGTGGGGCCGCCGAGTTGGAAGCGGTCGCTAAAGTGGGAAGGGGAAGGGGAGAGTGGGTGGAGGAGGCCGCTGCGGAAGGTGAGGGTGGTGTAGATGGGATGCAGTGCGGAAAGGGTCGATGAGACCACTTGATCTGCGTCCGAAGAGGTTGAAGTTGGATCGGACAGCTTCGATGTCTCGTCGACGAAAAGCGAAGGTTGTTTTGCGGCTGGCGAAGGACGGAACAACCACGACAACGGCGAGAAATGTCTCCCCGTCGTCGCCTCAATCTCTGCCTTGACATGCTTCGCATCGCCTCCCAGCCCCGCATACTCCAACACCGTTTTCACCTTCCCACCCCTACTCGGCAGCACCTGACTATCTCTACTCTCTCTAACCCACGTCCAACTGAGCGCAGACTTGACACTCGGAGCCACCGCCATCTTCCTCGCCGCTACACTTGCGTCTCCCATCACCCTCCCGAGTTCCCTCAGGGATGCTTCGTACGCCACCTCGTGCTGCATCGTCGTCGGCGTCGACCCTTCGTCATCGGTCGCATTGATAACGCCTTTCGACTCGTCAGTGAACAAAGTATTGACGCTAGCACGCAAACCTTGAACAGATTCGGAGAGCGAAGCGAAAGCGGAATAGTCTCGATCGTGTGAAAAGGCTGCCAGTTTATACTCGATGTCAGGGTTGCCCGAAAGCGGTCCACCAAATTCAAGGTTAAACGCCTGCTTGGTCCTCGTACCAAACGTCGCACTGCCTTGCAACGTTTCCGCTCCACCAAACACATTTCGAATGCGTCCCTGTACCGATGCTGATCCTTCGCCGTTCCCTACATCCGTCGAAGACTTGAGAAACACGCGACCTTTCGGCTTTCCGCATGCCAGAATCACATCGACATCCTCTTCCGTCGCTCCCGGGTGCATCGAAGGCGCAAGTGAAGCCTCGATATTGCGAAACACGTCGAGCTTGTCCAAGTCCACAGCCAATGACGAAGTTAGCGCCAAGATGGAAGGCAAAGTGGTAGGCTGGCCGGGAAGAACGTGCGACGTGCGCGAGCCGTAGTAGAGCGAGTTGAGTATGCTTGCGTTCGGGTTCTGATCGGAGAGCGAAGGGTCCATATAAGGTCGACAGAGAGAGGCGAGGTAGCCGGGACGAAGTGTACGGCCTGCTCCGGAGATGCGGATCGCGTTGAGACGAAGGATGGGAGCAGGGGCGAAAGGTGAGAGCGGGTTGCCGCCGGATTGCAGGAGCTCTGTTGCTGAGAGCAGGTTGTGTGGCTTTATCGGCTCTTCTGGCGTCGAGTCTGCAACGGGTGTGGTGGTATCGGGAATGTGCTCAGCAGAACCCAAGCCGGGCGTTGGTAATGAGCCGTCTTCAAGAGGTTGAGTGTGAGCGTCCTGTTGCTCTTGTGATGAGTCGGGGTTGGCCATCGCTTGTCCAAATGGAGTCTGCGCAGCAACAGCAGTAGCTGGCGACGTTGCTGGGTTTTGAGCTGCCGTGGTCCGCTTCCGACGAGGAGAGTCGGTCGTAGAAGATCGGGAACTCGATGCTGAGTCGGTGTCGGCATCAGCCGAACCAGCGGCAGCGGCAGCTCGAGCTTCAGCTGCATCGTGCGCGTCTGCTCTCTGCTCTTTGAGGCTGCTGAATTCCATGTTGAGTCAATCGGCCGAAGATTGAATCTGTGGTGGATAAGGTTTAGGGATGAGAAAGCAATCGGAAGCGATCCGAAGCATTTGTTGCGGCAGGTCCGAGCGAGTTTTTGGAATCGGCCGATTCTACTCTGTGGACAGCGCTCTGCTGGACCCTTTTTCTTCATGTCGGATATCGGAGACAAAAGAATTTTATCGTGTTGAAGCTTTTCAGAAGAAAAGTGGAGTGCAGCTTCCGATCGATGCTGCTTCACCTTACTCTTCGTCAATCGCACCATCACCCAAGGTCGAAGAACGTACGCTCATCAAGGCAGGAAGCGCTACGATCGAACCAGGCTGAACATGTCGGCTTGATGCACGAATCTCGCACGCAGACGGACTCCTTTGAGTTTCGGACCACCCTCGCGAACTTGACAACGAACGCGATCAAGCGCAGGTTCACTCCTACAGCGGAACAGCCCCGAGAGCAGAGTCAACTTGATAAACGCATCAACGCGATCCCGACACGAGTGTCATCGAACTCGGCTTCCTAGTCAACGGCTGTTCGGACGCGTTCTGACACCTCGGTGGTATTGAAGAATGTTTGTCCTAGCCGACATCCAAGACACAATCAGTGTCCACCCTTCCGCCTTCGGTCAACCTTCTCTCACCAGCATCTCCGATCAGATCAACGTCAAGTACGCCAACAAGATCCTCGTCGATGTCGGACTCTGCATCTCGCTGTTCGACGTTCTCAGCTGCTCCGAAGGCAAAGTCCGCTTCGGTGATGGATGTCTCTACCACCACGTCACATTCCGACTCATCGTTTTCCGACCCTTCACACAAGAGGTGCTCACCGGCAAGATCAAATCCTCGGACGAGTCCGGCATCCGTATCACTTTGGGGTTCTTTGACGACATCTACATTCCTTACCACCTGATACCCAAGCCGTGTGCGTTTGACCATCAAGAACGAGCTTGGTTTTGGCTCTACGAAGCACGGACGGAGCAGATCGCAGCGGATCCGTTGTTAAGTCAACAGGACGAGAGGATGTACTTGGATACGGGAGAAGCGGTGAGGTTTACGATCGAATCGGATGCCTTTTACGACGCCGAACCGGGTCCCGGCGGTGGCAAGGAGGATTCGGCGCATCATAACCAGCATACGTTCAAGGAGACCAAGCCGCATTATAGTATCACGGCGAGCATTGCGGGAAGTGGGTTGGGACTGGTGTCGTGGTGGACGGGTGCGGAAGCAGCGGCCGGCGAACAAGTTTTCGAAGAACAGCAACAGGAAGTTATGGCGGATTAAAAGTGGAACAATATAGTCAAAATGCTTGTGGGAAGTCTCACAATGTGGCCAAGCGCCATACGCAGCGAGCTTTCACATAGCGCTCTCGAAATCTTCTGGTAATCGTCGGATTTGGCTTTCATCCTAACAATAGATCTTGAAAAAGTGACGTTTGGCTGTGTCTGACATAGAAATGGCTCGAGAGAATGCCTAGCAAAAGGGGCCGTGTTGTGAATGGTCTGTTTGCAGACCGTTCTAGAGACTGATGTTGGAAGCTCCAGGTGGCGAAGTTGATGAAAAGAGAGCGCTCGAAGTCATGGAGTGAGCATGATCTGGGAGCGATCGATGAGCAGAAGGAAGGAAAGGAAAGGCAGCACCGACCTCTACAAGAAGGACCTCCGTTCCGATCTGCATCTTTCTCCTCCCAACTTTCTCCCCCGAAGCCGAGTGCTTCTCTTGACCAGCGCTCATCAATAGCTCTGAAGGGGGTGTACGACAGCCGTTTCGAGTCCCACTTGAAGTCTCCGAATCCCTCATGGGACGCACAATCACACCAACTTCCCCATCAAGAAAACGTTTTGCAATTCCAAGATCGATAACCGAACAAAGAGCCATTACAAATGAAGATGAAAAAGGAGACAAAACACTATGTGCAATGTGAAAGGAAGGGTAAAGAGGGCTGCGAAGTCAGGTATATGCAGCTAGCTAGCCTAGCTTGGAAGAAGAAAACGGAGGCAGCCGGAGGGGGTAGTAGGATAAAGGTGAGAACGACTATGCGCAAGCAACGGATGAGGAAATCGAGAGAGAATAAAAACGGGAATAGACTGTTCGTTGAGTGTCAGGAATGTTGTGTCTCAAAAAGGATAAGCATCATTCAGCTTCTTCCTTCTTCGACTCGGATGCGGGAGCGGACGCGGGTGCAGGAGCAGACACCTCGCTTCCAAGAATCTTGGACGGCGGCGGAGTTGGGAGATTGGTCGTGTCGTGACCCAGAGACGCTGGCGAGGTGACGCTTGCAATCGATGCTGGTGCAGCGGGTACATCTGTAGCGGAGCGCCTTCGCATGGGCGCGGAAGCAGGCGGAGCGAGTCCAGCGTCTGTCGAGGGTCGAGACGTCTTGGACTGCGTGTGACCACTCGATGAAGCCGCCTTCTGCATGCTGGAGGACTTTGGCTCAGGAGGAGGAGGAATGAGAGACGCTACAATCCTGCGATGCTCCTCTTCCGCCGCAGCGCGCTTGTCGCCTGCCGAAGCGCGTGGTCTTCGTGCCTTGCGTGCTGGAGAAGCACCTTCGATCACCTTGCGCGATGGGGCGGTGCGACTACGGCGCAGTCCGGTGGATGGCTTCGCCTCGGCGGAAGCATGTTCGTTGACAGGGCTTTTACCAGACGCTTCAGACGGCCGCGGCGAGAGCTCGTCGACGTCGCTGACATTGTCGTCTTCGTGGGTACGACGAGACAAGCCCAGACTGTACTTTTTGGTCTTTGGCTTGGTGGTCTTGCTACGCATCAGACGCGCTCCCCCTCCTTCGTGCACTTGCAGCTCGCCCTGATCCTCGTCGCTGTCCGAAGGAACCAAGACGTCCTCATCCGTGATGGGCTTGGATACGGCTGTCAACTCGTCCTGTGGAAGTTGCGACGCCGGCTGCGGAGTCATGCCAAGCACAAAATTGTCCTGGTGATCGATGAGGAATTCGAGCACTTGAACCGCAAGCTTGTGTTCGCCCGGGGAGAGCTCGTGAGATGGATGCGAAAACATTCCTGGCTGGAAGATGACGGCGAGATTGCTCGAAGGCATCAGGTTCTTGTCGGATTTGCGAGCAAAAACGGCGAGGAGGTCGAGAACGTAGAGAAGCAGATACTGGCTGGCGGACGGCATGCTCGAGATGAGAAGACGGTAGGTCTTGATGGCACCTTGCTTGTCGAAATTCTCTTTGGCGCGAATGTTCCTGAACTCGGTGTAGAGGTCATGCGGTACGATGGGCTCTGGCATATGGTTGAAGTATCGACGCAAGACGCTGGCGGCATCGTGAACGCTGTACTTGGACCAGTCGACCGACTTGCCGTAGCGTGGAGGGCTATCGAAGGTCTCTTGGAGTTCCTTCATTCTCTTTTGCGAGCCAGCGATACGAAAGACACCTTCGACCTCGGTGGCATTCTCTTTGAGATAGAGACCCACCTTGGCTACAACGACGGGAACATAACCCCAAACGTACTGCTGACCATCTTCACCGGCGATCGAGATGGCGACACTGGCGTACTTGAGTGACTGGCGAAGAGGCACGCCAAAGACGCGGTTCTCGTTTTGCTTCTTGTCCTTGCTCTGACGACCTTTGGTGAAGGATGACCACCAGGCTCGCAAGCTGGCCTTGGTGGAAGCTTGTTCGTCTTGAGACGATGTGCCCATTTTGGGCCACGAGGGGACGGGCTGAAGCTGTGATGTGGACGCTGCGGCCGAAGTGACGATGTGATCGGCAGTGCCAACAGGATGGCTCTGTAGCGAGGCGTTGCCTCTGGATGTGGCTTTGGCGAGTGGCGCTGGCATTGTGGATACGCGACTGAAGTGGATGAACTCAGTGCGGGATGTGTGGACGCGATGGTTGGAACGATGCCGTCGTCAGGTTTGAGCTAGCCAGCGGGTAGCGAAGGAGCAACCTTGTGTGACTGCGGGGTGAGGATGATCCACCCTCAGGATGAGAGCCGAACGGCAGCGCAAGGGAGGTCTGAGCTGGGGTGTGAAGCGGGGGCGAGATGTTTAAGGCGCCTGCATGTCGAATGTTGTTGATCGTGTCGATAAGGGCGATTGATGTCGAGAGCGCTACGGACAAACTGGCGATGAGGCTGCTGCTAGAGGGTAGGTGAGGTTGCCGTCAAGCGAAGGGTCGAGAGTAAGTCCAATGAGATCGTATGAGAGAGATACGGTTCGGAAAAGACGCCGTTTGATAGGGAATGGGGATGAATGGATGTCAACTGCCCGAAGCAACAGAAGAGAGAGCGCGAACAGCAGAGGATGCTAAGAGAGGATGGCCGGATGTCTCTGAGTTGAGTCGGGAGGTAGAAGGACTTGTTGTCACCGTGACTGATGGATCGCGACGAGTTGACGAGACTGATGGATTGATGGACTGATTGATGATAGTCGAGGATTGAATGCTGAGCAAGCGAGTAAAAAATGTGCCGTTGGTGAACGGTGATATTATTATTTTTGATTTTTATTTTTTGATTCAACTGCAAAACCGGCAGAACCCGATCCTAAACGTCGTTGGAATCGTGCGTTGCTGATAAAAAATGACGAACACAGGCATGTCTGCTGCAAATCACCGCGTCTGTCCATTGCTGACTGCCATCGGGACTTGCCTGCGTTACTGAGCCAGGCGAGGTTGATTTTATTTTTCGAATATTTCTGAGATTTGACTGTTTGACAATCACGCAGTCGATCATGCTTGGTAGTGTGATCCTGACCTTTGCACTCTAAGAATTTTATCAGTGTGAAGTCAGCTGAATGTTCGAGACATACTGTTCTGAGAGTCAAGTCCATATCGCCCACCTCAAAGATGAAGCAGCGAAGCTCAACCATGCTCCTACGGCGCTCGTTGTCGCCGGTATTGTCCACGTCGTCGACAGAGCGACCGTGCGTGTCAATTCAGAGAACTGCTCTGATCCGTTCATGTGATTTGTGAACGATCAGAGACGCCGCTCTGCACATGTATCGACGCCAAACCCCTAGATCTTCGCGAGGTTTTGGGGGACATGACAAGGCCCTGCGGAGTCTCAAATACAATCATCGGAAGTCCTTCACAGTTTCGTCTTGTCTACCGTGAAAAGGGAGCTGGACAGAAACCCGACGTGCTGCTCATTGAGAAGAACATGGTCATCAACCCTTTCTCATTGCAATCGGGCTCGTTGGATCGGGATGCGAGGTCAGCCCAAGACTCCGACGTCACGGCTGTCACGTTTGATAGTCTGTCGGCTTTTGCACATCGACAGTAGATGTTGTGTCCAAGGTGCTTTTCCCCCCTCGAAAGCCTCGACCACGTCATTTACCTAGAATTGAGTGCAAGTCCCGCAAGGCGTTGTGCGCCCAATTTGTGGTTACCCTTTGCAATTGCAAGGCCGAGTGTGTTCTCCATGACGAACCGAGTCCGGGGTGGACAGACACCATTCAGGGTCCAGCGTCCGGATTGCGGTATCGTATTGCATAACCAGCCCCAAACGTGGCGGCTGCATCACAGACTTGCATTGTCTGTGGCACAGCTCGATCCCGCAGCACACTCGATCAACTGGAGAGCAGTGGATAACCGAGTCTGCGGATTCAGTCTCAGCCGTGCAATCTGTATCTAAGTTCGTCATGAGTCCATCCGTCCGTCAAGTTTACGATCCATCCGTCTGCTTGGTTGCCGTTGCTCTTCGCTTGACTACCATCACAACTACACTCTGAGTTGATCGCAATCTCCTCTATCAACGCAACCGCATCTTGACTCGACAGTACCTGTCGCGTCGATTTCATCTCTTGGATCCATCTGAAAAGCTTCAACAACATAAATCGCAGCATCCGCTCTCCAAGTCAACATGCCGTCGTCCAAAGGAAAGCCCACCGATCCCAAGAAGCGCGAAGAGGCCAAGAAGGAGGTGCTCAACATGGAAAAGGGAGGCGGAAAGGGCCAATGGTCTGCCTGGAAAGCTGCAGAGATGTCCAAGCGCTACGAAGCTAAAGGAGGCGACTACGAAGACAGCGGTGACAATCCTAACGAGGCAAAGAAAGGCGCTCCTACCCCCAAGAAGAAAGCCATCGAGAGTGGCGAACGCAAGGACCCATCTGAAGCTGTTGGCACTCCAAAGACCAAACGCAAATCGGACGCAAAGGCTGACGACGACGCCAAGGACGAACCCAAGAAGGAGCCCAAGAAGGCCAAAACCACCAAGAAGGAGCCCAAGCCTGCTACCAAGGGCAGCCGAGAGCAACCCAAGCGAGGCGTCAAGAAGTAACGTTTTTGCCAGAAGCAATCTCTATGCGCTTGCAAAGGATTGCATTCCCGAACTATTGCCATCCTGATCTCGATCTGAGCGCACAACTCTCGTTGCTGTACCTAATCCCCGTCTTTCTCATTGTCTGTAATCAAGAATCCAGCTTAATTGTCGCCTGTGATCCACCTCATTGTCGTTCACTTCGTGTGAATCCGCCGCTACGGTAATGAACGCTCAACTCAGAAAGCAAGCTGCAATGAACAAACTTCAGCCGGCTACACAGACGAAGGTGCTGTTACAGGTGCCGCCTTGTGAAACTACTTTGGCGAAGCAACGAAAGCTGACCTGCAAAGGTGTTTGGAACCATGCCACCATACCTTTCGAAAGCAAGGATATCAATGATGTTGAACCATTCCGCGCAACACATGTTGGAGATCATCCATTCGAAATCGCGATGAACTGGAAGCTCCGAATGGTTGATGAGATCGATTATGTGGCATAGCGCTCTGGACACTGCGGTTTCTTGAATGCCATCGAGCGAAGGGCCAACGGAGCCGCCTCCCTTCTCCTTTCTGGCGCAAATGTAGAACTGCCAGGGATGCATTCTCTGGATGCCCATGTCTCTGCTGAACCGGTCAACGAATCTCGTACACGAGATACGGAATAGGTCGAATCACGAAGCTGTGCCTTGTTGTTCTTCCACCACTTCTCTACATCGCCAGTGAACCAAAGGGTGTTCGTCCTCACCTCCCAAAAAATTGGTGAGGACTCGAATCTGCCCTCGTAGACTTGGCCCCTCTCCGAGCGTCTGACTCATAAGGAATGGGACTAGCCTACCACGAAAGCTTTACGCTGCAGAATGGTGGAATCGACACAAGAACAAGTTAAAGCAGAATGAAACCCTCTTCCGCTATGAGCGTCTGCAAGCCTTTGCGGAACGGTTCGGCAAGGCGATGTGAATGCAGCCTATGCACCCATACACCATCTAACCAACGCGTGAAGCGGCAGCAGGGAAGGCAGGATGGTCTTGGCAAAGGCCTGGATAGGTTGCAAACAGATAGCGTGTTCAGAGCGAATGCGCACATCATCGACTCCATCGTGCACAATCGCTTGGAGGTCGACAACGACTTCAAGTCGGTGGTATCCAACATGTCCCTCGCGGAGTGAGCGCACATCTTTGGGATTGTTTGCTACGAAAAACTCGGCAGACGTCTGGCTGAAGAAAGCTTCAAGCAGATTCTCGTCGACGGCGCGGACAAGCTGTATCAAAGAGAATCGAACCAACAGACCCGCGAGCAGAGAAAGGCGATTCTCACCTCATTCACGAGTCGAACAAACAGGAGACTCGTCCAACAAGAACGGGCTGCTTCCGGAGCCAGATTGGTTGGTGGCGAACTGCCTCACGATGACAAGTTTCTCGAGTGTCTTGGCAAGCCCAAGCCACCTGAAGGGCTTCTTCGACTTGGATCCTTGCTCGAAGTGGCTTAAAGAGTGTTCGATTTCGAGGTTCGGGACCCTTTTCCCTCAGCGCTATCATCGTCAAGCAAGAGGAGACGAAGTGCGATTTCAATGATTTTCAATCCGATCGTGGTGTGAGAAATGATAGGATGTCTGCACTGAGATGATTCCGCAAATTAAAGAATCTTGGACGGGCAACGACATGCTGTCACCTCCGACTGCTTTGCTTTGGAGGAGGGGAACAAACGTGTTGCTGAACGGTCAAGTTTAGCTGTCTCTTCAACACGCTCGGCCGTCTCTTTAACAAGCTTGGCCGTTTCTTGGACATGCTCGGCCATCTTTTGGACGTAGCTCGTGAGAAAAGGCAATGCAGGCGCCGTGTGACAATCCTGAAGCTCGATATTTGAGTGGCGTTCACTGTTGTGCAGGTCTTCCTTTGGAATCAAAAAATCTTGAGACGACAAAAGCAACGGAAGACCGGACTTGTGAGACCAGCCATCCAACGTATAGAGTTCGAGAGTCTACTGCGACATGATCTCAGGCATTTGAGCGGAATCTGACAGCAGTGTGGTGGAACAAAGGAGTTTGACCCTTAGGTTCGAACGACCCTTCGTTTAGTAAGCCTCGTGGCAGTGCGAACTGGACATGTTTTCGGCTGATTCGGACAGGCAAACGAGTCGCTGAGCAGTAGCGAAGTATGTTCCTGACCACCCACAGCGACATGTGATGGCCGGCACCGCTTTCACGACGTCGAGTTGAGGTCTTGGCAAGGGTTAAGAAGCGTTGTCTTCTATTCTCGCCCGTGTGCTGTCACTCAGGACGAAAGACCTCACATTGTTAACCTGGCAGCGAGAACTGAAACACTGCGTCGCAACGTCATCCCGCCTGCAACGGCGGAGTATGAATTCCGCTTTGCGATCAAGAGCCGCTCGATTCTTTTTCCTCCATTTGTCCGAAATTGATGAGCGTTTTCTGACGCCGATCTGGCTTAGCTTGGCATTGTGCAAGCAGACTGTGCGTAATGGTAACCGCTCACTGCCAGGGCACTTGCGATGTTGAAGCGGCCAATTCCCAACTTTCGTCCGCCCGATTGGGCCAAACTCGGCCGTCGAGACGGTAGCTCGGCGCTCTGTGTTCCTCGCCCTCAAAACGTGTCTGTTTCAATCTCAACGTCACTATCATCTGACCACTAGATTTGTTTTTGTTTGCGGCGATCCGCGACGAACAATTGCCCACAATCTGCTCATTGGAGCTAGTAGAACTTGCCCTAAATCTTTTGGACGGTGACCAAATGGACATTCGATCATGAGGACAGCGAGCTTTGAAGGGACGAAAGCTCTCACGTAAGTCATTGTTCCACCAATTGGTGGCTTCTTATTCGCTATTCAGGCCAGCAGACAAGATGCGTCGGGTGACCGCAGTGCGGGTCAAGCCTGATGCGTGTCGTGCGTGTGGGAAAACGGCCGCGGTGTCTTTGTTTGCCCTTTGAACCAGATTTTTCGGCGGAGAAGGCTTGCAGAAGTTCATTTACCCACCCTGGTTTTGGAGAGTGAGTCCCCTCTTTTTTTTTTTTCTTTTTTTTTTCGATGAGAAACTGAACTGAAACCATGAATTATTTATTTATTTATTTATTTATTTATTTATTTATTTGTTTATTTATTTATTTATTTTCGTTCGGTGAAAATGATTTTTGAGGGGCACACACCGTCTGCAAGGCTGCATTTACGGACTTTCAAATCTCAACTCTTGCAATCCGTCGATGAGGCTCGTAGGTGACGGTTCCATGCTGTCTTGATCATCCACCAAGATGCAACTTCATCGTTGACGATCAATTCCGGTGGCTTGAGGAGTTTGTGTGGGGTTTAGCTCGTCTAGTGTCTACAGGGCTGACAGTGGAGAAGCGCCGAGTGTGACGCTAGAAAAATTGAATTGTTTTTCCCGAAGACCGGTCTTGTACAATACCGGCAAATTTGCGGTTGACACGGTGGATCTGTCTGCATATCGCACCGGTCCATTGCCGTCATCAGACCAGAGACGGTGCAGTGCAATGCATACTGCCCTGGTGCCCTCGTGCGATGCCAAGTTCAGCCTGCGGTCACGTTGGGCACGCGGGTTCAACAAATTTCGAAGAAAAGGCACGCGGCAACCTGCCAAAATGTGCACGCTAAATGCGCTATTCACCATCACCGCTTCTCTACTCACTCCGTCTCGGCTGTCGCTTGGCATCCTTAATCGCTATCCTCCGCACTTGATCAGTGTGTCCGTGTCGTAACGTTCCGCTTTCAGAGTTTTGACCTTCTCTGTCTTGAGGCTTTATCTCGCTAAACCGCCCTGTCCCTGATTGCCTATGCTCAAAAGGTCCTTTGTTCCCCACTCGCAAAATAAAAGTTAGGCTTTGTTCTGCCACACTTTCAGCCTCGATTGCCCACAGGGGTTTTTTTGCAGTTCATTTCGCACACAGCTCGCCATACCTGTGTCTTGAGCTCCCTCCTCAAATACTCGTCCATCTGTCCGTCCACTCCTTCCTCTTCCCCATCTCACAAAACTGCCCCCTTACGGTTTTGCAGTACTCGCCACTGCTCCTCGTTGCGTCTTCGCTCTTCTACTGGCCTCCAGAGCCTCCTTCTCCCTTTCCCCCTTTCCCCCTTCCCGTAGTCTAAGTTTCTCCTCACTTTAGTCAAGATGGAGAACACAAAGGTGCAAGAGGTCAACACCGGCCTCAAGACCGATGTCAAGGCCGCCAACGCTGGTCAGCTCGAAAAGCAAGTGAACCCTGACTCGGAAGCCTTCTCCCGTCCCGATGGCAAGTCCGTCGACGACATGTACGAACGCAAGGTTTACATCCTCAACAAGGTGCTCAACGAACATATTGGCATGGGCAAGGTTCAATGGCAGCTCTTCATGCTTTCTGGTTGGGGCTGGATGGCCGATAACTTGTGGTTGCAGGGTGTTGCTATCATCCTGCCTCAGGTCTCGCGGGAATTCAACATCCAGAGCAACATTCGCTGGATGACTTTCTCGCTCTACTGCGGTCTCATCTGCGGTGCTGCCATCTGGGGTATTCTCGCTGATGTGATTGGCCGTCGTCCCTCGTTCAACATTACCCTCTGCATCGCTGGTATCTTTGGTATCGCCGCAGGTGGCGCTCCCAACTTTGTCGGTCTTGGTGGTCTTCTCGCGGCACTCGGATTCGGTCTTGGCGGCAACTTGCCCGTGGACGGCATGATGTTCCTCGAGTTCATTCCTGCCAACAAGCAATACCTTCTTACGCTTCTTTCGGTGTTCTGGTCGCTCGGCCAGCTGCTCGCTTCGCTGGTCGCGTGGGCGTTCATTGCCAACTACTCGTGTGACGGCAACCAGACCAACACGCCAGGTGTTGGCACGGTCCCTTGCGACGTCTCCCGCAACATGGGTTGGAGGTACACTTTCTACACACTCGGTGCCCTTACATTCGTCATGTTTATCGCCCGCTTCTTTGTTTTCCGCCTGCCCGAGTCGCCCAAGTACTACCTCTCGAAGGGCATGGACGCCGAGGCTGTCGCTGTGCTCAAGGAGATTGCCACCAGGAATGGAAAGCCTCTTGGTGACGACGTTATTTCCGTCGAGATCTTCCGCTCTGCCGCCGGACAGGACACCAACATGGACGCCAGCCATTCTAAGGACGAGCCAACTGGTCTCAAGGTTTTCACCAACGCCCCCGGCCGCATGCTTCGCGACTTGCGCAATGTCTCGTTCACCCCTGACCTCTCGCACGTCAGGCCCCTCTTCCACGGCTCCAAGATGGCTATTACGACCATCATTCTTTTCATCCTCTGGGGGCTAATTGGTCTCGCCTACCCACTCTACAACGCGTTCTTGCCCATCTATCTCTCGCAAGCTCAAGGTGTCACCGACACTTCGTCCGTCAACGTTACCTACAGAAATTATGCGATCATCTCAATCTGCGGCGTTCCAGGGTCTTTGATAGCTGCATGGATGGTGGAACTCCCAAAATCTGGACGACGTGGAGCTCTCGGAATCGGCACCCTGTTGACCGGTGTTTTCCTCTTCCTGTTCACCACGGCCACGAACGAAGGAGCTGTGCTCGGATTCAACTGCGCTGCCGCAGTTGTTCAGCAGATCATGTATGGCGTTGAGTATCTGCCTCTTTCCCCTTCTCTCGACGTCTTCTGACACCATTGTGCCGTTGCGGTGGGACAGGAGACCTTGTTTCGAGTAGGTTATGCTGACGACGATCCCTCCTTTTTTTTTTCCTTCGCTTTGCTTGTGCAGGTTCTCTATTGCATTACACCGGAAGTGTTTCCGGCGCCGCACCGCGGCACAGGTGATGCCTTGTGTAGTGCATTGAATAGATGCCTAGGCGCGATAGCACCAGTTGTAGGCGTATACTCGACCGGCTCCGCCCCGCTGTACGTCGCCGCATCGTTGTTCCTCTTCTCGGGCGTGCTGTCGTTCTTTATCCCGCTCGAATCGCAAGGAAAGAGCGCGCTCTGATCAAATCGGTGTGACCATGTGTAAATACTGCTCAAAATACCACAATGTATTGCATCTCTTGGTCTTTGTGTGTTGAACATTGCTGCTGTGCGATCGGTTGACTGCAGTGACAGTGTCTTTCAATTGTGTTGCTTCATGACGCGACAACAGGGACCAGCCTGATCGGCTGGCCCAGTATCGGACAAGAACCAGCGCACCGAACACGCGCTCTCTGCAAGCCGAGCTGTCAACATCGACGACGCCGGTCTTAGTTTGCTACTGCGGTCTCCTCCGCACAGTTTGGAGCTTGCTGTCGATTGCATTGGATACCTTCGCGACGACGCGGCTGAAAGCTTCGAACCTCCTTCAGAGAATTTCTGCTAGTGGAAGTATGAGGAAAGCGCCTGGACTCAGAGATTCACTGCGCTTCGGGTGACCGTTGACAGAAATCCTCTGCTCACGCTGCTGATATGGCTGCTGATCCAGACGCTCCGTTCCGTGTCGCAACGGTAAGGGCGGTGCGCCGCTGCAGGTCTCAATGGAATTGCGCTCAATTACATAGATCGTCAAGGAGTACCTTCGGGCATCCTGCTTACAGTGTTAATACGTGTTTTGAGAACAAGACGTTCTGCAACTATGATTCCTCTCATACCACCCGATAGCCGCAGGCAGTAGACATTGCTCGAAACAACCACACCTTCTTGACATTGCGATAGCAAGTAATTGGCAAAAACGATTCTGAACGCCGACGCTTTCTGCTCATCGAACGGTCACTGAGACTTGGAGCTCTGTTGCTCGCACGCCGTGAGCTCGTGGATGTATACCTTGGCATAGTCCTCGATGCTACTGCGAGGCTGTCCCCAGACAACGTGGTACTCTGGCAACCAATAGGTGGCTGCAGATTCGTCTGCCGCGCCCAGCGCATCGTCCCTCACAGTGTGACGCCGTATATCGCTCCATTGAGTCAAATTCGATGCATCGTGTTGTTTGCGCATCGCCAAGTACGTGGACGAAGCCTTTTTCCACAGCTGCTGGAGGATGGCTTCAAGCGCTGAATAGGTGAACGTGTTGTGGTCGGCGCGCGCATCCTTGTGATCGACAACAGCACTTGAAGGGGCTCCATCGCTGAAGAAGCGCGCGGTGAGAGAGGCGAAGAAGTCCTCGGTTAGATTTCTCCACTTATAGATCAGCGGATATAATTCGAAGATCCGCATAGCGACGCCAAAATTGTAATGCTTGAAGGATTTGATATCTTTCGGCAAAGTCTGATAGCGTGCTTCGTGGAGCTCAGTCGCGAGTAGTGCATGGAACGCTACTTGACTTACGTGAAGAACTCGAGGCACATCGGTGGGTTCAAATCCGAGGCGCGCGATGGTTTCCTGTGGGCTACAGTATTGAGCCTTCTTGCCAGCATTGAGCGTAGGACCACGGCTAAAGATATCCTTAAGAGCCCGGTTCTGACAGCCATAGGGCCACGTCTGACGGATGAACTCCCAGTTTGGCTCCCCGGCCGCTGAGAACTCCTTGAAATTTTCGATCGTGAGAAGCTTTCTGTACAAGGGATGAGGGATGAAACAGGTCAGCTTTTGTTCACAAGCGTGGCAGTGACACAGAAGATACTTGCTGCATGAAAATCGCTTTCGCTTTTGTGACGTTTTCAGGCTGCGCATCGCGAAGGTAGGCTTCTAGGGCCCCAGCTTTACTGCTTGCGTCACCGAGATCAACGTCGGATTCGGAGGCAGCTTTAGGAGCCAATGCTACCGAGATGATCTCCGGAGGGAGTGATGAGGGAGTGATCTTGCTTCCAGTGGTTGTGAATGAAGCAGCCTTTGAGTTCGAGCTCGTTGAGGGATCGGACGCATCGCAACCCTCTTTGGCCGTAGAAGTGGCAAGTTTTTGCGCTGCTTGACGAGTGGGTCGGGAAGAAGCCAAAGATTAGACCTTCGAGTCTTCTCGCCTCTTCTGGGACCTCAGCGTGACCATTTTGAAAGGAAAGGAGCGATCAATGAAAGAAACCGCCGAGGATTACGAGAGTGTCAGAGAGGGACTGTCAGGGACAGCGCAGGGCTGAGGAGGCGGAATGACAGAGCGCTGCTGAGAAGACCAGTAAAAAGCGCGATCCTCATAAATCACTCAGCTCTCTGCAGTCACACACAAGCTGCTGAAGCAGACTTTGAAAGACAACGGCAGAAGCCAGAAGAGATGGCGATAGCGCATCATCTTTGTCTCACACACAAGCAATCAGTTTATCACCAGAACCTGAAATCTGAGAGCCTACTTTGTTCGTCGGATTTTCCGCATGGCAGAGGGCACCCGTCGGCCGGGCCGACTGAGGCTGTTCTGTTGCCTTCCCACAGCCAAAAGAAGTACGTTGACGAGCCCGTCACTTATGCGTAAGAAATCAGACTGCTTTTGCCAATTGCGCCTTCCTTCGGACTTGCCACATTAGATTCGCTCGCGGGGCCCAAGCGCGGTATCAAGGGAAGAGCATCGCCAACAGTCATTTCCAAATTTTTCTTTGTGCTATCAAAAAGAGAAGACACCTGCACAAGATTCACATCACGCCTGCATTGTTGACTGCGGAGTCATAGCTGCCTCGGGATCGGCACAAAGCTTCCGCCAATTAAGCCGACCAATTCTCCTTTTGGGCGCTCAAACTCAAAGTAGCTTGGGCGTGAAGTCCACTTTCGCACCTTGATGGAAGTTCTCAAAGCTAAGCTTGAGGTTCATGGAAAGTGCTGACTTTGTATGGAGATTTGAGATTTGCGTTTCGTCGGTCGACGAATGCGCAGCAGACCGGCCTTGGGAAAGTCAAGCTCGCTCGAATCGAAAGCGACTTGCTGGCGTCGGGCATTGAGAAACTTTCTTTGTCACAAAATCCTCTTGCGACTGTCACATTTTCACTGACGAGTTACACCCGCTCAGCTTTGCTACTGGCGAATTGGGTTTTCTTCATCGGCATTGCTTCGCTTTCTTAAAGAGCGGAGTCCTTTTGTCTCTGCGCACGAAGCATGGTCTGCTATCGCAATTTGCTCTGCGTTCTCTACTGCAACGCGCAACGGGTTTTGGCACAACTAGACAGTCGAGTTAACATTTCTCTGGATTTTTTCAACAGGTCAGTCACGAACCTCACTCTCAGTCCCGCAAGCAATCGCCTTGAAATCATAGTCGCTCAATGTGTTCATGCAATGTTCACAAAAGTGTAGTCCAAAAGGATAGAGAGAAAACCCGGCCTTTCATTGTGCTGTTTGTGAAATTTTGGTGCGGTGATTGTATACAAAAAGGAAATGAAGGGGAAACAGAGAACGAAGCTGAACTCGAAGGGAGGAATGTGAGGAAGATATAGAGGATGCGCTTTGAAATGTGGGACCTGTCTCAGAGATGATGAAGGTAAGAAACATACAACAAAGGACCGGGTGGTTATGTGTGAGTGTGATGCGACAAGAAAACGTTAATTTTTGTGCGAGACGGTCTTCAAAGCAAAGCGCAAAGTCCTCGTGTCCTTAATCCCTCCATACGAGACGTCACGTCGTTCCCGACGAAAGCGATATCATGCAGCTAAAGAGTCCAAAGAGCCGTAACGACACGCTTAGGCGGCGTGAAGAAGCTGGAGGAACTCCTTGGCAACGGGCTGCTTGGCCTCCTTCTTGAAGCCAGACTTCTTCTGGGCCTGGGCGCGCATCTCGGAGCGGATGGCAGCCTGGGCGTAAGGGTTGAGGCGGAAGAGAACAGCGCGGTTCTTGAGGGGGTTCTTGCGCTGGGTGAAGGGGCGGGTGGTCTTGCTGGGGCCCTTAGCGCGGACGACGGACTGGATCTCGTCCGAGTTGATGATGCGGGTGACATCGGTGTTGGCGATCTTGGCCTTGGGGAGGGTGAAGCCAGACTTGGCAGCAAAGACCTCGTCAAGACGACCGAAAGCGGACTGGGTGAAGATGACGAAGCGGCCGAGGTGTCCACCGGGAGCGAGCTGGAGGAGGTTGAGGCGGTCAACGGAGCAGAGCTCGACACCGGGAACATTGCGGAAGGCCTTGACGATACCGGCATCCTTGTTGTAGATGACCAGGGGTCCACGACGCTGGGTGTGGCGACGGTTGCGGATCTTGCCGACACCGGCGCGGATCTTGCGCGAGTTGGAGACCTTGACGACGTCGTTGTAGGCGTTGACGGACTTGAGGAGAGCGACGGCCTCCTTGGTCTTGGTCAGGCTCTCGGCGGCGTCGGCAACAACGAGGGGAATCTCCTCGAGCTCCTCGACACGGTGACCGCGGGCAAGGACGAGCGAGGGGACAGCGGTGGCAGCCAGAGCCGAGGCGGTAGCGTAACGCTTCTGGTTCTGGTTGGTCTTGATGAACCAACGGCGCCACAGCTTGGTGGGGGCGAACATGTGACCACCACGGACCATGTTACCGAAAGCGGCCTGGCCGGAGCGGTGAGTACCACCACCGCCGACACGGGGGATACGGGCGACGGCACGACCGGTACCCCAGGACTCGGCAGAGGTCTGGTGACCAGCCTTGCTCGAGACGGCGTA
Organism: Anthracocystis panici-leucophaei; assembly: GCA_014826065.1. Classification (NCBI taxonomy): domain Eukaryota; kingdom Fungi; phylum Basidiomycota; class Ustilaginomycetes; order Ustilaginales; family Ustilaginaceae; genus Anthracocystis; species Anthracocystis panici-leucophaei. The sequence continues at coordinate 242,647 of CP060306.1, read as the reverse complement.
GGGCTGACGCTTGTTCTTGGCAACGTTGGCTGTAGAGGGCGGCGGAAGTGAGCGGGAGGGGCGGTGGAGAGATGGTCAGTGATGAGTTCGTTGTAACGAGTGGCGATGCAGAAACTCCTCCATTTTCGTTCCAAAAATCTTTCCAGCTGAACTTTCTATCCCGGATTGATCGTTGTCGATGGTCGTTCGTGTGTACTTATGCGTGACCCGAGTCGTATCTACTTCTGCGGGGTTTCTCCTCTTCTTAGAATGCCTCTACTTCTGCGATGATGGTCCTGTCTATTTTCCTTCTATTCCTCCCAGTGTCCCTGATTGCCTGCAAAGATTCGTCGAGTGGCGAAAGATACTTACTGTGAACGAGCTGAACAACGTCAGGTCGGATGGGGGCAGTGAAGACTGCGGGGAGAGGGAGCGAGCCCGAGGCCGCGCCGTCGAGGCCCCTCACGTTAACGGCTGTTGATTAAGTAGGAAATGCAAAACGGGAGGATTGGTGTCAACGAGACATCCTTTGATGTAGGAACAATGGAGCTGCAGCAACAGCATGACACTAGAGAAGTCGTTTGTCGTTTATCGTTGTCGAATAAGAGAGAAGAGGCGCAGAACACTGACTTGTGCCGATAGAAGCGTGTGTGTGTGTGTGTGTGTATCCGCTGAAGTTGCGCAAAGACAAGATCAGGCACTTGGCGGCTGAATAGTGCTATAACGTGTTGGGCGCAAGGTACGAAGGATGATGCCTATCCTAAGATGCATGCTCTCGAATGGAATGGACCAATTGAAGCCCAAAGCATGATTCGTGTTTCTCCGGCCAGGTTTCCAATTGGCAGAGTGACCTCTCCGTTTCGAGCAGCATGATGTCGGCTTCCAGCAAATGGGATAGTTCTGTGTGATGAGGATGTGACTGTGATTGTTGTAGAATGCCATACGAAGCTGTTGGATGTCGGTGGCTGTTGGATGTTGGAATGCTATGCGTCTCTCGACGACTATGCTAAAAGGCGATGAATGCTGCTGGCGAATGTGTGTCCTATGTCTGTGTCGATGCTGTTGCTGCTGCTACTGATGAGGCTGTACGAGATACCTACTGGGTCTAGCAGCCATTTTCGATATCTTGAAGGGAATGGTTGGTGGATGACTCCAAGAAGGATGGCGACGGCGAGCTTTCTGTGTAGCTCCTGACTTCTGACGTTGAATTGAGACTGAGAGCTACAGCTGGCGGACTGAATGAGCTTCTGCTTTGCTTGACTTGCTGCCTCGCAGGTTGAGTTTGTGTGGCTCGTGTCGAGACGGACACTGGCTCTCCTGTTGTGAATTTTAGATCTGCTTGCTGCCCATTCGAGCTGTGAGACTTTGAGAATTCTGAACGAGGCGAGAGTCTCACTCTCAACGGGCTGGATTGAAATCGAAAAGTCGAATAGCTCTCTGGGAGGTGAGTTTCAAAATTGACATACAATTATTCGAACCACGCATAACATTTGCTGCACGTGATGTGTCAAAGCTCGGCCGGAGACCACATCTGAACACGACTTGACGAATTTCGAGAATTAGAGAACGAGCTGGGCTAAGACTTGAAACGGTTGCAGGTCAGTCTCAACTGAGCAACAGGCAGAGCACGCAGGCTTTGAATCGGAAAGACAGGCTTCTGAAGGTCAATCGCGCAGCAGCTCCGTCAGGCGCATCGAAACCGCGTTGGTCGTGATCACTTGCCTTTCGCTTCCTCCATCTCTTCGTAGCTCAAGATATCACACATCTACACCTAAACGACAAGATGACTTTCCAGACTCTGTGGTACAGCCACCCCCGAAAGTTCGGCAAGGGCTCCCGACAGTGGTAAGTGTCATCACGATTCAGTGATATGGACTACATGGCATCCAGCTGGCTTTACCTCGGAGCGCATCGACAACCGACATGACATAGCATAGCATTGTTTAGCTCGGATGACGACCAAAGACATCCGCCTGTCCAGCACGTATTTGCAAAAGCACACAGCCAAGTAGGGCAGCATCACCTACGATCACATCACATCAGCACGCGTTCGCCAGTATCACTATTGCACGCTCATTCCAGCACCTTCACATGACCAATCACACAATAGCAGGCAGCAGGCATCGATGACAAGGATCAGCAAAATCACCAATCTGTCGGAAGCGACGTCGTTGTCTGCATATCATTTTAGCATTCTTTAGCGGACTATGCAGATTAAGGTAGTAACGCTGCCATACGACAGACACCAGGATCATTGGAAGGTTCCGTGTCGACACTATCCGCACGCATCTTCCTTCAGTCTACGCTTTCGCATTGATCGCAGAAGGCAGGCATGCTGCTCGTGCGCGGTCTTTTATGTATTGGACAGTGTACATGCCCCTACGTCGATGGGACCGGAACGAATATGCGGACAGCTGATCGCTGTGCTGTCACGTTGTGTTTGTAGTCCATTAGATTGTGTCGCTGCAGATGCACTTCCAGCTGTCGTCGTCAACGCAGAGTCGGTTTGGTTGGGCAACAATGTTGGAGACCGCACGATTGCCATGCGTTCGGATTCGATTTTCAAACGACAAAAACACTTCGTATAACCAATCACCGCGCGCGCAGCAGCAGTATCTCCGACCGTCCGACATCCACTGCATCGACCGTCCCGACAGTTCAGCACGCATTTGCTGTCATCCTCGTCATTGCGCATCAGTCATTGCGCATCTTGTCGTAACCGGCCAGCTCCATGTTGTTCCGACTTGCTATAGCACCGAAGGAATCGCTCACTGACTCTCGCATTCTCCCAAACTTGCTCCACTCTCACAACAGCCGTGTCTGCGGTAACCAGGGTGGTATCATCCGAAAGTACGGCCTCGACATCTGCCGTCAGTGCTTCCGTGAGCGCGCCGACCAGATCGGATTCCACAAGTACCGTTAAATCGACATGGGATTCGCAATCTCCAAAGCAAAGTCCGCCCGCACACACACACACACACACACACACATCCACATATCCACATCCACCATGCATTCAAAAAAAAGTCTCGATCCGAGATCTTCTCTCTTTCCTGCTCGTAGCAGAGCGACCCCTTGCCCTATCTCACCGGGCCTGCTAGCCTCTTCAAGGTGCTTGACACTTTGTCGTGGCTGATTGGTTGATTACGTACGCGGCATCAGCTAGCAAAGTCTCTTCCCCTCTTACCCGCTGTTTTGTCACATACTGTGTCTTCATCCGCTATCATAGCAACCAAAAATGTCCATCGGTCTCGTGTATTTGAAGCTAGGTGTCTGTGTGGGCGTCGTATGAACTGTTTTGGCATGAGAATCAGCGAGAACGAACTTGGGCATGCATCTCTCCCTCGCTTTGAACGCTGTCTTTTGCAGTGCAGCTCTTTGTGGACCTGTCAATGCGGCCTTGAGGTGCAAGCCGAAGCGTTCGAGCAACCAGACGAGGTTGTTGTATCAGATAGGCCAGAAGCGATCAGAGATCTGACCACTAAAGCATTGAGAGATCTCTCCGATCAAGTTCCCCTGGCACGCCTTCCGTACGATACAAAAATGCGGTAATTTGCGGAATTCGACCGTGTTGGCAGGCTAGCGGCTTGAAACTCGAACAAAGCCGATGTTTCAATTGCGGGGCAGCTGATTGGATTGGATTTGGTGTACAGTAGCAAGGATGCACGCTACAATCGACGACGTAGGTTCATCCACAGCTCAGCTCAGGTTTAAAGCGTCTCTCATAGCTGCAGCGCCCGATCCTACGGATCATCGCATGCTATTGCAGGAGTGAGAGCAGTACCTTGCAGACACCAGCGGGGCGTAGTTGGACATGGCAGAGGCAGTATGGTGAGGAACTCTTTCTGTTGATACAATGCGGGGGTTCCTTAGGGGCGACGCATTTCGCACTCGTTCATAGTAGTTGGTCGGAAAGATCCTAGACCTTCGAGAACGCAGCTGCCCCGGTTCTAGCTCCTTTCTGATGGCTCCAGATGCTGTGTACAAACAATCGACCGACCTCTGGTGTCACTGCTTGACGAGAAGACTGGCATTTACAGTTTATACGATGGAAGAGTGTTATGTCTCACAAAAGCTGTTTTTGCGGTAGCACCGTTGGAGATCGCCTTTCACGGACTCTGCGATCAGTCAATTACTGGTTTAGCTCCATTCTTCTCGATCGTCATCGCAAGCAACCCCCTACAGTATGCAAGCTCTTCAAGTGATGCAACACCCTATGCCGTCGTCCTACTGCCATCGTCTCTCCCACATACGTTGCCTAGACCCTTCTTCTGCTGTACCATATATAGCAAGATGCTATATAACAGTCACATATAGCTTCAGAACCCAGTCCAAGTCAAGGTCTCGGTCGTACCGGTCTAGAAGCGTAAACGCGTGAAGCTGTGTGGAAGCGCAAGCGAAATTATGAGGAATTACAACGACAGCAGAGGCACTTGGCCTGAATGATGTTCAGCCGATGCGGTCTTTGAGGCTTTTAAAATTTCAAGCTCATTTTCGAATTTCTGAAAGCGACTTGGGAGCGCTCTCTCTCTTTCTCTCAAAAGCGAGCTTGTTGATTGGTCCGAGCTCTTTGCTCTCGTCGAACGCACAGACACGCTCGGGCTGCCATTGCCGTTGCTGGCCGGTCAAAGCTCTGTGTCACTGTGTCACTGTGGGCATTGTGAATCAGCGAGTTGAAAAATTGGAATTTTTTCAACACACACAACCCTCCGCCCGCCCGATGCTCTCTCTCTCTCTCTTTGCTGCTCCCGCAATTTACATCTTTGCGTGTGTGTGTGTCTTGGAAAAAGCGCGCTGCTGGCTGGCTGGCTTGCTTTTCATCGCTATCGGCCCTTGGCGCGCCTAACTCAGAGCAGTCTGTGCTTGCTGAATGGTTTTTCCCCTCATTCGTTCGTCCGTCCGTCCGTCTTTATTCGGCAGCCTCGTCGTCACTTGTATCTCGCCTTGATCCCGTATTGACACTTGTTCCCCTCCTTCTTCCACCATCACCACCTTTTCCCACCTAAACACTTTCATCCCCCAGAGTGAAAGCAGGATAGCTGGTATCCAAAACCACAACCATGCTTCCTCTCCGAGCATTGCGATCTTCGTCCCTCCGGGCGGCCGCCAAGGCTCCCCTCGCCCGCAGCTATGCCACCACCGTCGCCGAGGAGGCCGCTGAAATCTCCCCCTCCCTCTTCGACAAGAAGGTCGAGATGTCCATCGCCGAGAAGGGCAAGGGCTACTACATCAACTACAAGCGTATCGAGGACAACCTCAAGGTCGTTCGTCAACGGTAAGTCTCCATTTGCATTCGCTTTTACTACGGACTTTTGCCGAAAAGAAGAAGGAGATCGCACCAGTGCCAGCAGAGCATGCTTTCGAGCCTCGCAGAACCGAGTCCACTGTCCAGATAGGGGTGACGTGGCTCGCTTTTATCAAGCACGTTGTCCAAGTAGGACAGAGCGCAAGGCTTTTCGCCTAATCTGTTGTTCTCATCTGGCAGCCCTGACGTTCAGAACTCAGTTTGAGCTGTTGAACTGCAGCATCTGCTCCGATGTGCTAGAAGGCATTCAGCAGATTGAACTCGCCTTGGGCTTGCGGATCCTTATCTCTCTCGCGCAACGGTCGCAGATAAGCGTTCTGCATACTTGCTTTGTTTCGAGCAAATCGACTGATTCTTTCTTTTTGTATTCTTGCGGTCTCCCCTTTCAACAGCCTCAACCGACCTTTGACCCTCGCTGAAAAGATCGTCTACGGTCACTTGGACAACCCTCACGAGCAAGAGATCTCGCGTGGTAACTCTTACCTCAAGCTCCGCCCCGACCGTGTTGCTTGCCAGGATGCTACCGCCCAGATGGCCCTCCTCCAGTTCATGTCTGCTGGTCTCCCCACCGTTGCTGTCCCCGCCACCGTCCACTGTGACCACCTTATCGAAGCTCAGGTCGGTGGTGCCAAGGACTTGGCCCGCGCCATCGACATCAACAAGGAGGTCTACGATTTCCTTGCCACTGCCACCGCCAAGTACGGCCTTGGCTTCTGGAAGCCCGGTTCCGGTATCATCCACCAGATCATCCTCGAGAACTACGCCTTCCCCGGTGGTCTCATGATCGGTACCGACTCGCACACCCCCAACGCCGGTGGTCTCGGTATGATCGCCTGCGGTGTCGGTGGTGCCGACGCTGTCGACGTTATCGCCGACATTCCCTGGGAGCTCAAGGCGCCCAAGGTCATCGGTGTCGAGCTCAAGGGCAAGATGTCTGGTTGGACCACCCCCAAGGATGTCATCCTCAAGGTGGCCGGTGAGCTTACCGTCAAGGGTGGTACCGGTGCCATCATCGAGTACAAGGGTCCCGGTGTCGAGTCGCTCTCGTGCACTGGTATGGCCACCATCTGCAACATGGGTGCCGAGATTGGTGCCACTACCTCCGTCTTCCCTTACAACGAGCGCATGGGCGACTACCTCCGCGCCACCAACCGTTCCGACATTGCCGACCTCGCCAAGGGCTTCCACCGCAACCTTCTGCCCGACTCGGGCGCCGAGTACGACTCGCACCTCGAGATCAACCTCGACACCCTCGAGCCCCACATCAACGGTCCCTTCACCCCCGATCTTGCCACCCCTCTCTCCAAGTTTGCCGAGGAGGTCAAGAAGAACGACTGGCCCGAGGAGCTCAAGGTCTCGCTCATTGGCTCATGCACCAACTCGTCTTACGAGGACATGAGCCGATCCGCCTCCATCGCCGAGGAGGCTGCCGCCCACGGCCTCAAGGTCAAATCGCTCTTCACCATCACCCCTGGTTCCGAGCAGATCCGTGCCACCATTGAGCGTGACGGTCAGATGGAGATCCTCGAGAAGGCCGGCGGTATGGTTCTCGCCAACGCCTGTGGTCCTTGCATTGGCCAGTGGGACCGAAAGGACATCAAGAAGGGCGAGAAGAACTCGATCATCACCTCGTACAACCGTAACTTCACCGGCCGTAACGACGCCAACCCTGCCACCCACGCTTTCGTCGCCTCGCCCGACCTTGTTACCGCCATGGCCTTTGCCGGTAAGCTCACGTTCAACCCCATGACCGACAGCCTCAAGGGTGCTGACGGCAAGGAGTTCAAGTTCTCGGCTCCCGCCGGTAAGGAGCTGCCTCCTCGCGGCTACGACCCCGGTAACAACACCTACCAGGCTCCCCCCGAGGACCGCTCGTCAGTTCAGGTCGCCATTGACCCCAAGTCGGACCGTCTGCAGAAGCTCGAGCCCTTCAAGCCTTGGGACGGCAAGAACCCCACCGACTGCCCCGTCCTCATCAAGGCTAAGGGCAAGTGCACCACCGACCACATCTCGGCCGGTGGTCCTTGGCTCAAGTACCGTGGTCACCTTGAGAACATCTCGAACAACTGTCTCATTGGTGCCATCAACGCTGCCAACGGCAAGGCCAACGAGGTGCAGAACTTGCTCACGGGCGAATGGGGTCCTGTCCCGGCTACTGCCATTCAGTACCGTGAGGCCGGCCGCCCTTGGGTTGTGATTGGTGACGAGAACTACGGTGAAGGATCTTCGCGAGAGCACGCCGCTCTTGAGCCACGTTTCCTCGGTGGTTGCGCCGTCATTGCTCGTTCGTTTGCCCGTATTCACCAGACCAACTTGCGCAAGCAAGGTATGCTCGCCTTTGAGTTTGCCGACCCCGCCGATTACGACAAGGTTCGCCCCGACGACTTTGTCGACATTGTCGGTGTGACCGAGCTTGCCCCTGGAAGCAAGGTTAGCCTCATCGCCAAGCACAAGGATGGCTCCAAGGATGAGATCCCTTTGACTCATACGATGAACGAGAACCAGATCTCGTGGTTCAAGCACGGTTCGGCTTTGAACAGGATGGCGGCTGCTGCTAACTCTGCTTGAGTGTGGGTGGAGTATTAAATGGTGTGTAAAAATCTGAATGTTTGCCTTCGTTGATGGTGGGGTGTGTGTGTGTGTGTGTGTGCATGGTCACGAGGGTGTGCGAGAGTGGTTCGTATGCTGCGATCGGATAGTGCCAGGATGGACGGCTCCTTCCCTGTCCAACTCGCAGGTGGTGGGAGTAGGGGAGGTGTGAAGTGATGGTGTTTGAGAACAGGGTGGACGAGGATTTTGATCGAGAAGAAAGTGTTGTTGGATACGGCTCTGGTCGTAGCAAGCGGTTCTGGTGGAGAGGTTGAAAGGGGTGCTGGTGTGAAGGTTCAAGGTCGATGAGCCACGCTGATTCAGGCAGAGATCAAAGCAAGTAAAGGTAGAGGTTGGTATTTGCACGTTGTCAACATACAAATGTTACAAATAAGTCAAAGTTCTTGTGCACATCTCCATCAAGGCTCAATGTTGCCAGACTCGGACAGCGTCTGGCCAGCAAACCTGTCGAGCCCCTCGCCGCTGTAGGTGAGCAACGGGCTGAGTTCGATTTCCGCCCCCTCGGCGATGGTTGCACCTGCAGCCGTGAGCCATCGGCTTTGTTGGGCGAGGAGGTCGCGACGAGAGGTATCTGGATCATCCACCCCTGTTCCTTTGGCGTTTTTGAGCGGGCTGAATTCTTCCTGTCTCGCCACCTCGTGGACGGCCAGCTTGTCGCCGCAGAAGGGGAAGACATCGAAGACGAACAGCTCGAGTTTCATGCCGTTGGGTGTGGAAGGCTTGATGGGTTGGCCCGTTGTGAGGTCGACGGTGGGGATCTTTTTGTGGGCAATGTGGAAGGCCATTTCGGGCTCGAAAGCCGGCACGTCGTCCGAGAGGAACTTGGTGGTGTAGAAGTGGTTGACAATGTTGGCCGCACGGAACGAGAGCTCGCCGTTGGCGTCTCGGGCTTCACTCAGTGCTTCTGGAATCTCGGAGTATTCGACAACGCCAAACTTGCCATCGCGAAGGGCGACGACACCGACCGACTCCTTGGGATTCTCCTTCTTGACCACCTTGACACCGGCCTGGACTTGCTGCTCCAGGCAAACACCGAGGAAGATGGGGTCGCCGACTTTGACAAGGCAGTTGTCGACGCCGTATGCGTGAAGGTATTTGATACCGCGCTTTTCGAGATCCGAGATGACCGTCTCTGGCTGGCCCTTGTTGTAAGGGGTTCGGAGAGCGCGGTAGAGACCGCCGTTGCCGTCGGGAGCCGTTGCGACCTTGCTGGGAGTCTCGAGCAAGATCTTGCCTTCGAGCGAAAGGCATGGAAGAGTGCCTTGTTCGAAAAAGATGATGTTTTGCTTCTCGAGGCCAAAGTAATTGTGCTGAGCGAAAAAGGCTTGGGTGTCCTTGCGTGTGGGTCCAGATGTCATGATGTACCATGGAATGACGACCGAAGCATTGGACGAGCTCGAAGAGGAAGACGAGGAGGATGAGGCGGAGCTGCTGGCGTGCTTAGCGGCTAGCCTTTGGAGAGAGAGGATGCGCTCTGCCTGGATCTGGAAGAGACTCTTGTGGGAAGGAAGGCCAATGTCGTAGCAGCCTTTGGGAGCACTCGATCCGAGTCGGGTACCCTGACCACCAGCCATCAGAAGCACTCCGACTTGACCTTGCGCGATAGCATTGAGGCCGACTGTCCTGAAATGCTGGACCTTGGCGGGATCCGCCTCGCCCTCGATGGTGTTCTCGACGGAGGAAGGAGGTGGTGGCTGCACCTGATGCGACTTGCCTGCCCTCGCCTCTTCGTCAGCCTTGATGGCGGTGTGAAAGACCTGGTTGACTCGGTTGACATCGAGCTCGTCGAGCTGTTGAGCGAGCTCAGCTTGCTGCTCAGCCGACAAGGTGTCCCAGAAAGCAAAGAGGTGGGACTGGCCCGCCTTTTCGTACTTCTGCTTGAGAGCGGTAATGTCTACCGGTGAGATCGACATGGTTTGTTGGATTGTGAGTATCCGTCGAGGATTTGTTAGGAATTGACTTGATTTGAAGGGTAAACTTGTCAATGCTGCCAGCGCTTGATAATGATCGAGTCCGAGGATGTTGGTGGTGCAAAGGCAACGATGGGATGGCAAGGTTTGGGAGAGTTAAGAGGAAGGAGCGACTGTCAATTCTTTCTAGATGCGGCGGGCGTAGTGGAGTGCGTGTGCTCTCTCGCAAGAAGAAGAATGTGACGTTGGAGGTGCAATGTGCAGCCAGGGGCAGTGCAGCAGTTCTAGCAAGAAGTGTGCGTGTGTGTTTTTGTGTTGATCGACAGCGTCACTTTGCTTGAATTCCGAACTGAAAAATAATAATAAAATCGAAACCGAACGCATTCGGTCAGCGACCCCTAAATTGGCAAAGGAATTCCGCTGCATTTTTCATGTGTTGGTCTTGGACAGCGCAAAATCAAACGCAAGCACGCGTCACTCGCTTTCGCTCTGAACCGCAAGGGCGAATTCGCTTCACCAGCCGCTTGCAGCCGCTTGCAGAGATCGCCGCTGTCAATTAGTGAGCGGGTCTCGACGACAACGATCAAGTGTTCGACATGATTAGCTTCCGAGTAAGGAATGCAGCTTTGTACACGGTCATAGACACAGACGTTTGACAGCGCTTGACATCAAATGAGAAAGTCAAAGGCCAAGGGAATCCGATGTGCGTGCATAGCCCAGCAACGTTGATGATTTCCTGTCAGACTGTGCAGGCCCACCTGTAAAGCAAATTTCGACATCACCCCAGACCAATTCAATTGTATCAAAGAGGAGCAACGAGTGGTTTGTGATTACCGGAGCCGAGTACAAATGGTGAAGGAGACATGGACGACATGATCAAAGAGACAGGCACGGGAAAGAAACAATATGAGCTTGTGCGATTGATGAAGATGAGCTGCCGCGCAACTAGCATAGCATACTTGACTGCGTAACAACTGAGCCCATGGGACAATTAGGGAAGATCGTGTGATCAAAAACGAAACTCAAACAAGAAATGCAAAAAGATGCTGTACAAGGAGAACTGATGGGGAAAGATAGAACGATACCAAGAATGGCGAACCGTAGTGCTGCTGCGAGAAGGGCATCGAGTGATTGAGAGTAACGTCGGTCATGGCTCACAGACGAATAGAATCTTCGCCTCGAGCCCTTCTCCATCGGTTGGTGGCTCGGAGAATTTCGCCATCCACCATGTACGGGTACTTGCGGAAGAAGCTCTCCTTGAACTCGAAACACTCGCCATCAAAGACATCACCAGCAGGCGACCACACTCGCAGCGTCTGCACCACCTCGTAAAAGAACTCGTCCAACCATCGCTGCGCAGGCTTACGCAGACGGTGCGAGCCTCGAGGCTTTTCGACGTAGCCATACGAGTAGACCCGGGCCTTGTCCGGGACCACAACGGCACCATTGTAGTCCTTGGGCTTCCAAGCAGACATGTCGGCAACGAGAGCAGTGCGCTTACGAATGTCTCCGTCGATCAACTCGGCGTTGGGGTCGTCCTTGGAATTTGCGTCGTGCTGCTGCGTGTTGCCGCTACCAGAGGGCGAAGCATCCCGGCTGGGATCCTCGCTGAACCTCGAAGCTGCAGCCTCCTCCTCCGCTGCCAGCTCCTCGATGGCATGAAAAGCGCTAAGGATGGTGAGAATGCGGTCTCGCATCGCTGGGTAGGGCATCACGGCAATCTCGATCGGATGGAAACCGATGCGCATCTGCATTTCGGTGGGCATGAGATTCTTGGGCAGATAGAGGTCCGCTGCACCGATTGCGGGATCGCCAGGAAAACGAGGCAGATCATCATAGCCACCCATGAATCCGGGCGCTTCGCGAGCGGCGCGCAGGTTGATGATGCCAGATTTGACTTTGGTGGTGAAGGGCAGCAGCGTGCTAAAGTAGAGGCGGCATACCTTGTACAGAACCAGCTCGGGAACGGCAACCATGGAGGGAAAGGTCTGTGCGGCCTTGTGACGCTTTTGGTTGAGCGAGATCTCCCACATGGCCTTCTTTACTCGCTCAGAGGCCGACTGCGAAGATGCCGATGATGATGCTGCTGCCATTGCTGCCGGTGCCGCCTTGCCCTCGCTCTTGACTGAATCCTGGCCTTGACCAGCGTTGTCCTCGTCCGACTCAGAGGTGGAAGAAGCCATGGCGGGGAAGACGCCGTCCCAATCCGTCGCCTGCAAAGTGGAAGCGGGGAAACGGCGTCCGATCATGCCTTTCCACTCTGCCTCTGCAGATTCGTCGTCCAGGTGCGATTCGATCAAGTCCAAGTGGAAAGCTCCCGTAAACTTGGTAAGCTGGATGGCCTCCACCTCGGCACCGTCCTCGCCGCGGATGCCAGCACCGTTGGAAAGAGCTTGACTGAACTTTTTCATGTCGGCCAACGCTTTTCTGAGCGAGGCATTCTCGCTTTCGAGCGTCTCGAGTCGATCCTGCTTGCGCTTGCGCGACTCGCGTTGAGATGCCTTGTTGCGTTCGCGCCTTTCGGTGCTCGTCTTGAAAGGTGCGCCGCTCACAGACTCGGAGCCGTTGATGGACGAGCCAGGATGGAACGACGCATCGCTGAGGAAACGAGAAGAGGAAGACGGCACACGGGCTGGTGCAGAGGCCTGTGTGGGAGAGATGTTGCGCTTCGAGGTAGCAGGTAGCTTTGCAGAGTTCGCAGGGGCAACGAGGGGAGCAGCCGGAGCCGATGATGGGATCGCACCTATAGACGCGGACGGCGCTGCTGGGGCAAGCCACGAGTCGATCGAGTCCATCATAGCAGCTGAGATGGGCGCACCCATGACCATTCCGCCAAGCGGAGGCACGTTTGCGGAAGAATAAGCTTGATACGGTTGAGATGCATGGATACCCTCGGGACTACTAGACGCGCGCGCAGATGAGTTGGGCGAGATAGAACCGTTGAGGCCGACCGACTCGGGGGCAGACTGCGTGTTGCCGTGAATGGGGCCATTCGCGACGGATGATCCGGCTTCGGACAGAGAAAGGCCTGTTGAAACGAGATGGGCGTTCTCGTCGCTGGCGCGCCTATCACTGAGAGGAAGCGGCACTGCGGCTACATGCGGATGCGAAGCGGCTGCAAGTGACGACGAAGGAGCGGCATGACCGGATATTCCGACAGCGAACGAGGCAGCCTCGGCAGAGCCGAGTGGCGCTGACTTGGAAGCAAAGTTTGCCTGCGGAGGTGCCGATCCAGAAGCGTGGCCTTGACTGTTTGCGTTGATGGGCGCGACATGCGGTGCTGAGATGTGAGTGGATGTGGCTGCAGGTGCATGTTGTGCGTAAGCGTCGAGATGGTAGGGTAGCGAAGGCTCGCCGACGCCTTGAGAGGTAGGCGCCTGAGAGTCACCGTAGAACCATGAGGCGACGTTGGAGCCACTTGCGCCATCAAAGGGCAGTTGGTGGTCGAAGGGTGCCCTGCCAGATGTGTATTGGTAGTTGGACGCAGGGTCGGATGCATGTGGCGGGACTGGATGGCCGTGGTGAGGAGCATAGGTGTGAGCCGGAATGAGACGAGGATCAGCGCCTACAGGAAAATCGGATGGGAATGAGCCCGACATGCGTCGATTGAAAGGCTGTGGCGCAGCCATGGTCGCTGTGGGTTGCTGCATGGCCGGCGATCAAGATCAGACACGACAGCAATCGGCTTTGATAGAGGCTGGGTGAAAGTTTCGGATACGGTGAACAACGTTGATGACAGATGAAGAAGCTGAAGGATCGGATGAATGCGAATTAAAGCTATCAAGGCGGCGAGACGATGGTTTTGGAATTCTAGGAGAGGTGAACACGAACGAAGGTGATGGGTGACAAGGACAGCTGGTGAAGTTGATGGATGATTGTTGGTGGTCGGGTATAGCGTAGCAAACGAAGAAAGTGGCGGTCAAGAACAGTGAGATGGTAGAAGGGTACCGAGCGGAGAAGATGGACAGGATGGGCGGCACAGAAGCGATGTCGTATCAGATTGAGCTAAGTAAATGAACAGCAAGCAATCAAAGCGATGCTCCTGTCTGGCTGAGGATTCGAGAGGTCTTCGGAACGGGAAGCAGAGGACGGAGGTCGCATGGACTTGACCTGTGTTCGTCTTGCCTTGAAATTGAGTAAAAAAGAAAGCTGCACCCCTGCAAAGGGCAAGCGAGCGCCAAGTCGCAGTGTACTGTAAGTTCGTTACCGGAAGAGGGATATTGCCTGCGGCTTGGACGAAGCGGAATTACGGCCCAACGGTTACAGTCGATCTGTTGTACAGCAAGCCGTGTCTACTGTCGAGCAACTACAGTAGCTCCGTACTAGTAAATCGCAGTAAGCGCTATACCGAAGCACTTGAACAGCGAGCTGTACCAGATGTAACTGCGCAATCTTGATGCTAATTTGGCGGCTGTCTGGTTCGGCCAAGATCGAGACGGACCGTTTGGAGCGGAGCGGATCGTTTTGCAGCGATGGAAGGAGAAAAAAAGGCAGATGTGAGTCCAGACTAAAAAGTCAGACCATAGCCAAGACGTGGGATGCTGAGTTTGAAAGTGTGGTCAGAGAGAGAGCAAGCTGCAGGAAGAGCATGTGTGTGTGCGTGCGTCTGGTCTGCTTATGTCCGGGGGCAGCTTGAAGGCGGTACAGTAATGCTCGACAGTCGGACTGATGGCCTCCCTTTTTTGTTCATTTTGTTCGAAGGACACGGGTGCAGTGCCTGAGCTGGGATCATTGTTGCCTCGATGAATTCCCTCAAATTGCCGTCCCACGCACACACACACGAGGCGAGGGTCCGCTTGGCAGAACCAGCAACTTTAGCATGAATTCAAAGTGCACTCAGCCACCACCGTTTTAGCTTCCTTTTCCTCTCGAATCGTCGATGCGGTTTTGACTACTCGGGTCTGGCTTTGCTTGTCACTTTCGAACGTGAAGTTATGCCAGCGCGGCAGCGGAGTTGCTCTGGTTCCCGACATCGGAAGCACCGGAACCGTCCTCAAATTCTCATCCTCTACAGCGACCAAGGTGCGCTGTGCAGTGCAGTCGAAGTGTCTGGACAGCTGAATAGCAAAGTTCATCGCGCCTGGACAAAGCTTCCAGCAACAGCCGAGGCTGCACTAGTCGTTGTTCGTAAGCCGTTCCCCACCACCGCAACGACAACACTTTCATTTCATCTCATTTCATTTCATGATCGTCAAGAGGCGTACATCCAAAACAAACTTGCAGTGACCAAAAGAAAAGAAAAAAAAAGGTGCGGAAGCTGGAACCCGGGATTTCCCACGCTGGGCGGTGGAGATCGAGCTCGTACGCCACCTTGACCACCATCAAGGTTGCCTCGGGTCAACTTTCAGATGTAGTTGGTGCCTTGAGCGCCCATCTAGAGATGAACGTGGACAGTGGCGTACAGGCGTTCGCCGCGCAAGAGTGTGAGAAATTCGTGGCGAGAGAGGATATCAGCAACACAGGTCTGCAATGGGGGTTTGCTATCAAAATTGGCCATTTGAGGCTGTATGTATCTAGAATCAGGCGACTCGAAACAGAATCAAAGTCGACATGAAACTCGTCAGGTTGCGGGAATACGAAAAGTGGCGTTTCAGTATGCCGCCAGCTCCCTTGTCTCTCATTCTCTCCTCGGCGGGGCCACAAGCGAAGTAACAGAAAGAGGCAAGCGTTGATGCAAGCAGCTTGGGGGTTGTGGGAGAGTGCAGTATCTTGCAGCGAAGCACAGTCAGATGCGATTTCAAGTACAGTACAGCCGCTCCTCTCACCGACTTTTTGAATCTTGAAAACCGCGCCAGTAGGCCGCCATCTAGGCGACTCATGCGGACCATTCGAGAGCCATACAGCATGATCTTCCGGTAGAACCGGTCAAACGACGATTTGCTTGGCGAGAGTTTCGCCTGACCTTGCCGAAGGGATCCCGTCGTAGATCACCCGGCAATCCGATCTGAGACTCGATGGACCCTGGAAGAATCCCAGCATGATGCGAGATGCAAACTTGTCGATTTGAACTCGTTTGCACTTGACACGACAACCAGAAGAAGATACTGAAAGCCAAACGCGCTGTCTTTCGGGTAAAGCTTCTTGGCTCCCGCGCGTTTGGCTACGAATCCCGCTGCTTCTATCTACAGTACAGTTCTCTGCAAGATGCTGCGGCCGTCGATATCCGGAGCGCCATCCAACGGAGCTGTTGTGCTTTCCATGCAAGGATCCAGCAAGTATAGAGCCCGGACTGATGGAAGGTTGTTGGCAGGAACCGGAACGATATGCAGAGACACTCTTCGGAGTGAATTACGTGACCTCAATTTTGTGCCTGAATTTCTGTACCTTGGGATTTTCATGGCTAGATTTTCATCTTTGCTCCGCTCACACCTCAGAATCTGGGCTCAAACATCACAGCGAGCACAGAAGCCAATCACATAATCACGACAAATGAGGGTCACTTCAAGCTTCTCCACGTTGGGCGGCGGCACCACCATCCTCACGACGCTCTCGGGAACACACAGCCTCATACGGGTCCATCGCTACTAGCAGACAGAGAGCGGGTTGCTCCATGTGAGTGCTATTACAAGGAAAGTCTCTACTGTATAACGTGAATCCAGGCGACTTAGAGGTGAGAAAAAGCTCCAGAAATCGCCATCTACTGCACCTTCTCCCACTCCACATCGTCCGTCGACGACCCGCTGCTAGGCACCGTTGTAGTCTTTTGAGTGATAGCAGTATCACCATTGTTGGCAGTAGCTGGCGGCCGCGCGTCTTCCGTATTAAGAATCTGGTTCACATTATCTTCCTCTGTCGAAGCCGACAGCGCATGCTCCTGAATAACAGACTCATCACCTGCGAGCGAGCTCCATGGCGGCAGATCACCCTTACGCGCGCTTCTCCAGACCTGGCGTGTCATCCTCTCACACAATCCAACGTACTCCCGAGCCATAGCCAGTACGCGTCCTGAGTCTGAAGGATCACCCTGAACACTGTCAGGATCGATCCCCGCGAGTGCCAGTCGAGCACCGACTCCGGGACCAGCACCTCCCAGCTGCGATCGGTAGTATTCAATGTTTTCGATGCCCACATACTCGCGTCCCCAGAAATCAGCACGGCTGCCATATCGCTTCTTGGGATCCGGGGAAGGCGCGAGGCAGGCGTGGCTGACCGACACAGCCCCTTTGAACGGATCGATGGGATGATGAGGCGAGCCAAACCAGCGTGCAATGTAAAAGCCAGACACGGCGAAAATGACCATCCACGTTGCAACGAACTGTGACATCATGGTCGAAGCCACCACACCCGGATGAGCCAGGAAACTGCGTGGTTCCGGCTGACCAGGTATCGGGCGCGATGCTGGTGGGAGGCCGAGGAATCCGTGCGCTGCCGTGCCACTTGCGGAAGAAGCGGAATGACGCATGCTCGTAGCATCATCCGTTGTCGACATTCCCAGCAGCGAGGGTCGCTCTTCCATAGGCGTACCTGGCTGCGTGCGCATTCGACGAGTCTGCAGCGCATCGTCCAAACCAAACGCAGCGAGCTCGCACTGATACTTGACCGATTCGTACGGCAGTGGCGATTTGGCCACATCGATACACTCAAAGTCGCTGGCATCGTAGTACTTCGAAAAAGCTTCCACCGAGCTAGTCCAGATGATGCGCGATGGTACCGAATACGGTGTCGCTCGCAACGATGGCAGCAGAGCACGAACCAAGATCCAATGCGCACCGACGTTGCATTGCCACACCCACCCGAAGTTATCGTCGCTCTTGTCGCCCGCACGCTGCAATTTATAGGCGGGCCAGGTAACGGCGTATCGGAACTGCGTCATCATCATCCAGATGGCGTGGAACCAATTCATTCCGATCCATGCCGACGACCCTGCGTTGAGCACCACATGTGTGACATGTGGATACCTCTCTCGAACCATGCGGGCACATTCGAGTGCACTTCCCATGCTGCCCAAGTCAAGCGGTACGAACTCGATGCGGGTGCCCTGACAGAAGCGACGACGGTACCGCGCGTTGGCACGTTTGGTGCGCTGCTCCAAGTCAGCGTTGAGGTCCGGCGAGCCAGGCGCATCAGTGGTGTCTCCATTGAGTTCCGGGGAATCTGAATCTGCGTCTAGGTCTTGGTCGGCGTCGTCTCCGTTAGCAAGCGCCTTTCGCTGCTTTCTTCGGCGTCTCACGTTGTTCTCCTGAGCGTGGGCTACGAGGGCAGGGTCGGCGTCTTCGTGCGGCGTGTCGCGCATGTCCTGCTCCGTCTCGGGATCCGTGAGCTTGTCATCCTTGGAGGTGTCATCAAAAGCAAACGCCCAGCTCTCTGGAGGACCGGTTGGGGTATCTTCGTGTTCGGGAAGGTTCTCGATCCACCTGAGCAGCTGGTTGAGTTGCTGTCGAGCCTTGTGAGCCTTGATGGGGTTACGGCATGCGAGAATGAGGGTGCATCCGTCTGGTGCGGCGAACGGCGTTGGGGAGGGCTGGATGGACGGGTCGTTGTAGCGCTGCGGATGATTGGGCAGCGTGTCGCTCGGAGTGGGAGACGAGAGCTGGACGAGGAGCCTCTGGCAAATACCGAAACCGACACCGGCATTCGCACCAGTGACGAGGATGATGGGTCTCACGTCCTTGGCTTGCGAGCCGAAGGAAGCGGCGAAAGACATCGTCGCTGTTCCAGATAGCTGATGCGCCGGGAGATGTAAAGAGGATGATCAAGGTGACGAGCAGAGACGGTAGGAGTACGCCAAGTCGTTTGGACGTGTCTTCTTGTCGCAAGATCGGATGACCAACACTCAAATCTGCTGTACAACGCTCGACTTGTCTCAGCACGCATGAGCTGATTTTCACAAATCGACAGCTGTCGTTTGTAAGTGCGGCCGGCTCGCATGGGGAAAGGTTACTCCTGATCGACTTTCTGGACCCCTTTCTGCGTGGAAAGCATGGCTTCCCTTGTCTCGTTAGATCAAGTTTGTGCACACGCTGCTGGACAAAAAAAAGAAACTCGCTTTCGAGGTTCTTCCACTTTTTTTGTGCGCACCACCTTCGTCAGACTCGAGTCACAATCGTTTCTTCTCGGCACCATCACAATCTCAACATCATGTCCGGACAGCGAGCGAGACAGCTTATCACTGCTGCCTATGCGCAGTACGCCAACGATGCCGTAAGTGTCTGCTTCAATAGCAACCCTAACGATCCAAACCTGTGCCCAGCTTGCTCAAATGACTGATCCAACAGATTCCCCTCGCTTTGGCCAACCACATCTACGCTTCTGTTTCGCGCTCTCGCCTCCCACTTTCTCGATCATTATGTACCTCAACTTGGTCATCCACATCGCCATCAACCTCTTCGTCGACACTACAACTACATCAGAGCGCCATCGCTCAACTTCAGGGCGACGCTGCTTTGCCATTGGTAGACCTCGCCAACAAGCTTGCTGGTCTCACTGGCAAGTCGGCTCAGATCTTTGGCGCCGACGACAAGGCCAAGTCGGCCGCCACAGAATGGCTTCATAAGCTCGACAAGTCAGATGAGCAGCAACTCGTCTCTTCGCAAGGCCTCAAGTCGCTCAACGAGCAGCTCGACAACGTCACGTACCTCGCAGCGAACGAGCCCACCGTCGCCGACTTTGCGCTCTTCGCATCGATCTACCCGACCGTCTCAAAGCTGCCTGCTGCCGAGCAGCACGCCAACCCTTCGGTCGCTCGCTACGTCTCGCACCTTTCCAACTTGTCTCCCGTAGCCAAGGCTGCCAATGCCGCCCAGCTCGGATTCACCTCGTTCGAGCCAACATACGAGGGCATGCCCACCATCGAGCGTGCTAAGCCCGAGGACCTCAAGAAGGCCAACAAGGCCAACAAGGAGGCTGCCGCTGCTGCTGCTGCCTCTGCTGACGGACAGAAGAAGGCTGTCTCTGAGCAGCAGCAGGAGCAGCAGCCGAAGAAGGAGAAGAAGGAAAGGAAGGAGAAAGCACCCAAGGAGGCCAAGGCTGGAGGTGGAGGCGGGGGAGGCAAGAAGGGTGGTGCAGCTGGTGCTGCCGCTGCCGACACTACGGGACCTCTTCCATCCCAGGTCGACCTGCGTGTAGGCAAGATCGTCTCGATCGAGCGACACCCTGACGCCGACGCTCTCTACCTCGAGAAAGTCGACTTTGGCGAGGCCGATGGCCCGCGAACCATCCTCAGCGGACTGGTCAACTTCGTCCCCATCGAAAAGATGCAGAACAGAATGGTGATCGGAGTCTGCAACTTGAAGCCAGCTTCGATGCGCGGTATCAAGTCGTACGGAATGCTCCTCTGCGCCACGCACAAGGATGGAAAGGAGGGCGGTGTCGAGCCTGTCTACCCTCCCGAGGGAAGTCAGCCAGGTGACAAGGTCTGGGTGGAAGGTTTCGAGGGACGTGAACCTGAAGCGGTGCTCAACCCGAAGAAGAAGATCTTTGAGACAATTCAGCCAGGTTACACTGTTACGGCGGACAAGCAGTGCGCTTGGGTCGGTGCTTTGCTGGACGCTGCGGATCCAGAGGCGGACAAGAAGCCTCGTCTGCTCAGACCGAGAGGGGAGTGTTGACTTCTGACTTTGTTGGTGCTTCGTTGTCGTAGTTTTTGAGCTGAAACTGCAATACACACACGCATTAGCCTGCTTTCGACCCGTCTACGTTTGATACATGTTGGCATTCTGAGAAAAGTGTTGGAACAAATTGAGGTGACATCTACCGGATCTATGCATCGGTCTCGACGTCCTCCTTCTTTTGCTGTTGAGTGAGACGAGAATCGTAGACAAGCACAAAGTGAAAGGTCAGTGAAATGACCCAAAACTTCATTGGTCATCTTGCCCTCTTCTGCAACTTACCTTGAAGAAACTCTGACGACGAGCCTCTCGTGCTTCCCTCCAGCCCAATTCTCCAGGGCCGTGAGATGTGTCGTGGTCGCCATGTGCGAAATCTTTTGGCGAGGCTCGCGAGTAAGTTCCCTGAAGCGACTTGCCCGCAGCGTCAAAAGTGCCGATCAGAGCGGCGAGCGAAGCGCAACCACCAAACATCATAGGTACCGAACGAGCGGCAGCACCGAGCACGAGTCCAGCAGCACAACCGCCGATAGCACCGTTGACAGCGTCATCTTTCTCTCGAAAGTTGGCGACCGTTGAATCGGTGTATGAGAAGATGCCGCCCATTGCCGCTGAGAGTGTGAGAAAACAATA
Source organism: Anthracocystis panici-leucophaei (assembly GCA_014826065.1). Taxonomy (NCBI): domain Eukaryota; kingdom Fungi; phylum Basidiomycota; class Ustilaginomycetes; order Ustilaginales; family Ustilaginaceae; genus Anthracocystis; species Anthracocystis panici-leucophaei. The sequence continues at coordinate 221,666 of CP060306.1, read as the reverse complement.
GGATGTGATACGAAGGTCAGTACGAGTTCACAGCTGTTGCAATGATACATCGATCGAATTCGTAGCACTGGCAGCGAAACCGTCTTGGAGTGAAGCCTTGCTGCTGCTGCTGCTGCTGCTCTTGCTGTCATCGAGGCTGCGTAAAGGGAAACTCACTGAAAAGAGCAATCGTGCTTCCTGTGCGAGTAAAGACACCAAGCGCACCCTTGTTGTGCGTCTGTACACTGTTCTGAATCGCACTAACGAGCAGACCAGCACCGGCGCTGGCAGCGCCTGCGGTCATACCATCGGCGAAAGGGGATCGTTCCGAAAAGGTCTCGGTGACGACCTGCTCGTTGGTCTTTTGTGCTGCCATTTCGGTTGGATGTGATGCCTCGTTGATGCGATTGGCGTGGTGGAGACGGGTGAAGGGCCGATGTAAGCTGTTGCCGTCTAGTCACTCCGAGGTCGAACGTGTTTGCCGTGAAAGGTGTGGAGAGATGTGTGTCGTTGATGGAGTGACACTTTGATCCAAAGTCGAGATGATATCAAAAAGTGCTAATTGGGAAAGCGTAATTTAAAGCGTCGGTCGCTCCTTCGCATCCGTTCTCAAGCTTCCAATTCGCGCTTTTTCGTCCGAATCAAATTCGAGATTATTTTTCTTCGCTCTGTGTGATCGCGTCTTTGTTCGGTGTCAATTTCACGCCCTTCGAGAGAGAGGCCCATGCACCGCTCGCTTTCGGCAGAAAGACACACGCTGCACCTGCTGCACCTTTTTTTTCTTCTTCTTCTTTTTTTTTTTTTTTTTTTTTTCAGTTCAGTCCTCCACTCAGCAGCCATTACGTGTCTAGTCAATAGAGGGCGACCTTCTTCCTCCTTTTCTTCTTCTCTCATCAACTCTTTCGTTCAACAACTGCCATCTTGGCTCTGTATCTACACACACTCTCATTTCACACACGTAAGATGGACGAGAGCATTCAACAATTCGCTTCAATCACCGGTGCCTCCACCGACCGCGCTTGCTTCTTCCTCGAAGCCGCCGGCGGTGATCTTCAGACCGCCATGTCGAGTTTCTACGAATCAGAAGGAGGTGCGGAAGGTGGAGAGGAAACCGAACCCAGCGCAGCCTCCGCTCCTAATGCTTCCGATAACTACATAGGCCCACGAACACTCTCAGGTCAGCCTGTTGACCCTTCAGCTGTCTCTGGCTTTGGCAACTCGTCCACACCGAGCCAACCAGCCCGCTCAGCAGCTAGCGGCGGCATCGCAACCTTCCGCGATCTCCAATCTTCAAGCAGCGGTCCTGGAAGCAGCAGCAGAAGAGCCGGTGGTGACGATGATGACGACGACGAGATGAACTACTTTGCAGGTGGTGAGAGAAGCGCGCTCAGCGTCGAGAATCCGGAAGCTCGTCGTCGTAGAGATCAGACGGGCGGAGATCTGGTGCAAGAGATTCTCAAGCGTGCTGCGGAAGAAGCGAAGCGTCATCCGGAAGAGCTAGCGGCCGGTGCCTCGAAATCTGCTGGCGGCAAATCGGGGGCCTCTTCGTCTTCTTTTGCCTTTGCTGGTCGTGGTAGGACGATCAATGATGCTCCCGAGGCCGAGTCTTCGTCGGCTACAGCTTCTATGCCTGGCAGCTTCGGAAGCAGGGCTGGTGCTGCGGGTGGTGTCAATGACGATGAGGAGGAGGACGATGATGATGGCGAAATAGCAATCCGCGATCTCACCTTCTGGCAGGACGGCTTTTCGATCGAAGACGGCGAACTCATGCGCTACGACGATCCCGCACATGCTCAGACGCTGGCAGCCATCAACTCTGGCCACGCACCCTTGGACCTGCTCAACATCCGCTTCGGTCAGCAAGTGCACGTCCACGTCCACCGACGAACGGACGAAAAATACAAGCCTCCACCTATGAAAGCCTTTAGCGGCTCTGGAAATCGTCTCGGCTCGCCTGCGCCTGCTTCGTTTGCTTCCTCTTCTCGACCGCAGCCCGCCGCCGCCGCTGCTGCAGCACCGTCGACAGCAGCTGCGAGCAGCTCCGACTTCCAAGTGGATACTGACAAGCCGACTACTCAACTCCAGATCCGTCTCGGCGACGGACAGCGAATGACCGCCCGACTCAACACGCATCACACCATCGCCGATTTGAGGAGTTACATCAACGCTGCTAATCCGGGCATATCGAGTCGAAGCTACGTGTTGAATGCTTCGTTCCCGCCGAAACCGCTCACGGACGAGTCGCAGACGTTGCAAGAGGCGGGGCTGTTGAACGCTGTGGTTATTCAGAAGTTTCAGTAGTCTCTCTCTCTCTCCCCCCACGCTGAATTTTGTCAATTGCCATTTGTTTCGCCATCCTGTGTATTGCAGTTTGAGTGTGAGAGTCTAGTAAATGGGTAAAATCCGCAAAACGTCGGCACAAGCATGACGAACGAACTCTGGTAAAACCTGTTCCTGAATGCGGTCGAGCCATTCTAGATCGTGCTGTGCAATCCCGCCAAGATGGTCTTCGGATGCTCCTGCAAGCAGCTGCTCTCTGTCGATGGTAGCGATGAGCTTGATGATGGTGTTGATATCTGGTTGTTTTCGGGATCCTCGTTCGGCGATTTTCGCTTCGACGGCGGTGATGATTCGCTCGAGGTTCTTCCACCCGGGTACCTGAGCATATAGCTTGGGTGGAGTAGGTGCCGTCGCATCCGAACTTGCGGTGTCCAGCAGCAACACAACTTTCCTGAGCGTCATCGAGCACCGTACGAGTTCATATATGAACTGGTTAATCTCCTCGGTCGACGTCAAAGAATGATCAGATCTCAGCAAGATCGAATTCAGCGTCGCTATCAACGCTTTGATCAGCTCCGACAGATTGCGGCTTGATTTGATCTCTGTAAACCGCGCAGCGAGGAACGACGCCAAGGCCAAAACCGCACTCCAACAATCTGCCCAATCGTACTCGAGCTGAATACGCTCCTCCGAGCACAACGTCACTATGCGCTGGACAAGCTTCAAGCTGATCAGATACGAGGCTGTGTCGATACGCTTGCTGAGGTTGTAGCGGAGTGAACAGGTAGCCGAGTCGAGGACGGCAGTGACGAGTCGAGTGCGTTTGATGCGTGGGAGAGCCAGGGCGGGTTCGCGTTGACGACAGAGACGCATGTTTTCAAGTATTCGCGCTGCTGGAGCGGTGTCAGCGAGCATGTTGCGGCTGCCACGTGGGTCGTACAGAAAGACGAGGAGGGTGAGCAAAGCTATGCGAGAGTACGAGCCTGATCGTGACGAGACTGAAGCATGCGTTGCGAGGTACGATGCTAGCGAGGCTAGGTGGCAGAACGACTCATCGCGAGCTCGGGCACGTGTATCGGCTTGAGCGGACTGCTGTTGGGTGTCTTGGGTAATCGGCGCATCGGCGACGTCCAAAATGAGCGAGGTGAACGCTTGGTTGGATCTCGAGAGGAGAAAGAGGGGTAGAAGGATGACACAGCTGGGCGAAGGGAGGTGGGAAAAGTCGCCGATCAAGGTCGACGCTGCTGAAGGGCGGCGCTTTGGACCACCATTGGAAGCAGTGGGCGGCGGAGGGCTTGTAGGCGAAGTGACAAGCTCGGCGAGGCTCGAGACCCATCGCATGCTAGCAATCCCGGGGATGCTTGCTGTCAAAGTGGGAGGCGAGTCGTCAACAACCTCTCGATAGAGTTGAACATTTTGATCCATGGCCGCCGAAGCTGCTACCAGGATCTTGGCCATACAATCTTCGTCGACCCAGTCACGGAAGCGACGTGCATAAGGGTTCGAGGTGCTGACATTGAGCGAGACGCCGCCTGCTGCACCTTGACCGATAGTAGCTAGCAGTCCTAGAAAGACAGCACCTTCGTATGCGTATCGAGAGCCAGCGGGTGTCGAATTGAAGGTGGAAGCGGTGACAAAGAGATCGCGACGGAGAAAGTAGGCTGCAAGCGATGTTTGGGCTACACACGACAGCCACAGCAGTCCAAGTTGTAGTGCACGATGTTGTACCTCTGCGTCGATCCATTCTCTGGCTTTGGCCTGGGCCAGGTCTTGCTCTCGATCATCGTCGTCGTCGCGAGCCGAGGATGGGATACGCACCCTAGCCAAGTCACCTCCCCGCAACGTATCATCGATGGAGTCAACGAGAAGCGTAAACACATCATCGGCTTCGTCCATGCCACCAGCAAAGATGGAGATGATGTCAAAAGAGTAATTCGAAAAGCGCTTGTTGAGGATTGGGTACGACAAGGCTACCAAGGTGTCGACAGCGTTCCTCCTCCGAACCTCGTCCTCATCCCTCTCGCGCCAGACACGGATGGCTTCCCTCCAGAGCGATCCAATGTTGTCCGTGATGTGAGCACCCTTGCTGTGCGGATCGTCATCGAGCAGTGTTTCTGGAGGAATGGCATCGAGTTGTTGAGCGACAAAGCGAGTCTCGACGGGGAGACAGAGGAGATCGGCAAAGTAGCGTGAACGAGGACCCGAGTTGGATTTTCCGGTTGACATGGAGCGCAAGACGACTGGGCGAGTGGAAGCATCGTTGCCAAAGGAGGAGGAAGAGGAGGAGGAAGATGACGACGAGGAGATGGAAAAGCCGCTAGTCTCGATCCAGGGCTGCTTGCCTTGTAGCAGAGCCGTGTATGATTCGCTGAATTTGGACTTGAGCTGAGGTCGGCTCGATCCTATCGAAGTCATCTTGAGTCGCTGACCAACGACTCAGCCTCTGCGCAATTCGGGCTGTAGAATCTAAGAAAGTGGATGTGCCGAAGGGTAGGAAGAAGGAATCCTCACGACGGCGGAAAGTGTTAGACACAGACCTTCTTCTTGTCGTCGTCGGAATTTCCACGCTCACTCCAACCAGCCTGTTCGGCAGCTTAGCCGATAAGCGAGACGCACATTTCTCTCTCAAACGCAGATGAAAGTGTTGGTCTCTGAAATTTCCCAAGTTGACGCGTGCCGAATGCGCAGTCAGAGCGAGAAAAACTGGCTGTGTGGGCACAGCGCGTCAGATTTTCAAGCTTCAGGCTTTTTTGCTGCAGGAAAGGCGTGTGGCTGAAGTGAGTGGCGCGTCAAGCCCCACCCGACCGATTTACAGAACGCTTTCTGTGCGTGTGAGCTGAGTGAGTGAGTGAGTGAGTGAGTGAAAGACAGTTTCCCATCGACAAAGAGGCTTGGCACGCGGCTTTCCTCTTGCTCTTTCCACCATCACTCTGCCTCTCTCAACCCTTCTCGGCACACAAACATCTTATCCCGTTACCGCAATCAAGCCGCTTCTCTTGACACAACACGCTCATTCTTCTGCACTCGAACCCAACGACGGCGTTGTCACGCAGGCCATTCAGAGCCATGCGGTCGTAGGACCATTCAGCTTATCCTCCTCCTAAGGGACCTCTATCACCATCCAACTTTCTCGTCCTCACCACGCCACTCTGCTTCCTCGAACAACACTGCGCATCCGTCACCATGTCGCAAGTCGAAGATTGGTCCGACGGTGACTTTGACCTGGAGCATACCGAACTGCGTACAGACCACACTTCTCTCCAGGATGTTCATCAAGAAACTTCTTCGCATCCAGAGCTGGATGATGAACCCAGCTGGGACGAAGACTTTAAAGAGGATGATCCAGATGATGGTTCCGATGGGCAAACCGACACCATCAAACTCTCTACCGCTGCAGGTTCAGCTTTGAAACTCATGCTTGAAGCTAGCAAAGCTTCTGCATCGACAGCTCCCGCTGATTCGCTCGATGACCAACTTCGGCCTCCTGCTCTTGATCTCGACCGTATCGCTCAGTACGCTGCTTCCGACCGCTCCTCCATCAGTGATGCTTTCGGCAGACGCAATGGTCGAGCATGCTCTACCGCCAGTCTCAGCACCTCGGCTAGCACAAGCGGCCGCAGCATGATGGGCCTTTCCACCGACCTCACTGATCCTGATAGCCCACACAGCAAGAGCGGAAAAGTCCACCAAAGATCGAGGGTCTCCTCTCAGAGCTCTGGCAATGCTGGGTCCGATCTCGACATCCAATTCTCCGAAAACGACGATGCTTTGGAGTTGGACTTCGAGCTGGAACCAGACATGAATAACCTCAGCCTCTGCTCGTCTTTGTCTCGTGCTCGCTCCAACACGTCCCTCAGCCAGGTCAGCAGAGACATTTGGGACGACGATGCGGCTTTCAGCGCTCCTCTTACTAGTACAACACACACCTCCTCTTCATCACTGCATCCGCCTGCTTTCCCAGACCATCCGCCTTCTGTCAAAAGTCTTTCCGGAGAGAGCGACGCTGACGACGAGCACGAAGATATGCTCGAGGGTCTCGACCTCGAAGGTAGCATCTTTGAAAAGCATTCCAATGCCCCCGCCGAGGCAGCCGTCGACGTCAAGGCAAAGCTCGAAGCCATGCTCGACCTGAAACGCTCGGGTCACGTCTCCACCCCTGCCGATAAAAAAGCTCAAGCTACCGACTCGGACACGGCGATGACAGCGGGTCTTGTCATCGACGACGACTTTGATCTGTCCACTAGTCGCATCGCAGCTCGTGCTCAGCCTTCCAAGCTGTACCGTCCTGCCAACGCAAAGGGCTCATCCATGAGGCTTGGCGTCGATGCTTTCGAGCTGCAACCCGACGAGCGCCGCCATCCTCCTCGCACTGCCTCTCAACACAGTGACATCGGCCCGCTTCCGGGCTCGGTCACTCGCTCCGAGGTCCGCGCACCCGGTCGCAATCGTTTGCGCTTCAAACGATCAGCAAGCGACCTTCAATCGCACATGTCGACCGCTGCTGCTGCTTCCAACGCACCCTCACCCTCATCCAATCGACCGCAGAACCGCGGCAGTCAACTTCAACGCAAGAGATCTTTGCCGACCATGAGGACATCTCCTTCTGCCAATCCACCATCTTCGGCTGTTCCTGCGGCTGCCGCCAATGCATCCTCTCTGTCCGTTCGTCAGCGCCACAACAGCAGCAATAGCACCGCTTCTTCGGCTTCGCGCTTCAGGAACAAAGCCGGTGCTTCCAGGCTCACCGACTCCACTGCCGCCTCGCGTGCAAGGGCTGCCGAGACAGCCGCCGATTACATGGCTCGCTTACAGAGAGATGCAAGTGCCCCGGCTCGGCCCAGCACACCGGTTTCTTTCAGTATTCGCTCTACACATCAGCCAGCTTCTCGCATCTCGGTCAACACCCGCACCAAAGCTAGAACTGACCTCGAGCGTCGCGGCTCTTCCGGCGAAAGCCAGCCTGTCGCGCGTCTTCTCAAGCGCTCTGTCCCTTACGGCAACGGCGCCGAGCTTGACGGCATTGATGACTTGCCCAACGCAACCACGAGTTCTGTCGTGCAATCTGTTCGGCCTCTTGCATCGTCCGAAAAGCTCAACAAGACTCGAGCTGCGCCAGCGACCACTTCCACTACATCCGCGCCGGCTCGAGAAAATCAGCCCAAGCGTGGCGGACGACGTGGAAAGAGAAATAAACCAGCGCTGATTCGGTCGCTGGGTGCGGGTGCTTCGCCCGCACACAAGAGCGTCAAAGGCATGCGATGGAACGCACAGGCGCTCCGTTGGGAGGGAAATGAAGCCGTTCTGCGAGACTTTGACCAGGTCATTCAGAGCAGCGCTCGGCCCGCGCTCATCTCGCAAATGACGGGCAGCTCCACCAGCTCGGCGTTGACCCATGCCGCTGGATACTCTTCGCCTCTGTCACCGGAGAGCAGCACTCTGATGAACAACATCGCTTCTGGCGCTCGAGTGGTAGGCGACATGCTGTTTGATCCCGTCCAGATGCGATGGATCCACAAGTCTGGCGACGAGGAGGAAGACGTCTTTGCGGCGTTCGATGACCCGCTTGAGGAGGGCGATGGCTCTCACGATGCTTCTGCGCTTAAGCACATTGCCGATGATGACAACACGGTCCGCGCACGCAGAGCAAGGTCCACCGAAGCCTTCAACCGCTCTTCCAACCCATGGGCACGCCTCAGCGAGAAGCAAGACGCTGGCTCCTCTACTTTGGACAACGACGCATACGAGCGCAGCCTTGACCGCAAGAACGACCAAGCCATCCGTCGAGCCTTGTCGAGAGGCGCCTTTGCGCCCAGCGTCGGCATCGATCGCGAACTGTGGGACGCCTGCGTTCAAGCCGAGAAACGGCACGCTGTCGAGGTTGAAGGATGTCTGCCTCAGAATGCGGCGTCTCGATTGCGCAGTCGAACACGGTCCCACACCTCGGATCGCGCAATGACCATGGACGAGGTTGATCGTCCGCGCCCGCATCTTTACTACTTGGAAAAGATCGCCAAGAGCATCATCAAGCCAGATGGCAGGTCGTGATCCCATCCACACTGCTACTGACTCTACAACACTCACCCTCCTTTCTTTCATACTCTTACATTATATTCACTCGCTTCGCACTGTTCTGTTCATTCGTTTAGCATCTCTTTTTTGGCATTGATACCCGCACTTTTTATGAATGCAGCCCACTCCTTTCTTTTCGTCTGCTGTGCTTGTGTGTGAGGCAATGAGCAATGTCCTTGTCATATCGTGTTTTGTTGTTCATCACGAAGGGACTGGCTGTGAGACATGGCATGCTACTGTTCCACGAATCGCAGGCTCGCAGCCATCAGGCATCAAGCGGGAATTTTTTTCTGGGAAGGTGTTAGGTTCACCAACGGCGTGGCACTGCCTCAAGCCACAGCTTGGAAAGGGGCTGGCTGTGCACGCGCCAGTCGAAATCTGCCAAGCTTGCTCGCACACACACACACACACAGACGCAGCCAGCTTGACCCTGCAGATCCTGTAACCGGCAAAGCGCAAGGCTTCTCCTGTTTCCTCCTGACTCCCATCACTGTCATTGCCCACACAATCTCGATTTCCTTCTCTTACTGTCACGATCAACGAGTAAAGATGGGTTTATTCGGCAAGAAGAGCAGCAACAAGATCCCACCGGTCGATTCGGCACCGCCACCCCAGTCCAACGCTCCTGGAAGGTATGGTCCTCCTGGCGGCGCTGGAGGTGGAGCTTACGGTGCAGGTCCTTCTATGCAAGGTGGTGGCGGCGCTGGCTTTGCTCGCGGAGGTGCAGGCTATGGTCCTCCCGGTGGTGCTCAACAGGCCGGCTATGGACAGCAACAGTACGGTGGTGCACCAGGTGGACCCGCTCCTTACCAAGACCGATTCGCCAATGCACGAGCACCCAACGCTGGCTTTGGTTCTGGCTACGACCAGTACGCAAACTCAGGTGGAAGCAAATCAGGCAATCTCTCCCGCAATGTGCAGAACCAAAGAGGTGGCGCTGCTGATGCAGACGATTTCGAAGATGAGTACGGTCGAGGCTCAGGTGCGCCCACTGGCTCGGGTTCGTACGGCTACGACGGCATAGAACAGCAAGAGGAGCAACGAGATGAAGAGGACGACGAGGTCGAGGCCATCAAGCAGCAGATGCGATTCACCAAGCAGGAATCGCTCTCGTCCACCCGCAACGCACTCCGCATCGCACGCGAAGCCGAAGAGACAGCCACCAACACCATGTTCAAGCTCTCGGATCAGTCTGAAAAGATTGGCAATACGGAACGCTCGCTCGATCTCGCCAAGGCTCACGCGTCGCGAGCTGAAGACAACGCCAAAGAGATTGTTGCGCTCAACCGATCCATCTTCCGTCCCAACGTGCAGTTCAACAAGAAGGCAAAACGCGATGCGGAAGAGGCTCGAATCATTGCTCGTCACATTGACGAGCGGGAGGAGCGCGAAGCTGTTCGTCGCGATGTGACTGCTGCTCAGTCGAGACTCGATGCTAGTATGAATGGGCCTGGTACGGGTAAAGCCAGCGTTGGGCGGTTCGGACAGGACCGTTTCGGTACCGGTAAGAAGGCGGAAGAAGCAGCTCAGCGCAATAAGGTGGCTCAGCGAGGTCGATATCAGTTTGAAGCGACAGAGTCGGACGATGAACTGGAAGACGAACTGGATCAGAACCTGGACGAGATCGGTATGCTTAGCTCGAGACTCAACCAGCTAGGTAAGGCGATGGGACAGGAGGTGGATAGTCAGAATGCGAGGTTGCAGAGGATCGGGGATAAGGCGACTACGTTGGATACTAAGATTTTTGCTGGTACGCAGCGGTTGGGTAACATCAAGTAGAGAGAGTGGACTAGAGGGATTTGTTCTTGTATATGAGCACATGCTTTCGTTGTCGACATGGACTTACTTTCCGCTCGAGGCTCACTGGAAGTATTGGCACGAATTGGTTCTGTCTAAAGCTCGAAGTGGTTCTATTGGATGATCGGAAAGGTGAGGGATCTTGTATGAATGTAGTTGTCCGAATCTACGCTCGCGCATTCGGAATCGCCCCTAGTCAAGCCTTGACCGGCTCGTAGTCCTTGTTGACCATGACGTAGCGGAATCGCGCCTTACCGTCCTCCATATCGGTGACGACCTTGTTGGCGTCCTTCATATCCCTCTCCTCGATCATCGGCTTCAAGTTTTGCTTGGCAGTCAATTCGAGCATCTCCCTGATCAGGCCGGGGCCGCCGATGGCCGAGCCACCCAAGAATACGCCGGTGAAAGCGAGCTGGGGCAGAGGCGTAGGCATGCAGGGTTCTTCAGGGATACCTACGGCGACGACCTTGCCGTACGGACGGACGAGGCTGAGGTACTCGGGGATGGGCATGTCGGCGTTGTTGTTGGTCAGGATGAGCAGGTCGAGCGAGCGTTTGTGGGGTTTGTAGGCGTCCTTGTCGGTGGAGGCGATGAAGTCGGTGGCTCCCAATTTGCGGGCGAGGTCTTCTTTGGAGTGGGTGTGGGAGATGGCGGTGATCTTTGTGGCGCCCAGTGCTTTTGCGAAGATGAGCGCGAAATGGCCGAGACCACCGATACCGACGACGCCGACGGACTTGACACCATCGGTACCGCATCCGTTGGACTTGAGCGGATTGTACACGGTGATACCGCCACACATGAGGGGAGCGGCAACCGTCGACGGCAGACCATCAGGGATGTGAACCGCAAAATGAGCCGGAACCCTGGAATACTTTGCATATCCACCCATCGAAAATCCACTGCCATCCGTCACCGAATAATCACCATTATACGTCCCCACAATTCCCTTTTCACACCACGGCTCCATGCCAGCTTTGCACGCTCCGCACCCTTTACACGAGTCCGACTGAGCACCTACACCAACTCGATCGCCGACCTTAAAACCTTTCGTCTGCTTCCCAACGCGCGAGACGGTACCGACGATCTCATGCCCCACGACACAAGGATACCGAGTGGGACCCCATCCGGATCGTGCAGCGTGCAGATCGGAAGCGCAGACTCCACAGCATTCGATCTTGATCTCGACGTCGGTCTCGCGCCAATCCTTGGGTTTGTACGTCTGCCACTTCATGTTTCCGATGCACGACTTGTCGTGGCCTACCCAGCCTTCGAAGTGCGAATCTGCGGACATTGTTGTAGAGGTAAGGTGAGTGCGGGATATGTCTGCAGGGTATGGAGAATGGGTGAAAGAAGGTTTGTGTGTGATTGGGGGATGAAAGAGCCGGAGGCGTAAGCAGAAGTCTTTATACGAATCGGCTCCAATAGATCAAACCCGACGGCAATGCAAAAGTTTATAAACCCAGTGGCCGAAAACGAAACCGGAGCACAAAACTCTTCGCTGCGGTAACGAAAACCTCTGCTCCAGCTCTCTCTCTCACACACACCGGCTCTTTCGCATGCGAAAACGTACGACCTAGAAGAAGTGTTGTCAAACGACACAGCACAAGCGGTCTCTCCACCTCCACCTCCGCTTGTCTGCGGAAAAGTTTTCATGCCGGCATTTGGTTCTGCACGTCTCTGTGCTCACGGGGCGTGTCATACGCTTACTTTCAACTTCCCACGCTCGCTGAACAAGGGTAGCGCAAAATGGATTTGGTTGCAGTGCGATGTGTGAAAAATAAGCTGTTAGAACGGCATGTGAAGTAAAAGGTGTGAGAGTTGTGGTCGCACAAAAGACAAATTTCTCACGGAGTCGGGTGTGTGTATGAAGTGTTCCCGTCCGTATCACATACTCGCAGTCGACCCCACACTAGGTGGAAATCCAACCTCATTCCCAACATCACACAGGTTAAAAAAAATAAAATAAAAAATTCCCACATCCCGCTCCACCGCCATTTTCACACGCCAAACCTCACCCTATGATCCAACCACCATCTCAACCCCTCTTCTCGCGTAGCAGCGTTCAACGCCTGAATGGCGTCAAAAGTCTTTTGACACAATGCCACCCTTTCACCTTCCCCTTGTTCGGCCTGAGAATGCTGCAGTATGTACGCTTCCACTTTGGCCAGCGCCGATCTGAGGAGGACCAGGTTGATGCTGGGTATGCAGGCGATGAAACACATTTGGAGGTGGGTGAGTCTGTTGTACTCCGTCTCCTCTGTTGGCTGAGGTGAAGGAGGAGGAGGAGGGGAGCGTGGTGAATCGCTTTCAGCACTCGCCGAGTCCAAATCTTGCTTTGTCGGGCTGCTCTCGTTAAACCCGACTTGACCTTTCTCCCCCTGAGTCGTCGACGAACCCGCAAGCCGCTCGTTCTCCACCTCTTCCGCCAACTTTTCCATCACCCACCAAGCCACACTATCACTCCGATCGCTCACCGCACCGACGACCGTCTGCATCGCGTATTCAAACTGTTGTGCCGTCAGTCTCTTGGGGAAACTCTCGAGCAGCAACTCGACGTAGAACGGCGCCAGGTTGAAGATACACCTCTTACCGTTGCTGTAGAGAGCCAGTACGACCGAATGCGCAGATTCAAAAGTGTCGCTGAATCGCGGATCTTCGAGATACGGTCGACAGATAGGTAGGATCAGCTGTTCGACCACTGCGTCTGGTAAAACGCCAATCAGCTGCTCGGACACGTTGAAAAAGTACGTGGTTGTGCTGCGCTTCGCGCGGTTCGCTTCGATCTCGCCGATGTCGGGCGCGATAAGCTCGAGCAGCTGGATACAGCTCTCTCCATCTCGACCGATCACGTCGAGAGCCGAGTAAAAGACTTTGCGGTATACGTCGAATCCATCGCTTCCAAACGTAGACGTGATCCAGTAGAGGTGCGAATACACCGCAAGCACGTGCTGCATCACCGATAGATACGGAAGCGGCAGATTACTCGTCGACGCCGCTGGCCACTTCCGACTTGTATCCGCTTGCTGTTCGGCCGTGGGAGGAATCGTAACCGTCGGGCTGGGACACATATCAACCAACGCATCCATCATCGAATCAAACACCATCGTATAGCTGAATAGTAACGTTTTAAAGACTGTCCAGAGCTGTTTCGTCAACTGCTTGCTCGTTTCGACAATCGACTCTTCCTCAGCCCCAGCGAGCGGGCTTGCCAACCACGCAGCTTCCAAGTGCGAAGAGAGACGCGACATGCGCACAAGAAGCGGGAAGAATTCAACTTCTCCAACTTGCGAGTTGAGTGCTGCATCCGTCGTCCCCAGGAGCAAAGCAAATAGCTCTTCCGGTGTCAACGATGTAACCGCTTTGGCAAGCGCTCGGGACATAAGTTTTGAAAGCGGACCGAGGAGCGGGAAAAGTGTCGATTCGGTAACGCTTCGAAGCGCTTTTGCAGTGTCACCGTTTGAATTGACGACGATCTGAAGTTTGTCCTCGCCGCCACACGTCTGAGTGTGAACATCCTGCGCAAGCGACGACAAGAACGACGTACGATCTGGACCTTCAAACAGCGACAAGATAGCATCGCTCGTGGCCGAAGTCAACTGCACCGGATCGAGCGCATGAATCTTGCGATCGGGTACAAAAGGCGCCAGCTGAGCAGCCATGTACAGCGGCACGTCGCGGACGTCACTCAGCGCGGCACGAAGCGACTGTTTCGAAGCGAACAAAGTGATGCTCGCCGGACCTGCGACGGCTGCAGTGCGCTTATGGAATTCTGCCTCCCACTCGTCGACCTCTCCATCGCCACCGTTTGCATCCGTTGCAGAGCCCGCATCAGACGCGACTTGCCCATGAAGCCGATCCAAGATCTCGGCGAGCGTCACAATCCACTCATCCTCCACAGTACTGAGCGGTCGACGAACACTCAGACCCAGCACAGGGTTAGCCCGCAGTGCCGCCATTTCTTCCAAGATCGACATATCCCGTAGACGTCTACGCTGGTCTTTGAGAATGTAGAGCGAATTGAGAAGACCGCCGATCACGGCAAAGCGAGGGATGGGCAATCCTCTAGCTGCTTTGTAGGATTCTGGTGTCGCATCCCGCTCTGTATCGTCAATACCCTGAATGATGGCACCGAGGAATTGAGAGAGTGCTGATCGTGCTGCCCATCCAGTCTTGTTCTTTTTGGATCGCACGATGAGGTCGACTCGCTTGGTGAGGGCTGCAGCTACGGCTTGGGAGATGTGTGTTGACCGCGAGATTAAGAACGAGCTCAGCGTGCTTGCGGTGCTAGTAAGACACGAAGGCGCAGCATCAGACTGCGCTGTCTCTTTGTTGGAAGAAGAGGAGTTTGCGGGAGAGCCAGGCTCCGTAGTCCACGTCACCTTTTGCTGGGAGCCGATGGCCGATGCAGTCGGTGGCTTCGTCGATCGAGGTGGAGGAGTCCAGAGGCAGCCGCTGGAGCTAATGATGCCCGCGAACTCGGCCACATGTTCGAGCTCGACTTTGCTCAAATAGTAGGTGATGCTTCCATACAGCGTACTCTCCGATAGCAGGCTGAGATGCTGCGTGCTCGTAGAAGGAGCTGAGAGGAGCTTTTTGAGCGACTGAAAAGTGGCATCGTCGGTCGGATCGATAAAGGTAGGTTCGTCGCTGGGCTTGTTTGATGACGATGATGATGCAAATGCAGCCTGCTTGGATAGTGCAGACGCAGATCGCTGTAATCTCGCCATGTTCGCGTGGATTGTGGTGTGGAGAGAGAGAGAGAGAGAAAGAGAGAGGGTGGTGGTAGTTGAGTCGGAAGATGGTCAAGCTCGCCCAACCGAACATCCGCTTTGTGGATTGACCCGATTGACCGATTTTTCGCCTTCTTTCAGCTCGGATTTTGGGCTTTGTGGGGCTCCCAGCCTGCATTGCAACTTAACACTTTGCTTGATTTCCCCCTGAAACGCTCCGTCTTCCGACTTTCTGCCTCAAATTTTGGCGGTTTCCTCTCCACTTGATTGCTAACTCACTGCTTGATCATTCAACGAACAGCATCATCTAACTTTGCCCATCATTCTCGGCGCGAGGCTTGCCAGTCATGCCTTCACCAGCTCCAAACCGTCCGTCAGCAGCCGCACTTTCACCCTTCGGTCGCAACAGCCAAAACGCAGCTCTTCTGGCCAAAGGAACCCCACCTCCCTCCTCACCATCCTCGAGCTCCAACAAGCAACCACCGTCAACACCGAAGAAAGCATCAGGACTCGGAAATGGGAACCACAGCGGAAACGGTGGGAACAGAAGCATATCTCTCTCCTCACGCTCATCCCCAGCACCATCCAGCCGGTTCACTTCACCGTCAACGCCCGGCGCGAGTGCAAGCTCTGCTTCGATCTACGATGCGACAGGACTACTCAGCAGAGACTTTGAGACCACGTACCACCGACAGTGTCGTACTCTGCTCGCTGCATTTGTAGCGGCAGCTCGGATGTGGGAAGAGATTGCGATGCTCGACGGGCTCAAGTGGGCAAAGGAAGCGGTGGAGGGTTGGGAAGATGTATATGCAGCGAACAAGGTAGGTCAGCGCGAGGATGGTGCGATTAGAAAAGCGAGAGGTCCGGGTGAAACGAGAAGAGTAGAGGACAAGAAGAGAGCGCTGGCGTTGGATCCGAAGCAGGCGTATGATCCGGTGACTGGTCCGGGTGGGTTGAGGGAAACGAGGATTGCGGATGCGGTGGGGAGGATTGAGGCGGCGAGTGAGGGGTTGACCGTGGTCACTGACAGATTGGTAAGTTAGACACAGCGTAAATGGATGATGGAGAAAGGGGATATGAACGCTAACGCCGCTGTCCTCTATCTCGACCTTGGTTTCGACAGAACAAAGCCCTAACCAAACTCACAACAGCAAGCGACTCGCTGCACGCACTACTAGAAGAAGCGGCACAACGCAAAGGACTCGAATTTGCATTTCAAGAACCAATGTGGGCTACCTGGCCACTCCATCGCTTCAGTAAAGTCTACTCATCATTATTCTTCTCAACCGTCCTTTGACACCTCCTAACCTTGCCTCTTGTCCACTTTTCACAGTCGAACGAACCTCCGAACTCACAAAACAATACCGCATCTCGACACAACATCTCGAACTGCTCGTTCCGACACTCATCCAGTCGGGGGAGCCACCTGCTTCCAAGACGATCCGTAACGATGCGCAAGGCGCAGAGAGACGCAGCAAGCAACGACGTTCGGCGTACGAGGCGTGGATTGGGTTGCCGTATTTGGAGACGAGAGGGGCAGAGAGCTTGGTTGGGTTGGAAAGCGTGTGTGAGGTAGAGGTCGGGAGGTGGAAAGAGTAGGTTCTCAATCCACGCAGTATACTCGAAAATGTCGAGTCCTCGTCGAGTCTTTTGATCGCACACGTATTGCAGCTGAGATTTGCAAACAGATTGTTCATTAAAGCCAGAAGCGGTTCTCTCCTCCCTCTAGACAAAGTAAACAGCCATTTGTTCACCGGCCTTATGATACCCACACTTTTCATAGAACGGTACATTCTTCTCACTGCAATCCAAAATCACCTTGTAACAGCCTCTCTTCTTCCCCACCTCTGTCAGCACCTCGATGATCCTCTTGCCCAAACCTTTTCCTTGCCCATCCTTATGCACTACGATATCCTCAATGTGACCGCACAGTCCTCCGCCTCTTAAAAACTTGTACTCGACGAACAGGGTTCCGCATGCCACGATCTGATCTATGGCTGTGTTGATAAAGACAATGGGGAAGTAGGTGTTGGGCGATGCGAGTTGAGCAGCAAACTGTTTGGACCACGCCAGGAGGCCGATATCGGGTGCCTGGGTGAGGTCGGAGAGGACACGGAGGTGACCACGGTTGTAGTCATCGGAGGCGAGGGGTCGGACGATGATGTCTGATGGCAAGAGGTCTTTTGTCGCCTGAGGTATTAGGGAGGGATCGAATGCGAGTTGCAGCTCGGATTCGGGTGTCAAGGCTGATGTGGTGGAAGGCATCTTGACGTCCAGCGCTGTGATGCAAAGGGGGGGGGGGGGGTTGAGAAAGAGCAAGGACAGATCTTCGATGTCGACTCTTGAACTCGATCGCAGATGGCCGATATGGTGTGTTTGGCAGGAGCACTTTCGTCTAGGTTTTAATGGCAATGAGTGTTGGTGGTTTGATAGCAAGCTGTGCGGCTACAGTAAGCCCCTGTTGGTTGGTCGCTGCAAATTCTCCCGATCAAACCGAGAATTGACATGCATTGTGCGAAATGGCGCAGCTGCCAAAAATGCAACACACGGCTCTTTTGCCAGCCAAGAAAACATTTCGCCAAAAACATGAACATTGTGAGAGTATTGTGGCCTAACAAAGTCAAGAAAATTTCGACTTGGTCGGCAAACTTGGACGCTCAAGCTTCAAGTCGACGTTTCTTGCTTTCCACTCAACAGCATTCCATCGCTTTCAAGACATGCTCGTCAAACACTCATCGATGGCGCTCATCGGAGCAAGGCGTTTCGCAGCGTCTACTGCAGCAAGAGGCGTGGCGACGTTCACTCGCTCCTATCCATCTCTTCAACGCTCCCCACCTTCAACTTCCCGCGCAGCCTTTTTCGAGCACTCTTTCCATCCCTCCATCGCCCAACCGTCCTCCACTGGGCAGTGCAAATGGAAATCTTTCATCACACTCACAGCAATAGCCGGGATCGCATCGATCTGCAGCTTGTCTCTCTTCGACAGCATTCAACTGGAAGCTGCACCCGCCGCATCCAGTTTGACATCACTCGTCAATGACCCGTCGAAGCAAGTCTTTGTGGATCCGGACAGCAACCTTAGCTTTCCGCTGTACATTCCCACACCAGCATCGTTTTCCGGCCAAACAACGGAGCCCCGCCTGAGATTGGTCGGCCTAGGCGTGCGCACAGTATCGTTTCTCCGCGTACGCGTCTATGTCGCTGCTCTGTATCTCGACGAGTCCAAACTTGGCCCCATTTCGTCGTCGACAACGCTCGAAGAACACATCAGGAGCTTACTCGATAACGGCACGACCGCAGTAATCCGAATCGTCCCCGTTCGCAATACAGACTTGAACCACCTCCGCGACGGCTTCATTCGCGCTCTACAAGCCCGGCTCAAACTCGCGCTCAAATCTTCACAGGTTGAATCCGGCTCAGAAGCAGAAACCCACTTTACAGCAGCTGTTCAGCAGGTGAAAGAGTCCTTCCCGCGTGGGTCGGTGCCGAAGGGGTCGCCGTTGGATTTGGTTGTTCTGCCGGGGAAGGGAGGGGCGGCCAAGTTGAACTTCGAGTATGGTGGGCAAATCTTTGGTGGTGTAGAAACGAAGGGAGGGTTTACGGTGGCGAGAGAGTTGGTGTTGGCCTACTTTGCCGAGAAGGGCGAGATTAGTGCGGCTTTCAAAAAGTCGGTTGAGGAGGGGTTGTTGGAGAAGAAGTTGCTGGGGAGTGCGTAGAGAATGGAATGGAAATGCAATGCGAGAAGATCCAATTAGTCAGAAGGGCGATGATATTGTGCTTGAGCGTTTTGATAAAGTGTATACTCAGCAACATCGCTGCAGCTTGAGCTTGAGCAATTCGGGTGGGACTGAAGACGATCGTTTGGCTGATGATGCCGACAGAGAAGCTCAAATTTCCAAAAGAGCAACACCTTTTTATGAGTTCTTTACTGACAGCCGCGCGCACACGCCATGTCTACAAGTCACAAAACGAGAAGACACTTTTCTTCCAACTCTTTCACCTGTCTCCTCATTGTCACCATCACCACCACCACCCCTTGCACACCGCTCTCTATATCTTCTCCCTCGCACTCGCTCTCCATCGCAGTAAACTGTCTCGCCATGCCACCCTCAATCCCAGACGAGACGTTGTCCAAAGTTCTCGAAAAAATCCAACTCCAAGTTTACCAAACCAACCAGCAGTTGGCTGCACTCAAAGCACAGCTCGCAGCAAAGGAGAGAGAGGCCAAACTCAACACGTTGACGCTCAGCGAACTGCGAGGTATCGATGATTCGGATGCTGCGTTTTATCGGAGTGTTGGTAAGATGTATGTATCCAAGTAGGCCCTTGGTCTGCACGAGGTGAAGATGGGGCGGTCGGAGCTGGAATGGTGACCGATATGGAGAGGAAAGTAAGGCTGAACCGAGTCAGAAAGATGACCGCGTGCTGGAGGGGATCCAAGGAATCGAAAGAGAGCAGGAGGAGCGATGGAAGAGTACATCCACGAGACCAAGGTCCAGGACTTACACGAAGAGATAGGAACTGACCTATCTACCTAACCTCTTCCCCACCCTTTCGTAAAAACAGGTTCATCCAAGAACCACAGCCAACAATACTCTCTGAACTCAACACAAAACAGCAATCTATCACATCGGAGATCGAGGCGCTGAACAAGAAGCAGAAGGTAAGCGGGTTGACCCCACACAGACGATCCCTTTACCAGTCGCGATCGTGGAGAGATCTGCTCACACCTTTTTCCCTCCCCTCCCCCCGCGTTTCTCTCGCCCTCGCCTGTCACACACACTTCGGACGCTGATCGCGAATACACGCTCGACTCGCTTTCGACAAATGCTTTACTCCCCCGCACTCGGATGACCGTATCCCACTCCATTTGCCTACTCAATTCGCGGCAAACAGTACCTCCAAAAACAATCCACCGACGCACAAGCCCATCTCAAAGACATTTTTTCCAGCGTCAGTCGGCAACAGCATCAGCAGCAGCAGCAGCAGGAGGCTTGAACCTCTTTACTTCACCTTTTTTTGTATCATAGCAATCCAGACGACGAACGGCTCAGCGGGTTGAACATTTCTGCGTGCGTAGGTTGACTCGGTAGTTACAGCGTTTGTAAAGAAACCGCATGGGGCCCGATCTTTTTCCAGCGGGGATGCTCGTGTACAAGTCTTTGTTAGTGCCGGGTTAAGTTTTGTCTTGGTGTCTTGACATGCGTTGGGTTAGGCGGGATTGCTCAAACTGACTCTCGATTCGACTGGATCTGTGCCAAAGTGTGGAGAAAAAGATGTCGCTAATCGCATGTACATTTCTTTTGCCGTCCCTCGACGCCTTTGCCCAACATATCAATCTGGAAAAAACCGCACAACTGCGCATCCACTCAGCTCGAACCGCCGCCGACGTTTGCTCACCTCACAAAAGCGCCAAAAAAAAAACTTGCTCTGTACAAGTTCGCTTTCAGCATAACTGCAACTTCGCCCCTTCATCCACCCAAAAACCAAAGGAAAAGCACCTTCGATCATTCAACCCAACCCCGCAAACTTGAACGAAAAAAAAGCAATGCGATCAATGCATCGGTGCCCCCATGTTCCACCTTCCGCATCACGTGCTACAAACTGTACTCTCAAGTCCTGCAAACGGCTCCCTTCACCACCCATTGCCCAAAGAAACACCCTCTAACAAACGTTCACCAACCTTGGCTCACTTGTCCAAATCCACACAGCTAAGAAAGAGCGCAATCGTTGCACGTCATAGAAACTCGAGTACAAATACAAAGCGCACAAAAAAAAAAGTCCATCCACTCTTCCTCCTCATCCTCTCTTCGTCATCCCAGACCCTCCCACCATCCCCAACCCTTCCCCAATCACCGCCGCCGCCGTCATATCCATCCTACTCCCCGCCCTGGCTGGCGTAGCACTCCCACTACCCATCCCCACCTTCACCGGCAACGGAGCAGCCGAGTCGCACATACCCGCCACTTTTCGAATCAACGAAATCGCCCTTTGCACCCTTGCATGCGAAAGCGATTCCGGCGGCGTATTGCGCAGTAAATCCCGCAACATCAGACCGTACCTTGGAATCCGCTGTGTCGGCATAATAGCAATGTCCATGGGTGTGAGGCTCTTCCCACCTGTCGGCTGTCGAACCGATGCCGTTGATGCCGCCGTCATGCTGAGACTGGACCAAGGTTCCCCATCAACGGCAGAAACAGGCGTCGTTGCGGGAGTGACAAACGTCGACTGGCTTCGCGAGTGACCGAACCGTCGTGATGGCGTAGCCGCTCCAACGGCCTTGTCCTCCTCCGGGCTCGAAGACAACTTGGCAGCTGGTGCAACAACAATGCGAGGCGGTGCGATAAAGCTAGTGCTCGTAATCGTACTGCGTCGCTTAGCCGACCTCTTAGCTGGCATCGTAGAATGAGCACCATCGCCTGAACTTTCCACCTCGTGACGAGCAGCAGCAGCAGCAACAGGCGACGCAGGACGCGTCAACGAAGTCATCCGCAACGTCGAGTGACGGAAACCCGAAGCAGGCGACGAGCTTCCACTGTTGCTCGCAGTCCCCACCGTTGTCGAGGCGCCAACCTCGGTGGATTCACGAGGCATCAACGGCACCAATCCAATCTTGAACGGCGATTTCGCCTTGGCCAGCTCCGTCGATCGCAACTCCTTCAAAGCTTCAGGTGCAACAGAGGACCAACCAACAAAAGTCGACTCGAGCTGAGCTGACAACACATCAAAAGCAGCCCCCACACCAGCACTGGTGGGATTCTCTTCAACACGCTGCACGAGCGAGTTGCTCAACGCAATCAGCTGCGGCAAATACGTTCGCAGCAACCCAATATGGCTCGGAGGCATACCTTGCGCCGACGTCTTGTTCGCATAGGCGGACGAATAGGCGGCAAAAAGGTTGGAGGTAGACTTGCGCTTTACAGCCAGAGCATTCGAACTGCCGCCAGCCGCCGTCGCCGCTTGCATCTTGCTGACCACGGCCAAAAGGCTGCTAAGGTGTCGCGCATAGCTTCGCTCAGTCTGCACCAGCTCGCGAATGAGGAACAGCGCCTTGACCTCCTTCTTCCAGTCGTCATCGTTAACAAACGTGCCGTCATGCAGCTTACCACTGGCTTTGCCAACACCCCATTCAAGACCCGAGGTAGGCGGGCCAACAGGGGGCTTCTTGTCCGTGTACGCCTTGACAATATCCTTTTGTCGCTGATCGACATCCCGTTCCAGAGCTTGCAAGGTCGGAGACATGGACTGCGTACGACCCAGTTGGCCATCTTCGCTAGCCGACCTCCGGTGACGCGGCAGGGGCTTTGAAACTGCGTCAGATATGGGACTCGTACCGTGTCCCGCCTCTTTCGCGGCCGTAGCAGTCACGCAGCCTGAAGAGACGCCAGCCGTGCTGAGTTGCGCATCATCATCGTCGTCGAGCATAGAGCCTGAAACTTTGGTCTTGAGATGGTTGCCCGACATCATGCCCAAGCGAGCGAGACGCGTCTTGTTCTCGGCCTCTTGAGCTTGAACCTCGATACGTTCACGTTGCACTGCCCGAACCTGCTCCAGAGCCTCAAGGAACTCGCGATCATCCACCATATCGAGCGTCGGCTGGCTCATCTTGCGATCCTGAGCGGTCAAGGCACCTCGAAAACCCATGGCACTAGATGGACGGACCAAGGGCCGCTCTTCTGCAAACGAGATTCGAATTGGCTGCAGCACTGGCTTGCTTATCGTGCGGCGACGACGAACTTCGCTTGTGTGAGGCGTCTTCGCGGGCTGACCCAAGCCACTGATCTGCGACGTAGCAGCAGGAGCGCCAACGCTTTGCTGCAAGCGTGTAGAACCGTTCGTCAAGGAAAGCGGGGCCTTGAACAAAGTTGTTGGCTTAGAAGTCGAGGATTTGGTGGGCGACTCGTTCGCAAACACCAAAGGTCTCGACGAAGCAGCTGGCGACCGACGGAAGGACGATGGTGGGTTTGCAGGTCGTTGGGGCGAACGTGAGTGTGAAGTCGAAGCGGGCGTTCCCAGGGACGATGCAGACGTTGATCTCGTCGTAGCACGGCCGGCCGAAGGCGGGGATGGCTGCACGCTTCTGGCCAACGAGCTCTTGGTAGGAACTAGAACACTGCTGCTGAATCCGGAACGCGACCTATTTCCAGTAGAGGCCATTCCGAGCGACGTTTCCGCTCGACCGGTTGGAGTCGATCGGTCCAACTTGAATCCAGATGATATCTTGCGAATGGCAGAGGCCGGTGAGGCGCTGCCCGTCGTGTTCGAGTTGGCAATATGCCCTGGCGTCGGTTGTGGCACAGCCGTCTTGAGAGATGCCTTGCGCTCCCTTCGCAGCGGATTGCGCAGATGGAAGCCCAGGCTTGTCTCCGGCCTTGCGGGCAGACCGTCAAAGGCCATCGAGTCGGTGCGAGGACTCTGCGGCGGAGACGCCAACAGGTTCTTGCTGACAGAGCGCGCTTTCGACGTATCGAACACACCCGACAGACGACGACCTAGCGATGATCGATTGGCTGGCGGCAGGGCTCGCGTTGCCGACGGTGTCATAGCAGCGATCGCAGCTGTACTCTGAGAAGCAAGCGACCGATCGCGCACGGGACTCGTCGGTTCTGTCTTCACTGTCGGGAAGAACTCGTTCGCCGTGGCAAAAGTAGGCAGCAATGAGTTCTCCGGAGACGAAATGGCGGTGTCAGTAGGAGGTCGCTCGTGCAAGGGAGAGGTGAGGGCGTCAAAGAAGGAATTTTTCTCGTCCACGGGCGTGAACATGGGCAAAGCGGTCGCGAAGCTCGACGTTGTGCTAATAGGTGCGTTTGTCAAAGGCAGTCCTGCAGAAGCTACCGGCGCAACAGTGGCGCGCTTGTCTAGGTCTGCAGCCGCCCGACGTGCCGATCTAGAGATCAAGTTGGCAGAGCCCAGCGAAATATGCTTCTTGTGACCCAACTTCTTCGACGTGCCGCTTGAGGAAGAGGCTCCGCCATCGAGCGACTGCGAAGCAGGCAGAGGTTTGGCCTCTGGTAGAACCAGCGTCTTGTAGACGGCCTCGGGCGAGTCGGCAAGTCGGGCAAAGAGGGCTGCTCGCGAAGCTTCGTCATCGCCATCCACAGTCACTGCGTTTTGTGGTCGCGAGCTGAGCGGGGCAGGCACTCTATCGTTGACAACTCCAGTCTTTGGCTCCTCGACCACTTTGACTTGCCGGTTGAGTCGGACCGCTTCAGCCTTGATAGGCGATCGCGCTGCTCTTTCGCTGGCGGGTTGAACAGTGGGTCGCGCATCCTGAAGCGGAGGAAGTGGCGCAGCCAACAAGGGCGGCGACTGTCCAGGCGAATCAATGTGGCTGTTGAGGAATGCAAAAGTCTGAGCAAATGATGGAGACAGCTGCGCATCTCCGCTGGTCCGCTCGCTGGTGAGAAGCGGCGTCGAAGCGATGGCCAGCGGGGTCGGCCGTCCGTCCGAAGCCTGCACCATCGAGGAGCGCTTCGCCTGATCGCCGCGCACGGTTGTACGAAGACCATCGGCTGGCGTGACGGTGCCTGCTGAGGAAAGAGATGCATGGCTCTTTGTGCGCCTGCTCGGGCCACGAGAGGTCGCGTCTGAAGTTGCCGGCGGTGCTACCGATGTGGAAGTCGTGACCTCGCTCGGCTTCTTCGTCTTGAGGTTCGAAATCTTCATTGACCAGTTGGCATTGTGAAGCGTAAGCCGAGAAGAGAGACGTGATTTGGGTCGCTCTTCGAGCTTACTGTAGTCGGTGGGCGGCTGCGGCTGCTTTGGCTTGGAGCTCTGGACGACGGTAGGTCCAGGTGCTGACGAGTCGATCCATGCTTCAGACCGACGACGTCTCGATCCTGACTGCTTTGCGTGAACATCGGCAGAGCTGTGAGACGAATGCAAAGAATCTGGCTTGCTCGGCTTTCCTGAAGAGGAGGCAGCAGAGGCATTTCTGGCGCGTGCCTCCCGGTCGACACTTCCAGATGCAACTGGAATCGCTGCCTCAACAGGCGGTGAAGATGCTGTTGGAAGCTCTTCGTATGCGGTACGCGGACTGCTGACCGCCACACTTGGACTCGAGCCTTGCAAAATCGGCGTAGACGAGCTCTCTGGACGAAGCAACGCAGAGCTCGCAGCGACACGCTCTTGGCTCTTGGATTGTGGTGCCGCGTTGGTAGGCGGGGTCCACATGAACGAGTTTCGCAATGTCTTGGCTTGTCTGGACAACGTCATGCGGAAGGTGCTGCTGGAGGACGTCGAGGAGCGTTTGGATGCGGTTGCAGCCTTTGCCTTTTCGTGGTCATGCGCTGATGAAGTAGACAAGCTGGAGCTGGACTGGTTGGGCTGCGCTCGGTGGTCGACCGCAGAGCTGGAGGAGCTCGACGACGTGACAGCACGCTGGTAGGGAGGAACGCGAAGACCTGCACGGCGATCATCGTCGCTGCGCTTCGTCAGAGTCGGAGTACCGCTGGGCGAGGACAGAACGGGAGAAGAGAGCTTGGTGACGCTTGCAGGGCTGCTGTTGTTCTGTGAGTTGAGCTTTTGAAGATTGGCTGCGACGAGTGGTGTGACGGATCCGATCGGTGGGCTTTGCTGGTGTAAGGTGAGGTCGTCGTCGGAAGCCTTGAGGGCGCCATCAGCGGTATTGGGCATGTACAAAGGTACGGCGAAAGGATCCAGGGACTGCGACCTCGATGGAGGAATGGGTGCATTTGAGCGCATGAGCGGAGGCAGAGAGCTCTGGCCAAGATCCATCGATGGACGAGCGTAGGAATAGTCTGACTGCCAAAAGTCATCGAGACCGTCGACCTCGTTGGACTTGAGCTTGTCCTGCGGTTCGAGTCCTCCATCATCTACACTTGGACAGTTGGCTGGGACAGGGCCTCCCAAGGGGGAGCCACTGCCTTCCTCTGGGCTTGTTGGAGTGGTGCTGACCGAGCTCTGGCTGCGATAGAGCTGCGCCGCCGGCGATGAGCCGGATGCTGTGGATGGATCAATGGCAACATTGAGACCTAGAGCTGCAGCGTCGGACGCCCTATACTGTTTGGCGGAATCGGCCAAGGAAGACGAGGTCGGGGGAGCAGGGAGGTCTTTGTACCTGCGATTGAGCGCATGTGGATGCTGAGGCAAGAAGAAGCTGTCGGTTGTAGCAGTGGAGCGCGAAGAGCCGGTGGATCTGCCAGAGTCGCTACGGTGGTGATCCTGAGAAGGGTCGAGAACAGGATTGGACAGGATTGGACGCGAAGACGGAGGGTAATTGGTGGAGCGTATCGATCTGCGAGCTTGCAGAGGGCTCTGTTGGACGAGGGTGGCATTGGAAGACGACAAAGCCGAAGGCTGCCTGGCGAGACGGGTGTTTGCCAAGGTGGGGATGGACGAGTTGGACAGGGTGCGTATGGATTTGGCTGTTCCTGGACGCCTGGTCTGGGTCTTGACCGGGAGAGGTGGCGGCGACGGATCCAGCTCGGAAGCACTGCTCGAAGGTATATTGGATGATGGAGCCATGATGGCAAGCGTAGAGTCTGCAGCGTAAAGACCGCACGACCCGCTTTCACTGTTGCTGGTTAGAGCTGAATAGGGCGAAAGATGGCCGGCACATTCGTGGGGTGGTGGATATCGTGAGCGAATCGAAGGGCTGTAGGCAGAGTAATCTAGAGACGTTGCACTGAGAACGAAGGAATACGAGTTGAATGAGAGCTTCCAAAGATTGCAATCGAGATGAAGCTGTCGTCATAGAACGTTGATTGCGAGAACAGCCAAGCTGGAGATGCAGATCCGTGCGAGGATAGCAGAAGGACGACCGCACGCTATAGAAGTGCGAAAGCCAGAGCGAAATCGAAGGTACAGTGGAGCTTGACGGGGTTAAACGAATGATCCGGAGATTCGGTATGCTTTGATCCAGACAGATTACGATGCATTCCTCGATAGCAGCGAACGAGAAGACGAAGGGTCCGGCAAAATCAGATTGGAGCAGGAGCGTCGAAGAGGATGATCCAAAGGCAATGTCGAGTTCTCGGCCGTCGGTATTGTTAATGGAAGTAAAGCATGTTGCAGCGTGGCAGCATGTCGAGTTGTCGACGGTCGAAAGAGCGAGTTGGAAAAGGGACCGCTGGATGTGGAGAGCGGAAAGGGCCGCAGTAAGTGGAGAAAGGGATCGAGAGGAAGAGATGAGAGAAGAGGAGGATCGACTTTGATGGCGAAGCGGAAACCAAAAAGTGAGAGAGGCTCAGCTTGCAATTCGCATTTCGCAGGTGAATTCACAATTCAGGGCCCACATGTGAGTGGGAGAGAGAGGCTCCGTGAGTGTGAGGGTGGCAGATCAGCCTGTCATGAGCTGTGAGTGGAGTGGAGCAGTAGCAGCAGCAGCAGCAGCGGAGTCTGCAAGGTGCAGCGGCGGCCAACCAGCTAAGAAGTGACTGTGGTTGCAGTTCGAAATCGGTCTAGCCGAGCCAACTCGACCATCGCGACACACCTCTCGTTGCCAACCTCTCTTTCTTACAGGTTAAACCAATTTTTTAAGATTTAAAATAATAATTATTTTTGGGCAGCAAAGATCAAACGGTGCATCCGATGGTGGAGATCACACATGTGACAGACGACCGGTCAGGATGGCTAGACAGTGTGAGCCTTGACGTGTGTGGAGCGTGAGTCAACCCATATGCAGTCAGCCAGCCAGCCACACAGACACTCACTTTCAATCAAGTCCGACGGCACTCAAGCTGATGAGTGCGGACCGAATGATGCTTGTGACTTGCCATCTGATCATCGGGTGGCGTCGTGTCGGAATGGCGTCGAATGTTTTGCTCTCATTTCGCAGATGAACAAAGGGGAACCGGCAATTCTTGCGTCGGCGCTGATCAAGTGTCGGATGCACATCGAGCCACCTTGCATGAGGCGGGTTGCAGCGTCGACCAAAAAGAAATGCCGGACTGCTGCTTGGTTCAGGCTTCCGGAACAGACACCGACCAAAGAGTCAAATCAGAACCGGAACCCGTTCCGCTTCCACTCTAGCTGCGTGGTTTTTTCAAAGCGAGCAATCGACTTAGGCGGGTGCTGCGATGCTGATCCGATCTTCGTAGCGAGCGGCTAGAAGCGGCTGGGAGGGGAAAATATGTGTTTCAGACGGCCCGCCTGCTTTTCAACGTCCGACTTTTTTTTTTTTTTTTTTTTTTTTTTTTTCTCCACATCTCTCAAAGCCAGCTATCAGCCATGCCATCATCGATACCTCGATGACAGATCGTCGACATGGTGCGTTTATGAGATGGCAACAGATTCAGGTCGAGGAAAAGTGATCTTCAGGGAAGCGAGAAGAGGACTCGGCAAAAAAGCGACTTGCCGATCCGGAGAAATTTGCTCTTTATGCGCTCTGACGACCTTGTTTTGTTAGAACGACGGACGCTACGGAAATTTTGATTGATCATCGGGACAAGGCCTATCAAACATTGCAAGAATGCTGAGTGAGAAGTTGTTGTCTGGATGCGGATCTGCCGACTTGCACTGGGAAAAGGTCATCAACGGCAGCGCGGATCATCTGATCGACAACCGAAAACACGTCGGAAGTGACATGACATTTCGGTTCACGATTGACGTTAGCGAGGGGAAGACCGGAACGTTTCATTGATCGTGACGTGACGCTATCGGGGTCGACTGCATGCGATAAGGCCACAATCTAGTCGGTGGCTCCGGTCATGAATCCGACAGCGATCAAGATAAGAAGAAATAACCGAACAAGACAAGAATGCGGCCACTTGACAGCTGCAAGAATCTTCTCGGACTACACGTCATAGCTTCACTCTTGACCGGACGTTCGCCTTCGCTTGCCTCACATGCTACGGCTGTCTCAGATCCGGATTCCATCCACGCAACACTTCTTCCTGAGCTAACACATTCGCCACGGGTTCTCAGATATCGCCTGTGCTATCCGGATGATCCGGTGTTGCATTTGTAGCGCATTTGCATTGACACGTCAGATATGTATATATCTTTTACAGTATGAAGGAGCACCAGTCAATGAGCTCCACGTCCGGCAAATCAAGCCTGACCAAACTGAGCCTTGAGCTGCATAATGCTAGCTTTTTGATCAGGTGGCAGAGCATTGATCTGTTCCGGCGTAAGTTGCAACACCTGCATAAGCAGAGCCTTTTGCTCTTCTGGCAAGTTCTGCCCCGCCAGCGCTGCTGCTGGATCGTTGGCTGCCTGAGGTTGACCACCGTAACCTGGCTGTGCGTAAGGAGCTGGAGGAGGACGTGATTGCGGAGGGTATCGTGAGGCAGGTGCAGCGTTGCCGTAGTGTTGAGGTGGGGTGGCGGAGCTGTTGTTGCTGCCTTGCTGTTGCATGTGAGGTGGTACGCTTGCAGGTGGTACAGCGGCAGCAGCGCCGGGAACAGCACCGGATGTAGCAAGGATGCGCTGCAGGATGTCCGGGTCGACGACGTTCATCATGAGCATGGCTTGGAAGAGGGCGTAGGCGAGTTGCGGGTGTCCGGTGAGCAGTGCGCGTGCTTGATCGGGTGAGGTGGCCACGAGTGACTTCATTTGGCTCATAATGTCGAGTAGTTGATTCGGTGGCAGTGTCGCCAGCGTTTGTGTGATCGCATCGGTCGAGCCAACGCCGGCGGGAAGTGGTACGCCAGCTGGGAGGTTGGGAGGTAGCGTGTATGGTCCGCCTCCAGCAGCGCCTCCAGCACCTACGGGTGCAGCTGCTGGAGCACCGTAGCCTCCAGGTCCGCCATACGGTGCTCCACCAGGAGGACCGCCAAAAGGCCTTTGCCCGAATCCATTGTCTACCGCACCTCGTTGCTGCCATCCTCCACCTCCAGCAGCGGCACCGCCTCTGGTCGTTCCGCCATGCCCAAAAGTCCCTGGTCGACCCGCTCGTCCTACAGCGGCAGCTCTTCTACGGAGGTCTTCCTGATCGAATTGTCCGTGTTGCGTCGATCGTCCTTCCATAAGTGGGTCGATGTCGGCAAACGAGATACGCAGAGGCCGACCTCCCACCTCGACTTCGTTCAAGTTTCGCACCGCCGAAGCCGCCGTCTCGGGATCCTCAAACTCGCAGAAACCATAGCCCTTGAACTTGCCCGTGTCTCGATCGTTGACAAGTCGGAAACCAACGACCTTTCCTACTTCTCGAAAGACGTCGGTGAGCTGCTCTTCGGACATGTCATATGGAATGTTGCCAACTGTTGCGTATCAAAAGCAGGAGTATGTGTCAGCGCTCAACTTGTTTGAAAGGGAAGGACAACTGGACTTGCCGAGACTTACCAAAGACGACGCGGGATCCTCGTGTTGCGCCTGCCATCTTGAAGTATTCTACGCAAGCTCGAGTAGCTTAGCCGTTTTCGGGGTATGAGACTGAGCTCTAATAGCGCAATCCTAGCGACACGCCAATCCAGCTGGAGTCGCTCGTTTTGGTCGATCACTTGGTACTCTGCAGGCGCACAAGGACAAACTTCTCTCGCAAGCACAGAAGCAGACGGAAAGGCAGAAGGCGCAATGCAGGCCACACAAGGTATTTCGATCAGAGATGCAACGACCAATGGGTTGAATCCGGATGTAGTGTAGCAAAGCAAGTCTTACACGAAGTCACGGATGCAATCTGCCGACGAGCCACGGATGCAAATGCTGATTGTTGTTGATGGTGATGATGGTGGAAGGAAGACCTTGAAGAGAGCTTCGAAAGAGTGGAGCTCTGACTTCTTCGACAGTTGAAAAGCGCAGAACAAAAAGTCGCCAAACTCGGCTCCGATCGCGTCTTGGACAGGCTTAACACTTTCACAGAAAAAAAATTGCCAACATGCCTTGCCTTCCCCGCATTTTTCGGGAATGCTCTGCCAAAAAACGAAAAATTACAGAGTGACACTCTCACAAAGTGCACGCTGTGGAGCCAGCCTCAGTCGCGTGTTTGCAGCGAACAAACGCGGCTCTGCAGCCCGAGCAAGGAAACTCGGCGTCTTGAGATTTTCTTCGCTTGCAAAACGGAAAAAAAAAAAAAAACCCCGCTCAAAAGGTCCTTCGTCTTAGCCACTAACACCATCATCTTCTTCGTTAACAAGTGCTCGCATCTTCGTCCATAAAGTCTTTTGTCTCTCACCATTCTCAAATTGATAGCCATGCTCGTCTCTACCATCTCCACACCGTCGAGATCCATCGCATCGACATTGGTCAGGGCCGGTGCAACTCTCGAAGTTCGACGTACTTTGGCCACTCCATCATCATCACAGGCATCTACCCCTTCATCCTCAACCTCCTCATCCCGCTCAACCCGCCGATCAGCACGGTTCGCCGCACGACCAGGAGCCGACATAGTTGGTCCGCCTGATCCGATCTCCAACCTTCGGCCTGTTCGGTATGGATCTGCATTCGACTCTTCTTCCAGTTCATCATCTTCTTCACCCTCTTCATCTTCGCAGTCAGCGACGCTCAGCATGACCCATCCGTACTCTTTGCACGAATTCACCACATCCGGCGGTTCATCCACCACTTCGCGAACCCGCAGCACCCCATCGCTCTACTTTGAACGACTCCTGGCCAAACTCGAAGAAGCCGAATTGGCTCACAAGCTTCGCATGGCGAGAGCGGACAACTTCAACCAGCGGTTTTGGCAAGACAACAACGCTCGTTTCATCCAAGCTTTGAGCGAGTTTCGTTCTAGAACACCGAGCAGTAAGGCTGTTGCTACGCTGGCCAGTGGGGCGAGTGCAGATGGGAAAGAAAGCGAATTGGATCTCGACTCGGATTCATTGGCCACGTTCTATTCGGCGTGGTTGAAAGCCAATGCGAAGAGACACAGAGCGTATAATAGGCAACTTTGGTATCAAACTTTTGAAGATCTGGCTCCGGCCGCGAGGTATCAGGGTTTGAGGGCGTGGGCGAAGGCGGTCGGGAGTGTGGAGAGGAGGTTGGGTCGCATTTAGGGTGAGATGCGATAGGAGGCCGGTGGTGGTGTTTTACCTTGTCCCGTGTATGAGTCGGGTTCTTTGGTTTGGGTGTATCAAGCATCTGTCAATCGCATTGCATTTGCTTATTTCATTGGCAGTGTGGTTACGGATGTGTGAGGAAATCACAGAAAGGCTTTTGCGGCAGTCTGCCGAAACCCTCTCTTTCGAGGTATGAATGACACGATCGCTTGTAATTCTCCATTTTGGGATTACAAATGCACTTCGTTCCGACAATCAAAACACACCCTCACATGAAGCAAACCTTGAGACTAGAGTACATTGAGCCAGATTCAGAGGAATCTGGTGGAGTCGAGCAGCAAGCGGGTGGTGCGAGCCAGGTCCTGTGTAGCATCAAAGCACTTTTGGCATCGCTCCACCATTGCTTCCAGCGATGGAAAAGCGGTAGATGCGTCCTTGTTGCTGTTGGAAACGACAACGTCCGAAAGATCCTTGCGACGACGACTGGCGGCATCCCTGCCAACATGCGTTTTCATGGCGGAAAGGCAGCCCCTGAAATCGAGTGCGTCATGCTCGAGCGCTTTCAAAAGTCGTGTGAGGAACAGCTGCAGGTTTCGGCGCTCCGATGCCAGTTCAGCTTCGACCGGTTTGCTGTCCTTGCTACCTGAAGGCTTGCCTTTGGAGGTTGTGGCGGTGTCGGAGTCCTGCTTCATTCGTGAAGCTTCCTTGCTAACGTGCATCGTGAGCAACGCCCGTGCAATAAGAAATTTCATCTGGTTGATGCGGTTCCGCGCTTCCATTTGTGCCGCTCGAACAAACGCAAACGCCACCAAGCCATCCTTCTTCACCTCTTCCGTCAATACAGCCGGAGCATTCGCACCTTCGATTTTGATCTTCATCTTGCTCGCTTTGCGCGTGTCTGACTCGACTTTGACTTGACGACGGCTCCTGAACTGCACTACGGGTTGCTTGCGACTGTCCGACTTGCTCGGAAACGTCATTGACAGGTTCGAATTGGCGGATTCGTCGAGATCCAGCTTGTTGGACGACAAAAAAAGGAGGACCGCCTTGGCATCCCGGTCTTCCCATCGCTTCGAGCAGTGTCCGAGAAGCGCAGCAGCCGCCTTTTCGTGAGGCATCGCATAGGCCAAAGAGGCATCCATGGCCACATCTTCTCCCGCGTCAAAGTGGAATTGCACCGGGTCTGGGGATCGCTTCTTGTCTGGACGCGTCCGGGAAGCGTCCTCCAGGTAGAGAGCGAGCACATTGGCAACTACGTGAGGCTGCTGTGGGAGCAGCGAAAGCATGAGGTATCGGATCTCTTGGGCTTGCAGCGCTTCCATGCGCTCCGACATGCCTTGGGTAAAGGCGATGGAGCTAATATAGTTGCGCTCCACAAGGTCGTGCACGGACGAGAGTAGCCAAGCGGCGGCATCTGCACGTATAGCCATCAAGCGTTCCTCCTTGTGCTCGCCAATCTCTTGTCGATGCATGAGCTCTGCTTCTGGCACGGACGAGAAGAGCCGAGCATCGCCACGAGTCTCGGCCGATGTAGCCGTATCGAACAGGTTCGTGGTCGCCTCGGTGCCGGTCGAAGAGGGTGCATAGGCAGGCAGGATGCTCGGAAACGAGAATGCAACATCCAGAGCCCTATCGAGCTCGTCGATGGCGTCCTTGCTGATGGCACGCCTGGACGTGGTACGGCCGTTCTGCCTTGCCGAGTGGCTACGAGGGAACTGCCATAGCAGAGGCGGCTCTTGCTCTTCGCTTGGCGAGTCAGCTTCCGCTATGGTTGCTGCCCTCTGCGGCGATGCTTGGTTCCAGAGGCGAAGAAGGACAGAAAGGGTACGCCAAGCACCTTCGGTCATTTTGATCTTGGTCTGGTGCGTTTCATCATCATCATCTCGTGGTGATTTCTCGGACTTGACACGTTTGACTGGCTTGTCAAGGAAAGAAGCTAGCTTGCGTTTGCTGTTTGACTTGGGAGATGGCTTGGTGGCACGACCAGCGATGGATCGTCTTGGACCAGCATCCTCTTCGTCCGAAGAGTCGTCGCTACTGGAGTCAGAAGAGTCGTATGTATTCCCGTTGCGCTTTCTCTGCCGAATGTCTCTGAGCCGGTCCTCGAAACGCTGGTGTCCCGTGCTGCTAGACTGCAGCTGCTTGTGGTATCTCTTGCGTTCCGAATCGTTCATCCAGAACTCGCTGACTCGTCCGAAGGATGCATCCCCGACGTCTTGGCCACTGGAGAAGCGACGATCGCATAGCAGGTCCCATATATCTTCCGCCCGTCGAAGGTCATTTCTGACCCATCGCTCGATGGAGCTGACTTCGAAAGATCCATCATGGTCGCTGTGCTCGCTGTGGCGTGGTGATTTCGGAGACACGGACCTCGAAGCCTCCAATGGCTTTCTCTGTGAAGGCAGCGCCTCGAGAAGTTGGCGAGCAAGCAATGTACTTTTACGCTCGGCTTCAGAGAGTGCTTCAGTATCGTCTGCAGAGGTATCGTAGCTGGACTGTGAGTATCGAACGAGCAGCGAGGACGCCTTGAGCACGGAAGACGGAGAAGGTCGATCAGAGGCGGAAGAGGCAGCTTTCATCACATTGCGGTCACCTTTGCTGCCCTTGTGCTGAGTCAAGAGTCGAGATGCGATATCGTGCAGTTGGTGATCCAGGGTCCATCTTGAGGTGGAAGCTACTTGACCAGGAGCGAGCGAGCAGAGACTGAGACCTACGAGCTTCTGGATGACGCTTTTGGGCGGTCGGATGCCTTCAGCTTGAAGCTGTTCAAGTAGCTCGACGGCCTGATCGTATTGGTCTTCATCGAAGCGATCGTCGACCAGCTGCACTAGCTTGGAGGTGAGGTGCGTGAAAGGTCGCCGCTGTTTGTGAGTGGGAACAGCCGACTTGTCGTCCGTCATGTTCGCGGGGCTGTATTGCTGATAGCCATACGAACGATCTCTAAAGAATCTTTGGCTGAGGCGATGGTGTTGCTGAGACAGAGAATATGTCAAAGTGGCGGATGGAAAAGTGCGGCAAGTGGTTGGAAGCAGAAGCGGAAGGGCCGATTCAAGGTTTTGAGTTGATTCGGCAAAGGCCCGTTCGAAGCGTTGGTTGCCTCAGCAGCAGAGTGTGTGTGTGTTTCAAAAAAGGGTCTGTCCGCTTCGTCGCGGCTAGTTATGACCTAACTTAGAGACCCATTTTGGAAATCGAGACGCGTGAGGCCGGCGGGTTTTGCAACAAACAGCGCGTGTGTGGTGTTGGCTCTCGACATTCGGATGCCCCGAAGGGTCCACCGTTTGCGTCGTTGCTTGTGACTACCGTCTATCTCTATCTCTCAAGACATCACATATCACAGTCAGCAGCACCACGATCGCCTTTTTCCTCTACGCCTCAACTTTCCCACACTTTCCCACACTTTCGGAGCATTGCAAGCGTGCCTTGACCTTGCCAAATCGGCTCATCCGTGCGTCGGGTCAGCCGCGAGCCAAAGCAACAACACACTTCGAAGCATCACAATCACAATCACGCGGCAGAACGCCTCCAGTCGTTACGATGTCGGGTCATTTCCCACGCTTGAATTTGGACCGTCCAGCGGATCTGGAACATGTGCTTGGTGTGATTGACAAGCATGCGCATAAAGTGGCGCAGATGGAGTTCGGCAGCGAGCTCGAGCGTGACAAGGCGCTCAAAGCCGTGGTGGATAAGATGATTAAGAGGGTGAGTTTCGCGAGGCAGAATGAACGAGTAGTATCGTATAAGTAGCAGCTGACCCAGACGATCCGTATCTCGATGCTCTTTCGACCATCATCCCCAACAGTTGACAGGAGCGACCAAAGCCAAAATCGAACGAAATTTGATGTACAACGGCATGTCTGCCACCGAATTCGCGCGGCATAGTAAAGGTGAGTGTCTCTGATGGCGTCCTTAGTCTCTGACTTGTCGATGATGCTGACGCGGATCTACATCTGACCGATTCTCTTCACCTGACGTCTGCCGCATAGCCGGATCCGGGATCGAGCCATTCGACGAGGATCTCTCGAGGCGACTTCAGGTCTTGAACGACCAAGCAAATACACTTACCACAGAGGTGATCGCGTACCGCAAAGCGCTGCCAACACGCAGAGCCGAGGCGATGGAGAAGCGAGCAGCAGTCATTCGAGCGCTTGAAGCCAAGAAGGAGGAGCAGCGCCGAGCCGCCGAAAAGGAGCATGCCCTCCAGCTACAAGAGCAGCGCAAGCCGATCAACATTGATCTCAAGAGGAAAGCCGAAGTGGCAGACACGCTCAAACACTCTGTTGTCGACATCACAAGTTTGCAGGTGGTAAGTGCCGCGTCGATTGCGAATTTTGGTATGGACAGAATCTATACTGACCCCTTGATGCCGTCCGTCTACATGAATTATCCGGATTGTGACCCACACAGTCGATTCTGGAGCAAGCGACAGCAGCCAGCGAACAAGCCAAGCTCGTCAAGCGTCTGCGAACTATGCCCTTGTAGCCTTGTAGCCTGTCAACATCCGCGACTCTCGTCGCCTATACCTATACCCACCGATGCAATAGCAGCGGCCATCCTTGTCCTTCTCCAAATGATTGGTCCGAGCCTGTGCTACCGTTCACTGTCTCGTTCAGAGTTCGATGTTCCGGCATCAAGGTATACATATACAGCCGTATATACCACCCGAATATCTGCGGTCATAGAACCTTGAAAGCACCGCATCCCGTCCGATCTGCGAAGTTAAGCAAGGTATCGCCTAGTCAGTACTGCGGTGGGGAACCACGCGGGAATCCTAGGTGCCGCAGTTCTTTTTTTCTTTTATTTTTGGCATTCTCGATCCTTTTTTTTATGACCTCCTTTACCTGTCGTCCTTTGTTTTTGTTTTTAGATCGAAACTAACCCCAGCTGCCTAGACTTCTCGCTTGGATATGCGACGGCGACTCGACAACGACAAGCTTCATTCGCTTGCTCTCGAGACGGCATCATAAGCCTCATTACACAGCACGTGGATCTCATGGCAATGCGCTAGTAAGGCGCTGCTTTCAAAAGTCGAGACGAGACGAGGTCTTGCCCAGAACTCAAAGTCGACAGTTTGGCTGTCAAAGTCAAAAAATAATAATAAATGATTTGGGCATGCCAAGAAATTCAAGCGAGTCTTGGCGCTTTGAGCTCGAGTCGCGTGGGACACTCGACAAAAGCGGGGCATGAACCAGTCTGCTTGCCAAGAAGCCAACGTGGACAGAAGACCCAAATGCTTTGTTGCGTCTTTGACATCTTTCCGCCACAATGCAGACCCTTGTCATTTGCTCTGATCGCCATCTTGGGCCTTGCAGACAGAGACAAGCTCGATATTGAAATTGATCTCGTTGGCTGAAGACTTGCACCCAGATTGCAGTAAAAAGCTCTACAGCATCGATGAGAAAGGGCTCAACAGCTTCGACATCACTGCTGGCTAGCCGTATCCGACCAGACGACTTCGCTTCTCGCTCTCTTTGTATCAGACAGCGTGACACAGTACGCCACTGAAGCAATTCCTAGAAGATCGAGTCCGGGTCGTCCACGTTCTCCCAAAGCCACTTGCCAAGACCTGTCGTCTTTCAGAATGCGGTTGGTGGATTGCCTTCCGGCTCATTGGCTACTCTGGAACACTTTTCATGTCTCGTCAAAAGAACTTGACCGACGGCACCGGCCACACAGAGCTCGAGACTGGTGTAGGTGCAGAACTCGACGTTTACCGTCATTGATTACGAGATGGCTGCTACCAGCAACGGCTGTTCTTTCCTCTCGAGCAAGCCATAGCATCATTGCATGGGATCTGCACATCTCTACAGGGAATTACTGAGAATGGAGACGAAGCACGTTCACCGGCTCCACGAACTCTTCTACAGACACTTTGTCTTGGCATCCCGGTACGAACCCCCTTCGATCAGGGCAGCGGGTCCTCAAAGCAGCCAGCTTAGTTGCTATCGGTCCAGTTCCTGATACGGATAGAGTTCGAAAGACATCGAGCCACAGCGGTAGCGCGGAACGGTTCACAGCCTTTCACAATCCGACCTTAGCGAGAGATCAACGTAGCGGAGCTTCGATGTGTTAGCTCGATCAACAAGGTCGTGCGAGCGTGCAACGAAGTTCCTTGGAGCGATAGATACGGCACAGATAGGGACAAAGGCTTTCTTTTGCAATGAGGACAGATCGAGCGGAAGTGCGGCTACTTCGTACCTTGACGGTGGAGCACCTAGCTAGTCGACACCCAGAATTGTTCCTCCAATTGCCACCTCCTTTCCCCGCCAAATCCAGACTTTGCTTGCCGTATCAGCGAGCTTCTCCTTCTCATCGACATGAGCACGTTCTCGAAGACGTCCCCATCCGAGAACCCGTCAATGCCTTACTATACGCGAAGGCGTACCTTGTCGCGATGCGAGTGCAACCTGCAACCTTGTCAAGTTTCGCGCCAAGACTTTCCATCCGGCGATCCCGGGCCAGCCGTCGCTCGCAACGTGCGCCAAAATGCATCGTCCGCAGGCTTACCCCTCTCTATGCATTCTACATGGCGCCATCGTGGTGTCGCACTCTAGGTCGATCGAGGTGAGGGTATGAACTGGCATGGGCACGATTGGGGTCAAATTTGAATTCGATCTCGAAATCGGCACTTCTCCTCATGTCATTGTACGCAATTAGTTGAATCTATTCTCCGCCTCTCCGCTTTGAAAGATACTGGCTTCTCATCCTAGCTGTCGTAAGGCATGAAAGGTGACCTTCCAGACGTACCTGAACTGCTCACTCGAAGCTTGCATGGTCTCGCTCTCACGCATCAATGGAACGTGGCCCTGTCCAACTCCGTCGTCAAAGTTTGCGGACAATTTCTTTTCTTCTCCTCCGCTTGACCGGTCCACCCGAACATTGCTTCTTTGGTCACTGTACGAGTTCCTGTTTCTTCCTTCCTGCAGAGCTAGTTGTGACGAGCTGCAGGCACACATACCCTCCAGGTTGTAAGTGCTCTTGCGTGTGTGGCAAGACACATGCAGCCTGCATCGCTGAGCATCGTATAAGACGAGCATCGAGCGAGCTCTATTCTTTCCGTTTGCCTCCACCAATAGACGCTCCAAGCTTCATCTCCTCCCACCTCCCACCTCCCACCGGCAATACTTTGCCGCTCTCCCACTGAACCTTAACGACTTCGCCTGCTCGACCCTAGTCGTCAACTCGTCACCATGGGTTACCAACTCTGGGGCGCCTTCACCGCCGAACAGCGTCGGAACATCGCCCTATACACTTTGGGGATTATGTGCTACAAATTCGGGCTAGAATATTATAACGGATCCTTCATCACCCAGGCCAACGAGCGATTCGGTGCTCGTCGATTCGAGAAGATCGCCATCTTGACCGGTACCAACTATGCCGCTCAGTGTCTCGGCTCGATCATCGTTGCTCCTTTGATCAAGCGTTTCCCCACCCGTTCCATCCTCGCCACTGCCGTGCTTACTTTCGGTATCATCTCGACTATTCCTCTCATTGCTGACGCTGGTACGGGCGGTGTGCTCAAGTTCAAGACCGCCAACAACAAGACCAAGTACGGCAACTGGAGTCCCGATGGATTGTTCCCCATCTACGTCATTTCCGGTATCTCTTACGGTACCGTTGAACTGATCCGCCGCGTCATTCCTCGTGACATTGCCGGTGGTGATGTTGACAGGTTGCGAAAGATGGATGCCTTTGTGCACGTCATGTACGAGGTGGCTGGTACCACTGGTGCTTTCACTTCTACTTCGTTGATTGGTCACTTTGGTTACAACTACTCTGCTTTCCTTTCGCCGGTGCTCTTTACCCTCGCTGCGTGCATCTGGATCTGGATCTCTTCGCTTGGTGAAAGCCAGCATATGGCGGAAGAGTCTCGCCTGGCCCGTGTTGAGGTGGAGAAGCGTGGGTTGCTCATGTCGATGGTCGACGGCGTTCGTGCTTTCGTCAAGGCTTTCTGGTACGGTGGTTACTTGATCTTCACCGACCGACGATTTATCTGGCTCGTCCCCGGCTACACCTTTGCCCTTTACGGTCACCGTTACCTCGAGAACGGTCTTGCTCCCATCTATGCCAAGTCGGTCATCGGTGTTTCTTCTTACTCGCAGATCATTGTTGGTGGATCCAACTTTGGTGAACTTCTCGGTGCCCTTTCGGTGATGCTCTTCACACAGGCTATCCCCACTCCTATGCCATGGTTGCGTCTTGACGCTATCTTGCTTAACCTCGTTTGGGTGATGCCTTTCTTCCCTTATACCCGTGGTAACGTCGGATCGGCTTGGAAGCTTGCCGCTGTCTTCATCCCTATTTCTTACGGTTGGGCTGCTGGTGACGTTTCGCTCGCTGCCTACATCCAGTCCACCCTCGCACGCATGGAAGCCAAGGACAAGGACGTTTCCGCTCTTGGTGCTGTTATGGCCTTCCTCTACGTTTCGTACATCGTCATGTACTCGCTTATCTCGACCTTCCTCGGACGATGGGTCGACAGGCGTCTCCGTGGTCTCTCCGGTGTCGCTGCTATCAACCGCGCCCGCGACTGCCTCAAGTACGTCGGTGGTGTCCACTTCACTATCCTTTCGGTCATCATCATTGTTGCTACTTTCATCCCCAAGGGATCGTTCTCGATCAACCCCAAGGCGATCGACACTAGCCTGCTCAAGTCCGACGAGGAGTCCGACCGTTCTTCCGAGGACGACATCAAGGAGGCCAAGTATCAGGAGCGAGACTCGTTTGCTCCTCAGGATATCCAGGGCGATGCCGTTGGTGCGCTTGCTCAGAACCCTGCTGCTCGCGTGCCCAGCCGTGTCTGAGTGCTTTTGCCTTTCCCAAAATGATCTCTGATCTGCAATATGGTTCTGTGACTGTCCATATACATTATATTCCACTTTTCCGGCTCGGTTTTCAATCACTTCGTTCATGTATCTAGGTTTTTTTTTTCCCTTCTTTGATGAGGCAATCTTGACTGGTGTCTTGCTACATACTGTTTGTAAGAGAGAGAGAGAGCTGTCGAACAGTGCCTCACAGACGGACGCGCTCTCCGGTGCAGCCCGAAGGTGGCAGTGTGAGAAAACGCGATTTTGGCCGACGAATCACGTAAACAGCTCTAACGAAGATTTTTTTGGCCTTGCCACCTCCACTAACGCCTGCATGACCATTTCGCTCTCTGACACTTTCACATCTTCACACCCAACACCATCGTACCCAAACCACCGACCGCATCGGCATCATGTTGACACTCAGGACAGCAACCAGGATCGCACACACACCACGCGTGCTCGCTACACGAGCGCTCTCCACCACCCCACTCACCCGCTCAGGAGGCTTCAACCGTCCCGGACCACCGCCTCTACCACCACAGGAACAGAAGGAGTTTGAAAACTTGGTCAAGCAGAAGCAAAGTAAGCCTCCTCCCATACTACCTCCTTTCGCCCCCTTTTCACCCCCTCTTACTGACATGCTCTGTTCTCGATCATGACAAGACGCATCACCATTCCTCTCCTCAGATCCAGAGAAGGGGGATATGCACCCAGATGCCCGCAGAAAACCACGACCAGAGTTCGAAGGTGAAAGCAACCCAAAAACGGGTGAGATCGGTGGACCCAAAAATGACCCGCTCAAGTACGAGAAGGAGTGGACGTATGGTGGACGTGCGACGGATTTCTAGCCGCTCACTCTATGTAGATCAGACTTTGAAAGCTCAGTCTCAACAAACTACATATTTGAAGCAAAGCACATCCACAATGGCCACAGGCCGAGTGACACACGCAGGCGAAATGATATTGATGTTGAGAGGTCTATTCACGGTCCAAAAATTGCGTAAAAGTACATAATGCGTTGTGACAACAAGTGAGTTTGCTAGTCATGCGATGACTGAATATGCTATTGCTGCTGTTCAGCAGCCTCGGTACCAAACGAGCTAGCCAACTCGAGAAACGCCGCCACATCAAAATCATCGTTCGAGTCGGCTGCCTGACTTTGGCTCACCTCGTTGGACGGTAACGGTGTTGGCATGGGTGCGAGATCCAGAGTCTGACTGAACCCAGCCAACTCGCTGGTGGAGATACCGAGAACTTTGGCGAGCTCTTCGTCGCTGAATCCGATTGTGCGGTCGGGAGTCATTGCTGTGTCGGTCAAGGAAGGGGTTGCGGTAGTAGATAGCGAGGTTGCTTCTGACGGACTTGCTGTAGCTGCACCTTGATTCATCGCCAGCAGTTGATGCGCTGCATTTGGACGTCGGTCTGCGCCATCATCCTGCTCAGCCTCTTCTTCATCGCTCGACTCGGCCTCTTCGAGTCGACGACGCTCCTCTTCTTCGGCAGCAATCTCGCGTTCGAGCTGCGCAAACGTTTGAGCCAGACGTCGTTCTTCCTTTTCTGAATTGCGCAGACTCTTTTCTTTGGCCTTGCGGTCCTTCTTGGCTTTGCGACTGGCCTCTTTCGCCTTGCGTGTAGCTTCGCGCTCCTGTTGCAGCCGAAGGGTGTTGCTGGCGATGCGATCTCGGAGCACGGCGATGCGTTCGTCGACTGTTTTCTGTGCGTTTTCGAAGAAGCTGGCGTCGACGCGCATCTGGAGCATCTCGGCTTGGATGGCTTGACGACCTTGAGTGATGTCTGTCATCTTTTTCTTGATTTCGTCGCGGATGGCGTCGCTTGGCCCAGACACAGGGTGGCTAGGGATATCGGCGGCGGTGGCACTAATGTCTGCGTGTGAAGGCAAGGGCGCAGATGATGCATCGTAGATAGGTGGCGTTGTGACTGCTAATGAGTCGTCTTTGTCAGCGGAGGCGTCGGTTTGACTTGCGGCAGGGGGTTGCTCCGCATCGGCATGTGCTACGCCATGAAGACTGGTCTGAGGTGCATCGCAACCTGCATTGTCGGTGAGCGCCTGCTTCTGAAGAGCTACGAACAGTTCAGCAAACAGTCGAACGTTGTTTTGTATAAAAGTTTGGGCGTTGTCCGAGGTCGAGCCTTGAGGAATCAGA
Source organism: Anthracocystis panici-leucophaei (assembly GCA_014826065.1). Taxonomy (NCBI): domain Eukaryota; kingdom Fungi; phylum Basidiomycota; class Ustilaginomycetes; order Ustilaginales; family Ustilaginaceae; genus Anthracocystis; species Anthracocystis panici-leucophaei. Next base: position 178,938 of record CP060306.1, on the reverse strand, counting down.
CGGCCGAGATCTGGGACAGAAAGGTGCGCTGCAGCGTTCGAAGCAGCAGATCGGGCAGCAGCAGCAGCGGTGGCCTTCTTCTTTGCAGCAGCAGCGGCGATACTGTCTGGACTGAGTTTGCGCTTGTTTTTGGATGTCGCCGTGTTGGGATCGGGAAGCTGATGCTTGCGGGGTCTGCCCCGCTTTCGCGCATAGGTTTGCGGAGTTGCGCCAGGCGTCGAAGCAGGTGTGGATGCAGCCGAAGAGGATGCTGTGTTGTTGAGTCGCGAGGATGGAGCCTCTGCTGAGGTGGCGGCCGTGTCGGTAGCTGTTGAGGGCGCTGCAATTGCAGTACTCTGTGTTCCTGCAGCGGCGTGGATGGCTGGAATGGCTTGTGATGTGGTTGAGTTGACCGACTTTGATGAACTGGCAGCCGAACTGCCGCAAGTGGCGAGCGGGGTTGCTATTCTTGCCTGCGTACTGATAGGGACAGCAGTAGAAGGTGTTGAGGAGGGAGCCGATTGGCTCACTTGCGAATCTTCCCACCGAGGACGGACAGCGGCGTTTCCGATAGGCGATGGTAAGATTGCTGATGGGACGGTGGCTGATGTGCTGCTCCCTTTTGCATCAGACGGCATAACCGCGATGGTCGTGCTGGGATTTGAAGCAGGCGAATCAATGTAATGGATCTTTCGCACTTCGTCTTTCGCCGTCTTGGTGCTGGTGTTGGCGGGCCACGCCTCGTGCGGGCTGGGTTGGGTAGCCGGCGTCATGTTGGAAGGTGTCGGATAGGCCGAATCATTGTCGGATTCGCCGGTCATGTAGCGCGAATGCTGTAGATCGGGTGTGCAAGCTGCGTCCATGTGCTGAGTGGCAGTGCCGTTCGAGACCGATGCAATCAACGCATCCATCCGTTCTTCCCTACTGTGAGTCCCTCTCCCGCTACAGGCCAGTGTCCAAGATATCTGCCAGGACCATCAGCGTGCTGTTCTCCAGTGGCTTTGTCGAAGCTGCAAAGTCCAGAGATTATGTGTGCGTGATCGAAGGACGTCGTTTGTAATGGATGGAATGAGAGAGGTGAGAGGTGAGAATCTGGATCGTCTCGCATAGACCTCTTGAAGAAAAAAGTAGAAAGGGTCTCGCAGCTTCAACTTTTTTTTTTTTTTTTTTTTGGCGTTCCGTCTTCTCTCTGTTGGCTCTTCTTTGGCTGTCACGTGAGCTGCTCAGCCAGGCCTCCACACTCTGAGAAAATCGATCAAATTTTGGCACAGCGGGTGATGACAGGAAAATTAGCCTCACCTGCTCAGCGTGTGTGACTTTTGAGAAGATTTCCAGGCTTTGAACCGACGCGGAACGCGTCTCGAGTGCGTGGTTTCTGTGACTTGTGTGGCTGGCTGAAAGCCCGCAATTAACACTTTTTTTTTTTTTGGCCAAAGGCAACGAGCAGTCACAATTTGGAGCTGCGCAACGCAACTTGCTTCATTAACTTGATCTTCATCCTCACATCACATCGACTCAGCCGCTTCCGAGTGGCATGAGCAGACAATTCCGCAGGTAGCCAACCGCTCGGGGCAGTTCCCACAGTGAGCGGAACATCACAAGGCATACTTGCGCCATTTCTTCTCCACCAGCATTGCCACCACACTCACGACGATCACTACGCTCCCGCATCCGCAAGGCAGCATCTACGCATCTCAGAGCGATACTCGAGCATTCATCCAAGGCCTCGCAGCGCTCATTTACACTGCCCTCGTCACGATCAAAAAGTGTAACTCTCACGCCACGAGACCCACTCACGTCGAGTCGCCATTGGTCAAGCGATCTCACGCCTGTCACTTACGACTCCTTACGTTCAACCTCAAATCAGGCTCTCCACCTATACTACTGTCGCCATCCTCTCCACTCGCAGTCTTGCTTGCGTACGGATCCGCTGTCGCTCCCGTCAACCCAGCCAAAGGAGGAGTACCAACTTGCTCCTTTACGCCTACCATCTTCCGCACCATTGCCGGGCCCATTCTACTCTCGAGTATCTCGTAGACGCCATATCTCAGCTCATCGTATAGCACGACCGACCCGCGCCAAGCTCTAGTGAGACGACACTGCCGATCCCCTCGCTCAGCCATGCCGGATCTCGAGGTACAGTCAGACTTTCGGTACCGCGTCCAGAAATCCGAAGATCAAAGATCCGAGACGATATACGTCGAAGAGGATCTCGAAGAGGATCTCGAAGAGGACGATTTCGCCAACCCCAAACTCGTCAATCCGGGCCAACGGCCCTCTCCGAAGAGGTCGATCGCCGACGATCACGCCTCATATGCAGCGCAGAAGAGGTCCAAACCGATACAAGGCAACGAGTCAAGATCCAACACTAACGACAGCCTGCCATCGCGGTCGCGCGATCCGCAGCAGCCTAGCTCGAGCGGCTCCCTGTCCCGCACACATCCACCTCCGCAGTCGTCCCAAGTGTCCAAGGCGCGGCCGTACAATCCAAAATTCGACACATATGGCGACTCCGAGCTCTGCAACATCTTTGCTGCGAACAACGCCATTTTGCAGGGTCGTATAGCCGATCTGCCCAAGGATGGACCTGGCTATACAAGCGACGATGCGTGGCGTCGATACAAGGATGCCTTCGGACGCTGTATACAGATGCTCGAAGAGGTGGACGAGATCGCAAGAGCATTGGCAGCCCGCACGCCAGGTGCCACATCCGCAGACCCCGGTCGATCGGGCCCCGTCCCTGGACTCTACATGGACGATGTATCAGCAAGATCGTCTCCTGTCAGACACGCCGCACCAATTACGCCTCCCGATCCGACTGCGCGCGCCGCGTCCAACTCTTTCCAGGTCGTCGGCGAGAACATCGTTACGGCTGCACCCATGGCGCCTCCTGCTCAGCCCGCGCGATATCCACCGTCCACGCCAGACGGGCCGCCAGTCTCGCTAGCGACGACGCAACGCTTCGACTCAGCCGCACCTCTCCGAGCTCCCGCACACGGTCACGACGACCATGTGCCATCTTTTCTCAATCACTCGCAAAGCCCGCCACCGCGCGAGGGCTCCCAGACCAGTGGCGCAGGTCCGAGCAACGGCCGAGTCGCAAGATCATCGAGCACCATCGTCATTGACGATCGCGAATGCTCTCCGCAACACACCGCACAGGTCTTTGAGCTCAGCGACGACGACGACAACGACGATGAAGAAGTCGAAAACCTGCCTGCCGAGGTCAGGTACAAGATCTGTGGCCCATCCTTGCAGAAACCGGTCACGAGGAACGAGTTGCAACGCATGCAACAGTATCCATGGACCAGAGACGTCGTTTACTCTCTTCGGAAGCATTTCAAGCTGAAGCAGTTTCGTCCCAATCAGCTCGAGGCCATCAACGGCACACTCATGGGACGAGACGTCTTTGTCCTCATGCCCACCGGCGGTGGTAAATCGCTTTGCTATCAGCTTCCGGCCTGCATTAATACAGATCGGGCCCAGGGCCTCACCATCGTCATCTCGCCCCTGCTCTCTCTCATCGAGGACCAGGTTCATCACCTCATCAACATGGGCATTACCGCACTAAAATTGACCGGCGACATGTCCTCCAGCGACAGGCGAGACGCGCTGAATGCAGCGAGGGACCCTAGCGGCCATCTACGTCTGCTCTACCTCACACCCGAATTCATTCGTCAATCTAACGCGGCGAGCGACCTCTTGGACGACTTGTACATGCGCGGACAGCTCGCTCGATTCGTCGTCGATGAGGCGCATTGCGTCAGCCAATGGGGCCACGACTTCCGTCCACACTACACGGAGCTCGGCGCGTTACGCACCAAATATCCCTTGGTGCCCATTATGGCGCTCACCGCTACCGCAAACGGTCGTGTGGTCAAGGACGTCAAGGCGTGTCTCCAGATGAAGAACGCAATTCAGCTCACGTCCAGCTTCAACCGTCCCAACTTGGAGTACCAGGTCCGTCAGAAGCCTAAGAACAAGCTCATCGACGAAATCTCGAGCTTCATTCTCGCCTCCCACAAGAACGATTGCGGCATCGTCTACTGCTTTAGCCGTGAATCGTGCGAGACCGTCGCGGCCGACCTCATCAAGCATGGCATCTCGGCACACCACTACCACGCCAAGCTGCATAAAGACGACCGTTCCATGGTCCAGCAGAAGTGGCAGAAGGGCGAGTTTAAGGTCATTGTGGCTACCATCGCCTTTGGCATGGGTATCGACAAGCCGGACGTGCGCTTTGTCATCCATCACTCGCTGCCCAAGTCGTTGGAGGGCTACTATCAGGAGACGGGCCGAGCCGGTCGCGACGGCAAGAGTTCCGTGTGCATCCTCTATTACTCCTGGAGCGACGTGCGCAAGATCGAGAACATGATGCTCAACGAGGAAGGCAAATCGCAGGAGGCCATTGATCGTGGCATCGAGTCTCTACGTATGATGCAAAGGTTCTGCGAGAATGGCATCGAGTGCCGCCGCGTCCAAGTCTTGCGCTACTTCAACGAAGACTTTACGGCTGATCAGTGCCACAGCACGTGCGACAATTGCTGTCGCAAAGCAGGTTCCATCCGAGTCCGGGACGTGACGGAGCTCGCGATCAAGGCCACCAAACTTGTCAAGGAGATCGCGGGCAAAGGGCAGTGGACTCTGCCCCATTGCGCCGATGTCTTTTACGGCACCCGCGCAAAAAAAATCCGAGATGCGGGCCACGACAAGCTCGAGATGCACGGCGCCGGCTCCAAGATGGCCAAGGCTGATATCCATCGGCTGTTCGAGCATCTCTGTTCCGCAGGCGTGTTCAATATGAAGGACGTCATGAACCGTGCGGGCTTCAACACGTCGTACCTAATCATCGGTCGAGAAGCGTCCAGGCTGCTCAAAGGGAACATGATGATCGAGATGCAATTCGCCGCGGAGAACCCCGAGACGCCAGGGCAAGCGAAGAATGGCAAGAGGCAGCAGAGGCAGGCCAGAGATGCCGACTTTGTCGAGTTCGACCAAGATGCGCACGACATCTCGAACGTCAGTCTGAGTCCGCAGGAGGCTCGTGGCGACCAGCGCCACAACAACAACAACAACAACAACAACACCACGAGTCGAGCGGCGCAGCAGTCAGTAGGTACAGGACTGGAGGATGACGGTTTCGTGGATGAAATCCCGCCAGAGCTTTTCGATGACGATTTTGATCCCGACCTCGATTCAGACGACGAAGTTCCACTAGGCATTCGCAACATGGCGCGGCAAGGCGCATCTCATCACGGTCAAGCGGGACCTCGAGAAAGCGATAATCAGAGCAGCGACGGCGATTTTGAGATCGATCCTCGATCGGCCGACGCCAATGTCAGCTGCTATCGCGAGCTCAAGAAGCTCGACGCCAAGCTCGCTCGAAAGGAAAACCAGACCCAAGGCTGGCTGCTTCCTGACGAGGCTTTGCAGGAGATTTCGGCTTTGGCGCCCTCCAGCCTGGGTTTGCTTCGGGAAGGGCTCGAAGGCAGGTTCAGCCGGTGGCTCGATAAGTATGGAACGCGCTATGTGGACATCTGCGTGCAATTTTTCCACAAGAACAAGTCGGCATTCGAGCCGGCAAACGTGGCGGCAAAGCGAGGTCCAGGTTGGGAGTCCTTCCTTTCGAGCGGCTCACGCCCAGCTCTGCCAGCTACGTCCACACCGCAACGCAACGCTGCAGCAAGTGGATCGAGACAGGAGCGAGGAGTAGCTCCTCGAAGGAGCGCCGTCGCCGCTGCTGCGAATCTCGGTCAGTACGCTTACGAGGATCCCGACACCTCGGCTTCAGGGAAACACGCATCACCAGCATCGAGGGCAGTAGCTGGGAATAGTCGGGTCGGGCGCGCATCGCCGAAGAATGCGCCAACAGCAGCGGCAGCAGCAGCAGTGCCACCCCCTAAACGACTCACGCTCAACCCCAGCTTCTTGAACAACGGCGGCGGGCCAGCGGTGATCCGAGCGATGCCCCTTTTGCCTTCGCAAAGAGCGGCTAATCGATCTCGTCCGAGCTGAGACACCTCCATCGTGAAGCACGCCTATAGACATGATCTTCCGGGACCTTGCAAGTATGGCTGGCGTTCGGAATCGCAACATTGCACTTTCGTCTCGTCTCTTCCTCTCACTATTCATCTACTCATTCATTTGTATAACAACCCAAGTTTTATATCGCATTCACGTAATCGCATCACATTCTGCACTCTAGACTCGACTCACGTGGTCAGTATTGAGCCTCGATACGATCACTGAGAGCGACGAAGAGGAACAAGCACATAACAAAGCGGACTACGAAACCCTAACCCTTAACCCTAAAGAGAGAGAACAGCGATGGATTGCGAATGCGGACATGGAGCGAGCGGATCTAAGCGAGGGGGAAGGAATAGATTGACGCATTTGATTGGCGTGAGACGTGTGTGCGTGTAAGTGTGTGTGTGAAGTAGAAGCGAACGAGCGTGAGGTGGGAGATTTGACAAGGATGCGAGGAGAAATCGACAGAGGTCGGGTGTGTCGACTTGGAACAAAGCCGCTGATGGTGGAGTTCCGCAAGAGGTCGGGGAATGCGGATGCCAGTTTCTTCAACGTCAAAGATCTGCGAGGTTGTGATGGCGGGGGTGAGAATCAGCACAGTACGGCGGCCTCTTTAACCGTGCATCTCACTCCAAGCGTTAGCCATCCAATCCGCGGGCCAGAAGATCCTACTAAACGGGCTGGTAGTTGGACAGTTGCCATTGTGAACTCCGCATGCGCAACCGTATTCTGTAGGTTCGAGTGTTCCTACTGCTTTACATGTTCTACACTCCTCAACAAATTCGTCAGTACTCTTTTCCCGTTCTTGACCGGATTCACTGAGAAATGGAAGGGGGTTTTTTTTTCTTTTTTTTTGGCAAGAAAACTTACCCATAAAAATCATTTCGCCTCTTCTTGTTGCCACTACCGCACGTTTCCGGCTTATTCTCTTGCGGTACAGCACACGTTACTTCTCCTTTGGCCCAATCAGGTCCAACTCCATCAACGGGCGATTGACAGTTTTTACTCCAGTTGCATTCGTCTCCAACCCTCTGCGTCCCTGCTTGCACTTCGGTCATGCTGAGCAACACGACAAGCATGGACAGCAGCAGGATGAGCGTGGTACGACGCATGTTGACTACCTCTTGTGGTTACGGATGGCGAACAGTTCTTAGATGGTGGCGATGGTATACAGATGGAGGATCGGAGGATAGAGACGGTGAAGAGCAGAAAGGAGAAAAAAGAGTCGCTGAGCAAATCCAGCCAGCACAGCAAGCCGAAATCAAATCAACCACCCACCTCAACCCGATTGCGGGCCCCGCTACTCAAACTTCATCTGCAACAACCCCACCGACTCAACCCACCACCACCGACTAGCAACCACAATCCCCGACTCATCACACAGCGCAGAGGGAAATGCTCTGTTAAAAACAATCATATAACTGCCAAAAAGGAGAAACGGTACATAGAAAGGAAAAGGAAACCAACAAGATGGAAGCGGAGTAGAAAAGAAAAGGAAAAAGGAAAAGGTCATGGTGGATGGCGGGGTCTCGAGGGGATGCTGATGGAAAAGCTGCGGCGTTGCTTCATTTGAGACCGCTGGGTGATGATGTGGGCAGGATCCAACTGTTGCAATCAAGGAGATCGCTGTGGGACCGAGCTTAGCTGGAACATCGTAGTTCAACGCAATCCGACCCACAGCAAAGCCCAATATCTACCCGCTGCATGGCGCTGCTCCCAACCAGTCGCCCCTCCAGACCGCTTGTGCAGTAAAGTCTATGCGTCACCTGACGGCTGTCGGAGATCCGCTCTGTCATCGAGTCAAGAGAGAGCACAACCCATCTCGTCGGTCAGCACAAAGCTCCATAGCAAAAACATCAACGATTTCCACAAAACTCACCCGTCTAAGCTCTTGTGACCGGCAAGCTCGGCCAAGACGGTAGGGTCCATGGGTATCACGCTCTTGCGTCGGACATGAGGCGATTCCTGCTTGCCCACTTGCTGTCGAGCCGTTTCTGGGAACTCTTTCTGGCGAGAAAAAGAGGGGAAAGAGAAACAAAGGCAAGCGAGTCGGGGCGGAATTTTTCCAAGTCAGCCTCTGTGGGGCTTTGTGGCGGTGTGCTGTGCTGTGTGGCCCTCAAATGCAGAGAGACTCTTCGATATGGCGCAAGAAGATGCATTGCCCAGCATTTGCAGAAAGAAAATCAACGTACCATATCGTCGACGCTGTCTTCGCCCGCAGGTTCTGGATCTTGCGCTGTTTCTTGAGCGACGCGGTTGGCTTCGACATCGTCAAAATCTGTCGTCGACACTTCGCCGTTGATGCCTTGACCCATAGCTTCAAACAGGCTATCGGCACCAGCTGTCAAGTCTGCCGCGGAATCAAAAGCATCAAGGTCGTATGGATTGACGCTTCCCGCTGGCGCAGCCGTCTCCTCCTTGAGCGAGGCGGGCATCTCTACGCCGATCGCCTTGCTGTTCTTGATGGCGGTATCGCGAAGCTTCTTCCACGCCTCTTCCCTGTCGACGAGCTTTTGCTTCTCCATTTGACGCTGCTGCTTGTAGTCGTTTGTACACATCTCGAACAACGCTGGGTTGATCTCCATGAAGAGCTTGAGCGCGTTGTAGACTTGGCCGTGGATCGTTCGGTTCCAATGCGCTTTCGAGTTCTGATAGAGCGCAGAAAAGACGATGGGCAAGATCACCTGTACATTGTCGCCGATCAGGTTGACGATGTATTCGTTATTCCAAAAGTACAGCGCGCGTTCGGCAACCTGGAAGTGCTGGCTGTTGATGCATCGCTGGAGTTGCTGGAAGAGAGGCACCTCGATCTTGACAAACTCCGAGGGCTCGATCACGTCAAGGATCTCCTCGACCTCGTTGAGGAACATGACCTCCTTGGGCGAGTTGACCTTGGGCCAGTATCGCAGCAGACCAAGCAGCACCTCTTCGGTCAACGAGCTGTCCTTCTCCAAGAACTGCACTACACAGTACGCGAGCTGAGGGTGGTACAGCGCCAAGCTCTTGACCTTGTGCAATGGGATGAGCACCCGTGTCAAGAAGGTCTTGTGTTCTTCCTTGAGCGGCAGAGCAAAGCCGTTGATGATGGAGCCAAGAATCTCGAGCAGCTCTGCAATGCCGTTGTGGCGCTCAGTCTCGTAGATGAACTGGAAAAAGACATTGTTGATGGAGCGGCGGATGAAGGCCCGAAGGTTGAGGAACTTGCCGTAAATGCGATGCAATGTTGTCTTCAAGAAGTCGCGCTCTCTTGGGTCCTCGCTGTCAAAGAGCTCGAGGAGTTGCAATACAAAGTGGTGGTCGATATACTTCTTGGCGATGTTGGTGTTGAAGTCCGGGCTTTCAACGAAGCGAAGGAAAAACTCGTAGACGATCTGAAGATGCGGCCATGCGAGCTCGAGAACGGGTTCGTCCTCCTCTGGATCGAATGCATCGCCGACCGGGTTGACCTGCGGTGGGATGGAGCGGAAAAGGTTGGCGGAGAACATGGCGACGACTTCTGGGTAGATGTCGTCGGTGATGACCTTGCGGTTGGTGGTGATGTAGTCGAGCATCTCATGTAGTGTTGCGGCCTTGATCTGCTTGCCCTCGAGCTCCTGGCTGGCGTCGTTGAAGTCGAATACGACCGAACACTGTCGCAGCTTCCTAACAAAAAGCTCTGCACGATCCGCAGGGACCACCTCTGTTGTCAGATCGAGAAAGATGAAGAAAGTGAATAGTTGGTGTTAGTCAGTCGTCGAACGGACAGATGCAGGAAGGGAAGCGAAAGCGCGCACGTACCGTTGAAATGGGGCAGCTTCTCGAGTTCGACCTTTTCTGTGACGTGGAATCGAGAGCTTCTCTGCTTGCGAGGTGGTGTTTTGGAAGTGATGGGGATGGTGTCCTTGGGACCCGACGTGGAAGGGCCCTGACGCAATCGGTTGAGGGTGCCGGCTTTGGGAGGCGTAGCAAGCTCGGAAGCGGCGATGCCAGCGCTGCTGAGGGAAGCAATTGCGGCGCCTGGGGGAGGAGGGGATCCCGGAGAGCCTGTGTGATGGAAAGGGGTGATGGAAGAAGAGGGCTGGGAGGCGGTCGCGACCGAGTGAGGGATGGGATCGACGGGCATCTCTGGAGAGGCGACAACGACGGGAGGAGCAGGCGGCGTCTTGTCAGCCAGATGATTCACGCTGTTGGGCTTCAACCTTGACTGTTGTGGGGGCGTACCTTGACCAGCAGGGTAGACTGCGTTGTTGTAAGGGGCATGTGAAGGGGCAGCGGAAGCACCAGAGCTGGAGAGCGAGTTGGACGAACTCGAGGCGGAGCTGGGACCGTTCTTGCTCGACTTGAGCGAGCCTTGGTATGCTGGATTCGAGGGAACAGAGCCGCCCTTCGGTGGAGGTGCTGGCACGGTTCCTCCGCCTACTGAGCCGCTGCGACTGCCGTTGGTGTCGTTCGACTTTGAACGCGAGAGGTTCTGTGATTGTTGGAATGGTTGGTGTTCGAGAGTCGAGAGAGCGGTCGAGGATGACAATGGCGATGGTAAGAGGTGGTTGTGGATGCAGGTCAAAGCGTCAGAAGTTCAGTCGGTCAGTAAGTGCACTCATGATATACAGCGACTCTGCGATCATAAGCGTTGCATGGTGGTGGTGCGGTCGCAGAGGTTGCGAGGATGAAATACATACCATAGCTTTCTTGAGGCCCTTCATGATTGTGAAGTGGCCGATGTCGGAACGGCTGTCGTCGTCTTGTAGATGATGCGTGGTGTTGGGACGATGCACTCGAGATACACGGCGATGCGTAGCAATGAATGTGGCAACGTTGTCAACGGGATCGGCGGAAGATCGGGTTGAAGTGGCGTGTCAAAAGGCGACTTTGAGATCGACAAAGGCGTGATGTTGGTCTAGTCGGCCAGAATGCGATCGCGCAAAGGAGCGTGTATGGTCTACAGAGTGACTTGGCAGTGTGATCAGTGACCGAGATCGATGGATATTGCCGATGATAGAGCTGGGCGATGCAGGCTGACTGTCGGCGGGATCAGTGATTGCAGATTGCAGATGTGATGATGCCGAGTACGAAGAGAGATTGTAGTGTTGCGCCTAAGCTGATGCTACACCGAGAGAACGGAAGATGCGACGAAGGATGTGGTGGTGAGGGAGACGGCTGACGAGGTTGGTTGACGTGAATGAGGTTGTCTCCCACGCTCAATTTCGTGGTGAGAGCTGAGTCAATCGGTGCGCTCCAGGAGGTAGTGGTTGAGTGGCAGGGCGGGAGGAGCCAGAGAGAGCAAAGTCGAGGGTCGGAGAAGCCGAGTGAGGATGCTGGCGTCAGCACTCAAATTGGCGGACGATACGAAAAAGGTGGTCGAGATGATGGCGATGAGGTTGACAGCTTTGGCCAATGAACACCAATCTCGATAAAGTAACAACAGCAGTCGACAGGCGGCAAGGGAGAGAGAGTGTGTGTGGGAAACGACGCTCTGGAATTTCGAGCGGACGGACTGACGGACTGACTGACAGACAGACTGACTTGAGACAACACACGCACACACTCGAACGCACGCTCACACACAGACACACTTTCTGAGCGAACACCAACCCAAGGAAGGGCACCTGAGCAGCCAGCTAATTTCGGGCTTGCCGCCTCGTCCGGTGTCTCTGAGAGAGAGAGAATGGCTTAGGCACTCGCAGCTCTCTTGAGAATGTGTCTTCCCTCTCCCTCTCCTGGCCTGTGTGCCCAACAGCCCAAATTTCGGACCACGCCTTTTTTTTTTTTTTTTTTGAGAGCAGCACGGCGCGATCAGACGGTGAGTCGCGCGCGCCTTGACCAAACCAGAGCAACGGGCGAGGCGCGTTTTCTTGGTCGATGCGGAAATCAATTTCAAAAGGCAAAAAGAGAGCTGCAATTCAAATTCGTGAGCAGCCTTTCCTGTTGGCTTGAACTCAGAATATTCCGTACAGTACACGGCAACCGCTGCACGTCCCGATTCGAAGGAAAATCAAATGCTCTGCTGCTTGTGCTGCGTTTTTTTTTTTTGGAGTCCGTCCGCGTGTCAGCTTGTGCTTCCCTGAGTGGACAGTCAGCCTTACCTCACGCTGCCCACTGGATCTTCGGAAAGGACGCCGCTGAGAATCTCATGCTTTCTCTGTCCCTCTTACTTGGGCCTTGAGGTCGTCACACTCTGCTCATCGGCAATACCGGGCAGCACCGACATCTGTGCTTCTCAGTCACAAAGACATATTGACCATTTTTTTGCATTTGCCAAGATTGCTACAACAAGAATCTCTGTTTCGAGAGTCAACAGGATCGAAAAGTAAAAGGTGAAAACAAAGTTTTGTGTCCAAAAGTATCGCAAGCCAGCGAGCAACGACATCTTCGCCAAGCTGCTTCGCTTTGGAAGACAGCTCATTCGGTATCGGCGATCAGAGCCAAGATCATCCTGTACAAGTAGTAGAAGAAGCTGACCAGGTAGAAGCCCAACTTGATAAAGCACACCTTTTTGTGCGCCGACAAGGTTCGGAAGATTTCTGTTGCGTCGAGCGTATGGTTCCTGTTCATGACTTTGTTGACGTTGAAGGCGACCAGTGGCGCGTTGAGTAGGAAAGCCACCCATTGCCCACTGAGCAGGAAGAAGAGCGTGAGGACTGCGTGTGCTGCCATTTCGGGGAGGATGAACTGTGCGGAACGGAAGAAAATAGAGGACATATGTAAGTGAGATTACACAAGGGGATACAGAGTGACGACTCTGGTCGAGGGAGAGGGTTGGCAGCAACGCACCTGGTTGAGCTTGTTGCAAAGGTCGATAGGGTTGATGTAGTCGCATTCGAGATCGGAGAACATAATGATCTGTTGTCGAGATGCAGATCGGCACGATATCGAACGTGGCAGCGATAGTATGAGCAGCGTTGTAGGGTCAAACACGAGGTAGGTTGTCGATCAAGGCAAGTTGAAAGGTCAGCTATTTGCAGCAGCCTGTCGGGCGAATTCGTGACCGGTTCAATTCGGCTACGTACGAAGAAAACCATGGTAAAGAGGAGGACCGCCGAAAGCAGGACCGAGAAGAGGAAGAGCCAACCTGCGATTGTAGAAGCGTTATCATGGTGAGCGAGCGAGAAGGATGTTCATCACCGCAGAGTTCGGATGTCGAGGTGGTACGATCGGTCGATCAATGTTGCAGCAAGGTTCCAAACCAAGGCGAAAAAGAGAGATAAGGACGATCGTATCAGAACATGTACCTCACGACCACTCCTTCCATTGCGAATGCTTACCTTCTCCTGACATCTTGACTAGACTATATCGGTTATCGACGTGGGCAAGGTAATATCGTTATCCCGAAGTGATGATAATCGAAAGTTCAAGGTTCGAGCCTATCGTTAGGTATGCGTGATGCTGCGAAGATGCGTTTGACGGTAGCAGCAGGCAAAGATCGATGTAGAGCCCAGACGAGACTGGATGGCGTGGGGTTTGATGGGTGTCCGTTAGGTAGGAGCAAGAAGAGAAGATGGCTGAAACAGTTCCGTGCGCAGTTCACCGTTTTGGAGTGTGAGAGTCCGACGGCCCAACCAAATGTGGAGATTTCTCTCTGACAAAAGACGGCGTGACGCTCAACCGCCGCTTTACGCGTGAGAAAGATTGGATCTCTCTCTCTCCTTGCTTTCTTCTTGCTTGCTATCGACTGTCGGACAGCTTTCATCAGTCAAACACAGCATTACTGTACTCTTCCAAAACACGGCACGCACATGGTTCATGTGGGCTTCATGAAGTCAATCTCGCAAGATTCAAGCGGTCGAACGTCAGTCAGAGAGAGTTTTTGAAAAAGAGAGAGCATCTACCTGGATCTGCTTGCTAATTCAGTTTCACGGTGATCGATTTTCGAGCCTCATCTTTAGAATGTAAGATCTTTCCAATTTCTTGCAGCCCGGAAAAAAAAATCAAAAAAAGAAAAGAAAAAAAAAATCGCCCGCAGCTTTTCTTCTTCTGGCAACCAAAATTTTGCTTTCTGACAAGTCAGAGCTTTCTTCTTCTCCTCATCGATTCCCCTCCTCATATACCCGTTCTGAGACTCGCTTTTTGGTTTCAGAACACTCGATCACAAAACACACATCCATCATCGTAAGTATCTCAAATTCACCTTTGCTGCCCCCTCGCCTCCTCTATCAAAAAATGATGAAAACAACTAGATGACGAGTCTTAGGGGCCCAATTTACACGGGAGGCACGTTGAGCGTCCTTTTGGGATGCGAAGACGCCTGTGGGTCTCTATGCTTACAACCCTAGGCTACCTACTCCTGAAACTTGTACCGCATTCTCAACCATAGCATTATCGCAGTGGAACAAAGTCAACTGACTTTCTTCCCTCTCTGCTTGGGTGATATAGATGCCGCGTCCACCATCAGATGACGGCTACGACTCGGACTCGGGTTCCGAATTTGAAGCTTCCGATGTTCAGCTCGGTCTCGCAGATGGCCCGCTCGAAGGCGATGACGAGACCAACCCGCTCGTTTCGCGCATTGGCGGTCGGGCAGCAGCTTCCGATGAAGTCTAACCCCACCAAGGATGTAGCAGAATGCAACTCGTGCAAGCAACAGATGCAACTCCTCGTACAGATTTTGCACCTCTGGTCGAGTCCCCTACGACCGATGTCTGATGGTTTGGGGTTGCGCTAGACCGGTGTGTCAGCGCAAAGACGTCTCTTCGTAAGTTTTCTTCCCCTGAAGTGAAAAGGTATTGGGGCAAAGGATTAGTATCAAATTTCTTCACTTGACGCCCACGTTGGGCTCTGAAAAGATTGACAACTTTGACAACCGAGCTTTTTAACAATGATGCCCCCCTTACATTCATCAACCTACGAGATATCCCTCTCTTGGATTTCTATCGAAGGTTCCTGCTGACTCTTTTTGTTTTGCATGGATGTATGTCTTTTGTATATGGACAGGCTGCGCGTCATTCGTACGCTCAAATACAACGACCGCTGGGCGGCAAAGCTTGAAAAGCAAAAAGCGAAGAGGATTGCTCGCGAGAAGGCCAAGAAGGAGCGAGAGGCTGCAGAGGCTAAAGCGAGAAGGGAGCAGGAGGAGAGGGCGAAGGTGAACCCGTTTTCGGCTGCTGCTGGTGGAGCTGGTGGCGGGTTGGGTGGTATGCTGTTCGGCGGTGGATCGGAGAATCCTTTTGCTGCTCCGCCAGCAGCAGAGGCGCAAGCTCAGCAGCACGATGCTGACTTTGAAGAAGACGACGGCGACGACTACTCGGAGGACGATGAAGAATCAGAAAGCGAACGCCTCGCCGAAGAGCTGGCGCTCAAATCCGATATCGCAGCCTCACAGCCCACCGCCGAATCAGCTTGGGTCGAATCGAGTACCCGCTACCCGCCACTTTACCTCAACACCATCCCTGAACCTTCATCGGCCTCGATCTCCAAAAAGCTGTCAAAGGAGGAAGCAGCGCTGCTCAAATCCGCTTCGGCGTCCGGTGCGCTCGCGTCCGACGTCGACGATGCAGATCTTAAAGGGTTTGCCAAGGAGGGGTACGAGAAGATGCTTTTGGACGGTATCGATGATACGTTTGAGCGATTCTTGAAGCGCGTACAGGTGGAACCTAGGCAAGCGGTGAGGTATGAGTGGGGTGGTGAGCCGGTAGCGTTTCATGCCAAGGGAAAGATTTATGATTTACTTTGGCCCAAGCAGGTGCAACCGAGAGCGGGAGAAGGGGTAAACGTCACCAAGGGGCAGTTCAACAGCGCTACTTCTGCCGCAAACGAGCGACAGTTTAGTGCTCGAGCCGTTCCCCCCTGTCCCCAGTGCGGAAGCGAGAGAGTGTTCGAAGCCCAACTCATGCCGAACCTCATCAACCTGCTCAAAGCCGAGCAGATCCAAACGGCAGATGGAGAGTTGGATGCCGATCCACTAGCCAGCACTGGAGCGGGAGATGAAGAAGCGAAACGCAAAGCTGCGATCGAACAAGCGTTGGGTCGAAGGTTACCGGGTAAAGACGGACAAGAGGTCAAGTTTGATGCGAGATCCGGGTTGGTTTGGAGTACGGCGTTTGTGTTTGTGTGCAAGAAGGATTGTGTCGAGGAGGAAGGGAAAGAGGGATGGAGGGAAGAGGTTGTTTGGGCCCAGTTTGAGGATGAGCAATAGACAAGACTGTCGTACCCCCATCCTCTTTTTGTGTGTTTTCTTGTCCGTCATTATTGTATTTGTACACACACTGCATCATGCCTCGAATCCGCACTAGCATGCTCTTTACCCTTCTCGTGACAATTGAGTGATTCACAAAGCATCGTCATCTTGATCCACCTGAGCTTGCACTTCCGACACCCTCTCCGTCGCATACCTACGCCGCCTCTCACTCAGCGTCAGAGGCACAAACCTAGTCGCCGCCGCGGCGAGCAACGCCATTGCGCCACCGAATCGGAGGACCCAGATCGTGCCTTCTGCCGGATTGCCTCCTGTTACCGCTCCGTCTTCCAACGCCCTCGCCACTTCGGGTCCGAGCACGAGATGGATACCGTTCCTAGCATGCACCGCGCGAAAGATCAAGCTGGCGATAATAGCAACCACAAACTGCGGCGCTACAATCGCCAAGTTGTGTATACCTAAAATCGTACCCGCTCCACCTGCTCTCTCTGCCTCCGCGTCACCTTCGATCGAATCGGTATCCGGCAACGGCTCGCATTCTACCAGCGACGCTCGAATTCTCTCCCTCGCCCCTTGCTCCCCTTGCATGCTGCTGCGCGTCGGTGAAGTGTCGATGTACTTCAAACTCTCGCGTCTCTGCTTTCTTAGCCACCCCTCTTGACGCCTAGCCCGCGTTCGGGTAGGACTCCAATGGTCTTCTTCAAACTCGAACGGTGAGGCTCCGTCTTCGGCTTCGCGCACAAACTCGCCGACCATCGCAAAGGGAGCCCATGCTGCGATGCTCCACGGGATGCCGACGAGAGCGATGACGATGGTGGCTTGGTGGACGGTGGCCGCCCAGGATGTGCCGATGAGCATCAGGGCGGCGAAAGTGATGGAAGCTAGGGTCCAGAATGTGCGCAGCGTAAGGCCGTGGGTGAGACCGCGAATGATGCGTTGGGTTCGTGAGAGGTCGTCTGCCTCTCCCACTGTGGTGCTGTGTAGCGATTCTTGATCAGCAGGCATGTCGAGTGGCAAAGGCGGTGTGGGAATGTCGTCACTTGACCCTTGTCGAGACTCGTGCTGTCGCTCAGCCTTCTTCTCCCCCGCCAACGCCAAATACGGTAACAACGCACCGGACACCAACGAAACAATCGCAAACATCAACATGGCAAACGAGCCCCTCTCTGCATCTCGATCCGAACTGCCAGGTCCTTCCGTCTCTTCTACATAGAACACATCATGATGACCTCCCGCCAGTCTCCGCTTCGCATTCGGCTCATACTGCGCAATCTGCAACACATACGTGGTACCGTAAAACAAGAACGGGAACCAGCCCATAAACGCAAACAGCTGCACCAGGCATACCCTCCTCACCGACCTTGGTAGCCGACGGATAGCATGCCACACATCGTCGGCCGTAGCCTTGACCGAACTCCAGACCGACAAACAGGCCGACTGACGCTGTTGTGCTCCATCAAACCGATGATCCGCTGGCGACTCCGAGATGCAAGCAATCGTCACGCTAACGCACGAAATCATAGCGAGCAACGATACCATCGCAAATCTGCGGAACTGTCCACCACCGAGCCACCGAAGACCTTTCCAGCTAGCCAGGTCGACCCAGCCACAGAGGTAGCCGACGACGTTGCCCACGTGGGTCATCCTCCCCTGCCAGGCGTTTGCGATGGTCTGCTGTTCCGAAGGTGCAGTGTCGAGGATGAGTGCACGCGATGCGGCTTGGAGACCGTTGAGCGCAAAGTCGAGGATCCAAAAGGCAATGACCGAGATGGCTTGGGTAGTCGAATGGACCAGTTCGTGACGGTGGGGATCCCAGTCTGCCAGCCCGCCGCCAAAGAGGTCGACAAGCGCGGTAGAGATGGGCACTGAGTAAGCGAGCGTGATAGTCGAGATGGTAAGCAACGAAGCTGAAATAATCATGTACTTGCGTCGACGGAAAGAAGTCGACTGGTCCGAGAGCGACCCGACCACAGGTTGGGCAATGAGACCACTCAATGGGCCAGCGAGCCACACCAGGCTGGTGCTTTGCTCGCTGAGACCGAGGGAAAGGAGGTACGGCGTACCATAGGCGAGTTCGAGCGTCCATGCGAGTTGAGCACCTGCAAGACTGAGCGTTAGGATGACAAGACCCAAGCGTGTGAGTTTAGGCTCTCGAGGTGCAAGTGCCTCGGCAGGTATCCGTTGCCCATCTTCTTCCAAACGGATAGGGTTCCGCCTATACAAGCTGAGAAAGCCGCTCGAATCAATCCACTCGCTAACACCTCGAAGTCTACCTCGCATTCGCTGCGTGAGACTTGGCGGAGCATAAGCTCGAGCTTCTGCCGCCTGGATCGCTTGCCGCAACCTCGCATTGCGAACATCTTCCGACTCGGTACGCCACAGATGGAAGCCATTCCTCCTGCGCTGATCTTCCGGGGATGCGCCTGTCAGCGTCGAGCTCGGCTGGTTGATCTGCAACGCTGGGTTGTGAGGCGATTTGAGCAAGTCATCGAGACTAGCAGGAGCTTCGGGTGTCTGTATGCGCACGTTGCTTGAAGCTGGTGTCGAAAAGAGGGTGGATAGAGAGCTGCTGCTTGGATCTGCCGACTGCGACGATATTGACAGCATGTTGGTGTGAGGGAGAGCTGGTTCAGATCACAGCAAGTGGCATTGAATCCCACTGGAGAGCCAACGATAAGGTTGTATGCCGAAACGATATCCCTTGAGATCGACCAGCGGCTCAAGGCCTGTATCAAGACCTGCTGGAGGTGATAGAGGCGTGGGAAAAGTGGCTCAACGAAACGTGTTCAGCAGGTGATGGTAGAGTGAATGTACAGTATGCACCTCGTGATTACTGATCGAGGCGGCTGCTCCGATTCAAAATGTGCTGCAGGGTCTGACCGTTTCAATCGGCAGATCCGCGCTTTCAAGACGTCACCGTTTCCAGCCAAATTTTTCAGTTCTGTTTGATTTTCAAACTGTTTCGGCATTCGGGAGTTTTTGTCTTTGAACGAAAGCCTTTGCCTTCCTTCCTTCCTTCCTTCCTTCCTTCCTTCTCGACCATCTTCGACTTCCGCCACACAAAGCACTCGCCACCGCTTCCTCTATACCCCTCTGAAGGATTGCACTAGACGAGAACTGCACTTTGGTCGAAGCCTCGCAAGAAACTTCCTTTCCCAGCTCGTTCGCATCCACACTCGGCAGCCTCACAATGGACGATTATGACGAGTTTGGCAACTACATCGGTCCACTCTCCGACTCGGATCTTGGCTCTGAAGATGACTATCCACAGCAACCCGCGTCTCCCTCACCACCACCTCTCGAGCAACCTGCACCGCTCGAGGGATACGACGATGACGGTGACCTAGACCACGCCAACATGGAACTCGATCAAGAAGGCAACATCATCCTGCAACACGCCTTGATACGCGTCGACGAATCTGTATCCAACGCAGTCGTTCTCCACGAGGACAAACAGTACTACCCTTCAGCCTCCGAAGTATACGGCCAGGATGTCGAAGCCATGGTCCAAGAGGAAGACGCACAGCCTTTGTCGGTCCCCATTGTTGAGCCGGTGAAAGTTCGGCGGTTTGCAGTGCAAGAAGACGGTTTGCCAGAGACGAGATTTGACAGAGGGTTCTTGTCGAGTCTGATGGGGTTCCCGGATATGGTGAGGAACGTAGCGGTGGTAGGACACTTGCATCACGGCAAGACGAGTTTGTTAGATACTCTGGTCTACGAGACGCACAAGATGGACGTGGATATGGATACACCTATGCGCTACACTGATTCGCATTTGCTCGAGAGAGACAGAGGGATCTCCATCAAGTCTGCACCAATGTCGCTGGTTCTGGAAGGTACGAAGCGCAAATCGTACCTCCTCAACTTGATGGATACTCCGGGGCATACGAATTTCCAAGATGAAGTGGCGGCAGCGTGCCGACTCGCCGACGGAGTTGTGTTGGTCGTCGACGTCGTCGAAGGTGTCATGTGCAACACGGTCCAGATTATCCGTCACTATATCAGACAACAGCTGCCTATCGTACTGGTGCTCAACAAGCTCGACCGTCTCGTACTCGAACTGCGCCTACCACCCAACGAAGCATACTACAAGATCCGACACGCCATCCAAGAGGTCAACAACTGCATTGCTTCGTTCGACACTAACCCCACACTCCAGCTCGGCCCTGAGCGAGGCAATATCGCTTTCGCATCGACGCAGATGGGTTACTGTTTCACGCTCCGTAGCTTTGCCAAGTTGTACGCCGAGACGTACGGTGCTGGTGTCGACGTCGATGCGTTTGCGCAGCGGCTGTGGGGGAATATCTACTATAACGCCGAATCGCGCAATTTCTCGAGAAAGGCGCCGGACGCCGAGAGCAAGAGGTCGTTTGTACATTTCATCTTGGAACCGCTGTACAAGATCTACTCGGCAGTATTGTCGTCCGATTCAGAGTCGTTGAAGAGGACGCTTGCGGGGTTGGGCATTCACCTGAAGCCCGCGGTGTTCAAGGTGGATGTACGGCCGTTGCTGAGGATTGTACTGAATCAGTTCTTTGGGCCGTCACAGGGTCTGGTAGATTTGGTGGTGGATAACATTCCGTCGCCCAAAGAAGCTGCAGTCAAGCGATTGGCGAAATGCTACACGGGCCCACAGGAAGGAGCAATCTACGACTCTATGGCAGCATGCGATGCCGACGCACCTCTCGTGGTCCAAGTAACAAAGCTGTACCAGACGACCGACGCGCAAGAGTTCCGAGCGTTCGGACGCGTCATGTCCGGCACTGCGCGTCCGGGGACGAAAGTCAAAGTTCTCGGCGAAGGTTTCTCGCAAGACGACGAAGAAGACATGGTCCTCGCTACGATCGAAGACGTCAGCATCAACGAAACTCGCTACGTCGTCTCCACCGACGGCGTTCCCGCCGGTAACTGGGTATTGCTCTCTGGCGTCGACGCATCACTCTCCAAAACCGGCACCGTCGTCGATGCAACTCTTCCCACCGAAGATCTGCACATCTTTGCCCCCCTGGAGCATCTGACGCAATCGGTGCTCAAGGTGTCTGTCGAACCACTCAACCCTTCCGAGCTGCCCAAGATGCTCGAAGGCCTGCGACGGATCAACAAGAGCTACCCGTTGGCGGTGACCAAAGTCGAAGAGTCGGGAGAGCACGTTGTCATGGGTACGGGAGAGCTGTATCTCGATTGCGTGCTGCACGACTTGCGCGTCCTGTTTTCCGAGATCGAGATTCGCGTTTCCGACCCCGTCGTACGGTTCTGCGAAACGGTGATCGAAACGTCGGCTGTCAAGTGTTATGCTTCGACGCCGAACAAGAAGAACAAGCTGACGATTATCGCGGAGCCGCTGGAGAAAGGGATTGCGGAAGACATCGAGTCGGGAGTGCTAGATATTAAGATGCCGCCTAAGCAGTTGGGGAAAGTGCTACAGGAAAAGTACGGGTGGGATCTGCTAGCCAGTCGTAGCGTCTGGGCTTTTGGACCGGATGAACGAGGAGCAAATATTTTGGTCGACGACACGTTGCCCTCTGAAGTCGACAAAAAATTACTCTACTCTGTCAAGGACACCATCATCCAAGGTTTCCAATGGGGCTGTCGAGAAGGACCTCTTGCGGACGAACCGATTCGCAACGTTAAATTTCGAATCCTCGATGCATCTCTCTCCGCCTCACCCATCCACCGCGGTGGCGGACAAATCATCCCTACCGCCCGTCGAGTTTGCTACGCTGCCTTCCTTCTGGCTACACCACGCCTGCTCGAGCCGATTTTCGAGATCGAAGTTCAAACCCCCACCGCGGGCATTGCTGCAGTCTACACCATCTTGGCGAAAAGAAGAGGACACGTTGTTAAAGATACACCCAAACCAGGGTCTACTTTGGTAACGGTGAAAGCGTATATTCCGGTGATCGACGCGAATGGGTTCGAGACGGATCTGCGCATTGCTACGGGTGGTGCGGCGATGGTGTTGATGTTCTTTAGTCATTGGAGTATTGTTCCGGGCAATCCGACGGATGGCAGTGTAAAATTGAGACCGTTGGAGCCTGCACCGCCGTTGGGGTTGGCGAAGGATTTCGTGGTCAAGACGAGGAGGAGAAAGGGACTTCCGGAAGGGGTGGCGGTGGCGTCGTATTTGGATGCGGAGATGACGGTGGCGCTTGCCCAGGCTGGGATTGAGATGTAGAGAAAGGGGGGCGAGAGAGAATGCAATGTCGCCGATGACTCTGCAGAAGTGTCTCCAATGTTGCGAAAAGAAGCGTCTTTGAGATGCGTGCGTCTTCAACAGAAGAAACAAGTGCTGAGCATGTGGATCCCAGTGCAAAACTCACTCGGGCCTTCAAAGGTTGCACCGCGACGACAGCTTGCGCACACCGAATCACTCATCACACAACCGAACCACAAGCCGTCCCGTCGTTCTGTCACACTTTGTCACGATCATGAGAGGCCTTTACTTGAGCATTGAAAAGTATGGGAAACAAGACACTCTTGAAGATTTTTTTTTTTTGCTCAGGTGTTACTAAGGAGCAGCCTTGTTCTCCTCCAGCGGCAGCAGGAGGTTGTGCTTGAGTAGCAGCTCTTCGAGCTCTCCCGACTGGTGCACTGTTTCGAACGCAACGACACCCGAAAAAATGGACGGGATTTTGGGGTCAGCAATGCTCTTGTTCGCCCTTCTGTCGTTTGGTTAGGCGTTCTGTGGCGGTAACAACAGTGGCTGCGTAGTTGCTGGTGCTTCTGTACAACTGCTTCACTACCAGCTGATCTGCTGCTACCACTGCTTCCTAACTACTTACTGTTAATAACAATATCACAACCACCCACAAACTCTCCACCCACATACACCTGCGGAATCGTTGGCCAATCGCTATACTCTTTGATCCCTTCCCTCAACTCTTGATCCTCCAAACAGTTGAACGTTTTCAACAGCTCCGGTTTGACCCCTTGAACCTGCATAACTTGAATCACTGCCCTGGAGAAGCCGCACATCGGCATATCGGGTGTTCCCTTCATAAACACGACGAGGGGATTGGATTTGACAGCCGAGTCGATTTTAGAGCGGGCTTCGGTGGACAGTAGACGGATGAGGGAGGTGTATGTCGGACCGATACGTGTGGACGATAGGAGAGGGTTGCGTGGCGTTGTGCGCTGTTTAAGGCAAACCCAGATGTCAGTAAAACAAAACGACAGGAAAAAAAAAAAAAAAGTAATGTCAAGAACTTACCAACAACCCAACAGTCTGTCTAAAAACACTCGTCATCTTGAGCACCAGTGTTGAAAACAAGATGGTTGTTCAGAAGTAAAACAGCTGTTGGTGTCCAACACGTCCAAAATCGTCTCTCGGTGTGGAGGATTCTCTCACTGAGCGTCACGATTTTTCCACCCGAACTTCCCGATCAATTCTCCTCCATTACTAAGCAATCGCAGCTCGAAGCTCTGGAAATCCTTTCTTTTCGCCATCGGTGCTCGACACTCACACCTGCTTCATCGTATCAACCCTCACTTGCACACGATATCACACAAACAATCGGAGCAACAACGAACTTTCAATTCAGAGTCACGAGTCACTAACAAGCGCAAACAAAGAGATGAGGGAGCTCGACGACGACAACTAAGATTCAATATTTTGTGAGGTTTTTTTTTTTTTTTTTCCAAAGGGACAACTCGAGAGACAACGAGAACTCGGAGCATAGATAGGATCGCAACGATACAAAGAAAACGGTTCTGGGTCTGGATCTGGGTCAATAGATAGCAACAACGAGAGAATCGAAGCAACACCAAAAGAGAGCAAGAGACCTTTTGGGGGAGCAGTTGGAGCCGAGGCAACCAACTTTTTATCAAGTAAAAGCGTCAAGGCCCAAGAAGCGATGAAGCAGAACGGGTTAATGAAGTTCGACGAGGGAGTTTTCAGAGCAGCAGCGCTCGAGCATCGTCCCTCTCCTTCTCGGCAAGTTCGCATCGACGCTTCCACGATTCGACCTCGCTCGTCAGAGCTTCGATCTTTTCGTGAAGCAGACGCAGCTCCTCAGCTTTACGGTGTCGGGATCGTCGTGCAGCCAGCGTGTTCGAGAGACGCTTGGCAACACGAGGGTCCTTTTCACGTCGGATAGCCTCCTCCTCAGCGGCAAACTCGTCCACCTCGGCAGCGGGAGCAGTGTCACGTCGCGAGGTGGCAGAGACCGTGTAGTAGGTACGCTTCTGGATGGGAGCATCCAGAGGCAGGAGGTCGCTCGAGTCGAATCGTCGCTTGGTGCCTCGGGACTCGCTCGTGGTCTTGGAGGAAGACGACGACGACGACGACGACGACGACGACGACGACGACGACGAGTTCTTTCGGTCCAGAGCAGGCGGGCTCGATTCAGAGCTGGAAGGCGCGGGGGCCAGTGCCGGTGCTGTCGATGCCGTTGAGGCAGCAGCAGCAGTGGCGGGAGTGGAAGCCGGAGCCAGGGGAGCGGTCATCGAGGTGAAGGCCAGCGGCGAGGCAGTCAATGCTGGGGTAGCAGTAGCAGCCGAAGTGGCGCTGTGGCTGACGGCGACACTGGCGGTGGTCGACGAGTTGGAAAGCGCAGCACTGCTCAGAGCACGAAGCAGGGTCATGGCGGGATCCTCGGTGAATGCACCAGAGCCAATAGCGGCCTTGTTGAGCTTGCTAAACGCCATCTCGACGGGGAGCTTGGCAGGCTTGGTCTCAGGGAAGAGGGTGAAGTCGGAGCCCATCTCGGGAGCACCAAAGTCACCGACGGTGGCGCCAAAGTCCGTGTGGGCAAGCTCGAGCGGGCTCACGTTGGACGAGGCGTAGCCATCCTGAGGAGGGAAGAGGGGAGCGCCGGCAATGCCGGGCACTCCGAGATCATCGTCGTAGCTGTCCAGAGGCAGCAGCGGGCTAGGGCGGCACGAGTCAATCTCGAAAGACATCGAGTCGGTAAGCGCAGGCGACGGGTCAGTCCACTCTGGTGAAGAGAGGAAGTCCTCGGCGGCGTGGGCCTGGAATCCGTGTCCGATCCACGAAGGGTCGTCAGCAGACATGGGGTTGAGACCGAGAGCAGCGGCGTCGAAACCGGTGGTCTCGGACTTGACATGGTCCTGGAGACCCGCCCCGAAGGGCAGCGTCGAGACCGAGCCATCAGCAGCAGTGGTAGGCATCGTGGCGTTGAGCTGAGCGATGAGCTGTTGATAGTATCGGATCTGTTCTAGGCGTTGCTTCTGAGCTGGAGCGATGGCAGAAGGAACGGGGGTAGAAGACAGAGAGTGACGACGTCCAGCAGCGGCAGCGGCAAGAGCAGAAGCGACAGCAGCGGGGGTGATGCTAGGCACTCGAGCAAACGTAGGCTGGGCTGGCGTGGTGGGATGGGCCGGGCTAGATGTGGAGCAAGTAGCGACGGTGGCTTGGTGGGGAAGGGGACGGATTGCGGCGAGCGTAGACTGCAGGTGGTTCAGCAGATTGGCTTGCGCAGACGTAGACGAAGGGTTCGAGATGGCGGCTTCGAGATGAGCTCGCAGAGAGATGGGGGCAGCAGCGGTTTGTAAATTCTTCAAAAAAGGTTTGCTTGATGCAGACGCGTTATCGTTGGTCGGGCGGTGGACACCTTTCAAAAAGGGTGTATTGACACTGTTCGAGTGACTGTGGTTGGGGAGCTTGTTGTTCGCTGTTGAATTGTTGTTGGCCGAGGCGAGGCTTGCACTGGAAAGTGGGGGAAACCATGATGGCGAGTTAGAAGACAGCTTGGTGGTAGCTGTCAGATTGACGTTGGTAAAGTTGGTCTGAGAAGACAACGTAGAAATCAACCCGGGAGGGAGATTTGGATTCAGTGTGGAAGTGGTAGTAAGGGGAAAAGGCTGTAACGACGAGGTTAGGGAGTCTGTCCTTTCTTCGTTTTGTAACGAGAAATAATCACGAGAGTCTAGACGGGGAGACCGTTTAGAAGAACATGGTGGGCCAGCTACGTGGTCAGAGGTGAAGAAGCAGCTGTAGGAAATAGTGAGATCGCTCGGGTCGATGGGTCAAGGCAGAGGTGGAAGTGACAAACGGAAATCCGTAAGGCAGAGTAGAGTTGGAGTTCCGTAGAGAGAGAGAGAGAAGTCTTCGATGTGAAGATGGTGTTGGTTGGTTGAGTGGAATATGGGGAAGATGGAGGGAGCAGGAGGGTAATGGTGACGTTGAGAAGGGCTTGAATTATAAGGAAATTGGCTTCAGAAGGCAGCAGCAGGCAGAGTCGAAGGAGCCGACCGAAGACAGGATCAAGCCGAGCAAACACGGGAAGAAGAGCAGTGTAAAGGAGAGATCAAGGACAAGATCAGGCGAAAAAGCAGTCGATCAAGGGAGCGATGATTGGCGCACACTGGATTTGTGCCGAAGACAGATGGACAGGCGCGGTGCCTGTTTTCTTGAGAGGAAAAAAAAAAAGGCAAGGTATGACAGCTGAAGTGCGGTGAAAATCGAGGGTGATTCTGGAAAAATGGCTTGAGATTGGCGAGAAGCGGGAGAGATGCGAACAAGGAAGCGAGCGAACGAACAGAACACACTCACGCGGCGCCCTCAACCATTCCTCGGTCGAACTGAAGCCAAAACCCAGAGTGGGCGCCTTTCTCACACTCACACACAAAAAGACCGACGCACACCGAGCTGGAACCACAAATCCCACTCCGAACAAAGAATTTTTTTGTTTGCCTGTCTTCCGCCCATTCTTCTTAGCTTTTGAACAGGCTCGCCTTCATGACTTAGGATAGAAAACGATCACGACTCGACAGTCGGTGCGACAAACGCCTGCTTTGTATCTGCATGAAAGCGAAACCAGGTGTGTTCGTGCGATGCGAACAGAAGGGGGCGATGCAAGCGAGGAGGAAGAAAAGCAAGGACTGAAGCATTCGCGCAAGCCACCTTGTGCCGGTGAAAAGAGCTGGGGCTTGTGAGACCGGAAAAGTTTTGCGTCGGATTAGCATCGGCTTCGACCTGTCCCGCACGCGACAGTCTTGCCGTTGTCACTTTGAACAGAGCAGCCTTCGGATCCGCTTTGCGAGGAAAGATATCGGCTAGAGAATGCAGGATGCGGATGAGGGACCAAAGCGTGCTCAACCAAATCCACGTCACTTAGAACGTCGATGGGGAGGAGAGACATCCGGCGGGTTGAATCGTGGATAGACCACGCTTACAATTCAGGCACACGCTTGCAACACCGACAGTCTGTCCACAAAATGCAGTTGCGGTCAATGATCACCACCGACTCGGAAGGCACGCCTCCTTGCGATCCATGCCCACGTTAGCACTGTTCATGCCAGCACAGCCGCCGATACGGCTTTTCATCTGTGGATGACGGAAGAGACGTCGCCGAGCCCAAAAGCTTGGAAGGGACCATCTCCTATCGCTAGCAGGAGGCAGTATTTGGCTTCCATGTCGGCACAAGCCACGTTTTTTCCAACGGAAGTCAGTCGTCTTGAACGACGGCCTTTCTCACAACGTTGGCGTGTCGCATCTGGCGGTGCCGAATGATTCTCACGCAGTGTAATCCACGGAGCATCACGTAAAACGACGCGTTCAATGGCTGGTCGTACGCTTTTTGTGCGTCGTTTTTGACTTTGCAATCAGACAGCCGAAATCAGAGAAGCGCCCCTTTTTATCAAGCTTTCTGAGAAGGTCGAGTCATCTGCAAATCCTTGTTCGAGCATTGCTCTTGCATGCCTCACACGAGCCCTCCTTCCTGTCGAGAAGATCGCCGAGCTTCACCCTACACCAAGTTCAAAAGTGCAGGTTGGCTCTTCGCTATCTCAACCGAGAGAGAGAGAGAGAGAGAAGGGAAAACGATGACAAGTGTGCCTGGCAGTTTGTGTGTGTGCCGAATCGGATATGACAGCTCGCGTGCCCTTCTGCCCGTCAGCCGTGGAATTGTGCCGTCAGGTCACATGCATAAGTTAGCCTCTCTGCATGGTAGCGAGGGTGACTCGACCTTTCTCGATGAAATTTCATTTCTTCTCATCGGCAACACCGAAGGCCGCACGGCTGCAGGCTTATCTTTTTCCAAGTCCTTGAGGCAAGCATTTTCATTTGCTCGTTTGACGACTGCTTGGAAGATGGAGCTTGCATTTCCGATCCCTTCAAGCAGCGAGCGTTGCCTGTTCCTCCCAACTCAAAGTTCTGTGTCAATCACATGCCATGGATCAGCGACTCTGCAAATCATGTGCACAGTATAAAGGAATCCGATTGGGTCGAACTGAAGCTGAGAAAAGCGAGCCTCGTAAGGACGGCCGAACTCAATCCTCGTACACAGTGTACAGAGTAGTCGTAGCGCCAAAAGAAAAAAGGCCGTACAAAGCGCCGACCAAGACGACAGCGGAACCAATGAGCTTTGTTTTCATCCCCCCACGCAATGGCGATGTGCGCTGTTGAAATGACGTGACAGCTGAACCTCCTTCAAAAGGCTGACAGTGGGTTTCCGGCCGGATCAACGTTGTAGCTGCCAAGAAGATCTTGCTCGACAACCTGTCAAGATTGCAACGTGGTCATGATGGCCATTGAGCATTCTTGAGGATACAGGGCGGCCGTTCAGAGTTCTAAGTTCGCTTCAGAGACTCACGCAAGCACATGATGACACATTCGAGACGGCCTACATGCCGAGATTACGATGCACACATCGCTGCGGCACCATCCGATGGGACAAGTATGATAGTTTTCAAAGCACGAGAATCAAGCTAGTTGCATCAACAGCAATGCATTTGATGGACGTAGCATGGACACAATATCGACCGAGTGATGTGTCCTCGCCGTTCACCACAGATTAGCCTCGGCTTCAGCAAGAAGATTGACGCTACCGAATCCAGCCTCTTCAGCAGCGGCAGCAACATCGGCCCAGATGCCCTTGTGAGGGTGACCCTTTGGTTTGATAAAGGCCGGCAGTGCATGTGCTACACCATTGGAGGCAGGGAGGTCTTGGAGCGTAACCGAGACGTTCTGCACCACCACCCTAGTCTGCAGCGGTCCCTTCTGTCCGGGAAGCAGGTAGTATCGGTAGACGTCCACGTCGACTGTCTCGAACTCTCCCTTCTTACCGTCAATGGCCGGCAGAACCGTGTCGAAAGTGTACGAGGTCTTGTTGGCCCTTCCACCGTCCACCGTGCTGTGTACAGCTTTGGGAACAGCCTTACCCGAGTGCGGCACGTGGTGAACAAAGTCAGCATACACAATGTCCGAAGGCAACGAGTGAAGCATGAAGATCTTCTGCAGCAGCTCTTCACCCCACGGCGAGAAGAGGTAAGCTCGGAAGGCGAACGGCAATCGAGACCAAGCCAGGTTGGTAGGCACAAAGACGGTCTCAGCGGGGACACCGGCAAAGTGCTTGTCACTGCTGTTGGATTCGTGGTGCCAGGCGTCGATCAGGCCGGCTGCATCCTTGCCGTGGTGTTGGTGGTGGTGGTGGTGGTGGTGGTGAGCGTGTCCGGGACGGTAGGTGAGATACTCGGCAGCGTGCACCTTCTGGAGGCCCGATGTGGTGGTCGAGAAGGTGGTCTGACCAAAGAAGAGGCTCTGGAGCACATCGGGAGGCAAGACGAGCGGATACTTGATGCCGTGGATGAGACCGTTCTTGGTGCGAATGTCGGGTTTGACAACGCGAGAGTAAAAGTTGAGGTAAATGGCGGGAAGAGGCAAAAGACTCTTACCGGTTCGAACTCGCCAGTCGGTGCCGTTGTTGGTAGCGTGCGACTTGCCAGTGTTGAGCCAGGTAGCTACACTCGAGTTGTCGGCGATTGTCTTGGCGTCGAGCACCGTGTCGGAGCGAACCAGGTGGTACAGAGCAGTAGCATCGATGAGGTGTCGGATGAGCTCACGACGACGCTTCTTTTCCTCATCGTCATCGTGTTTGTCATCGTCGTGATGACGAGCATCGACGCTGTAGTCCCGCTCGTAGTCGGCAATCTGCTTCTGGATGTTGTCCCACTGCTGAATCGAAGCAGGGCCGAACGACAAGTCCTGGAAAGCCACCTTATCATCATGGTCGCCGTCACGGTGGTGGTGCCAGTTGAGAGGAGCAAAGAGGGTGAGGTCTTCCTTTTTCTTCAGAATGTCCTTGGTGGCTTCAGAAGAGTAGTTGAGGACGTGGGCGAACTGCGAGAATTCCTCAGAGTCGTTGATCACGTCCCAGATGGTCTTGCCTTGGTCTTCAAAGGTAGCGACGGGACGCGAGAGGTGCGAAAGGGCGTTGCTCAAGACGGAAGACAGCTTGGACGAAAGACCAAAGGTCAAGGCCTCGAGACCAGAGGGAGCTGCGGACTGATAGACGAGCTGGTCATGGTCGAAAGCAGGAGCTGCATGGACGCCTGCCGTTGCGCAGAGTGAGGTGACGAAAGCCGTCGAGAGGGCGGAAGGGCTTACAATCCTCATTGTGCCGGATGTTGGTGATGATGAAAAGGTGACACGAAGAGCGAGTAAGACCCACCAGCCTATTATACTTTATACATATACACTTGGCCGGGCAAGGAGAGCGCGCAAGATGACAGCTTTGCTTGCTGTGTGCTCGAAACGGACGCCGCTGCTGAGACAAGCTCAGCTCAAAAGACCCTTTAGTCAGTCATCACGATGAGACAGTGGGCGGCGGGCCGGCGCAGAAGTGGGGCAGAGAAGCGCCGCGCTGCGCTGGACTTGTCACGATCGTGGGGAGCGGCTGCCGATTTGTAATCCAGAGCGGAAATGGTGGAGAGACAGACCAGCCGCGTGCGCAAATGGAACCGTGCGTTTCCCCCTCGAGAGCCTTTGCTGACGCTCATGCAATCCCTCTCACTGCAATCTCGCCTCTCTGATCATCGTCAGAAACACACACTCTTCTTGACAAGGATTCTCCTGCCGTGTCTGAACATGTCAGTAAGCTTTGTCTGAGCGTCTCGTTGAGAGCAGCAAGCATGGCCGATTGCGGGGAAGAGTATGTATAAAAAAATAAAAAAAATAAAAAAAATAAAAAAAAGCCTGCGGTCCTCCACCTTGCAGCTGTCAGCATCATCGCGCGCCAAAACAAAAAGGACGCTTCGCAAGGAAAATCCGCGGATCCTTTTTTTGCGCACCATCAATTTTTACAATGATGTGAGATTGTTGGCGAGTCTACAAGGATGAGGTGAAAAAGCTGGATCGAGCTTGTTGTTACGGATGTGATCTTGTAGAGATGAGCCTCGACTGCTCAGGATGGTGACCATGGCAGGAAGCGAGGTGGCGTAGTCAGAAAGCCATAGTAATTCTGCAAGTATCGGCACATCCGAAGCTGACCTTTCTGTGTGTTGTCAGCCGCAGTTTGTGGTGTCGGAGAGGTGCCGGTAATGGGTTCGTGCATCCAAAAGCGCACACGATCTTGTAGGCTGTTCCGTTGCTGTTGTTGTTGCCGCTGTTGCTGTGCAAAAGCGTGCTGTGACAGTCGAGTCTGCCAGATACGAATCGGTTGGTCCGAACTTGTCGAAGCCACCTTTGCTGGGGCTTGAGGTGCCTCACCAAAGGCGAGCAGATGGATGCGCTCGATTTGATCTCGCTCTCCTCCTCTTGTCTTCTCGACATCATCGCCAAAGGGAAGCCACATCGATCCATCAGGCAGTCTCAGCTTCTCGCCACCACCTTGCGTCGGCAACTTTGCTACCGCGGTCCACGTTCGCATCATGTACACGCTGAGTTGCTTCTCTGCCTCGGTCATTCCTGTCGACTTGGACCGACTAACACCAGACGATACCGCCTTTCTGTCCTTGCTGTCATCGTCATCATCTGGGTCTACACCGTACTCGCTCATATCAGATACAAAGGCATGGCCGTCCAGATCAGTCGAACCGTTCAGCCCAAACACGAAGGGTATATCGAGCGTATGGAACGCTGCCCATTCTTCCGTCATCTCGGCAACTACCGTCAGCGCTTCCAACATCCCAGACGACGGCCTGTGCGCTAACAGGTAGCCATACGCATCGATGCCTTGTGCTTGGTCAGCTGCAGCTGGTGGGTTGCTTTGTGCCGCCATGTAGTCCACAATAGGTGCGGTGAACTGTGCATCTCCCGTATAGGTGGCGCACGTGTAGAAAGCCTCTTGATCTCTCAGCGCCTTCTCGCGACCACTCGTCTTGGCTGTGGCCAGTGCACGAGCGTCATATCCATACAGTCGACCCATATCCGATGACAGCTGTTGATCGAACAACTCTTGATGAGCTACTAACGACTGCGTTGTCGCAACCAAAAAGTTGAACATGGTGCCCTCGTCCGCGCACATTCCCACCACTACACCGTTTCGACCATTCCGCAGCTGGCTCTTCGGCGGCAGAGGACCAAGCGCTCGCTCCACCATTTCGGCATCGACCAAGACGCCGTCCCACACGGGCCCCCACTGATCCGTCACTGCGAATGCTTCGCCTCCAAGATCTTCGCGCGCTCGTGGCAAACGTTTGCAATCAGACAGCGTCGGCGTATATTCAGACCTTGGCCGTTTGCCTACCAAAGGTCGAAGGCAGGCAGCGATCTCGTCGGCACTGACTGTAGTTCGCAGATACTCGAGCTGTGCCGCTTCATCGCCCTCCAAATGATATGGACACAGCGAACGCACAAGCAAGTCGAAAGCAGCTTGCGCTGCCTGTGATGTATGGGGCAAGAGCGTAGCCATCACTCCGCTCTGCAGGATGGCCTTGTGAAAGAGCCCTTCGGGAGTGACCGGTGATAGCAAAAGGTAATGGATCGCAATGCTGCCTGCACTTTCGCCAAAGACAGTGACATTGTTGCGGTCTCCACCAAAGGCAGAGATAGACGCTTGGACCCACAGCAATCCACTGATCAGATCCCAAAGGCCCCAGTTGCCCGCGCCGATGCTTGCGAGTTTGCTGCTCTCGGGCTTCTTCTGCAGCGATTCGAGCGTTATCAACGGCCATTCATCTGCCGACTCTTTCGCCATGGAACTTGATCCAAGAAAGCCCATGGCTCCAACTCGATAGGTCAGCGAAATGACGATGCAGCCGCTTTCGTTTGTCAGCCTGGCTCCATCGTGAAGCGGCCGAGAGCAATTGCCCACAGAAAAGGCACCACCGTAGACCCACACCAGCACCGGTCGTTCAACGTCAGCAGCGCCGTCGTCAGATTCTGGCACCCATACATTGAGGTAGAGGCAATCTTCACTGCGCGGTATCGCCGTCTTGGCACTCTTTCTTCCGCGAAACATGCCTTCCATCGACGCAAAGTCTTGATGCGGATCCGACTGCCATTTCGAAGCCCTCGTCGTCGACCAGCTCGGCAAGGGTCCTTGGGGTACTTTCCAGCGGCGTTCACCGGTCGGTGCTTGGGCAAAGGGGATGCCGAGGTAAGCAAGCACAGAACCCTCGTGGGTGTCTGCGGCAAAGCGCTTCAAATGGATGCGACGCGGTCGGATGCGACCTTGCAAAGGGAGCAGCAGGTCGTACTTGGAAGGTGATCCGGGCCCGGACTGCTCGTGGGGTCCGCCGTTGAGGTCGTATGCGGACATCCCGTTGCCGCTGCTATGTGGCTTAGTTAGAGCACACTGTCGCTGCGATGGTTGGACGGCACAGAGAGGTGTGTAGAGAGCGACACAATGGGTTCGGTGTCGCAGTCGCACAAAGAAGAAAGAGCACGACCTGGCAGTTGAAGTGAGGTCCGTCTCTCAGAGACGGATGAAAGTTGGAATTTGGAGAAATGGCCTTGCATGGTACTTGGAATTTTAGCAGGAAATTCTGGCATCGGAATGGGAGTAAGAGCCATGTATCTAGCTACCTGTCCATCATCAATCAATCCGTACCCTTCAACTCTGGCTTCGCACCGTGTTTGTTCAGGGTCCAACGCCTTTTGGGTCCGACTTTCTGCACCTTCATTTCTCAGACGCGTTCGCAAAACAACACTTTCTCACACCAACACCTTTCACCAAGCTTCCGCACTCCGCATCGGTGTATACCTCGCACATGCAGCTCGCCTTCCAGGATCGACACCACTTCAGTCGCCTGCCTCGCTCGCTCCAGGTTTGAAGCCTCCTCCGTAGCACACCACCTCAAAAGCATGACCTGATGGGGATCCCAGGACTCTGGGCCGAACTGGCTCCTGCGGCCCAGACCACAACCTTACCTTCGTATTGCCTTAGCACTTTCACCGACAATCGCAACGAGCTCCGGGGACTCAGGCTAGGGATCGATGCGTCGCTATGGCTCTTCCACGCTCAGCAGAGCTCCGGAGGTGCCAATCCGTACCTGAGGCTGTTGTTCTACCGCCTTGCCAAGCTGCTCAGCTTGCCCGTCCTACCACTCTTCGTATTCGACGGACCGAGCAGGCCAACCTGGAAGAGGGGCAAGCAAGTCAAAGGAAGACAGCATGCGATCGAGCAACCATTCACCCAGCTGATCGAAGCGTTTGGCTACCAATGGCACCGCGCACCGGGCGAGGCGGAGGCGGAGTTGGCTCACCTCAATCAAGCAGGCTTCGTAGACGCTGTGCTGACGGACGATTCCGACGCACTACTCTTCGGAGCGCAAGTGCTCATCCGCAATTGGGGCAAGAATCTTTCAGGAACAAAGGCACTCAGCAGGACCACTTCCACTAGCAGTGACGTCTTTGATGATGGCTCAAGCTCGACGCAGGACCCGGCTACTACATCCGCACTGCGCCTCCAGCTTTCAGGCTCGGACCGAGATCACCTCATCACCTTGTACAAGGCCCGCGATCTCTCGAGTATGAGCAATTTGGGTATCGACCGCGATGGTCTCATCTTGATCGCTTTGATGTCCGGCGGCGACTATGATACGACTGGCTTGCTACAGTGCGGAGTCAAGATAGCCCTCGCACTTGCCCGCGGTGGGTTCGGCACCTTACTGATCGAGGCCTTCAAAGCATCCTATCCCGATCAAGCATCTGCGGGCAAGTCGTGCTCCAACTTCGAACACTTCCTCAAAACTTGGTTGGAAGAAGTACGACAAGAGCTGCGCACAAACGAACGTGGCTTTCTTCCATCACGACGGCCCAAGCTCGCATCGAGTATCGAGGAAAGCTTTTTGTCGACACAAGAATCTCGTAGAGTGTTGGCGTACTACGTCTATCCGCTCACATCTCAGGGCAAGGAGACCAGTGGTGCGCGTTTGACCGTCGGAAAGATCGCGGAGCCAGATCTGACGCAGTTGGCGCGATTGTGTCAGATGTATTTCCAATGGTCGAAGATCGCAATCCTGTCCAAATTCCGAACCATTCTCGGACCAGGTGTTGTAGCTCGAAGGCTGCGGCAGGAGGCGCTGGAGCATAACGATGGAGCGAGTCAAGGGCCCTGGGCTGCCCTTGTGGAGAGTCCTGCTAGCAAGGCAGTCCGTCGACACATGTTGGGTCTAGACGCTGAGGGGTCAGCTTCGGCGTCAACCCCGACACCGGGTGCCGGCAGAAGCGCGAGCCAATCATCGAAGACGGCGGCTGTAAGGGCTGATACGCAAAAGAAACAGCGTCCTCTGCACGAGAGTCCCAACGCTAGCCGCATCACCGACTTTTTCGCCAAATCTGCTATCAGCATTGGCTCCACTACGGCCAGCACAGAGCGCGAAGCATCGAACAGCCGCCTTCCGCAGCCAACCACCTCGCTCGAAATCCTGGCCATCAAGATCCAACGCAGGCACGCCGCTCTCGACCCTTTCCTCGACTACCGCGTGCTCGTCTCAATGGAAGAGTTTAGCAAAACCGCTGAGGTCGGTATCGACCCAGAACTGGACGCTGAGCTAGCAGCCAGGCGGGCAGCCCAGGACGACACCTCTGACACTGATGTGCACGCGGACGAAGAGGAAGAATCCAGCAAGAGGAGAAGTGGGACCAACAAGTCGTCGCCAGAATCGCCTTTGTTAATGTGGATCCCAGAACCGCTGCTTCAGATGAGCGCTAGTGGAGCAGTGCCTCTGAAGGCGTTTCTGAAAGAGGTGGAGAGGAAGGCTGCTGTAGCACGGGCGAAGGAGGCGAAGAATTCGGGGACGGCAAAGAAGCAGATGACGCTGACATCGTTTGTGAGGCCGTCGAGTAAGCCTTGGCTGGCGGCGCGGGTGGATAAGACTATATCTAAAAACACCTCGACTGCGAGTGCTCCCCCATCGACGCCCATGGAGGCAAGCGTACCGCGAACACGGCGACAGCTGCGACTGCCCAGCAGTGGGATGCGCGGAATGCGACGTACGGAATCCGTCCCCGTCTCTAGCACCACGACCACTACTACCACCAACGCCCGCCACCGACCCTTTACGCGTCAAACCTCACTGCCTGGCCCCATCGAAGCTTCACCCGACATCGACGGCGACTCGAGTATCGAATTTCTCGGCTCTCTGATCTCCACTCGCTCGCATCACCGTCCATCTACACCCCCTCCCACCTCGGATGGTGGAGAGAGACCTCACAAGTCGCTGAAAAAACCCCGCAGCGCTGCCTCCAAGCTGGTTGGTCAGAGGACGTTTGCCAATCTCGGCTGGGATTCGGATTCCGACGAGCCCAGAGCGTTTGGCAGTTCGCTAACGAGGGTGGTAAGAACCCCTCTCAAGCCTCGGGTTTCAGCGATCACTATCAGCGACTCGTCTGCTGACCAAGATGCATAGCTCTTCTACACTGTTCTTTGCGGAGCACGATGTTCGAGGCTGAGACGATGAACGGTGACCATTAAAACTAGGGATTCTTTGTCGAAAGTGGGAATCAAATGCAGAACAAGAAGGGAAACAAATACAAAGTTCGAGCGGGTATGTGTGGCCGGAGAGAAGCCTAGAAGAGAGAGCCAGAAACCGAAAGAACGCAAGACGCTGCGAGCGTGGACGTTACAAGCGCGATTTAGCCCTTTGAAAGGGGGCGGATGGAGGCGGGTTTGTTCTGACCTCTGGACCTGTGGAGCTGGATGGCTTTGCATGCGATGACGGGTCTGTCGGTATCGCTTTGGACGATCTCTGTGCGAAACCCGTCGCAGCGATACCCTTTGCTGTCTCGGCTGCGTCCTTCTCGGCCTGTTTTGCTATGTCCATTTGCGGTCTCTTTGCCTCTCCATCCCTCTCCGCGTCCTCTTTCCTCTTCCCCACGCCACCCACACTACTCGCCACATATCGCTCAAACGGCGTCTCTGCCCGACTACTATCCAACCACGGCTGCCCACCCGCTCCCGCTTTACCTCCCGCCCCCGCCCAATTATCATCCCACACCTGGGGCCCTACCGATCTCCCCTGCCCGTAGTCCTTCGCATTGAACCGCGCCAACCCCAGCATCTCCCTATCTCTTATCGCCGCCGCACTCAACCCCATCTTGGTTAACTCGGACCGCTCCGCTAACCACTCGACGATCGCCTCGACCACCTGCGGATAAAACCCCCTAAACAAATGATCGGCATGATCGATCAACTTGACCGAACAGCTTCCCGGCCTCCTATGCACCCCGCTCAAAATATTGGCGTAACTCGCAACGTCGGACGCAGGCACCGACTTGTCGGCCGTACCATGGATCAGCAGTACGTCGGTGTGGTACGGAAACGCCAGCGCAATCTGGCGCGTCGGCCAGGCTGCAAACTGCTCCACCTGATCCGGGTAGACGTGAAGCTCTTTATCCTGCCCAGCTACGCGCGCCTGCCATCGGAAGAAACCTTCTTTGGCAAACGCCGAGAGATAGACCGGATCTCGCTCGTGGATGTTGGCCATGTTGAAACGTGCACTCAACCCAACGAAGAAGGGAACGCGTAACGATGGCGGTAAAGAATCGGGACAATGTTTAGCGAACCATGCGAAACCATCGAGACCTCCTCGACTGTGACCGATGATGATCTCTACGGTATACTCCAACTTGGTGCGCAAATAGTTGATCACGGCGACCAAATCTTCCACGTCATCGGCAAGGTTGCCCATCGACCAAGTACCCGGAGTTTCTCCGTTTGCGCGAAAGTCGAACCGAAACGAGTCTACGGGTAACGCGCGTGCAAGTTGCTTGTGATAGATCTGATCCTTGTGCGCCAAGACGCCGTGCAGGATGACGGCGATCTTGAGACCTCGTGTATCCCTCTTGTCGATCGGATAGATGGGGTAGCCTCGACGTTTGAACGCCTGATCCTTGTTGCACAGCCGCTGCATTGTTGCCGGATCGTCTTCGATGTATGGTGACGAGCCGGAGGCGATGGAAGGGTCGTTGGAGATGTCGGGT
Organism: Anthracocystis panici-leucophaei; assembly: GCA_014826065.1. Taxonomy (NCBI): domain Eukaryota; kingdom Fungi; phylum Basidiomycota; class Ustilaginomycetes; order Ustilaginales; family Ustilaginaceae; genus Anthracocystis; species Anthracocystis panici-leucophaei. The sequence goes on along the minus strand of CP060306.1, from coordinate 140,716 downwards.
GTGGGAGCGTGGGACGAAGAGTTGCGTAGGGGTTGGATGGACGAGGTGGTGGAGCGCGAAGTGTATAGGGGATGCGGTTCGTGTTCTTGCGGGTTGTGTGGTGGGAGCGCGATCTGAGCTAGAATACCGACGATGCCGATCGTCTCGCCTGTAGAGGTGGTCATGGGGATGTGAAGTTTTGTTTCCCTCATCTTGGAAAGAGTTGGCGTGGTGGATGCAAAGTAGTGGTGGTGGTGGTGGTGGTGGTAGCAGATGAATCGGTAGTTTGAGAACGCAAGCGAGCCAGCCAGGACCGTCTGTGCCTGAGCGATGGAGGTGAATCAGCACAACGTTTTGTGCCACCCACTGTCAGGCCACGGTGAATGGAGCAACGGGAAAGGGGGGAAGCTGGAAGGCTGCGGTGATCACAAAGAAGAGTGTCCCGAGACGAGCGAGCCAGCAAACAGAGTCAAAGGTGAATTTGAAAAGAAAGGCACAGTGCGAGCCACCAAGCGCATTGTGCAGTATGAAATTTTTGTGGGGCACACAAGTCTAGAACCAAGTCAAAGCGGCGGCGGGCTGGCCGCATCAAGGGTCTCCGTCACCTCTTTCAAGGTTACCTGCCAAAGAAGCAGACGCGGGACTGTTCAAGGGAAACAGCTGCTCGTAGTAAGTATCTCCCAGCAATCACTCGTATCACATCACAGCACTGAGTCCGCGGGCGAGCAGGTTTGTTTGTCGGGACCGCCGTCCATTAGATGTGATATTATATTAATATCAACCAATCCCCTCGTAATGCTTGCACGCTTACAAAGCCTGTCACGCACACCGACGAGCCAAACAGCCAAACAGCCTTGCTCTGTCTTCCAGCTTTGACTATCTCACCTTAGCTTACGCCTCTACGATCGAGCCCTCGGACACAAAGAGCTACGTCTGTCTGTCCCAGAGTCAGCTGGCTTTAGCAAGTTTAGCATGCAAGAAGACGCTCTGCCCCGATCCTTAGTAAATCGGGATATGGACCGCAATCCGAGAAAACATGGCCTTGGTGGAATCGGCAGCAAGCTGAGAGGAAAAAAAAAAAAATTAAAAAAAAAAATTAAAAAAACTCTTAGCTGAGAAAGGGTTCTCTCTCGTCAAAATAAGTGAGTGCCCTACACTCACCATCACCACAACCAACCGCAGAAGCATCTCTGCACTGGGATCTTATACTTTTCACTGTTGAAAGTCGTCACATTTCTGTTCGCCGGGTACAGCCGCAACTGCTGCTTTCCACTCAATCAAAGCAAGCTACTCGCTCCATTACAAGCTTCTCCAAGCGCCATCCTGTAGCTCTCCCATCGCCCTGGTAGCAACTCAAAAAAACCTCCCTCCCGATCACTCGTTTTCTTCCCCACACAACTCTCCTCACAAATGGCGAAATCACTCCGATCCAGCAGCAAGCTCAAAGCGCGCAATCAGAAGCGTTCCAACCCCAAATCCGATTACGCCGTGGCCGAAGCTGCGCGTGTAAACGCCTTGTCTGCACGTCTTGCTGCTGGTCTCAACAAAGATAAAGTACCCGTCGAAACTTCCAACGCTGATGAGGAGGAAGAACAGATGAAGGACCTGGCAGAGGTGGAAAAGCCACAGGGTGAAGCAGAGGTCAAGATTTCCACTTCCGGCACTCGCAATTCCAGAAGAGAATCGTACAGAAGGAGCAGGGGCAAGAAACCGTTCAAAAACAGCGGTGGCAATAGCCTGTTTGATGCGCATAAGAGTAAGAATAATGGCAAGGCGAAGAGGAGACGATAGATGCGGGTGGAAGCGAAAAATACTGCTGCCCTTGCTTGAACGACTGTCGGCTTAGGATGTGCGCTCTCGCTCCAATGCCATGTAGAAAGAAGATTCTCAGCTTACTCTGCACTCGAAACCCTTCATATGTACTATATACCTCTCTCACCATGTCTCTTTTCAAACGCTCACTTATATTCGTTCCTCTCACCGTCTGTGCCGTGCTCAGTAATCCACACACACACACACACACATACTTAAATCTCCGCAATCAATGACATTGAAACCTCTCTCTAACTCTTACACAAAACAATCCCCTCCTCAACCTCACCATCCACATCCTCCACCTCCTCCCCCTTCGCTCTAAACCTCCCAATCGTAATCAACAACAACCCACTCGCCTTCACACTCTCCACCAAAAGAGGCACATGATTCAACAACGCCACATCCACCATAATCCCCAACAAATTGTTCGACTTTGCAAACCGTACCGCTTCCGAAATACTCTCCCGCCTCGGATCCGTTTCGTTCCTCGTCGAAGGCAGTAGCTCACCCCGTTCCAAACTAGCCACTCCATCAATGCCACAGAACGAAGCGAAAAACACCGCGTAGTTGGGCTGTTTCCAGTTGAGAGCCGTACACACCGTCGGTGAGCGCGATGAGAAGAGAATCTTACGGCTCTGTTCGCGATTGCTCGTACCCGCCGCGTACACAGTGTGCAGGATCGTGTCGACAAACTGGTTCACTTCCATCTTGGGCATGTCCGGGATGGCACGCACTTCGGCTGTCGAGGGATACATGACGTCAATGTCGATCCCGACGCCGACGGGGAGAAGCGCAAGAAGTTTTTCCAGCGTGACGACGGAGGTTTGGAGGGCGCGCTGCCAATCTGCCCACGAGGCTTGCGAGGCTTGTTCGGGAGTCCAGTCGAGCGAGTGACCGGTTTGTTTGGCGAGCGAAATGAGCTCGTCGGATTTGACGCTGCCGACGTAGACTTGCAGACCGGGCAGAGGGATGAAAGGAGCCGACCAGACCATCGCAACTGCATCTTTTGTGACTTGCACCACAACACGCAGGTATTCGCCCGCGAGGGACGATCCAGTGACTAGCGTTGGTTGCGCTGCAGCTGCACCTGCTGCGCCCGCAGCACCAACAGACGGTGTTCCACTCGCTCCAATGCCACCAGAGCCCCCGACTACTCGCTTGTCTGTACCGGCTGGTGTTGAGCCGGCTGCCGCTGCCGCCGCTGCACTGCTCAAAGACCCACCGATGCCGCTGACGCCACTACCGGGTGTCATCCTGGTAGGTCCCACGGTCGACGTGGTCGCCACACCAGGCAACATGCTCTTCCAGTACGTCTCGACACGGCCACCAATTTCAAGCTGCACGCTGTCAAATGGCTTGACAAAGTCGAGCTCAAACGACACCTCTCCAACCACTTTGAGATAGACATCCTGCAACGGCAAGACAAAGCGCTTGCGATCCGTCATCCCCTCAAACGAGCTCGGTAGCGCAACAGCTTTACCGATGACCTTGGATCCAAACGTCGGCATCAACTCCCACTCGATCGAAAAGCTTTCGAGGCAGTTGACCTGGAAAGAAAAGACCTCCCGCTCGTCGGCGAGGGGCAGCACCACATTGTGAGGAATAGCCGTGGTTGAAGCATCCGGGCGCGAGGTCATGACGAGTTTGAACGAAGAGGTCGAGAACTGTTCCGGGCGATTGGGATCCTGATGTTTGTAAAGCTTGACCGAGTTGTTGGTCAGCGACACGGATACAAGGACACGCTTGTCTAGATAGTTGTGGCCATAGGTGCGGAAGGGGATGATGGGGGGCGGAAGCGACAGATCAGGGATGCCGTCGATCTCAAAGTCGAGGTCGTCGGCCGTATCGTTGTTGTTGGTGGTGGTGTTGGCCTTGGCAACCGACGCCTTGGAAAGACGACGCTCGGGTGGTGGTGCTTGACTCTGTTGGGCTGCCTGAAGCAACAAGAGCAAGCAGGCGATCTTGCCGTTCCAGGCCGCGTAGAAGGCAGCGGTGCGATCCTTTTCATCGACAATGTTGACGTTGCAACCTGCATTAAGCAACACCTTGAGACAGTCGACGTGACCGCTCTCGGCAGCAAAGAAGGTTGGAGTCCAAAGCGTTCCCTTCTCAGGTGCATTGGGGTCACCACCCGACTCGACGAGCAGACGAACACAGTCGGCGTGTCCTGCGCGAGCTGCAAGAGCTTGTGGATATAGACCTTCTGCGTTGGAGACAATCTTGGCCCCCTTTTGCAAGAGCAGCTTGACGATCTCGGCGTGGCCACCGGAGCTGGCGAGACAGAGCGGGATGAGGTCGGTAGCGTCGCGTGGCTCGACACTGGCGCCGTGGTCGAGCAGGATGCGGACGGCATCGGTGCGTCCGTTCATCACAGCGAGGATGAGAGGGGAGAAGCCATCGAGATCGTACGTCGCAGCCGAGATGGAGGGCAAGGAGAGCAAACATTGGCAAACGTCGGTGTGTCCGGCCATTGCGGCGTAAGAGAGTGCTGTACGGCCGTAGATGTCCTGTTGGGCAACATCGACGCCGTTTTCGATGCAGGATTGCACAAGCAAGAGCTTGCCTGCCATGGACGATTCGTGAAGGCAGGTTCGCGAGCTAATGTCATCGACAAACTTGTAGTCCGCAAGATTGTGTTCGAACGCAGCACGCACCGCATCGTGAGGAGCCTCGAGCAGAGCACGCCAGACGATACGTGAGACGCTGGTGGGATCGTCGTTCTGTGCTGCGATGCGGATCATCTCGGTGGCAGGAGCCACACGGCCAGCTTTGACCGCCTCGGCGAGGTTGGCTTCGAGGTCGGCGAGCGCATCAAAGTCCTGACTCTGGGCGGCGGCAAAGTCGAGGCGGTTTTCTGAAGAGAGGCTGGTGCCATTGGTGCTGAGGGTCTCGTTGAGGGAGTGTCCATGGGAGAGGTTTTCGAGCTCAAGGAGGTTGGCGGCGGCGATGTCGCTAAGCTCGGCGATAAACTTGAGGTTGAAGCAGGGCTGCACTTCGACCTGACGAGCAAGGTAGAGTTCCTTGGTCTGCGACTTGGAGCGCTTGTCCCACTTTTTCAAGATCTTGCGGAAACCGGTGGCGTTGATCTCGATGAACTGTTGGAGCTTGCTGAGATCCTTTTCAAAGTAGCGGAATCCTTCGTAAAGAGCGACGTACGAAGGCGATTCCTTGGAGAGTTTGGCAGAGTTGCGAGACTCAAAGATGATGCGTTTCTTGTCTATGAGGGTCTGCAATCGAGACTTGAGCTCGGCTTCCTTTTGGAGGTAAAAGTTGTTGATCTTTTCGAGTTCTCGTTCGAGCTTGAAGAAGAAGGCGGCCTTGTGGATTTGAAGATCGTCGGAACCTTCGGTATGAGGGAGGATCTGCGGCTGGGGCGAAATGGTGGATTGGCCGTTGACATTGTACTCTGGACGAATACCTGTGGCGAAGAGCGCGGCATCGGCGAGACGACCCTTTTCGAGCGAGTTGATGACCTTTTTGAGGAACTTGTAGTCAAGGTAGTAAGAACCCCAGCCAGAGATCTGCTGACTGAGAATGTACTTGCCGAACTTCATCTTGAGATCAGAGGCGGTGTGACTATGACGGAAAAAAGGTTCAGGATCGGAGGGGACCGTAGATGACTTTGGACAAGTGCCGAAAGCACAGCCGGTGGGAGCGGGCGAGCCGAGGGGCCGACAAGCAAGCGTGTCAAGATTGTAAATGCGAACCAGTCGGAATCGCAAGGATGTGATTGGCACTGAATTGCCTCCTTCAAAGGTTCATTACGGAAGAGGCTGAGGCGGTTCAGGTATGGGATGCAGTCGTTTGATGAAAGCGGCTGAGCCGAATGTAACTCGTGGTGAGCAGAAGAAGCGTGTACCGACTGACCAAGCGACAGTGCTTTCCAGCGCTAATTCCCTGGCGGCGACCGAGTACCCGAGTGTTGGCGGAACGAAAGGGTTGAACGAGTTGGTCGTCGAGAAGAAAAGAAGGATGCGTGAGTGTTGCGAAGCAAAGAGCACGAGCCAAGGCAGCAACCACCGACACTTTGTCAACTTGACAGGCCTGCAAAGCAAAGCACAGGCGCATTTCAACGCACAGGCGCGCAGCCGTTGCGGCCCCAACGAAAAGCTCAAAATTCGGGGCAGAGTCACTTGACTTGACTTGACGCTGCAATGGATGCTGCCTCGAGCCAAGATGTGCTTCCCCTTTTTGGCCTTTCTCTCTCGCTTGGGAAGGACTTGTATGCAAGAGCGACTCTTGCAGCAGCAGGCTTGGAAGCAAAGGTCGAAACTCAAAAAAGGCACCGCAAGCAGGGTCCATTTTGCCGGTACATCCCTCTCCAGAGACTCTGCGTAGGCATCCGGCGAGTAGCAACTGTATGCTTCAAGACAGTGGTTGCTACACAGAGTCGTCATATCATGGGCAAGACAGAGATCTTGGTCACCATCCGGCAGACTCCGTGCAAGATGGGTCAGCCTCTGAATGATGAGCTCTGCTCTGAGTTGAGAAGAAGCTCCAAGGATGCTGGCGGTTAGCCAACACGTGCGCACGTTTTCGTTCTCTGGCTTTGCTGATTCGTCGGCACCCCCAAAAGCGACTCAGCGACTCAGCGTCACAGCGTCACAAAGCTCAGTTGCGAGTTGCGAGTTGCCGCCTCCGCCGCCACGAACCTTGTTTTTTTCGATCTCATAAGTGAATCATCAAAGTGCGATCTCACATCCTCAATGCTTCGGGTGCACCGTGCAGCCGCTGCGGCTCGTGAGATGAGCCATATCCGATTGTATCTCGCCTTTGTTACGTACAAAGGCAGGCCTTTGTGCAGTGCTTGGCTTTTGATCAAGCTCAGCCCGATCACGAGAAACAATGCTGTAACATGTCCATACTCGAGATATATATCGGGAGCCGGTGTCTAGCGGCCATGTAGGCAACGTCAAGAAGCCTCCAGCGGGTGTTGTCATCTGTCGTTCCAGTTTTCCACCAGCCAAACGGTGTTAGGCCTGAAGCGGACCACAGAATTTGGGGGGTCTCCAATCTTTTCGATGCGGAAACGCGTAGTTCTGACACTGCGACGCTGCAACCCTGATTTTTTCTGCCTTGTTTGGAGCGCAGTCGAAAGAAAATTACTCACCGATAAATCTCAAATAATGGCAGAGAAAGAGAGAGAAAGATCACAGTGTGCGGAAACAGACCAACTCGATTGAGAGAGAGAGAGAGAGAGAGAGTGTGTGTGTGTGTGTGTGTGAGAGAGAGAGAGAGAGGCTCGTGTCTGTGTTCCTTTCGTTCGGGCCATGGCGCGTTCCATCAATTTGCTACTCATCCTTTTCGCACCGCCTCCACTACCATCCTCCTCTCTCCTTTGACCATCGACGAAGACGACGGCATCCTCTTTTCTTTTCTTTTCTGTCGGCTTCTTTCTCACTTGTTCTTTATCGATCAAGGCTCGTCTTTATCGAGAGCAACACTACCTTCTTGTTGCATCTTGTTCAGGGACGCTGGTGTCTTTGTGTCGATTTCAAGCGCGGCTCAGCATCTCCTCGGACGCCACTCGAGACTCTGCCAGATCGCATCTTGATCTCGTCACGCTTGCTTCGACGCTGTCTCAACAGGTGATCCTGGCACCATTCTGCACGTGCTGGACCGTCGGCAAACACTTCCACTCAGCACCCTTGTGTCCAGCGCCTTGACCACACTGTTCACGTCTTCCTTTTGACGCTGCCGGCTCGTCGCCGCTGCTGCTGCTGCTGCTGCTTTCGCCTCTATTCCCTTGTTCGAACCTTGTTGCGAACTCGAACTCGATCTCCCCATCTCCATCCTCAGCACTTGTCATCATGGAGGCCATCTTGGATTTTGACAAGGACCTCGACATGGGTCTTTTGGACCGTGTCGTCGCCGCCATGTACACTGGTGCCAGCCAGGATCAGAGGATGGCTCAGCAGACACTCGCCCAGTTCCAGGAGCATCCCGATGCTTGGCAGCGTGTCCCTGCCATCCTCCAGCAAAGCTCCTCGCCACAGACCAAATACATCTCGCTCCAGATCCTCGACAAGCTTATCTCGACACGGTGGAAGGTGCTCCCCGAGGACCAACAGCAGGGCATCCGCAACTTTATCGTCGAGATGATCATCCAGCATTCGTCCGACGAGGCTAGCCTCAAGCGCGAAAAGACCTACCTCGGCAAGCTCAACACCACCCTCATCCAGATCCTCAAGCAGGAATGGCCTCACAACTGGCCCTCGTTCATCCCCGAGATCGTCTCCTCCTCCAAGGGCTCGCTCTCCATCTGCGAGAACAACATGGCCATTCTCCGCTTGCTCTCCGAAGAGATCTTTGACTACTCTGCCGAACAGATGACCACCTCCAAGACCAAGTCGCTCAAGAACCAGATGTGCGGAGAGTTTGGCGAGGTCTTCCAGCTCTGCTCCGAGGTGCTCGAAAAGGCGCAGAAGCCCAGCTTGATCAAGGCCACCCTCGGCACCATGCTGCGTTTCCTCAACTGGATCCCGCTCGGCTACATCTTCGAGACCAACGTCATCGACAACCTCATCGGCCGTTTCCTCGAGGTGCCCGAATTCCGCAACGTTACCCTCAAGTGTCTCTCCGAGATCGCCAACCTCAACGTCGGCGCAGAGTACGATCCCAAGTTTGTGGTCCTGTTCAACATGGTCATGACCTCGGTCAACCGTATGATCCCTCCCGCCACCAATATCGCAGCTGCCTACGAGACCAGTTCGGACTCGGAGCAGGAGCTCGTGCTCAATCTCGCCCTCTTCCTCTCCAACTATCTCACCACCCACCTCAAACTCGTAGAGAACCCAGAAAACAAGGACGTCCTCCTCAACGCACACATGTACCTCATCAAGGTCTCTCAAGTGCCCGAGCGAGAAGTGTTCAAGATTTGCCTCGAGTACTGGTCCAAGCTGGTCAGCGAGCTCTACGAGGAACAGCAGTCACAGCCCATCGCAGAGATGAATCCGCTGCTCGGCCTCAACCTCGGCAACGGCGTCTCCAACTCCAACTCGGCCAACCTGCGCAAAACCATCTACACAGACATCCTCTCCAACCTCAGGCTTGTGATGATCGAACGCATGGTCAAGCCCGAGGAGGTGCTCATCGTCGAGAACGACGAGGGTGAGATCGTCCGCGAGTTTATGAAGGAGAGCGACACCATCGTCTTGTACAAGAGCATGCGTGAGGTGCTCGTCTACCTCACCCATCTCGATGTGCTCGATACCGAAAACATCATGACCGAGAAGCTGGCAAAGCAGGTCGATGGCTCTGAATGGTCGTGGGCCAACCTCAACACGCTCTGCTGGGCCATCGGTTCCATCTCGGGTGCCATGAACGAGGAAACCGAAAAACGCTTCCTCGTCACCGTCATCAAGGACTTGCTCGGGCTGTGCGAGATGAAGCGAGGCAAGGACAACAAGGCCGTTGTAGCATCCAACATCATGTACATCGTCGGCCAATACCCTCGTTTCCTCAAAGCGCATTGGAAGTTCCTCAAGACCGTCGTCAACAAGAACTTTGAGTTCATGCACGAGAGTCACGAGGGTGTTCAGGATATGGCTTGCGATACCTACATCAAGATCGCTCAGAAGTGTCGTCGTCACTTTGTGATTCAGCAGGCTGGCGAGCAGGAGCCCTTCATCGACGAGATTCTCCGCAATCTGCACCGCATCACGCTCGACCTCTCGCCCTTGCAAGTGCACACCTTCTACGAGGCGGTCGGTTACATGATTGCAGCGCAGCCCAACCGCCCAACCCAAGAGCGTCTCATTGCCAAGCTCATGGAGCTGCCCAACAGCGCATGGGACAGCCTCATGCAGCAGGCGCACAACAATGTCGACGTACTCGGCAGCCCCGAAAACATCAAGATCTTGTCCAATGTGCTCAAGACCAACGTCTCTGCCTGTTATTCCATCGGCACCTTCTTCTTGCCACAGATTGGCCGCATCTACCTCGATATGCTTGCCCTCTACCGCAGCGTCAGCGGCATCATCAGCGCCAAGGTCGAGGCCGAGGGTCTCATCGCCACCAAGACACCCATGGTTCGTGGCCTGCGTACCATCAAGAAGGAGATCTTGCGACTCGTCGAGACCTACGTCAAGCGTGCCGAGGACCTCGAATCGGTCAACACCAACCTCATTCCGTCGTTGCTCGACGCTATTCTCGGCGACTACAATCGCAACGTGCCTGCCGCCAGAGACGCCGAGGTGCTTAATGTGATGGCCACCATCACTTCGCGCCTGCAGGCTCTGCTGACGGACAAAATTGCGCCTATCCTCGATGCCGTGTTCGAGCCCACGCTCAACATGATCAACCAGGACTTTGCCGAATTCCCCGAGCACCGCGTTGGCTTCTTCAAACTGCTGCGTGCTATCAACCTGTACTGCTTCCCTGCGTTGCTCGAGCTTCCACCACCCAAGTTCAAGCTGATCATGGACAGCATCATCTGGGCAATCAAGCACACCATGCGCGACATTGCCGATACGGGTCTCAACATTTGTCTCGAGTTGCTCAACAACATCTCGGGCTCGCCGCTCGAAGTGGCCAACGGCTTCTACCAGCAGTATCTGCTCAACATCATCCAGGACATCTTTTTTGTGCTCACCGACTCGGACCACAAGAGCGGTTTCAAGACGCAGTGCGTGCTGCTGGCGCGCATCTTTGAGCTCATCGAGACGGATCGCGTCACTGCTCCGCTGTGGGACGCCGCAACGCAGCAGGTTGCCAACATGAATAACCGTCTCTTCATCCGACAGTACACGACCAACCTTCTGCGCAATGCATTCCCGCACATGCAGGCGCAGTACGTCGAGCACTTTGTCAACGGTCTCTGCATGCACTCGAGCGACTTGATTGCTTACAAGCTGCACCTGCGTGACTTTCTCATCACGTCGCGCGAAATGTTTGGCGGCAACACGGGCTCGTCGGACAATGCGGATCTGTTCCTGGAGGACAAGGAGGCCGAGGCGCAGCGTAAGGCGGCCGCTGAGCGTGAGAAGGCTGCTGCCGTTCCAGGTATGCTCAAGCCTTCGCAGATCAAAGAAGAGGACGAAGAGCTATGACTCATCCGCGAACTGCTCTATTGACGCTGTATCGACGTCGCTCTACTCTTTGGCGAGCTTTCCATCCTATTTCATCCAACCCTCTCCCCAAAAATGTACTCGCGATCCTACCAGTCAGTTTTCCTCATGTATTGCGAGCGTGCACGATGTTTGCGTGTGAAGGTGGTAAATTTTATGAAATCGCAGACGCAGACAAGTTTTTTTTTGTGCAAGTGACAACTCTATTTGCGACATGTGGTGATCAGCGGAAAGTAAACATGAGAAGCAAGACGGTCAAGGTGCCTATGAGACAACCCATGATGATGCTGTCTCTTCTTCGTCTTCTGCCTATCAACGTGATGATGCTGTTCAAGCCGGGGACTTGGGCTGCTGTGCTGGACATTCGGGTGGAGATGCCTTCGAGGGTGGAACGTTGGTCTGCGAAGTCGGCGCGTGTTGCGTAGGCTTGTCTGCGAAAAACGTCGAGAAGATGTGAGATGGTTGGATAGGTGGAAAAGGGGGCAGGTGAGAGAGAGAGAGAGGGGGGGGGGGGATGTGACTTACTCCAAAGTGCGATCCATCATCGAATGCGAGTTGTCGATACGGCCACGTTCGGCTAGGAGGGCATCGGCGTCGGTTGCGTGTGCTGCTTTGTAGGCGCTGTTTGCATTCGTCAATCGTCAATCGTCAGTTATGGCAAGGTTGAGGATCCGTACTGTTTGGTGAGCTACTCACTTGATATCACCCTGAACATTCCCCAACAAATCCCTCCTATCAATGGCATGTCTCACATTTGTCCTCGACCTCCTGAAATCTCTGGTAAAATCAAATAGTACCTCCCTATGCCTCTGCACCGCATGCAACTGAGACGAAGTCGGAGGTACAGCCGGATCATCCAATTTCGCCGTCAACGCATCCACGGCGTCTGAAAGCTCCTTGATCAACCCATCCAATTCGTTTTCTAGCTCGGTATGCTCGTTCACCTCGGCAGCACTTGCCTTGGATGATGAAGATGCTGTTCCAATACCGTCCATATCGAGCGTTGTGTGATCGGCATAGATGCCACCACCGGACGCGGAGGAGGAAGAAATGGTCCCATCGGCAGATCGTGCAATTTTGGACGCTAGTTGAGAGTAAGATGTGAGACGGGCATCAATGGTCGTTTCGAGGTTGCGGGTTTTTCGACGTAGGATGTCCCATGATGCTGACGACGACGACGATGATGATTGCGCCGCCATGATGGATACGACTGAGGATGTGGTTGTAAGTAGCGATACTATGACCTTGGCAAAAGGGAGCATGATGTGGACAGCTGGACCCCGCATCCTGAAAAGCTCGATTTCGGAACTCGGCTTTGGCGCGGGGGCCAACTCGTGCGATACAAGGCAGACTTTTCAACTCGAGACGGCAGCGACACTGCCTTGACAGCTGCGGAACAAGGGTCCTGAATTCATGTCAATCTGCCTCAATTGCCTCTGAGCAGAGACAGCAGCAGCAGCAGCAGCAGAGAAAAGCCAGGTTCGCCAAAAGAGGGTCCAAAGCATGATGATGAGTGACTGACAGGACAACCCTTTGAGCGAACTTGTGAGACCGCGATCGACGTTTACAGACAGGCTGAATTGGAAAATATGATTTGCTTACTAAACAGCTCGCTTGCCCTGTCGCACTTCCGACTAGCGAATCAGAGTCGATCAAGGGGAAGGCCAGGCTTTTGCCCGGTAGAAGCACGTCTATGCCTCCACGACAAACATAGACGCTTTCGCGGTTCTTCTTGAACAGGTCTGTGCAAACTGACAATGCTTTGGTCGCTTCGAGACTTGTGTGGGGATTGAATCGAAAAGAGAGAGAGAGAGAGAGAGAGAGCTGCTCTGCTCATTCTTACCTCGGCCTGTGTCAAGAAAGGGTCTGCTGATTGGATCGAGTCTTTTGGCGGCGCCAACTTTCTTGTCGAGAACGTCTTTGTCTGCTCTCCTAAGCTGTTTGACTGCCTGTCAAGGCAGTCCTCAACTACTCGAATCGCAGCTGAATGTCGTTGAAACCAGCTTTTGTCGTAGAATCAATGAGTAGTCAGCATGAGTGAGTGCGTCTGACTGAGATGGTCGAGCGAAGCGCGCTCTGCTGAGTCGACTGCATTCTGAATTGGCAGTAATTTCGGTGGCTCCGAATCGCTCTGTGCTTTTCCAACGGCCAAAGGCAAACAAAAAAAAAACCGACTTTTCGCTTTGAGACTGGTCTTATGCCTCCACCTCCGACATTTTCACCGTGTCTTTTTTTGGTTCTCTCTCCTTTCGCCCGCTGACCCGCCCAGCTCGCTCGCTCTCTCTGCCTTGCGTCCACACACACACACACACACACACTCTCTCTCTCTGCCCGTCTGTGGACCGCTTTTTGGGCCTTCTCACCTCCACACTCACTGCCCACAGACCTATTCATTCTTCTTACCACCTTCTGTCCCGTCACCTCTTTTTCCATTCATCATCTTCGACGACGCTCGTTGCTACGGAGAGCCGCTCATATCGAAATCGTGAAACTGGATAGGTGGACCGACTTCGCCTTCGTCTCGACGCTCTCTTTCTCCTTTATTTTTGGCCTGCAAGAGCCTCCGAATGGCGCTCGCCGCCTAGCGCGCAAATGTCATCTTGACTCGAACTATCCATCAGCGTCGATCCATCCATCCCGACTTGGTTCTTAAGAGTGGACCTGCTCCTATCGCTGTCGTTGCTACAGCATCTCAAAATCAACACCATTTTCCCAACCCTGGAAACTTGACAACATACTCTGAATCGACGTGTCTGTCTCTGGATCTCATCCTGTCTTCAAGTTCGACCACATCCAGCCCCACGCTGCCACATTCTCGTCATCCTTTATCAAAGCACATTCCTTATAGCGTCAACCCAAGCGTTCGCCTCGTTGTGCTGCACATATCACAATCACCATGCAGAGCGACTACTTTGGCGCGGCGGCAGAGCCAGAGAATGGCCGTGTTCGTTCTCGGCCCGACTCACCAACTCCCTCAGGCCCAGCGCGCAAGGTCCAGAAGCGCAACTCGGTCGCCTCCAATGGCTCTAACGAGGACCACAAGGTCGGTGACGACGACAATGCTGCAGCCGATGCCACCACCGACGCCGCCGCCGGTCCCGTTCCAAGCGGTCCGCCCTTTATTTGCCCCACTTGCTCCACCAGCTATTCTCGACTCGAGTATCTGAGGCGTCATGAAAGGAGACGTAAGTCGCTTGCCCCCTCGTCCATTCTCTTTCGAACATTGTCATTGCTGTGATCCGTCTTTAGCTCAGCCGCGAGCTTTGCATTCGCCAACCGTCATGCTGGCCACTCCTCGCTGCTGTGGACAACGTCACTGACTTCTTTGCTGTGCTTCTTCTGCCCTCGTTCAACAGATGCCGATATCCGTCCTTTCGTCTGCGACTGCGGAAAGGGTTTCTCCCGAAGGTAGGCTTCTCACTCACATGCACCATTAGCAACCCTCTCGTTTGGTCGTCCCTCATGGATCTGGTCAGAAGGGGGGATCTCCCATCCCCCCACGTTTGCAACATATCAGCTGACACGACGCTATATCTCTTTCTGCTTTTTGTTCGCATACAGTGATGTGCTATCTCGTCACAAGCGACAGTGTCGAGTCGTCCTTCAGCTCGATGGCTCCGGCGAAGGCGAAAAGCCTGCAGAAGGAGAATTGGCTCCCAAAGCCACCAAGCCCCGTCGATCCTCTTCCACCGCCAAGCCAGGAAGGCCAAAAGGCTCCACAAAGGCTGCCAAAGCAGCCGCCGCCAACAATGGCACCAACGGCAACGCAGATTCAAACGGTGCAGACACCAATACAGCGGCTACCTCGAGCAACTTGGGCGCCGACGCAGCTGACGGTCCTGCGCCACCGCCTCCCGCACCTCATTCGGACCAGCTGACACACGACGCCATCGCCGTTGCCGCCGCCGCCGCCGCCGCCGCTGCAGCAGGTCACCATCCCGTCGGCCATCAGGCCCAAGACGAGGATGCTTCCGCCATGATCGATCCTGCCATCGCCGCCGACTCGCAGGCACAAGCAGCTGCTGCGGCAACCACCGTCGCTGCTATCAGCTCCGTCGCCGCCTATCAATATGCCAACTCCATGGACCCCCCGGATTTTCATATCGGGAGGGGAGCAGTTAACCCGTACGCTTCGACTCCCTTCCCGCTTCCCGTTCACTCGGCAGTAGCAGCCCTTCATCCCCAGCTCTACCAACCTTCCAGCCCCGAGTCGAACCAGCCGAGAAGCGAGCACGGCAGCCCACGCTACGGCGGTCAGCCTCTGGCACGCCACGGCAGCAACTCTAGCTCCCGCTTTCCCAGGCCGGCGCATAACCCTTACGATCCGTACGCAGCAGCAAGGCAAAGCTCGACGTTTGGCAATCCTGCCGATGCCGCCATCTGGGAGGGACTCGATACCGCCAAGTTGCCCTCTCCCGGTCATGGAGCTGCAACAACCCCAGGATCTGCCGCACGTGCTACGGTCAACATGCTCGCTTCGCTAGGCTTCCCCGTCACCTCGCCGTTGAGCCATCTCGCGGATCGCTCCCGTACAGGCTCGCATCTGGGGTCTGACGCCAGCTACTTTCGCTCCACCGCTCCCGGCCTCTCTGGAGGCGTCGGTGCCGGCTCCTCTTCCAACCTAGCTGGCTACGGCTCCAACAGCGCCAACAGCCCAGCCTTCTCGTTTGGCACATCCACCTCATCTGCTGATACGGGAGCATCATCGTCGAACCACTCGAATTCCAATGCTACCGCTGCCACCAGCACATCCCAAGGTCAAGAAGCTTCAGGAGCGACCATGCCCAAAGAGCCCGTGCGCTTCTCCGTATCGACGCTTGGACCGCTCTCGCCCTTCTCCAACACTGCACTCAACTCGTCCATGTCGCCATACCTGTCCGCCTTCTCCAATGCGCGTGATACGCCGCTCGTCTCGAGTCCGCGCTCACAGTTCCCCACCACACCAGGTGGCGGTCTCGCTTCGTTGGACCTTGGCGGTCAGTGGACTGGCATGCGTCCGCCGTCACGTTCAGTGAGCCGGCACAACAGCTTGCAGGGTATCAACATCTCGAGTCAGAGCACCTCGCCCCAATCCGAGGGTATCACCGTAGCGAGCAAGCCTGGCAAGCACTCGTCGAGCGACAAGCTGAGTCTTTCGGATCGAGCCGAAGCCGCTGACAGCAACGACTCGAAGCCTGTTGCGACCAGTGCTGCTTCAACCTCAGCGTCAGGAACGTCATCAGCGACGACAGCAGCAGCAGCAGATGCACCAGCGACAACCTCTACTTCGGCCATCTCTGCGGCGGCAGCAGCGCCCTCAACGACGGTGGCGGCAACCACGAGCGGTGGCGGCACGATCGCCACCTCTGCACCCGTGCAGATGAGCAGCAGCGGCATCGATACACCGAGCCGCTTTGTCAAGAATGAGTTGCAGCAGTATTTTGATGGAGGGGCTCTCACGCCAGGACCCGAGGCTTTCCTTTTGAGGCTTCAGGGTGGCGTACAGGAGTTGAGAGCCGGTATCCACGGAAGCGAAATCTCCTTTTTGAACGGCCCTGCCATGGCGCTCAGTTCTGCAACGCTCGGTGCGTCCCAATTTTCCACCCCGAACTGGGATTATTCGATGTTTTCCAACCCTAGTGCCGGCAGTGTCGCCGCAGCTGCAGCGAGCAGCGGGACGCCTGGTGCGCAGTTGAGTGCACTGGGCTGGCTCATGAGCCCCAGCATCCAGCAGCTGCTCAATGCCTTCTCGTCGACAGCGGGGTCGGGCACCGTCGACACGACAAACACATCTGACTACTTCAACTCGAAGAATGTGTCTGCACCAGAAAGGGTGGACCTCGACTCGATGACTGTTGGGGTTGTGCCGAGTTCGTTGGAGAAGGCGCTGTTCGACGTCAGAAACCCATTCTTCATTCCTCCAGACATGTTCCGACCGTGCTATGCGGTCGAGCACTGGAATCTGCCGCCCATCGCACGTCTCAGTGTGCTCGCTCTGCACGCACAGCAAAACTTGCTCAAGCACTTTCCCGTGGTCCACGAGCCCACGTTCCGCATGGACACGACACCGGGCTGCGTCGCTTTCGCCATGTGCATGCTTGGAGGACACGAGGCCGGACGGAAATGGTGGGCAGGCGAAGAGGTGGTGCCCAAGTCGGCGATCAACATCATCAACAGCCACGGCGCGCCCGAGACTGACAACTTTCTGCTGCGTCTGATGGATTCGGGACCGAGTCGGTACGTTGACGAGGAAGACGGTCAGGAGCTGGTCAAGCCGATCGTGATGAGCGAAAAGACCGACGGGCTGATGCGTGCGTTTGCGAGCCGGTGCAAGAGCGTCAGGGATAAGTGCGCAGTGGTGCAGGCGCTCATGCTTTACCAGAGCAACAACTTTCTCAGCAGCGACGCCACTACGCGAATGGTGGCTGGCGTCTCGCACGGCACCGTGGTCACTCTGGCACGTCAGGCGGGATTCTTTGATCCAGATGCTGAGCATGCCCAACGCACAGTGCCTTCGGCGCAAGATGTGATGCAGCAAGTGCTGTTCGAGTCGGTGGACACGTTTTTCTCGTATTCTTTCATCCCAACGTATGGCGACGAGAAGGAGGACGGCGAGCAAGTTTGGCGCCGATGGGCCGAGCTCGAAGGTCGCAGAAGGAGCGCCTTTGTCATTTACACGATGGACACGGTGGCTCATTTGGATGCGGCGGTACCGACGCTGCTGGCTACGAAAGAGGTGGTATATCTGCCTCTGCCCAGCCCGGATTATATCTGGCGTGCGCCCACGTCCACGAGCTGGCATACAGCGCTCGCAAAGTACAGGGGTCTTACTCTGGATGAAGCACTGCAGCAGTTGCTGTCATTGGAACCGGGCAACTCTCCGCCGCAAGAGGTGCCGGGCGAGCCATCGCTGAACGGCGCGTACGGTCCGTTTGCTCGTTTGGTCATGGTGTTGGCGTTGCTGCGCGGCATCATTGAGATGCTCGAGGGCCGAGCGACGAGGGTAGCCAAGCCATCGTCGCTGCATCGCTGGATGAAGCGTTGCGGTGCTCAGAGCAATGGAACGACGACAGCCAATGATGCTCAGGTCGGGCTGTACAAGAAGGCGTTGGCGCGTTGGCGCAAGGCATGGGATCAAGATCCGACGTGCCGGTTTGCATCGGCCAAGAAGCCAAAAGAGGGCGACGAGATGGATACTTCGGAGGACGGCAAGGTCAATTGGGTCGCATCAGCTGCGGCCGGCAAGCACGACTGGCCGGAAGAGCTGCAACGAACCTTGTTTACTCCGCTCACCGCCTCTGGAGCGACGCCGCTTTCGAACGACGCTCTGCCGTTGTACTGGCTAGCCCATGTGCTTGTGACGCATGCTGCTTGTAACCAACGTCTGCCGCTGCGCAGCGTCGAAGGCCGTATGGGCGCTGCGAGCAAGAACGGCGGGTATGCGGTGGTGAGCGGCGGACCCGAGATGCCAGATTTCCGTGCGATGCTGCAATTCGCCAAGAACTTTGTGACGCGCGGTGAAAAGTGATGAGCGACGGTTCTAACTCTACCTTTTGATTGCATGGATGCTCCTCTACCCTGGAAACACGCTTCCCCTCGCCAGCGACTCGCTTTGTAATTGGATTCGGTTCTCTTTGCCTCACTTGGGTTTGCTGTCTGCTTGTCTTTGTGGGCTGTGCTGATGGTAAGGATGGACGAAAGATGGAGACGCAACAGGAGACGCTTGAATGCGGGTTTCAAGGGGGTTTTGCAGGAAAAGGTAACCATTTTGGACGCACAGGGCAAATTCAAGTTGTGTGATTGTTCAAGTTGCGGGACCTGCTGCTGCATTACAGTTGTTTTTTTTTTTTTTTTTTTTTTTTGATTTTTGAGGATTTTTCAAAGAGGCAGCAGAGCAGAGAGAAATGCAAGTTTGTGCAGCTGTGCAGCTGAGTTGCACGATTTACACAGTCAGGTCACATTTTTTGGTGCTGCTCAGCTAAAGTTAGACTCACATTGTGCTCCTCCAGTTGCTCGGGAGCTTACAATTAAGGGTCTAAGCTAAAAGGTTGCAGGAGCGGTTCTTTTGTGATCACCACAGCCGACTCAGCATTTCACCGTCCAAAGCTGAATCACAAGCGACATCGAACTGCATTGTCCTTGACGGCAGAAACTTGGCCTTAAACAGGTAGTTGCAGGATCAGACGACCTCTAAGCAGCTCTATCCAGCCCTCTTGGTCTTCAGCATTGGATCGACACTCACGACCAGCAACCAGCATCATCGATCAGCTCGACTACAAACGGCTTCATCAGTGCAGATAGTATCAAACGGCACGGTTCGCTATCTTGCCCTCAACTCATAACCCGGCCGAAGCAGCTGTAAAGGCCTACATCACAGCCCTCAGCAAACACCGTCTCTACCTTTGCATCTTGTATTGCACTTCTACTATTGCCTAGTTTGTTCCTCCCGGCAAGCAAAGCCAGCACGTTTTCAGGACGCCGCGCCGACCTCCACGACCCCTCAGCCCTTCGGAGGCGCCATCTCCCAAGAGAGCCAGGCTTGACCCTCTTTCGCCTAGCTCTGCCCCTCCAAGCGGGTCAGGCTCGTCCTCCTCTCTTTATCAGTCTGCCTCTCGATCAACGGCTGTCTCGGAATCCAACGACGGATACGTTGACGCAATGACGGCAAACGCCTCCTCTTCGGCCTCGGCCTACTCGAATCGCGGGCCCTCCAACGGCAAATCCAGCGACCATACCGTCAAGTCGGACGCAAGTAATGGCAGCAGCAATGGTCATCGCAATGGAAAGGCGGCCGCCACTATGGTCGATGAGTATGCAGATGCTCCCACCTTCTCCCCGCTCTTTCCGGGTAGCTCTATCGACCACAGAGAGCTCGTCAAGCTTACCCTGCAATCTTTGCGCGAGATGGGTTACGATTCGGCGGCAAAGACTCTGGAGACAGAATCGGGCATCACACTCGAGCATCCCTCCATTACGGCTTTCCGCACGGCCGTGTTGAGCGGAGACTGGAGAAACGCAGAGAGACTTCTCATCGATGGCCTCACTTACGCTGCAAAACGCATCCAGGCTGCCCGCAGCTCAAGTAGCGCTGCTGGTGGCAGTTCATCGCTAGAAGCTCCTCCATCTTCGTCATCTGTATCTTCCTCCTTGTCCTTAGCAGGCACGCTCGAATCTCCTCAACAGGACCTCATCGACTCGGTGCTTCGCAGACCCGATCTAGTCAGCCTCGGTTCCATTCGCTTCATGTTGCAAAAGCAGCGCTATCTCGAGCTGCTCGAAGCACGACAGACCAAGAAGGCGCTCAACGTGCTCCGTGAAAAGCTCACTCCGCTCAGTCATGACACATCGCAGCTCCATCTGCTTTCGAGTCTTGTCATCTCGGCCTCGCCCGAACAGCTCCACGCTCGTGCTGGCTGGGATGGTGCCGATGGCGAATCGCGCCGTCTGCTCATGATGGAGATCGAGTCGGCGGTGTCTCCGCTCGTCATGATTCCAAGTCGGCGCTTGCCGCAACTGCTCGAACAGGCGCAGAGCTTCCAAAAGCAGCAGGACCCCTTCTTCAATTCGCCTCATGGCTCTCACTTTTCATTGTTGACCGATCACCGATCCGACCGATCCGTGTTTCCCTCGCAGGTCTCGCGTACCATTCAAGACCATCACGACGAGGTGTGGTGCTTGGAGTTCTCGCACGACGGCACGAAATTGGCCACAGCAGGTGCGGACAAGACGATTCTCATCTGGAGTGTGCAGGACGACTATAAGCTGCTGCAAAAGTTTGTTCCTCTGTCGGACAACATCTCTTCAGTCTCTTGGGCTCCGGACGATTCGCATCTGTTGGTCACCTCGGACATTGATGTGACGCTTTGCAAGCTTGACTCAGGGACGATGCAGACGCTTCGAGAGCATAGCTACACGGTCGCTACAGCGACGTGGCTCGCAGACGGCACAGGGTTTGTGACAGGAGGTATGGATGGCAAGATTGTTTGGTGGGATGCAGGGGGACGCGTGCAGTACAAGAAGAGCACCTCGCCTTTCCGAGTGCTTTCGGTGGCTGCCTCGCCCGATGGTGCCCACCTCATTGCACTCAGTGCACGTCAAGTCGCGCCAACGGGCCTCACGTCATCCGCCAGTCGTTTCCACAACAACTCATCTGCTGCGATGAGCACATCGACTGCATCCGATCAGCTCAGCGATAGCTCATCGCCGTCTACTGCATCGACAGGGTTTGCTCACGATCGGACCGATGTCGAATCGCCTATCGACCTGGGCGGAGGGTCGCGAACCATGGGCTCGGAACGATATCGTATCCATTTTATCGATCTGCGCACTCGCGAAGAGCTAGGGTCTATCTACTTGCGCGAGGAGCTGGTGAGTCTATCGGTCAGCCGGGACTCGCAGTACGCGCTCATCAACGTCCGACCGAGCGAACTGCAGATGTGGGACATTGGTCGTCAGTGCTTGGTCCGACGCTTCAACGGCCACCAGCTCAGCCAACACGTGATTGGTTGTGGGTTTGGCGGTATCGATGAAAACTTTGTGGTGTCCGGTAGCGAGGATGCCAAGATCTACATTTGGCATCGCGCCAGTGGACGTCTGATCGAGACGCTCGTTGGTCACGACGTAGGCTCTGTCAATGCTGTGGCTTGGCATCCGAAGGATCCTTTGACCATCGCTTCGTGTGGTGACGATCGTACGGTGCGCATCTGGCGTCCTGGGAAACGATTGCCGTCGGTGGCTGCTTTGCCGAGTGATGTTGCGCCCAAGTCGGACGATTCGGAAATGAGCGGTGCTGCCAATCCGTTCCCCTGGAGCTTCTCGGATCCATCTAGTGCGGGCGAGGTTGAGATGATGCGCTCGATCCACGAAGCTATGGAGGAGGGAGAGGGAGAGGATCTAGAGGTCGATTCTCCTTCGCCTGAGTTCTGAGCGTCGCCATGAGCAATCAGGCTTGGTCCTTTGCGAGCTATCACTGCTTGATCCCCCCTTCAACGCTCTGCAATCGTAACAATGCGGACGATCGCTTCGAATTCCAGCTGCTCTTCCTCGCATCCTGTCCCCGGTCTTGACACTAGCCTCCATCATCAACTCTCGCTCCGAACAATTCGTGCAAATCCCCGTCTGACTTCTCTCATGTATCTTTCAGCATTGTATCGTCATTGATTCAGCAGTATCTTCCAACTTCGTATCGTGTCATCCTAGCCTCAGCAATAGTATTCTACCTCCATCTCGCTGCTGTATGAGCGTGGGTTCAAAGCTTTGTGTTCGGATGAGCCCGATCAGTGCCGACGCGCTGTCCCGATTTTGTGATTTTTGCGCCAACGCGAAGAAAGGTTGGAAATTGTCGAACGTCACTTTCGCTTTGACCATGCCAAAAACACACACAACTCTCATCTTTCTTTCCACCATCCACTCTCTCTTTACTCTTCACCATCTCACAAAAAGAGTCTGAAATCATGTTTACTACACCATCCAGAGCCAGGGACGCAAGATCATCGACGCCGCTCGCATCTCGGTCGGCGAATCGTCCTTCTCGTGCTGGTACACCTGTGTTTGGTGGACAGGATCCGATTTCTCCTCCGTCTTTTCTCGCTCGACGTGGTGATGGCGGTAGTGTCACGGATGTAGGTGATGTTTCGTCGGGATCGCTGTTTTTGGGTGGGGCTGGTAGAGCGCGAACGACACGCGCACGACCACGACCGTCTTCGATGCTGGCTGTTCCGGGTCCTAATGTGTCGCTTCTCAGTCCGGGAAGTGCGTTCGACCGGGAGGAGGCGTCGGTGATCAGCGACGATGCGGATATGCGGTCGGTTGCGGAATCGGTGCATTCTGCTTCGCATGCTGGGTTTGGTCGACGTCCACCTTTGGCGAGTAAAGATGCAAAGGCGGCCGCGCAGCTCGAAGAAGGAACTGTGCTGTTGGGAGATCAGTGGGTTCATGTATCGGCCTATTCGAGGTTGCCGACGGAAGTGTTGGAAGTGTTGAACGAGGCGGATATGTATATTGACGCTTTCAAGGGGCATCTCGATGTTCAAACTGGGTACGCTTGTGTGCTTTCTCGCACCCAGTGTTTTGTTTGGAACTATTCGAGTCGAGGCATTGGGACGGGGTCGCCGACTTGTTTTGTGTTCCCGCTGCCTCAGTATGCGTCTTTGAGCATGACGGCGATCAACGATCTGGCGCAGTGCTGTTTCTTGCCGAGGGGTGCGAGTAGGGAGCCGGCGTTGCTTGTGGTTGCACCGGATGGCCAGGGGTGTCTTTGGGAGGGTATTTCGAGTTCTCTTACGCGTCAAGATAGGGCGCAGCGCATCAATGCTCCGCTCTCTTCGAACGAAACGATCGTGCAGTTGGAAAGGGTCGACGAGTCAACGGTGATCCTGGCTACTAGTCAGAGTCGGTTGCTGCGCGTGTCGGTTGGTAGCAGGGCTGGGGTGTTGCAGGCCGAGGTTCGGCCTTTCTCGCAGCAACGGGGTTTGTTGGGGCGATTGTTTGGTTCGGGCTCGGCGATGGGGTCGACGGGAGATCAGGTTGTTTCGATTGCTGTTGCGCCCGTTCAAGCGGGTAAGGCGGGTCGCGAGGTGTATGCGATCGGTGGGAAGACGTTGCAGAAGTGGCAGGTGCTGAATCAGGGAGGGGAGCGGCTGTTGGCGGAACAGGATGTTCAGCAGGTGGTTGCGAGTAGCGTGCTTCAGCTCAGCGATGAAAGGTACAGCGCGGTTCAGAGCTTGTCATTCGATATTCTTGACGGCGCCGTTCAGTCCGATGGACAATTGGTGCTGCTCTACTCTCAAACCAAAGCGGAACACGAACCACTAGCTCACGGTCTGGCCATCATCGACGCTGTTCAGGACGCGGGCTCGTTCGTTGTCGCTTCTATCCGCACCATCAACTATTCGAGCTTTGCCGATCCTCGACCCTACGCGACACCTACGCTCAGCCTACCCAACGGCGGACCGGCGGCTTTCATCTGCTTTGCCGATACTGTCGTCGCTAAACAGCTCGAAGCAGGCTGCGAATCGTTCGAAGAAGTCATCAAGCTCAAGGACGACGTCAAGAACCGGTTCATTGGGTCTGGATGCGACACGATCGACCTTGGAAACGACCAAGCTGTTGCCGCGCTCTCGCTGATTTCGGTCGCTTCGGGGTCGTTGTTGGTCGAAACGAGTATCAGCGAGATACGTAATCGTTGTACGGCCTATGCATCGGCAGCTGATCGTCAGCGTGCAGACACGGAACGATTGAAGGGCAAACTCGAACAGGCGCTTTACTACTCCGAGTCGCCGCTCAACCCTCTCACTTTCCAACTGCCGGCGCATTTACAGGGAACACTCATGACGGCTTGTCAGGATCTCAGTCGCGAACTCTTGACGTTCAGCAATCCGATCTTGCAGAGTGTTCCGCCATCTGTGGATTTGCGGACTGCGCTCAAGGATCGGTTGGATAAACTTCGATTTTTGGTCAAGTTCATCGCTGCATGTGGACATCTCGAAAAGCTTCCGCATACGACCAAGCGGCAGCTGCGGGCAGACGCAGAGCTGGCGGCGGCGTTGAGCGAGCTCTGGGTGTATCAGAACGAGTTCTACTCTGCACAGGGTTCGGGTGGGCAGAGTCCGTTGGCGAGGGCGATTGAGGGGGTTATGACCGAGCGTGGATTGGGAGGGAACGATGTAGTGCGGAGGTTTTTCAGGCATCATTCCAACCTGATGGGGAATGTGTTGGAGAAGCTGTGGAGTCAGACCAAGAGCGTTGCTGCTCAACCGTTGCGAGTTCGATCTGGCGATGGGGTGGAGTTGAACCGGACGGTGTTGGCTGCGTTGAAGGCTGCGTTGAGGTATAGGAAGGAGTGTGGGGGGTTGTACGGGGTGATTGAAAGTGGGAACGGGGCGGTGTACGAAGCGTGGACGGCGACGAGTGGGACAGTGCAGTTGTTGGAGAGTTTGTTTTCGCTGACGGTGAATGTCGTGGGTGACAGGACGAGGGAGTTGGGTTCGAGCATTGACACGGAGTTTGCGGGTAGCAGTGAAGAGGGTAAAAAGGAGTATCGGATCCAGGCGGAGCTCAAGGCGCAGATGTGTTCGCTCGCAGAGGTCGCGTTGGCGTGCTACTCGGAGCGGTTGCAGTACCTCCAAGCTGCTGCGGCTGCCGGTTCTGAAGGCGACAGTGCCGAGCGCGAGTATTCCGTCTTTGCCACCACCTACCGCTCGGCACGGCCTCTCTTCCTCCGTCCGCTGGTCGGCATCGGTCGATCGGATAAAGCCTTTACACTGGCCGAACAGTACCGCGACTATCGAACGCTGGTCGAACTGTGTCACAACGACGAAGCCCGGCTGGATACGTATCTGGACCGGTACAGCCAGGAGTTTGCGTTTACGTTGTACGACTGGTACCTTGAGCATGGGCTGCAGCGGGTGCTTCTCACTCAAAAGTCCGAGTACAACGCTCTGGTTCTCGAGTATCTCTCCCAACCGGGACGAGAGCGGTTAGGATGGCTGCACGATCTCGCCTTGCGCCGGTTCGACGTTGCCTCGTCCAAGTTGGAGCAATTGGGTTTGGGAGAGGGGAATCTTGCGCAGCGCAAGTTGCAGTTGAGTTTGGGCAAGTTGGGATATCTCTCGACGCTAGGGGTGGAAGAGTTGCGGACGGTGGGGGTGCAGAAGCAGGTGGAGTTTTTTGACGATCATTTGGACCTCATTGCTGTTCAGGAGTCGTTGTGTGTGTTGTGGGAGAATGCGGTGGGTGGGTTACGTGTCGACTTGCCTAAACGGGGCAGTGTTGAAGCGGTGCAGCTGGCAGAAGAAATAGTCGATACGGTAGCGACGAGGTTGACCTACTATCCGGCTTTTCGACAGCATTATATCGAGTTGATCCAGCGGCTGCTCTTCGAAGGAAGTTACTTGGGTGCCGAGGATTTGGTCGATCTACTGACGCTCAAGGACACACCGGAAACGCAGATGGAAGATTTCGCGACCGCCATCAAGGTGTTAGTTCGGGCTGAAAAGGACCTTCCTGCTTCGCGGTTCCACGCTGCACTTAGAGCGGTTTGGCGTCGCGCGGTGATTCGAGACGACTGGCTAGCCTTGGGTGAAACGACGAATGTCTCGGATCAGGTGTTTATGCGTGATCTGCAGCAGACGGGGTTGTGGGTGGTGTTGAAGGAGGTGTTGGATGGCGGTGATGAGGCCGAGGTGAGGAGGGTTTGGTGCGATGTGGGCGAGCTGGCGGAGGAAGATAGAGAGGGAGAGGGGATGAGGGAGGTAGTTGAGGCGAGGTTTGTGGATGCGCCCGACCACTTTGTAGCGTTGTTGGTCGAGGATGGCAGGAAAGAGGTGGAAACAGTGCGAGGGTTTTGGGACGATTCAGACTTGCCCAGGTTGGCCAATGAGCTGGCTGGGTTGGCGGCGGGTGAGCGGGGTGGACAGGGAGAGGTGGAAGGGGGTGATGATAGTATGCTCGTAGAGTGATGAGTCGTCTCAACTCGTTAGCGACAATGACAAGCGGTTTCAGAAGAGACAGAAATGTGCGCGTGGGGTGGAATTCTTTTGATATCAAAGCTTTGGATTTGAAGCAAGGGGATTAGCAGCGAATGTTTCACTCAGGCAAATGTAGAGAGCATACAGGAGGGGTGATGAACCCTTCGGATGGGGCAAGGGCATTGAATAATACCCTTCAAGTTTTGATGAGATGAACGTAGTCACCTAAAGTCCCCATGATATAGCGTACATATTCATCTTCTTCTTGACCCCGAAGGGCGTCGACGTTTTTGGCAATACCGTTCTCTGCATCAACCCAACCTTGTTGTACCGCTCGGTCCCAGTACGGCTTGAACTCTACGTACTTCTCCTCCGACATCACGCCTTTGTACACGTCTTCGAGGATATCGGGCTTGGGAGAGGACTTGAACTTGCTCCGAACTTTGGCCACAAGCTTTGCGAGTTGGTTGGATTTATCGCTCGAAGATCCGCTCGAAGATCCGCTCGAAGATCCGGCGGCTAGTGCTGCGGGTATCGATAGCAAGATGAGCAGCAGGAGTGCTAATGGAAGACGTACTTGCATACTGAGAAAAAAGGCTTGTGTTTAGCGGCGTTTTCTCGCGATTCTGCTGTGCCTGACTGCGTTTTCGTGTTCGGCTTCAAAAAATCGTTGTCTAGATGACTGGCCCGCTGGATGTAGGAGATGGTGGACATGAAAGAAGGAGGTCGTTGATGGGCTCTACTTAAGAAGAAATTTTGGACAAGCATCGATGCCTCCCCGAGAAACAATAGGGTTTCCAGAGGGAATTCCCCTTCATCGACACGCTCCCTGTCCCGCCCATCGTGCAGAAGACGTGCGCCTTCGGCATGGGCCTGTATTTCCTTCAAACCCATGCCTATTGGCGCAGCAGGCCGAAGAACAAAGAGACACCATCTGTCGACATTTGCGTTGCAAGCGGGTGGCCGTTGTGCTTGTCCGTTCATTTCCGCTTTCGAGCTCGAAAAAATGTCCGCGAGAAAAATGAAGTTGCCGTGGTGGGTGAAGTGCAGCCCAACAAGATTGGTGGGGGTGGCTCGCAAACTGCCGAACTCAGACCGTGAGAGACAAAAGGGAACACAACGTCTGAGCTTGTTGTAAAGTCCCGTGGTGGTCAGGTGGGAATTTGGTTGCAAAGTCGTTGATTGTTTTGCTCGCCGGTCGGCGTTTGGGACCGGTCTTGCGCAGGAAGGCCTGCTCCACCGTCTCATCGCGAGTCACTGGCGGGGCAAGGAAGAGGAAGACCGACCACCGGTGGAGTGAAACGCATTTGTGCTTGCGGATGTTGTCAGGTTTGATGCTTGGCAAATGAGGTGCAGAGCTTTCCTGAAGCAGCCTTGGGCGTTGGACATCTCGCTGCGCATGCATGCCAAGCCCCTCGCTCCAATACAAAGGCTGTAATGAAAGCAGACCGGTGCGTTCCGTAGTCTTTGTGCTGTTCCCGGTATGAGCAGTGCAAATGAGCGGCATCCGTCGGCTATGCTCTGTTGCCCAAATTGGGCGCCACTGCGATTGCGAAGCTGCAAGTGGTCTTCATGAAAGACCGGAGGATCAAAGCGGGAGCAAGAGTGAACTTTCCTTTTATCGGGTTGCGGAAGACATCCTCGTAGTCGTCTATGAAGCCACCGACTTCCCACGCTTTCGGTGCAGCCTCCGTCGGTGCTTGGAAGCAGACTACTGTACAGTACGTCTCAGGCTGGTCTTTTGACCGCAGACAAAGCTTTCCCACGCCATTTGACGAGTTTCGATGATATCGACGCGGCGGAAGGCTGCCGCTTGTACGACTACGCCAGTTGTGATCATTCGACCTGGCCCACATTCGATGTGCCACAATCAGAGTGACCGGTGAGAGCGGATCTCAACCTAGCTATATATTGAGGAACACTAGGCTGTGATGAGGCAAACAACGGCACTTCTGCCAGATCACCCTTTTTTCCGCTACAGCTCTATCATCACCCTTCTTCACAATGTCACATCTGGCCAGCAAAAACCGACGATATCTAACTCTGACTCTACTGCTGATTCACCTCAGCCTTTCCTTTTACCTCACCACTGCTGCACCAGTAGATGCTAAATCTAAACGTGGAATGCCACCAGAGATCAACTCAGCTGAGGACGTTGCACGCAAGATGGCCGACGAAGTCAGTCGAGCCTTTTCAATCAACTACTCTCAGTCTCGAGAGATTGCACGACAACAAAGCCAAGCGCTCAACATGCTACACCACCGAATGCAGAGATTGCCAGAAGAGCGCAAAGACATATGGAAGCACCTCGACATCGACGTGCCTCCTAAGAATCACGAACGCTCCTGGAACCCACGGACCAAATCCTACTCGGCATAAGGCTCTCTACATATTTGTGTTGTCGATTCGCGAACGAATGCAATCCCGATCGTACCCTTTGTTGAGTGTAAGGTGCTTGAGTTCGAGATTGATCATCGTGTTGTGAGCTCCCTGCGGCCAGTCTCAGGCTGAGCTGATGAGAAAGAGCACAATGCGTGTCGTGCGAAAGATGCCAGCTTTGCAACCCCACCTGGCGAGACGCGGTGGGCACGTCATTTCATCTTGATACGGTGGGCACATGCAAGCAACTTCCGTTCGGAGCTTCACTGAGCTGGACTAGGCCGAGTGAGTCTTCTGCCGGCATATTCAAGCAATGCAGGCTTAGTTTCCTGACAATCGCCCGTAAAGAGACCGACGATGCCCAGCACGAACCCACACCGATCTCTCGACTCCGAATGGTCCGCATAGCGACTCAATCACAGCAGCCATTACAATAGCTTCCGTTGATGCAACCGCCTTCATCATTCCAGCTGTCAATCAATACCATCCACGACTCCTAGCTGGACACGCCGTCGTATGAGAGCAGACAATCGTGGCCTGCGTGCACAATCGACCTGTGCGATCTTCCAAAAGTGTCGTTAACCATTTATATCATTCTTTCGCCCCCTACACTGTTCGCTCTCACTCGCATACTGTATGTTGCTCACGACGTGGGAGAAGGCTGTGGCTGTGGTACGTCGGTGTGACACCGCAAGTTTACAGCAACCTAGGAGTATCGCAACCGACGCTGCACCGACCTGCACTTCCCGAACGCCAGGGATACAGTACACCTTGCGTGCATCTTTCGCCTCTGGTTGACAAAAAAATTTCGCGAAAGCATGCGTATATAAAGCCCATCCTCGAGCGACCTTTCCTTCTTCCATTCCATCATCACTTTTCTCTCGATAGGCTCAAGATCAAGTTCGAAAATGGCCTCCTTCAACTTGTCCTTCCTATCGGCAGTACTACTTCTAGTATTTGCCTCTTTGGCTTGGAGTCTCCATTCAGAGGTGGTCCTTTGGAACCGTTCTATGCAGGCGCAAGATTTCATCACCAATCTCGCTCTTAGGCTTCGACAAGACGTAGAAAATCCTGGTATGTCGTCAAAACCGGCTCGACACATGTTTCTAATATCGGAGACTTTTTCTGACTTGCGATTCCAACTTGTGAACAATGCTTTCACACGACAAAAGAACAAGTTGCTCGTAACTTTTACAGTTATTTAGAGTCGACTCGGAGGTTC
Organism: Anthracocystis panici-leucophaei; assembly: GCA_014826065.1. NCBI lineage: Eukaryota > Fungi > Basidiomycota > Ustilaginomycetes > Ustilaginales > Ustilaginaceae > Anthracocystis > Anthracocystis panici-leucophaei. The sequence continues at coordinate 110,807 of CP060306.1, read as the reverse complement.
GGTGAGTAAAATCGAACTTGCACAAGCGATGTGGCGAACCCACCACTGACGCAAAATCAACCTTCCCTCCCTCTTTTCATGGAATGCTGCATCAGAGGCTCATGAATTTCCGGTGATGGGACAAGAATTCAATATCTGGCGTATGGAGAATGTTGAGAGGGAGAGGCAGGCTGCTGCCCAGGCCGCTCAGAGGGAAAGGGCAGCTGAGAGGGAGAGGGCGGACGCTGAAAGGGCCGAGACAGACCGGCAGATCAGGGACAGCGAAGAGTGGGCTCGGGCCAGGAGTAACTATGAGCAAGAGCGTGAGAGAAGAAGATCTTGGAGGTTTTGGTGAAATTGCTGATCTTGATCACAAGATGGTGCCGCTCATCAGTAGCTAGCACCGAGTCGTACTTCGCCTCCCCAGCTTCCAGTTCAAGGTTCGCTCGAATTGCTTCTCACAAGCATCCCTCTTCGCCTAGTTGCCAAATCTCTCTTTCCCAACCCGTCCAAATAAACCTCTACTGTTATCGCTCATACCGAAATTCGTCACATCCGTTCTTCCCTTAAACAGCCCACGTGATTTTGAGAAAACGTGCAGATCTTCTGAGGACAATCCGTCTTCATCTCATAACAGCGTCTTGTTGTTGAGGTGGGAGGAAATCTGTGCTGTGCGGTGCTGTAACAATGGAAGAATTTGATCTTGGCACAGGAGTTCAAGTAAATGAGCTGTGTCATTGCGCATGGTTACAAAGGCATCACTTCCGACTCTTCCGGCTTCCCTCCTTCCCTCCTTCCTTCTACCCTTCTATCACCTTCTTATCCCACATCAATCATCAACGTTCGGATATGACTCTTGCAAGTTCTTCCTTTGTTGCAGTCCCTAGTGCTGGTACTTGTACCCACTGTTCGTGGCTGGTGGCTTCATCCATGAGTTGTGACCTGGTCGGACGGCATGCCGATCGAACAGGGTGTCGGAAGGTTCACAAATCAAGTCGCAGACGTCATTAGAAGGGTGAGTTGCGAGTAGACAGACGCGATCTGCTCATATCCTAAAAAAGTCTGACCATTCTTTGACATCCCTTGCAACTATTGAACACGACAAGAGAGCCCCGAAGCTGACGCTATGAGATTGTTTTTCGAGCACTTGTACAGTACAGGCAGACTAGGTGAGTTTGATCTTCGCATCAGTGCCATCCGTAACGCCAGATTCGTGATCACAGACATTGACGCACACCATCTTTACCCTTCCTTCGGTTGCACATAGAGAGTGGGAGGAAGGGCAGCGGAGCCGGTGAGAGGCTCGGAATGGAATGTATGGTACCGGCAAAGACTTGATCGACTGGCGGCGGAGAGGAACAAGAAATGCTTGCGAAAGCGGTCGCTGACTGAAACGCCAGAAGGGGAGGTTCAGGCTGCGCTGGAAGGCAGAGGGGCGATGTTTCCTCCGATCGAAAGGAAGCTCGATCGCCTTTGATTTACCCAGCTTCGACGATCGCCGTTGCAAGTCGTGGCGTCCCCTCACCCGGTGAAAATTCTTCAACTCACCATTGCACAAAAATCCATCAACTTTCAGATCAAGTTCTCCAAAGACCTCGTTACCTTGTCTTACCAACGCTTCGCATTGTCTGATGCGTGTGGGGTGTGGTTTAGTCGAGTGAATGTTCGCATCTCGTGAGAAGGTCAAAGGCTGTCCCAGTCCAACCACGGGACCTGAAAGTGGGTTTGCTGTAGATCGGCGTCAAGGATTGCTCAGCTTCGTGGGCTGTGATCCCACTCGTATAAAAATGCGCTTGTGAGCCTTGAGTCCCATCACTACCCCTGACAAATGTCTGGCTTCATGTGCGCCGCTAATGGTCTCAAATGGGTTGGAACTGATTTTGCGATCCAAATGGTCTTGACCGTCCGTCTGGGAAGCTCTCTCTCAGGAAGACAACACAACTATAGGTAAACATGATTGAGATCGCAGCTCGATTCGCTTGCTTTTTGCTCCAAAGCTTGAAGTCTCTCTTCTCCCCGTGCCAGTTCGACGAGCAGGCACGCTGGGACAAGCTGCTGTGCATGATTCAAGGAGACAATGGAGGCAGGTGGGTGACTGACTGTGTCCGAGGAACATGTTGTGGAAAGCACCGACACAAAAGACAATAGCTTTGTGAAGGTTTTCAGATGAGTCTGACCTCATCTCCAGAAGCCAGCACGCACTAATCGAGCCATTGTCCTTCCGGTTGCTGGCAACCTTCGGCCGTCTATCACTTGAAGTCGGTGCGAGTCCGCCGACAATTTCTTTGAAAGCTTGGAGGCAGGGAGCTCGCATCAACAAAGTGAGAGCGGTGCTTGCTGACAGCCACGAAGGCGGCTCAAGCTCAAGCGAGCGAAGGTTACAAAGGGATAAAAGCCCTTCCGTAACGATCTCTCTTCCTTTTCTTCCACATCCTTCTCCGTATCTTCACTCGTCGTCATCGAGCTACTCAACATGAAGTTCTTCAAGGCCGCCCTCGTCCTCGCTGTAGTCGTCCTGCAGTGCGCCAGCTTCGCAAGGGCTTACATCAAGGATGACCAAGTGATCTTCGAACCAAACACGAAAAGAGGCAGTCCAGAAGACGTCAAAAAGCTTTTCGCCAAAAATTCCAAGGTCGTCCGTAAGTCACATCCCATCATGTTATCTTAGTGATCGTCAGCGACAGGATTGAAGACTGACGTATGTGAATGATGGGGAATTTGTCTTGTATGCTGCAGGAAGCGGTCATCAGATGTATGTCGACGAGTTTTGGACCGCAAAGGTAATGCCCAGGTTTGGTGAGTACTTGCAAAAATCGTACCATTAGTCGTCAAGTTCGCGAATTACTGACCAAAGCAAGATGAACTGTACCATGCGGATCGATTGAATGTACAGAACGCGGCGAGAAGACCCTTGGATGGGTCTGGAAGGTGTGGCTGAGGACAGAGAAGGGCATTCGCATTTAGAAGCCAGGTTCGCTTATTGTACTCATCGATTGGCCCAGCCATATCGACCTTACATTTTGAGCTTGCAAGCAAGCCGAAATGACTCCTTTGCCCTTTCATGTTTACTTCCCGTCTGATCCGCCTCGTCGAAATCTCAGGTTGAGCTTTCGCTCTCATTTGAAGTCTGATACACCTCACACAACTGACTGAGTTATCCAGCTCGGGCAAAATGTGTACGCACACCCTTCAACTGCCGGAACTGAACTTCAACACGTGAGGGGCCGGATGAGCGCAAATGAGCAAGTGAAAACATACAAAGGTATGAATCCCGAAGCGATCGGACAGGGAGGGAGGAATAAACTGTTCTGTCTCATGCGTAGTAGCTACGGGACAGCATTTGTTGAGCAAGTAGTGGTAGGAGCAAATTCTCACTTGCACCTCCTTACTTCATCTCTCTTCACTACGCTGTCAATTTGCTGCGCTTTCCCCAAACTCGCTCTTCGTTTTCCCACCCTGTGTTCCCACCCTTCTTTCTCTGTATGATTCTGTCCTGCTGCGCTCGACTGAACTTCCTACGGCGGGTCCGGGAGCCATGGGGTCGAGGGGTACGCTCTCACTTTCGCCACCATCATGTGCTTCGTACAGTCTCTCTACTGTCGTCGTTGATGTCACCGTTTACACCCAGCTTGCGACAAATGAGTTGACAGCGCCTTCGTTGTAACTTACCACGGATCCGGCCACAAAACCCACTTGTGACCACCAATCGCTTGTGGGCGTCGTTCACTTGCAGCTTGGCTGCCGAAATTGTTCTCCTTTGGGTGGGCTATCCAGCACTTGTGGGCGTCAAGGCTTTGAGATCCTTGCTTGGTTGCTCGATAACGGGGACTGCAAAAATAGACAATCAGAAGCGTTTGCCCCTTCCTCCTGTTTCGACAGCTGACTCAAGTCCGAGTGGGTGTTCGACGACATAAAAGGCAGGCTGTACCAAGGAGTCTTTTGCTTCTCCTTCCCATCCATCCCCCCTTTCTTTACGTACCAACATCAACATTCGGTACACACAAACGCAAGACAGCCCGAGTTCTCTACCGACACACATCTGCACGTCATGAAGTTCTTCAAAGCTACTGTTGTGCTCGCTTTCGTTATCCTGCAAAGCGTCAAGGCAGTGATCGAGGATCAAGAAGAGATCCTCGGAACTGATGTTCGACCAGGCGACGGGGCCACCATGGCCTATAACTTTTTCAAGGCTCGTCCAGACCACAGTGAGTGTCTCTCGTCTTTAAAATTCAGGTTTTGATGCAAGGACTGATGTTTGAAACTCATCCGATCGATGAACTTCGGTAATTCGTTGTTCCTCGTCGCAGCTGAGGAACAGAAAGAGCTTGTCAGGGAATTCTTCGAAGTAAAAGCCATCCCTATGTACAGTAAGTACTAGTACTTTGTCTGAGTGAAGCACCTCTGGTGTCCATTTTTGGGGTTCACTGACTCATCCAGGTCACACTTCGTGTCGCTGTTTGATTTGATGTACAGAACAAGGCAAGCCTGTTCTCGGAAGCGACTGGAAACAGTGGCTCGCCGAAGTGAAGAACATTCGCATCTAGTCACCGACTCCAAGACCGTATCGGTACTACATTTTGAGCTTACAAGCATGCTAAAATAATTGCGTCCTCCTCAGTGCTTTTTTGCTGTCTGATCCTCACACCGAAATCCTACGTTCGCCTTCATTCTTCATTTGTAAAGTCAGACCGTCTTAGACCTTGTCTGGTCCGCGAGTAGATGAAGGTCCTGTAGGCTCGAGATGAGATATATTGCTGACGTAAATGCTTTCATCTGCCCATTGTGTCGATCCGACAAACAATGAGTTGTGACAACACATTGATGACGATGCCTTTCGTCTCTGTTTCTTGTAGCCAATATGTATTCTGTTGTCAAGCTCCACCGGGCGATCGACCTCAAGTGGTGTGGTTTTGTTACGAGGAATTCGGTACGTCTTGCTCACTCTGCGGTCAGTTTAAAGACCCACTTTAAGAGTGATGCTCTGATAGAACGCTCATTACCACTTGTCCCAGTTGATCTGAAGCCTTCATCTACCATCAAGACCGAATAGAAGGTATAAGCCTGCTCAGCATGGAAGCAGGTACACGAGGTGAACAGGAAAGGAAAGGAAGACCGGGGAAACGCTTCCAGAAGAGCGACAGGTGGCTGGTGTTGCCACACGGAGATGATAGTGCTCAGAACGCAACAGGGTGGGAGTGAAGGCATTGTCCAGCAATCTGGTGAAAGCCCACTTGTGATCAGCCACCCGTGATACTGTCACATGAAAGGAGTCGGAACATTTACAGAGGCCTGAGTGCTCTTACGTCTTTCAGAGGAGACACAGCGAGGGACTGATCGTCTGAAGCATAAAAAGAGGGGGAAGTCGCTTCTCCCTTGCTGCCTCACACTTCCCCTCTCTCGTCACCCGTCTGCCTCCCATAGAAGAGCAGCAAAAAAGTTCAGTACCAAGCGAAAACGGCCATCAAGATGAAGCACTTCCACCTCCTGCTTACGGTGGCGCTGTTGACGTTCGCATGCGTGACGGCCACGATTATCAAGACATCTGACTTGCTGTTGAGCCCCGAAATGGAATATGACGATGCTCGTCAAAACTTCATTCGCAAAGTCAGCAACTACAGTAAGTACACGGACGTCATTGCCTTGGCATCGTTGAGCGCAGAACAGCTGACACAGTGCCCGCTTCTTCTTGCATGCCGATCGTCCGTAAAAGATCCCAATGCCAGACAGCTGGCCTCACAGTTTTGGGACACCAGAGCTTTGCCGATGCACCGTGAGTACCACAAGAGCTCTCCGAGACCCATGCAAGATCGATGACTCGTGGCTTTGCTGACCTCTGTTGCCCCGTCATTTATACGCTGCACATCCACAGGAGACGGTGAAAAGGTTTACGGTCGTCACTGGAATGCTTACTTTTTGATAAAGAATGGCATCTCAAAATCGTTGAAGGAGTCGCTGATCAAGATGGTTCATATGTAGAAGCGTTTTGGCCTGTTCACGTCATTGATTGTAAACGAGCTCCGGTCCGTGGTGCATCGTGACTGATTATCTCAAAATGAGTGACTTTCACGCATTTAATTTGGTCGGCAGTATCACTTCCTGCTGCACCACCATCGCCGTTCGCTCTGAAGCATTTCAAGACTTCTGCATGTGCCTTTCCCCCTGCTGCTTTAGCTTTCTTAGCTTCTCAGTTAGCTCATGAAGCCCCGTCTAGTCCACTTGAGCCCTGCTGATGGTTCCAGAGCTCTTCAACTCCTATCCATCGAGTTCGTTTACAATTGCATCAATATTCCGACACCGCCTACTTTTCACAAGGTAAGAGATGCAAGGGACGACCGATGAGAAGAGAGACCGCTTATGAGCGCTTCCACACGGTGAAAATATTGCTCGAAGGTCGAAACAAGTGGGTGTGAATGCTACCGACAATATATGAAACCAGTCACAGCCTCCATGTAACCACCAAATGAAACATGGATGGCGCAATGGCGGGACCCTGCAGTTTACCCACGTCCGTTGAAGGGAGCGCAGCGAGAACTCAATCGACCAATCGTAAAGCATAAATAGAGCAGCAGATGCTCACCCGCTTCCCCCGAACTGCGCTGTACCCCTTCACCGCTATCGAAACGAACAGGCACAGAACCTTGTCGCGCTGACCACAGTATTTCCCGATCATCAAGATGAAGCACATCCAGCTCCTACTCATGGCGACTCTGTTTACAGTCACATTCGCTACCGCTGCGATGGTTGATCCCTTCAGAAAGTATGGCTCTGGGCAGTATGACGCCTTCACAAGTCATGCCACCAAATACAGTAGGTATAGCCACACGCCATTGAGACGCCTCCTATGATAGATTTTCTGACTGGCGGAACACATCTATTTGTTGCTGTTCTGCACAAACAGACGGAGGCGTGGGTAAGCTTGCCCATGACTTTTGGGTCGAAAAGGCTGTGCCAAGATTTAGTGAGTACAAGTTTTGAACATCGCTCTACCAGTCCCCTGACTACGAGCTGCTAATGTTCTCCGCTTCCCTCTTGCTCTGCTTCAAAGATGAAGGAAAATCGGTCACCGGTCATGATTGGAACCTTTACTATGCGCGGAGGAATGGTTACTGGAAGTCGCTCGTCGAGACAGCCCGGAAAATTGTGAGGAGTGAGTGGTGGTTGATAAGGTAAGCAACGGCACACCATTCGATCAGCCCCGAATTCTGGCTAGAATTCGGTGAGCACTGCTCAGTTGAACGCATCCAGCTCCGCCGTCATGTGGGAGAGGGCCTCGATCGATTGAAGCCAATTGTGATTTCATTCACGCCTTTTCGCGCAGACTGTTGTGGGGATCATGGGAGTTTCAAGGACCCACTTTTGAGTGACTGAAGAGCATACTGTATTGTATGCGCATCACCGCAATGAGATTGACAACTTTGATGAGGTGGGTACGTGGCTCAAGTTTCACAATGGAGCAACAGCTCGATTGACTCTGAACGCTACTTTGCTCCCGACCGCTCGATCAAGTCCGTGAGTACGCTCTGGCTGGAGCGGGACGAAGAGCTGCCTAATCGACCATCTCTGATTGGCTCTGAACGCCACCTCAGTGGTTACCTCGCTGCTCTCTGAGAGAGACACCTGCCATCGCCATCGATTTGCTCACAAGCGATGAAGCATTTCTTCACATCGCAATGTTCGCTGGAATAGGCTTGTGACACGATGCAAGAGCAACATGCGGTGGGCTCTGAATCGAGCAGCTGTTATTGAAGCACCTCGTTACATGTGATAGTAGAGAGGCTGGTGGGTGATTCGCGCCGAAGCACGTTACTTGGCACTCCTCTGGTCAATCACCACGAATCGCTGATAGGGAAAGCACCCTGAAAAAAGCGTGTATGGGCACAGCAGGACAATGTGTATTATTAGCGACATTTGTCAACGAAGTATGCCTTTCCAAAGCACCACAGTCCCTCTCCGTTCTCTCCTTTGTCCGCTGCCTTCTCCCCATCGCCGAAGATGAGAGTGACGCTACTCTTTGTCTTCCCTCTGACCTTGCTTCTGACTTCGCTTCTGGTCAGAGCCCCTCCGCCTCACGTGATCTCAAACCCGTTGCAAGTCTATCAAGAGTTTGCTAGAGATTTGTACCCGCGCGAAGCGTCAGAGCCGGTCAAAAGTACGAAAAGCGTCTGACAACAGCAGTGGCAACGCTGAAATACCTGTTCAAGCATGACGTCTGGGAGCAGCGCACCTCGGATTGTAAGTCGTCGGATAGCTCGCCTCGGCTCCTGCGATGGAGCGGTCACTAACAAGATTTTTTTTTTTTTGGCAACATTTTATCAGGGTCACGTATTGACGACTTCCTTCGAGCCGGAGGACTGAATGGACATAACAAAGGTAGGTCTATCGTCGTGCTTCTGCTACTCATCGGATTCTGTGATTGACTTGTTCAGTCATCTGAACCGCCCTGCTCCTTCTCGAACAGCCTCCGGAGATGTAACGTTTGCAGAGGTCTACGCATACCTTCACGGGCTCCAGGGACCGGCCGGACCAGTAAAATATTCGAAAGGCCAATACGGGGTGCTCAAACCTCCGATGGATAAACTGATCCAGAACCACGGGAAGGCAGCCAAGAAGATGTATGCGAAACATGACCTTCTGGCTGGCCCTGAGGTTCTTCCATGGAAAAGTAATGGTCCTGATCCCTTTCAAAACATGGCAAGGGCGAGGACGACAGAAGTGGCGGATCGATCGCTTCAACTACGTGGTGGTTTTCAGAGAGGCAGCAGCAGTGGCATATGACGATCCTGAAGGACCGCTAAAGAAGTTCAATAGACTCGATTCCTCCTGCAGGATCGAATTGAGCTGTTATCTCGATCAATGGTGTCGTCATCTGCACACGGTGGGCACCAAACATCCTCGGCGAGGCAAGGTTCGAGTTATTCTGCAGGGTTACTTGATTGTCGCTCGTCGAGAACCTGATCCTGCCTGGCAAAGCAAGCAACTCGCCCTCTCGCCTCCCATCTAATGTGTTGCTTATCTTCTGTGCGCAGCCCCAACACCCAACCACAGTCTCCATAACATCCTTCACGTCGCCAAGCCTCGTCAACCGCCTTAGCCACTTTGCCTCTCCCGCCACCTTGCACTTGTCTCCACCGTCTCGCTAATGCCACACTCACGAAAATGTCCATTCACAATCCCCAACGCCGCCAGCCTCTCATCACGCTTCATGTCATTGCACATCAACCATTATCCGTCACTCTGCGTGCGTCTCCTTCCCGTCTACATCTGCAACCTCTTCCGCTTGACATTGATCTTCTTGGCATCCTGTCTGCCCTGTTCAAACGCGTGTGAATCCTTTCTAAAACTCGACTTTGCTCTCTTCTTCAACTTGAGCCCGGAATGTTGAGACGCCAGATAGTCGTCGGCGATCTTTTCTGCGTCTTGTCGAAAACGGATGAGCTGATTGCTGGACTGCCAAGCTGCACCTGTACCGGCGGTGTCTGAAAGATCTTCGAGTTTAGGTTTCACGTCTTGTTCGGGTTCGAGTTCGGGTTTGACATCTCGAGCATCGTCGTTGAGATCGTGGGTGAGGTCGATGATATCGCGTTCGAGAGCTTCGTCGAAATGAGGTTTGATGTCTTGTTCAAAATCGTCTGCAAAGGTAGGGGTGGCGGTGTCGTTGATATCGTAGAAACGGTCGTTGAAGCCTTCGTTGTCGGAATCGTCATCGACGTCGTGTTCTGGCTTGACTGCGGAAGACGACTCTGTCCATCGACTATATCCACTATCCAACTCTTGCGACGTGGACCGTTGGAAAGGTTTGACATCCTGTTCATCTTCGACGTCTTCAAGCTTGACATTCCTCGACGTCGAACTGCTGGAAACCTCTTCCTGACCCGACTCTGCTTTGACTCGACCCTCACTCTTGACCGGCAGATCCAACCTGTCCCTCTCCTCTTGACCTGCACCTTTTCCTGCTCCTCCGCATCCCTCAACCTCTTCTTCTCCCCTCAATCGCCAACCTCATCTCTTCCTTCTTCTCCTTGTTCGCCAACGCTATCAACCCAGCCGCTACTCCCTGACAGTAACTGATCTTCCCGTCTTACCACTGACCTGCTTCGTCGCCGCCTTTTCATACGCCCAAGTCAAGACCTGATTATGAACCATCTCAAACGCATGTGCTGCAGCGACCGTGTTGACGGCTAACCCGTAGAAAGTCCAGCTCAACTTGGTACGGTTCGCATACGAGGTGGAATACGCCTTGACGTCGAAAAACAAATTCACTGCGACAGCTATCTGGTTGACCCAGCTCTCGTTTCGTGGAGAAGCGTTTGTCTGCGAGACGATTTCGACGATCGACATGCCCGCTCGGGCTTGATTCGCCGCAGCGTCGGATGAGGCGAGCAGATGAGCTTGGGTAAGGTTTTGTGATGACATGAGGCGTGTTGCTAGACGAAGTGCTTGTTGGGCTTCTGCTTCACCTGTTCCAGGATGTTTGGCGAGTGCGAGCGATTTTTGAATGCGAGAAAGGATGCCCGAGTTGACCCCGGCAAGTTTCGCCTCGGATTCAGAGACCGAGGTAATGCCGTCAGTGGCTAGCGTAGCCACTCGAGCGATTGCATAGAGTTTGGGGGTTGACGGTGTTGGTTCTGAGGGTGCACGTTTGGAGGATTTGCGTTTGCGAGTGGTGCTGCTGCGGAAATCGTCTGAGTCCGAGTCACTTTCAGAGGCGCCATCATCTTGGTACTTGACTTTGGCTTTTGATCGAGTGGGTTTGTGCGGCCGTGATGTAGATGCAGATGGTGTAGCGTCCTCATCCGAGTCGCAGAGGTCGATAATGTCGTTGGAGGGTTCTGGTTTTACTCGTGGCTTGACTCGTGCTTGACTTGACCCAGCTGTTGCTGAGCCTTGATGCTGTCGCACTGGCATGATTGCTGGAGAAAGCGATGGTGGCTGAATCTGATCAAGGTGCAGTATCAAACAAGTGTGTTTGTTGTTCCTGGCCGCGTGTAGAGTGTCTCTCTTTTTTTTTTTTTTTTTTTTTTTCAGGGTCCACTTTCGAGCGAAATCGGGCCCGATCTGCTTTCCCATGAACATTTTCGTGCGTCCTCACCGAAAAGAAATAGTTCCGTCTCCGAACGGCAGATTTGCATGCAACATCAGCAGCAATTCCAAGTGAAAAGGCTCAGCTCTCCCTTGACAGTCACAAACCTCTGCTTTCCCTCAGTCACTCAATCACACCATCACTAGGAAGGAGCTCAAAGACGCATGAATCGCTGCATCGCTTCTCTTCGACCAGCCGTTAGAACCTTTCTTCCCTCATCAATAGCAGCGTTACGCACTTTCGCCAGCATGTCGGCTACCAACAACTGGGCATCTACGCCTCCCATTCCCAGCGACAAGCGACCCATCGTTCTATCCGGTCCGTCCGGTGTAGGCAAGAGCACACTTCTTAAGAAGCTCTTTGAAGAGTATCCGAATGAATTTGGGTTTTCTGTTTCTCGTAAGTGTTCCCTCACATCCTCTTCACAGATTCTCTCATACTGACGCGTTGTTTCCGCTGCTATGCGGACAGACACAACACGAGACCCACGACCAGGCGAAGTCCGCGGGCAGTCATACCACTACGTCAGCCACGATGAATTCGAATCCCTCGTTCAGCAAGGAGCTTTCTTGGAACACGCCCAGTTCGGAGGCAACCGATACGGAACCACGGCAAAAGCCGTCGCCGACGTCTCCACCGAAGGCATCACTGGAGCAGATGGAAGCACAAACGCCCGCCGTGCAGTGCTCGATATCGACGCTCAAGGTGTAAAACTCATCAAAGCCAACCACCCTTCGTTGAACCCAATTTACATCTTTATCTCTCCCCCATCCTTCGCTACGCTCAAGAAGAGGTTGATAGGAAGAGGAACAGAAACAGAAGAGTCGGTCACAAAAAGATTGACAATGGCCGCAAAGGAGATGGAGTATGCAAGAGAGAAGGGTGCGCATGACTGGATCATTGTCAATGACGATCTGGACAAGGCGTATGGGTTGTTGAAGAAGGCGATCAACGAGACGCTGAGGGAGGGCGAGGATGATACGATGCCGGAGAAGGATGACGAGGAGAGAGAGTGGGACAAGAAGATCCAGCAGGCGTAGTTGTAAGCCCTTTTTTCGCCTCCATCTCAGCATTGTTTAACGAGAAGCAACAACAATTCGCATTACCACCACATGCAATCCAAACAACCCTTCCAAGGGAACAAACCACTTGGCGCACCTATCTTACACTCTGCTGATTCGAGTCGTCGCTGCGTTTGTGTCCGACGCTACGTCCTCCACTGCAACCCCGCATCCGTCAACGGCACATACCTAACCGGGCAAATTCTCTCCTTCCTCACCTGCCCATCCTCCGCCTTATCCACCTGGTAAATATTCTGCTCTCCCCTTCCTCTTCCTCCTCAACCGGGATCAACATCCTACCCGGCTTCTTGAGCTGGTCCAACAACGCCTGTGGTATACCTTTGCCGCTGCTCCCACGTGAATCGCATCAAAGGGAGCTTCCTGTTGCCACCCTTTCCTGCCATCGCCTACCACATTGACTATCTTCCCACTGCTCAACTGGTCTCCCAACCCGTCTGACGCGAGATTCGCATTTGCCTGCTGAACAAGTTGCTCCATATGTTCCACCCTACCACCTTTCCTCCTCCCCGACCAGTGTGGAAAACACAGCCAGGATATACCCACTTCCCGAACCCACATCCAACACTTTCGCTCCGGCGTTAGAAAGGGCAGCAGAGTCTCGGCAGCATAGGCGTGCATATGAGGCGCCGAGATGGTCGCTCCGTAGCCGATGGTCTGTGGGGAGTCTTGATAGGCGGTGACAGACGAGGGGACGTAGCAAGCTCGATCGGTGCGTGACATTGCATCGAACACGCGGGGTGAAGTGATGAGCGAGGAGGAGCGCATGTTGTTGATCAGTTCGGCGTTGGTCGTTCCTGAGCAACGCCACGCCATTTTTGCTGGTCCGAAGCGGTGACGTACTGTGTGAGAGAGTGAAGAAAGGTGATGAGGTAGATCGTTTGACGCTCAGCCAAGTGATGAATGGTAAAGAGAGAGAGAGAGCGCGGTGGATGATGAGCTGATGGCAAGGAAGCAAAGAGTGGCATGTGCGTTCTCGCGCTTTCGCCATGCAGGGTCCACTGCGGTTAAAATTTATAAAAAAAAAAAAAAAAAAAAGGCGGCGCGCTGCTCCACTTCCCGACTTTTAGAATATCGGGAGTGCCGACCATATGCTCAAGGTGAAGATCACACACGTCCCGATACAAGCTGCCTCTGTTCGTACCACGCACACAGGAGACGAGTCCATCGACCATCCGAAGACATCGGCTATGCCGAAAACGCAATCACGATGAGAGAAAAAGACAGAATAGAAGTACATTTCGGCGCAGCAGCCCAAAGAGGGACCCAAATCATTGCCTCGCAGCTACGTCGACTGCCAAGGAAAGGGTGGTAAAGAAGCACCTCACTTGACGACGACCTTGTCATACGTTGTGCCCTCTGTTTCGAAGCGACGTCAAATGAGGGTCAGCGCAATCCCGCGACAGAACCTGAATAGCACCATCGAGAAAAACTTACTAATCGCTCCGCCAGCAAGACTCCTTCGTACATTGCTTGCAAACACGGATCGATCCTTGCGCAGGTCTTCTGCCGCCTCTGTCAACGCAAACGTAGAATTGGCTTTGTGCGTCAGTATCGCATTGCTTTTAGGATGCTCGATCGGGACGACCTTTTCACTCACCTTTGTTGAGCGGATCATCAGCATTGGGCTCGAGGAACAAGTACTGCAACCCAACCATGACCGAGTTGAGATTGAGGACGGGCTTCCAGTCCTCGCGAAGAATGTTGAGACAGACGTTGCCTTCGAGGTCGACATTTGGATGATAGATCTGTAGAAGACATGTGATGAATTAGCATCCATCTCAATACTGAAGCAAGGAGGTTGGTTAATGAAACGCACCTTTTGTGTGCATTTGACCTTAGGTGGGTCATGCGGGTAGTTGTTGTTAATGGCGAAAGTGAACTTGAACGAACCGGTCTTGTACATGCCTGTTGAGTTCATGTGAGGATACCGATGTATGTGTCAATATGGTGTGTGCAAGTCGATGAACGACGCTGTTCGCTCGCTTACCTTCGTCAGGCTCGATTGTCAAGGTAAAGTTAAGCACGTCTGCCGGATCGGGAAAGTCGGTCTTCATCGTCTTTGGCAGTTCGAGTTCGGTCAAGTCTGAGAGCGAGAGCGGTTTGAGAAGAGAGACATAGGTCGAATCAGTATGTCGCCCTACAGAATGCTGAGAGAGAGAGAGAACCTGTGCTGCTGCTGCGACTCACCTTTCTGCACACGAAGCTGAGCTGGCGAGGTCTTTGGCTTCTTTTTCTTTGCCGATTCCTCCTCCTTTTTCATACTCCAGATCTGGCGGCACCGAGAGGCAGACGTCAGCAATCGAAAACGATCTCTGGATTGAAGAGCTTGAGGAATGCTTACCTTGATCATGATGGGCGACTATTCGTTGAAGCTCTCGATGCTAAGTCTATTGCGGCTGGAACGACTGAAACTGCTATCTATGATGCGAGTGTATACAGCTCCGTCGGAGATATGCCCTGATTTCGGATACTGAAAGGGAGCCGATGCTGAGTTTGATCGATCGAAGCCACAAAGCAAGTGCGGTTGGAAGAAGGTATCGAAGCAAGAGCCGATGGTGTTGGTGTGCAAGAAGCAACCGTGGGAAGATAGTCGCTAACGCCGAACAACAGCGCGAGGCTGCTGCTGCGCTTTCGTGTAAATAAAACTCACAAATCGGAACCGCCGATCTTCTCCTCAAAATTCGACAACAGCACACCGCGACGTGATTTCAGGCAGAGGCAGAGGTTGTGGAGGTTTTACCAACACTTTCACAGAAGTCATCCTTGTCATCACCGCTTCCACCATCCGATCGACAAGCACAATCTTGCCCCGAAGGTCGATCGAACAAGATGCTGAGACTGCCGTCATCTTCCCAGTCGAGCTCGGAGGATGCCGCTCCCCTCCCGCCCATCTTTCCCCCAGCCGCCGCGGACGCTTCTTCATCGTCCCAACCAGCAGACGACCGCCAACTAAGCATCCTCACCCTCAACGTCTGGGGACTCAACTACATCTCGAAACTCCGCATACCACGTATCAAAGCCATCGCCACCCACCTCTCTGCTCCATCAACCAGACACTACGACTTCATCTGCCTTCAAGAGATCTGGTTCGAATCCAAAGACTGGCGCTTTCTCAAACACGCTCTCGCTGCGCGATATCCGCACACCAAGTTCTTCTACTCTGGCGCTTTCGGCTCCGGACTAGCCATTCTTTCGCGTTGGAACATCCTGGAAGCAAGGACACATCCATACTCTCTCAACGGCCAACCGATCCATGTTGGGCAGGGAGACTGGTTTGTAGGCAAAGCGTGTGGGAGTGTGACGGTCAATCATCCCAAATTGGGACTGGTAGATGTGTGGAACACACATTTTGTAGCAGCGGGTGGAGAGGATGGGCCGGAGTATAAGAGGTCACATAGGATCACGCAGGCGTACGAGTTGGCGAGTGAGTGTAGGAGTAGTGCGTCGAGGGGGAGGCATGTGGTTTGTGTAGGTGATCTGAATTCGACTCCTCCTTCGTTGGCGATTGGGGTTTTGAAGCATGTCGGGGGTTTGTATGATAGTTTTGCTGATTCGCATCCGCAGTTGGCGGATGGTGCGACAGCGTTGGAGGCTGATGAAGGGTTGAATCGGGTTGGAAGCCGTGGAGGAGGGTGTCTAGCACGCACCGCCCAGATCCCCAGCGAGCGATCCAAGAACTTGGCGTTACATGCGATTCGCCGCTCAACACCTGGACGGCGGGCAAGAAGCTCGACGAACGAGCGACTAGAGGTGCAGGTAAACGACTCGACTACATCCTGTACCGCGGGCCTGTCGTCGATCAACCCTCCGAATCCACCAGCTCGTCAGCTCTAGCCTACTCAGCATCAACATCAACACGCGGCCGTTTGTCCTGCGCATCCTCCTCCGTAGTCATCACCGACATTGTCCCCACCCACCAATGCTCCTATTCCGACCACTTTGGTGTCGAATCTGTGTTTGACATCGTCGACTCGTCTTCCACACAAAGCCTCACCTCCACCGATAAAAACTCCCAACATCGAGTGCTAACAGCGTCCCTCCACGCTCTAGCTGGAGCCTTTGCAGCCAGCCGTTCGAACCAGATGGGCCATTTTTACGTCTTTGGAGCAGCGCTGCTGCTTGCGATCGCGTTGATTGTGGCGAGCATCTTTCAGCCGTTGGGTGGAATCAATCCGGTGTTTGTACTGCTGGCGGTGGTGGCGGGTTGGGGAGGGACGACCATGTTGTACAGTGCGGTGGTTTGGGGCGAGTGGGAGAAACGTAAGTTCTTCAAGCTCGAATGAAGACAGGGATGAGTCTGATACTGACGTTTTCTGAGCTTCACTCACAGGCACCCTACGAACGATAATGGAGACCCTCGAATTAGAGCTCGACTATCTCAGACCTCCTGCTCAGAATGGCAACTCGCGGCCCACACGGGCGAACGAATCAGTTCGAGAAGGTACACTGTTCTAACCTCTTCTTGCGAATACCAATTGCATTCTCTACATACGTCTATGCAGTGATGCCACTCTTCCCGTTCGCACCTGCCACCGCATGCCTCGGCGTAGTCGGAATAGTAGCCATCGACGACTGTTCACCCTTCACCACCGTCGTCGTATTGAGACTCAACGGTGGCGGCTGTTGTCCGCGCTTCACCATGGGTAGACGATTCATCGTCCTCGCTCCGACCTCTCTTGATCGATCCAACCCCGCCGCGCTCGCCGCCACCATACTTGCCGGAACCTTCTTCGGCAGCGGCCTCGTAAACGTATCAATCGCAGCATTCTTACGCACCACCAACACTTTATCTGGCGCAAACCTTAGACCCGTCGGGATCTCCCCGTCCACCTCGACCGTTACAACCGGCTGCAAGATCGCCACCTCCGACCTCGGTAGTGCAGGATGACGAATCGTGTCGTCCGTAACCGAAACTCGATCGTTCACATTACTCGTACTTATCCTTCGACTGTTCAAAACCGAAGCCGGCGATCTCACTGAACCGCTAGCAGTATGCTTATCCACCAACGAATAGGTCGACCCCAACCCAACCGAACTTCGTCTCGGTCCTCCTCCTCCTCCTCCTCCTCCACCACCGTGCGGTGCATACGTCTTTGGCCTGTTTAACGCAGCACTCGAGAAATCCCACAAAATCATCTTACAATCCTCACCCACCGACGCAAACCTATACGTCCTATCCTCGGAAGACCACCTCCAAGGATCCCACGCTAGACCAGTCACAAAAGACGTATGCCCCTGACACCTCGCCACTATCCTGCCTTCCCTAGGAGCCCACACTGTAACCAAATCATCCTCCCCACCCGTCAATACAAACTTTCCATCCGGCGACCAACAAACACAATTAAACCCTCCAAAGTAAGACTCAAACGTATCGAGCAACCGTTCAGAGTTGACATCTGCAATACGAAGGATACCATCTTCAGCGACGAGCGCGACGTGCGAGTAGTCTGGCGAGAAGGCGAAATCGGTGATGCGCGTTTTGGTCACGGACCAGTGCGAGATGGGATTGAGACGCGACCATGAAGTTTCCTTGCCTTTACCGGAAAGTCCGTTGCCGTTGGAACTGGCATTAGCGGCTGCGACGGCGGCAGCTGCTGCAGCCTGTTGATACTCGCGCGAGTGCAAAGAAGCACCTGAAGGAAGACCGGAAGTGATGGGCACGGACCCTGGCTTAGTGACAAGCAGCAGCGGCTGGCCCTCGGAGGTAGAATCGGCCGCTTGTCGTCGTTGAGAAAGCGTACCTGGTGGGACACTGTTTCTAGGTTTGGGAAGATGTGTAGCGCTGCCCGAGCTGGTGGAGAGATTCGTGTCACCAATCTCGGCCTGCGTCGTAGTCGTGGTGGTCGAACTCGTGACTGTACGTGTACCTAGCATCGGACGCGATTCGGTGATACCTGACGCCAGAGTAGGACCAGCCGCTGCCGAAGGGTTCGAGTGAGAAGAGGCACCCGAAGCAGAAGTCTGACTCGCCGACATGGCCGCCGACGAAGGTGTCCCCGGCATCCCCGTTGCCGACTGAAGCGCAGCACTGGATGACGATGGAGTTTTGTCAGCAAAAGCTTCCCATACAGCCGGTGTAAAATCGCTCGAGTCTTCACGCTCGCGGTCGTAGATGAGGACGCTACCATCCGCATGTGCAGCCATGATTAGGTTCTCGCTTCCAGGCAACCACCGCACCTGAGTAACAGCTGAGCCAGTGATGCAGCCACCTTTATTGATACGGGTGTACTTGGACGCGATCGGATCCAACCAGATCAAGTCGCCAGTGACAAAGCCGATGACAATGTCAAGCCGGTCATGAGCGCGAGTGAACTGATTGACGTCGTGTGCCGAGGGCGATGCGTTGAACGTGATACGAGCCAGACTCTCTTTGGTTCTACCGTTGGTATCGGCGAGCCAGAAAAAGGAGCGAGCGTTGGTAAGAAAAGTGAAATGTTCCGAGTCCGTACGTGCGCTGAGGATCTTGGCAAGATCTGGATGGGTCATCATACGATTGACAAAGTTGCTCGATGTATTCTTAAGACTGTTCTTGGGTCGAGTGGGTTTGGCACTGAGTTTGCCCATCGTATCACCGAGACCGGAGAAGCCCATGCCAGGACCACCGATGCCGGCGATACCTGCTGCTGGTCCTGTGCTGCCTGGAGGCAAGCCACCTGTGAGACTGGAAGACGGAGCATCGATACCCTGGGAAGCAAGAGGGGCCTCAAGCAAGACGCCGCCATGAGTTGGATTTGAAGATGAATCGGCATCAGTGCCCTTTTTGGACGAGACAGGATACCGAAGGCTGACCGTAGAGACTCGCGGTGTCGGATAGACCGCCGACAATCCAAGTTGAGTCGTAGGAACAGGGTTGAGATGGATCATGGGTTGGGGCGGAGATGTGAATCGAGAGGTGCAAACGTACATTCCCTCGGGAGCGTCGAAGGATTCGGTGGTCATGACGGCAGCCGATGGAGCGGGCGGTTGCGCCGAGATCATCGACGTTCCACTGGGCAAAGGCCGAGTGGCAGTGACCGGGAAGGCCATCGGATACGCCATGGCTGAAGCGAATGTGCTACGGATAGCGAGCTTGGATGAATGAGCGTGGTAAGATTAATGAAAATGCCATGGGAGTGAGCTCGGATGTTCTCCCGAGCAGTGAGGTGGTGGAGGAGCGGAAAGAAGGCGAAACCGTGCAAAGAGGTGGATTCGAGAATGGCCGTCGGCTTTGCGGGACAGGGTTGCTGTTGGCTCGGTGGGGAAAGAGATGCGAGATGAATGTGCGCCGAAAATTGCAAAGCCAAGCCAGATCGGACCGCGAAATCCCGAATGACCTTTACAGATCCACGCTAGAAGCGCTGTCAGATGCCAAAAAGACGCTCGTGGGAAGGCAAGATTCAGAGCTCAGAAGAGGGACGACTGCCATCAACGTCGGCCATAACATCCGATGCCATGACAAAGCACCGGTCACACGCTGTCGAGTCAGAGTCGGCAAAGAGACCGACAGGCGATGAGCAAGAGCTGCCACGCCAAGCTCAGCCTGCGCAGTTGCCGGTTTGATTGCTTGTCTGACACACTTCGGCTCAGCCGAGGAGAGAGAGAGAGAGATCCGTGCAGCTGATTTTTAGCTTCAACTTGTATGCTTGACCGGCATAACAGAATCCCAAAAATCGTCGCGCTTCGTTCCCAGCCAAGGCAAGCGTGACCGAAGAGACGGTGAGAGCAAAGGCCACTCAGCGCATTGACAGATGTTCTCTCACTAGCCACCATCTCTTTCGCCTTTGGTTGCTTTCGAAGGTCAGAAACCAGTCGCCGCAAAAGCTCTTAGGAAAGCGCACTTCCCGCTCTTTAACTCGAAGACGTCAATCGCTGCCTCCCAAGGATCCCACTCCTCGATGAGCTGTGACCAGCCTAGCTCTCAGCAAGGTCGGCATCATGTCTTCTGGCGTCGATGAGGCTTCGGCCTCGACCTCTTCAGGTCGCAACGTCGGCTCATCGTCTGCTTCTGCATCACAACCACAAGCTCCGGCGACAACCTTGGCCGGCGATCAGACATTTAGCTCTATTCAATTCCGCAACGGCGTCACTAGCCCGGCAAGTCCAGGTTCAGAAGCCGATTCGACCATCAACAGCGCTACCTTTGCCCCAAGCATCCTAGCTTCTCGACTTGGTCGCAGCATCTACTCTTCCGCAGGTGTTGCCGCTTCGACCATAAGCCTTTCGGGTTCTGGCTTCAACTCTCCCACTCTCGCACTGACCGGCTTCAATGCAGTCTCGACTGTCCTCAACAACCCCGCCAAACGACAACATCCCATCGACCCAAAATCATCACGCTTCCCACCCATCACTCCCAACCATGTTCCTGCAGACATTCCAAAGGTCAAAAAGGCAGACCTTGACCCCTACCTTTCTTCTGTTCGCCCAGAATGGGACCGTTTCATGCGCAATCAGAGCATGGGAAGGCAAGGCAAGGCCACCATCGAGCAACAGCAGCAGCAGCGCTCTCATGATAGCTCGTACGACTCCGATCCTCTCGGTAAGAGCGGTTCACGGCATCGCTCCACAGCAAGCATGGCTTCCCTTTCCGCCGACCTTCCAGCCGTTCCACCACCACAGGCACGCAAACGACTTTCAAACCTCAGCGCCGTGCCACAGATCTTCTTCTCCGAGGAGTTCGATCTCGGAAATCCGTACACGTTCGACCAGGTCACCGAGCGCTACAAAGTCACCTCCACCTCACCTTCCGAGCCGAATGGCGGCACGGCCCCGACCTACGACGTGGCTTTGAACCAAATGCTCCAAGAGAAGCTCAGCTACTATTCGGATGTCATCGAACAACATCTCATCATCGAGATTGGCCAGCAATCTTCTTCCTTCTTTGCAGCCTTGGAGAACCTCAACGATCTCAATGCAGAGGCCGAAAGCTGCCTGCGCAAGATCGACCATCTCAAATCAGAGCTCGACAGCATCGATGAGAATCAAGCAAACAAAGGTTTGCAAGTCATTCGACAACAGCATCACCGACGTCATCTCGAACGCAAACAAGCCGTTGTTCAGGACGTTCGTCAGGTCGTCGAACGTCGTGATCTTGTGCGTCTGCTCTTGCAACAGGGCGAGACCGAGGAAGCTCTTGATCTGCTCAACAAGCTCAGATCAGCGCTGCGTTCAAGTGACACCGAACGGGAACAGGTCGAAAACGCACAAATCGCGAGTCCAAAAGCAGTCAACGGTGTTACTTCGACCGACGACAAGATTGCTCTGTCCGACTTGCAATGTCTGGCCAGCATTCCTTCGCAGCTCGACGAGATGGAACAGACTCTGTCTGGCATGCTCGAGCAAGACCTCCTTGCGATACTTCGACAAGATATCGATTCACGCTTGTCAGTGTACAGACAAGGCGGAGCCTTCTCAGCGTCATCAGCTGGAGATGACAGCTACTTCAACAAGGCTGCTGTCCAGCCAGGCCAACCATTGCTTACTCCGAATACGGCAGCCACCGATTCGGGTCCCACACCTTCCAAGCCACCAACGTCACCATTCGGCAACTCTTCTCGCACGCTCTCGAACACCGACTCGGAACTAGCATCTCGCATAGCACCCCTGGTTATCGGACTCGCAAAGACAGGAGGTATCGAAAAAGCTGTCTCAGCGTATCGCGAAGTGGCCATCCAAGCGGTTCGAGAGACGTGGCGGTCTACACTTTCGCAACCGAGCGCAGACATGGCTGAGACCGTCAAGTGGCTCCTTACCGAGGACCTGTCTGCCTTTGACGACCATGAAAACCTGCCACCACCAGCCGCACGCATTCGAAACATGGAGCATTCCTCTTTCCTCAGCATCGGCCGAGAGCTCTTCGAGACGCTATTGGAATGTCTCAAGGCAATTGACGCCCAGTGCAGGCTGGTGCCTCGCATCTTGGATGAGTCGAATTCGAGCGGCTCGCTTGCACAGAAACCAGCAGTCGAAGACAGCAACACAATAGACAGCACCACGCCGGGCAACGCCGTCTCTTCGGGACTGCCATTGCCGCCCATCATGCCAACTGGCGTCCCGACGAACCTTCCAGCCAAGTTATCCGAGGTGGTGGTCGCCTCCGCCGAACAGGCGCACAGCCTTTGTGCACGCCTGCTATCGCTTCGTGCTACAACACACGCGGCTCTAGAACTCCCTCCGTTCCTGGTCGTCTTCCAACTCTGCTGGAGCTTTGTTTTGGCGTCCGAACAGCTCTGCCGCAAGATGATCGTTGGTTTGCGAGGTACCATTCTCGGACAAGCCAAGGGCTTCCTTGCCACCTTCCATCGCCGTCGGATCGAACGCGCAGCCAAGGCTGTGGAAGAAGAGACCTGGGCACAGGCAGACGTTGGCGCCAAAATTCAGGCCCAGATTCGACACATTGTCAGCAGTGCTGTCGAGGATCCTGCCGACTTTGTCGTTACTGGCAGCCACAACCAGCTCAATGGAGACAGCGACGAACCATCCAAGGAGGCAGGCGTTGCGGACGCAGACGCAGGCGCAGCAGCCGAAGCGAGCAAGACATTAGACATTGAGGACCGCCAGTACTTTGTTGTCGATGCCAGTCTGGAGGTTCTCGCGCTACTTGTTGACTATCTCAAGGTCATCATCAATCTGCCTTTGCTCATCACCGAGGCCATGGCAAGAGTGGTCGAGTTCCTCAAGCAATTCAACTCGCGCACTTGCCAGGTCGTACTCGGCGCCGGAGCTATGCGATCAGCTGGTCTCAAAAACATCACTGCCAAGCATCTGGCGCTTGCATCCCAATCGCTGTCCATCATGATCTCGCTCATCCCTTACATCCGCGAAACCGTGCGCCGTCATCTGTCTCCCAAACAAGCCGTCATGCTTACCGAATTTGACAAGCTGCGACGCGATTTCCAAGAGCACCAGTACGAGATCCACGCCAAGCTCGTTGCCATCATGTCCGATCGCCTCACTGTGCATTGTCGTACGTTGAATGCCATCGACTGGAATGACGAAAAGACAGTCGCTGGCAAACAGGAAGGGGACGAGAGCAAGGATGCGGAACCCAACAAGTATGCTGCCGATCTGGTCAAGGAGACCGCTACACTGCACAAGGTGCTCAGCAAATACCTGCAATCAGTGGTTGTGGAACATGTTATTGGCCAGGTGCTGCGCGCGATCGACGCTCGCATCGCTCAAGAGTTTGAAAAGATTCCAGTCCAGAATCAGCGTGCTCTCGAACGCATGCAGACCGACGTTCGCTATCTTGGCACGAAGCTGTCTGGCTTGAAACACGTCGAGTGGAAAGACGAGGCGCTGCAACAGGTGTTGGCCGTCAAACGCGTACCACAGACGCCTGTCGTCAATGTGACAACATCGGCTGGCTCTTCGACGCCAAACAGTGAAGTGGCTCCCGGCTCGCCTGCACTTGACAAGCCCGCAGCATCGCCGTTCGGACCCGTGACGTACAAACCGCGAATTCCAAACATCTTTGCTCGTCGCCAGCAACAGCAACAGGGTCAGCTGGGCAGTCCTCGAACTTCCACCGACGTGACAGGCACTTCGATGCCAATGGAGTCTCAGCGATCACTAGAGGGGACTCCGCGTTCAAGCCTGCAAATGCAGCAACAATCGTCACAGACTGCTGCTCCGACAACCGCAGCTGTCCCTCAAGATGTTGCGACCGCAGAGATTCCGCAGGCTGCCGAAGGGTCCTCCGCAAGAGCGGACACAGCGGGGGCTCGAAGCTTAGAAGAGGAAGCCAACGATGTTCCGCCTACTCCGCCTTCCAAGAGCGAGGAGATGCCGTCAACGGCCATCATCAAGTCTGACGACGCAGATCCAAGGGAGTCTGAAGACCTCGTGGCACCCGTTGTGCCCGCTCCCGATGCGGTCGCCAAGGTGCTGACAGAGAGCGGTCGGGCGTCATCCGAACTAGCCGCTGCAGCATCGCCGACTCCTGCGGCCGAGCTTGAGGCCGAGTCAGCGCAACAGAATGCCAACGATGATGGTCCAAATGCCGAGGCTATCTCCGCCGATCGGCAAGAAGCAGCGCCTGCAGATCCTGCGTCACTCAGCAAGGATGCCGAAGAACTTGTGCAAGAAGCTTCTATGGTGGCACCTAAGCCGGATGAGGCTTCAATTCCTGCGGCAAACTCATCCGCAGTTACCGAGCCAAAAGAGCCACAAGGGCCTTCGACTCCGAAGAAGGATGCGCCTAGCACGGCATTGCGAAGCAATGCGACTGGAGAGTCGTCCCCAGCACGCAGCGGTGCTTCGACGCCAGCAACAACGACGCCGACCGGCACGCCAACCAAGCCTGGCAGAATGTCTTTGAAGGAGCGTCTTGCTGAAGCCGCGCGAAAGAGAGCACAGCAGTCCGGTGCGACAACTCGACCAAGCAGTCAAGTTGAAGCCTCGAAGAGTGTCGTCGCTCAGACTTCGGAGACTGCCGCGCCAGGATCGGCTACGGCGACAGCTGACAAGTCAGAAACGAAGCCAGAGGCTCAAGAACAGGATGCGGGGGCAATTAAACATGCTGAGCCTTCAAAGTCAGTTGCTGAGCCAACTGGAGATCCTCAGATAGCCGAAGCGGCCATCGTCTGCACGGACATGGACACTACAGAGACCACTGAAGAGGCCCACACGGTCTCCGCTGCACAGAAATCGGACACGGCGGAAGCGAGTACTCAGGCAAAGGACGAAAGCAAGTCACGCGAGGGAACTGCGACGGCCGCGAAAGCTGAAGCATCCAAAGGGGAAGAAGTACAGGATGCAGCTCAAACTCAAGAGGAAGCCAAGCAGGCTTCGTCGGGCGCAGACCTGGTCGAGGCGAGTGGAAATGCTACTGCCACGGTTTTGGAAGGAGCGAGCACGGATGCTGTCAAGCAGACGAACTCGAATGGCGATGACAAGGCTGCTACAGATTCAACGATCGCTCCTACAAACGTTGATAGTACTAGCGCGTCTGACGGGCAACCCAGCAAGGGTACTGAGGCTGCGGAGGAGGCCGTCTCGACAGCTAATGGCACTGAAGCACCTGAAAAGGTTGCGGAGGCACCTACAACCACAGCAGAGGCGCACACTGATCAGGACGGACCTGTCGACGACGACGATGACGCAGAGGCAGATGCGGAGACCAACGAAGGAACGAATGATTCTGCCCTCGGATCCAGCTCAGGTGGTAGCAACAAGAAGAACAAGAAGAAGAAAAAGAAGGGCAAGAAGAAGTAGTAGTAGTCGCACCCCTGAAAAAAAAAAGGCATGCTCTTTCCTCCCCATGCGGCGAGCTCTCACTCAGTTGGATCCCTTCTCGAGCACGTTTTCGCTCGTGGGAGGTACCAGAAGAGGACTTAGCCTATCCGACTCGGCTGTGATCACTGGGTCTTCGACATAAATCTTCAAACTCCACGTTAGAAAGGTTGGTGCAGGCAAAGCTGACTTCGTTTGGCTTGATCCTAGTCGCAAGGATGCCTCGCAGGCGAGACCATTTCGCAGTTGTTCTTCCCAGAAACCATGCGGCAAATTTGTGTCCTAATGCCATCTTGATAAGGCAGGGCGATCACAATAGGCACAACCATGGCCGTGTCGGATCAAACAATGGTGAATGAATGGCGAAACTGTCTTGGACCGCCCAACACCTGCTCAACGTGCGAAAAGGAATTGAGACGAGTTTCCGGATTTCGGGCTTTTTTTTTTTTTTTTTTTTGTCTGTGCCTGTGATCGCGATCAAGATTTTGGTACCACCATCCCCAGCTATAAAGACACACTCGCCTCTTCTGCCAGCACAACGGTCCACACACGACAGTGTACTTTAGGATCAAGAACAAAACTCTGATCTGCAAACGGGAATGTAGGATGAGTTGGATTGATACAAATGCAAATGCGAATTGAGAAGAAACAGAATGCTGAAAGTGTGACGACGCACGACAAGATTAGAGTGTGTCTGTGAAAAAGTGAATGATTTACGACGAAGCATGTCTCTCTTCTTCTAGGATGCTTTGCTACTACGAGTCAAAGTGCCAGTCGCAGCCGCCTCCTTCTTCATCTGGATGAGCGATTCGAGCTCGGTGCACACCTCAGTCATTGACGGGCGATTCTTGGGTGTGTGATCCCACATGCGATCCAAGAGGTCGACAATCTCTCCGCCAAACTGACGTCGTATGGAGCCCGTGTAAGGACGCTGCCTCTTTTGTCCCACGTCCTGGTAGATCTGATGCTCGTTCATGCCTTGGAACGGATACTTTTTCTCCGGCTGATGCCATTGGAGCGCTTCCCAGAACGTCATGGCCGCCGACCAGACGTCCACCTTTTCATTGTAGTGCGGCTTGGGCACCCACAGCTCCACCGCCTGCCAATTGACCGTGCCCACCAAGGATCGCATCATGGACCGCGACGTGTTCTTCACACGTGCAAGACCAAAGTCGTTGATCTTGGCCGTCTTGCGCCGTGTGATGAGCACGTTGGTCGACTTGCAGTCGCGATGGATGATGGCTGGTGTGCGCGTGTGCAGATACTCGAGGCCACGCGCCGTCTCGAGCAGGATGCGGAACACCTCGGCGTCGCTTGGCGCTGGAGTGTTGCGGATGTAGTCGAACAGATCGCCATTCGAGCAGAGTTCGCTGACAATCATGCATGGAACGTGTCGAGGATCCTCGGGGATGCTGACGCCGATGAAGCGCACAATGTTTTCGTGACGCAGATCACGCAGTAGGCTGAGCTCTTTGATGTCCATCTCGGTCAGCTGGTCGCGAATGTCGGCGATGGCTACCTTGTTGACGCGTGTCTTTGAGATTCGATACTTGCCGACGTAGACATCTTTGAACCCTCCCGAGCCGATCTTGTCGAGCTTCTCCAGCTTGGACGGCGGGATCTCCTTGTCCGTCAGGTTGAGGCTCTCGAGATCGAGACCATTCAGCTCATCGACGCCGTCACCCGCATGCGGTGGATTGGCCTCTTGATTGTTGGATGTGAGCGGAGGCGTGGGCAGCTTTTCGGACGAGACCACTTTGCCTCGTGCACGCAGCAACAGAGGCTGATCACTGTCGGTGGCGGAGGGATGTGTGTTGCTGGCAGCTCTCGTGTTGCGTCTTCGAGTTGGAGTGCGCTGACCGGTCTTGGCTTGATCATCTTCGGCGGTGGCAGTGGCAGTGGAGATGTCTGACCGTGTTTCATCTGCATCGTCCTCGTCATCGTCAGGGCGCTCCATGCTTTTCTCGGCTTCAAGCTCAGTGAGCTGATACCAGTCGAGAAGTTTCTTGATGAGGTTGGCCTTTTTGTCATCTTCGTCTACTTGAATCTCGCGATGGAGACAGAGTTGCTCCAGCTCCGACTTGCGGAGTCGCGAGAGGGTGGCGAAGAAAGGCTGCACCATGACATCCTCGATGCCTTCAGACGGAGCCGTGTCGCCTTCTGGGGATGTTGTGCGTTGGTCACGGCGTCGGCCGTTTGAGCCCGTGCGGTCATCCTCGAAAGTGACCGCTCTGTCTGTGGTCTCGTGGGTACTTTCCATGTCAATGTCGCCAGACTGCTCGTCACGAGTCGCACCATCGTCCTCGACCCCATTTGGAGAGCCAGCAATCAGACGCAGCTTTCCGTTGCGAAGCTTGCGGAACTTGGTGGGTGTAGGCGCATCATCGTCATCGTCGGAAGCCATATCGACATCATCATTCTGCGCGAGGCCGTCGGGCAAAGACGCCTCCAAAGAAGCGCTGCGGCTGCGAGGCTGATACGAAGTGAGACTCGTGTCCGAGTCAGCTGTCGATCGCCTCGTGCGCAAAGCTCTGCGTGAGCTTGCACGGGTGGAAGCATGGCGTACCACAGCAACATCGTGGTCGCCGTCCAGTGAAGAGATGGATGCAGAATGCATGGCTGGGCCCTTGCGATCACTGCCAGATGACAAATCCTCCATCCACTCGTCCTCATCTTGGACATCGAGTTGCCCCGAGAGGCCAGCGTTGAACTTGACAGACTTCTTGGCGCGTTGTGGTCGACGATTACCAAGCTTGGGAGTGGTCATGGGGTCTGCAGCGGGAAAGACGGCATCGGACGTGCTTGCACCCCGTGCGCCCGTCTTTCGCCTGGACGGCAGGCCTATGGTAAGTCGCGCAGTACGCGATCGTGTCCTGATGGGAGATGAGGCAACAAAGACGTTGAGCTGGTGCCTGTGCACAAAGGGAGAATGCGAAACGTTGGAAGCGCGCGAGCTTCGGCCACCGCCAAAGAGGGAGGAAGAGGTGGACGCAGACATGGCTTCGGATCCGTTGGCAATTCTTTGACGGCGTCCCGCAGCACCGCGCAAGGTGGCCTTGTCGCGCAACGCACGACGCGGGGCTTGATTCGCTTTGGACGGTTCAAAGTCGTCAAAGGTAGAAGAGTCCATGCGACGCAGAGTGCCTTCGGCGTGTGCTCTGGATCTGCCACGCATCGTTCGGCCATTGTGTCGTCGGTTGCTGGAAGAATGCTGAGGCTCGGCTTCGGTTTCTTCTCCGCCAGCCTCGTTGGATGCATCGGTGAGGTCATTTTCCCTGTCATCCGCCGAGTTGGAAGGTGAAGAGCGATGAACCGCACGGACAACACGATGCGAGCTTCTACGAGCTGACGAGCCCATCCAGAGTGCATCGCTTTCGTCTGGGTATTCTTCCGGTATGTCATCGGAACGCTGGTCATAAGAGCGTTGAGAGTCGCGGCTCGAGCTAGGCTTTCGACGAGAAGAAGCTGGATCCTGATGATCAGCAGCGTTGCTTGAATTATCGAGTCGGGAACGGCAAGTGACAATCTGATTGACGAGATCCTGTTTGGTCAGCAGCTCGAGCTCGTCTTGCTTAGGGGCGGCGACTTCCCAAGCGCCAGCTGCCGTGCAGAGCTGAAGTAGCTCGTCCCTTCGAAGACGATGGAGTTGCCAAGTTGGTGCTGAAGAAATGAGACGTGCCTGCTCGGCTTCTTCATCGTCCATGTCGACGCTCGCTTCACTGCAGGGATCCGAGTCAGGTGCTGCCCGTGAGGTGACGATGCGACGTGAAGCGTAAGAGGAACCAGCTTCGTCGGCGTCCACGACGGTGTGGTTGCTGCTGTTCTTGCGACTCATGGATCGAGACGATGATCTGCTGGCCCTGCCGGGCAGGCTATCTTCGAGTGTCATGCCATCGAGCGTTTTGTGCAGTGAATTGCGGCTAGATCGTCGGGTCTGAATCTTTGGACGTGACGTCAAGGCTGTAGCAGCATCTTCGATCCTGAAACTGGGCGCGCGAGAGGTGGAGGTGGGCGAGACAGAGAGGACGGAAGACCAGTCGGATAGTTCGCTCGCAGACGATGAAGGCTTGTCGCGAGGCAAGTGTGGAGAAGCGATGACGTTGAGAGACCTATTCCTGCGGCTCTGACGAATGGGGGCAGCCGCATCGAGGCTCTCGGAAGACTTGCTGCTGTGTTTGGGATTCCGACTACCTCTGTCGAGATGGTCTCGGAGGCCACCCTTCTTGCGCTTGAGACCTGCACGTACCTGCGCTAGCTGCATGGTGGCGAAGGGTGATGCATGGACAAGGGGCAGCTCGATGACACAAGTAGCGGGATTAGTTAGGGACGGAGAGCGCAGGAGGGTGGAACTGGCGTGAGCGAGTTTGGCACGAAGTCCAGAGCGTCTGGTTGTATCCGTTGTTGAGCGCGAGGAAGCGCCAGCGCCAGCACCAGCACCAGTTTTAGTTTTGCCAGTTGGAGATGCTGCGGAGATGTCGAAGGAGGACTGGTTCTGGGGAACAGGAGAAAGGGCCGTGCGTGTTCTGCTCGCATACACCATGACGAGGACACCAGAGTGTTGGTAGAGATGATGAAATCGAGTGCAAAAGGTTGTATCAATAGCAGCAACGAGGCGACAAGAGTAGAGCAAAGTCGCCCAAAGGTCGAGTGGAGCTTAGTAAGCTCGGTTGACCATACTGGTGTGGTGGGCGTAGTCAGACGGCGTGAGCGATGACTTTATGACAAAAAGCAGCAAAGCGTCCTGCACTGGACCATGTAAGCAGGGCTGCTATCGTTTTAGGCAGCGATGATGGTGGTGGGTGCTCCAAAGAAACCGATCCAGATTCGTGAGGTTGCTATTTAAGAGTGAGTCGAAGATGCTGGACGACGGTGCAAAAGGACTGATTGGTGAAAGCCACTAGCTCGAAATTGAGCATAGGCCAGATTAGACAGGATGAAATGCGATGGATCTGCTGGTAGCCGGCTACGAGTGCTCTTTGCGTGGTGGTGAAAGAGCCAAATGCAACGAGAGAATTTGAACGAGACTTAAAGGATGCGAGCGAATGAGGTTTGCGATGCGAAGAATCGGGCTTTGGAGAAGACGTGACAGAAAGGCAAAGAAAGAGCGGAAGTGTTGGAGATGAAGAAGTGGTCCAATGATGGTTGATGCGGTTGATGATGGTGTTGAAGGGGGGTTGAAGGGGGTTGATCTTGGTCGAAACCAAAGTGCGCTTTGCTTTTTGCGGAGAAAGGCTTGGAAAAAAGGAACCGGCAAGTTGGACACTGACAAAGTGCCTTACCGACTCAGCCATGTCCCTCTCTGATCCTCAACATCGCCATTTGCTGCCTCGATTTTTTCGGATTCAACTGCATACACACAAAATTAAGATTTAGATTTTTAAAATAAAATAAAATAAATGAGTAAGCATGTGCGGAAGTGATGCCGCACTGCATTCCAAGCCCAATTCTCGCCCGAATCATCGGTGAAGGCAGACGCGCAAACTGACAGGCTAAGCGCGTCGCGTAGATTGATGCTTCCTCAGTAAACAGCATTGCTCTCAACTCAACTCGCTCAATTCAGATACTGTAGATAGGCGGCAGGCAAGCAGGCAATGAGGAAATGCGAGACAGATATTTGCGATCAGATTCGAGAAAAGCATGCGATGGCTAAGGATACAGTTAAGACGGAGAGTAAAGAGGGAATCATGCAGAGCTTGGCTAGAGAGAGAGATGAAACAAGAACTATCGCGACAGAAATCGAAATGCAAAGGAGTGTACTGTATAGAGAGATCAAAGACAAGACTCATGACAGAGAAGAAACGGCCGGCCATCAAGTAAAAGTGTCTTTGTTGGGAGCTTAGACACCAGCGCTAAACTCCTGGCCCTCGACGCCGATCGAGGCCAACAAGCCGTTGAGATACTCTTGCGTACTGGCATCGTTGCTCAGATCGCCGCTCTCGTTGAGCATCTGCTCAAAGCTGTTGTTGCCCGAGTCCAGGCCCGTAGCCACGCCCATCTTGCTGCCCATGTCAAAGCCAGCAGGCGACAGCAACGGCATGTGTCCGCCAGGCACCATCAAGCCAAGCGCAGAGTCGCCGTGACCAGCAACAGCAGCCGCCACAGCCATACCCGCCAAGCTCATCGCCACACCGTTAACGTCGGCTTCATTGAAGCTCATGTCCAAAGGAGAAGGCAGCGCTCCCGCAAGCGGGTTGGTCTGGCTCGCCCAATGCCTCTCGAGGCGCTCCTTTTGCATTCTCGCGTCATCGCCAGTGTTGACCGGCGGAGGCTCGCAGAGACCAGCACCCATCTGTGGGAATGGAGTGATCGGCGTGTGCACCGCATGTTGCTGCATCATGCCCCAAGCAGCCGGCGTCGGGCTGGTTGCGGGCGACAACTGTGGGTGAGGGCTCAGCATGGCACCGCTTGCGGTTCTCTGAGGGTTGAGGTACGCCGGTGCCGGTGGGATTGAAACCATCAAGTTGGGCTTGCTCATCGACAGACCACGCTTGCGCAGCAAAGTAGGCGCTTGCAGGTTGCTGTTCGAGCCAGCCTGGTGAGCTTCCGTCTTGAAGCCAAAGCCAGGTTGCGGCCAAGGCTGCGTCTGAATCAGCGAGGGCGGAGGATTGGCGTGGGCAAAGCCATGCTGCTGACCCTGCTGCTGATGAGCCATGGCGGGATGCAGCTGGGGAGCACCGCCGGTAGGAAAAGCGGCAGTCATCGGCGACAGACCGTGTGAGCCCATGTGCAGACCAGCGGTAGCATGGTGCAGTGGAGAGGCCAGTGGCGCAGTTCGGCCCAAGGGCGAAGCGCCAGGACCGGCGGTGAGGAGCGAGACGGTAGGCGTGCCTGGGTTGGTGCCGAGCGCCTCGACACACTCGAGATCCCAGGCGATGACGAGCACCACATCGCCAATCTTGCTGCCGGGACTCAAGCCCGAGCCAGCGCCATTGAGCAGTGCAGGCCCACCCTCACGCCCGGCCGTGGAAGCAGAAGCGGCAGCGCCCTCGGTAGCCACCACCAATTCTTGAATGATGGTGACGCCCGAAACCGCCATGCCAAGAGCAGCTCGCTCGCTTGGCTCCTTGCCAAACGACTGCAGACCATCGCGGCCGCTGTACACGTTGACCGGGTGGTTGCGGCTGAGGAAGTCGGCCCAGAAGTCGGTAGCAAACGGAGCCTGGTGGCACCATCGGTGGCGCAGGTTGCCGCCGGACTGGTCGTTGGCGTCCAAGGGCGTGCGTGGCGAGGCAGGACCGCTCGAGGTGCCCGAGATGGGGCTCAAAGAGGCGATGCTGCCGTCGCTCTCGCGGCGCTGGCTGTTCATGTTCTTGACAGGCGTAGAGGTGGTGGGATCCCCGTTCGACGAAGTCTGCTGATCGGCACTTGTGTTGGCGCTGCGGTCCATCGCAACGGCGGCGCTGCCTGCCGTGGTGGTGGAGCTGACCTCGACACCGTTCCTACCGGAAATCTTACGAGGCGCCTCGAGCGGCTCTACGAGCGACAAGACGCACTTCCCATGCGAGTAGACTGTGGTGACCGAAGTGAGTCGCAAGTCCTGCGCCGAGGTCAACGACAGCTGCGTGCTGAAGTGGTCGTAGCGTGGCATCATGACATCGTGACGAGGAATCGAGAGCGGCACGTGAACGTGGAGGAACTGGCAAGGCATGTGGTGGTACATCTCAGCAAGACGAGGGAAGCGGAAGTGACCGACGCGCACCGAGTCGAGCGTCATCTGAGGCAGGCAAGACTGGTTGTTGGCGTAGGTGGTCATCGAGTTGCGGTCGAGGTTGGTATAGACGTGCCTCTCATCGCCAGAAGAGCAGTGAACCCACATGGAGAAGCTGGCTGGAAGGATGGGGCAAGGTGTATTCGGGCCTGCACTCTTGACACCGCTCTGCTGAGGCAGGTGAAGGTCGTTGAGGCCCGATGTGATCGAGTGTGTGGCCGACAGAGGTGGTGCGCCAGGCGAAAGAGGGCTGGCGAGGCCCTGACCACCGGTGAGGCCTGGGGTATAAGGGGAAAGGAGAGCGTTGCTTCCGTTATCCATCGAGACAAGCGGATAGGCACCGCCAAGCCCACCGTAGCCGTAGCCGGCAAGCGTCTGTGCATACATCATACCGCCAGCGGGAATGTAAAAGTCCTCCTCGGTGGTGGGTTCGGCAATGAGCTGTTGGAACTCAGGGTCACCCTTGCGAATGTTCTTGAGCACCTGAATATGACTCGAGACCTGCTTGCGAGTGCGCACCTTGTTGGTCTTTCGCTCGATGTAGTCGGCGATCAGCTCGTTACGACCACAGGGTTTGCCGTGCACCAAGACCTTTCGACGACCGAGCTTTGGAATGAGACGAAGAGCTATATAGACGAAGACGAATCGTGGGCCAGCACGATGGTCAGAGGGCGAGGATGAGGAAGACAAGATCGTGGTGGTGGGATGGAAGAGAGGAGGAGAAAGCAAGAAGTTACGAAAGGCAACAAGAAGAACAAGAGTAAAGGGTCAGTACATCTGCTGTACAACTAGGACGATCGACGCCGCATCAGATTGCAAGTCCAGTTCTGCTCCACACAACTCGACCTTGATCCCCGCTCCTCCAGCTAGACTTGCCCCGTCTGGATCTTGGTCAAGCCTGCCTCGGAGTCCCAAGGTTTGGCGGTAGCAAGCTAAGGGGGGGAAAGGCAAGTGAAGCTCGGGACCAGACCACCAGCGGACGATGGTGTCGCAATGGTCGGCTCGGCGTTCTTGACAGCTGCAGCGAAATTAAAAAAGCTTTTTGCCAAAAATTAAATTTTGACATTTGGGCAGTTGAGCAGTCAAGCTGCACAAATTCTGGAATTTTCTGAGATTCAATCTTCACCGAGACGCGTCTCTGGTTCGGCGCTGCGGCCCCTTTACGCGGGCAGAAATCGACTTTGCGACTGCGACGCCCAAAGAGACCTTGCTTGACTGAGGGACTGGACTGATCCTGTCGGCACTGAAGACACTTCCAACATCGCCAGTCAGGCAAGCAAGTCTCATCTTCGACGACGAAGTGACGAAGCGCAAAGGTCGAATCAAGCAGCTCAGAAGCGTCGAGACCGGGGAACACGGCTGAGGGAGAGGGTACTGAAACGATAGCGAAGGGACGAAAAGAGAGACGATACTTACCTTCCCAAAAAGCGACCTCGACGTCATCAGGCCAGACGTCTTGGTTCTTGCCATTGCCGCTGCCGCCGCTAGGAGTTGAGTTGGTGTTGGCAGCGGCAGTGGAGGTTGACTTGGCAGAAGCCGACTTGTCTTCCGTAGCTCTGGTGCCGAGCGATGCTTGCGACTGTGCCCTTTGCATGGCATCCGAAGCTGCACGTGGAGGAGCACTCCTGGGCGGCTGTTCACCTCCAAACGCCGGTAACGAGAGGTTGGCGGTGAGATTGGCGAGGTGAGCTGCACGGTCTACTGCCGTGAGCGAAAGACGCCGAACCCGACAAGGCGAAGTGCTGGATTGCACCGATGCCGGCGTTTCAAGCCCTACGCCGCCGCCCACGCTGGATCCGACAGAAAACTGTGGATGTTGCTGGTAGGCATACATGTTGGGTGGAGTATGTTGAGGCAGGAATCGCTGCTGGTGAGCCATCTGCTCAGCGCTGCGTTCCGGCGTAGCATCCACCTGAGATGTGCGACGTCGTTTGGCATCTTCAGCAAAGCCACCGATGGGAGTCGGTGTCGGGCTGTTGCTCGAAGACATACTGACAGTGAGGCGTGGCGGTGACATGAGGAAGCCTGATCCCGACATGTCTTGCGCACCTGCACTCATGTCGGCCGACATGTTGTGAGAAGCAATCGAGTTGTAAGAGAAGGGCTCATAGGTGTCAACGACCGAGATGCTCATGCTTCGGGCGCCAGCATTGGGACCTGCCAAGCTGGGGTAGTCGGTCAACGAAGAGCTCGAGTCAGCGGATAGCATCAAGGGCTGAATGCTGTGACGACGGCCCGAGTTGGAGTCGGCACGAAGATGCATCATCGATCCGAAAGTGCCCATGGGCTGCACAGTGGTAGGACGTTTAGCCGAAAACGCATTTCCGTCGACGTTTGCAAAAGCCAGTTGCATGTCAGCGTTCATGCGGTCAAAGTCGAGCGCGGCGGCGAGCGACTGAGCATCACCGCTCATGTCTGCATCCGCAATGCCAGGAGCGTTGTGGGCAAACACGTTGGCAGAGTCGTCAGACGCTTCGCCAGTCATGCTCAAGTCCTGGCGCTTGGTGACAGAGGCAAAAGCGGCGTTGGCAGCGCTGATGGATGCGTGGTTGAGGTGGAGTCGATCGCTGACCTCCTGCTTGTTGTTGGCCATGTCGTTGTCAGGGGTATACAGAAGCGAAGACGATGACGACTGGGCCGAGTCAGAGTACGTAGGCGATGGAAAAAGGTGCTGAAGGTCTCCTGTAGGAGAGCTAGACTGAGCAGTGGACATGTGCGCTGCTGCCTGGCCGTTTTTTTTAGATTTGGAGCTGGCTGCAAATAGAGCGTCGCACTGTCAGATAGAGCGGCGGCGTCTCGAAGAGCTGGTGGTCGTAACGCTATGCGGAGAATGTAGCAGAGAGAAGGCTGTCAGACTTTCGATGCCGAGATTAGACGAGAGCTGGATTAAAGAATGTCGGCTGGGTATGGTGCAGTGGGATCAGCGGAATGGAGATAAGAAGAGAAGAGAGAAGCTGATGAGTTAGAAAGGAAGATGGGGATAATTACAGCGAATAGTTGAAGTCGAAGTGATACGATGGCGAGCAAGTGTTTCTGAGCAACGAGCTAGCGCGAAAGCAAGCTACAAAGAAAAGATGGGAGAGCGGGGATGGAAGGAGTAGAGAAAGATGGGGACGAAGGGAAGGAGGATCGACGAGAAACATAGACGCTTATAAGGTGGAATGGAAGTCGATAGCGCAGATATGTATCTGGTAGCAGATTGATGATCTGCTAAGAACGACGATCTCAGACTTACCAGGCAAGGGAGGCAAGTTGGGAATCAAGGAGAGTGTTGCTGTGCCTCGTCTCTGTGGGTTTGGCGGCACTTTGGTGAGCGACTTAGTGTTGCACTGAGTTGATTTGTGCAAAAGCCACAGGAGGAGCTGTCAGGTAGAGGACGCAGCAAAGAGCGACGGAAAGTTTGCGAGCTTGGGACGGGTCAAGAGGCAGGGGCGGCGATGTCCAGCAGCGCAAGCGCAAGGGGGTCCTACGTCGAGAGGATCACGAAACGGGAGAGCTGAATCAGTCAGTCTGCGGGACTTTTTTTTTACGATGCGCAGAGAGAAAGCGGGGGGCAAAGGTGCAGTCTGCTACGATGGCGGAGGCTTGCAGGAGGCGAAAGGGCACGGTCAGAGGTCCAGCCCAAGAGGCGGGAAATGCGGGGTGCAAGGGGTCATGTCAATGAATGCCACTCGCTGAGAGGGCTGCTATGCAAAGGAATAGCATCACCACTCGACGATGCCGGGTTCTTCCCTTGTCGCTGTTTGCCGTGTGACCCTCCTTCTCGTGGCGATCCGGGATCGACAGATGAAACACATGAGACATATTGCAAGTGCCAACATGGGATCGTCTGCTACATGACGATCGCAAAGTAAGACTCGGATCCTGCTCCGATCGCCTTGAATGAGCAACGCTGTGGCCAGTGCATCTATCATTTCAGCGACTTGATCTGCTGCGACTGCATCCTTGATCGTCACCTGCTGACTTGCCAACTGAAGCGATCTGCTGTATCACTCTTTCTCATATTTTTGAGGGATAGGCAGACATGCTGACCATGTAACAGGGGCATAGCGACAAAAAGACGGCAAACGATCCGAGCTGCAAGCTGACGAGACCTAGGTCAGCGGTGGCAAAAGGAGGGATTGGGCGCCATTGGACCGTTGGACCGTTGGTTGACCAGGTGTTGGCAAAATCGATGCAGCAGCATCAGCAGCAGCAGCAGCATTTATGCATCGACAGACGCGAGGGGTCTGGCTTGAGCATGGTTTGCTCGCCAAAGCAGAGCTCGAGAGCTTAGAACACGAGAAAATGTCAAAGGATTGCAACGCCTGTCTGTGGACGCTAGCTCGCTTAGAGAACAATTCGCGGCAACTGCGGCCGCCTCCTGGCGTAATTGCCTTCCCGTGTTCTCTGTCATCAGCTGCACAGACATGGCGCAGAAGACCATGACAAAAAGATGCAGGCGATTACGGGGCGACGATAAAGAGCCACGCTGTACATGGTCCATACCACTTTTGCCGAAACAATCTGCCGCGAGAAATGCTCTTGCGCTTACCGGAGCCACAGGGGGAGGCGACAAAAGTGATACATCGTCGATCGAGCTTCAAGGCCAGCGACCTGCATAAGCATTCGCGTGCTGGACAGAAGCACAGGCGAAGGCTTGCAGAATATTCGACCAAGCTGTCGAATGCACTTCCAATTCGCCTTGCCGTCATGGACAGTAGACGGTGCGATGGATCACTTTGGTCTTTGCAGTCCATGAGAGCTGCAGAACGCGTGCATAGCCTGCCAGCCAAGGGGGCTTTCAACGGCCTGAAGTTACGAAAGCTTGGGAAATACAGCAGCGTGAGCGCATCGCAGACGACCACGCAGGAAAATGACAGATCACAAAGCGGTGTCTGTGCTGCTGCTGCTGCTGCTGCTGTTTCCTTTGGTACTGTTGTAAGTCTGAGGATATGCAGTCGCAAACAGATTCCTTCATGCGGTTTAGGACTCGATCTGAGTCTGTGCGGAGGGCAGTACGGACCGCTGCAGCTAGAAGCACCCCCTTGTGTGTCTGCATCGAAAAGTGGTTTCGCATCATGTGAACGTCAAGTAGCGAGCGGACTATGAAATCCACCCGCCGATCCTTGCTTTTTCTCCTTGATAGCAAACACTTTGGAAATAAGACTCTTGCTTGGCGCGTAGCAGCAGATCCCGGCTGGCTCGCACGGGAAAGGTGTTCGAACTGTTACTCCTTCACGCCATCAAGACGACTCGACTCGATGCAGATCAAGCCTCCTATGGAGC
Source organism: Anthracocystis panici-leucophaei (assembly GCA_014826065.1). Taxonomy (NCBI): domain Eukaryota; kingdom Fungi; phylum Basidiomycota; class Ustilaginomycetes; order Ustilaginales; family Ustilaginaceae; genus Anthracocystis; species Anthracocystis panici-leucophaei. The sequence continues at coordinate 72,481 of CP060306.1, read as the reverse complement.
TTCCCACGCCAAGATCATAGCGCAGGATAGGGAGATCTAGTCTGGCTCGAAGCTAGTCTGTAGTTCAAAACCTGTCCGATCTCCCAATAGCCCGACGGCATCTAGCACAGGAGGGAGCGAGGGCCAGCATCGGGACGATCACTTGAAATGAGGCTGATAACCGCGGCACCCGTCCTTGAATGTGAGGCGACGGCAAGCCAGGGGTAGAGCAATCTATGGGAAGTCTGGAAGCAGGAACGAGACGCGAAGTGCAGAGGCGAGGCAATCAAAGCATCACGAGACGGTCGAGCTGATGAGCAGCAGCAGCAGCAGCATCATCATCAGCCTGTGACTGTGACTGAAAGCGAGCAAGAAGAGCCATGGCAACGAAGAAGCAAGAGGTCGGCGACCTTGTCCAGAGAGAACAAAAAAGAAAAATGGGAAATTAGCTGAGACCAACACTTTTTTCTGTTGCGTCTCGACGCCACGACGGCGCGTCTTTTCTTTCAGCTGTCGCCTTCGCCTTCGCCATCCTCCTTCCGATCCCGAACCAGCCTGCGAGCTGAAACCATCAAGGGGGTCGACTCGAAAGACGGCAGAGCCGCCGCCTCTCCCTATACGACCGTGCTCAAACGAAGCGAAACCTCAGGACCCCCTTAAAAGCGAGGCTTGGCTTTGCAACGCAGCAGGAAGAAAAGGCTGCGAGTTTTGGACCCTTACATATTCGGGTAGAGGCATGTGCGATTGGCGTGTCCTCTCTCTCTCTCTCTCTCTCTCTTTCCTTGCTCTCTCCTGTTGCCACCACCATATGACGGGGATCTGCTTGTTCGCTTAGGCTTTTGTGTGCTCACTGCATGCCATTCTTCCCCTGACTATCTTTCCATCTCGATCAGCTTTTTTGTGTTCCTGCCACCATCCTATTTTGGAAATACCCTTGGTCGATATGAAGGAACTCTTACCGGTTGAGCGAGCCGCTGCACCATAACCCCTTATTCTTAGCATCGCTTACGTGGGCTTATAGCCGAACCGCTGCTGGATGCCGTACTTTTGCCTACGGCCGCCACGTTCTCGGTGGTTGCTACGGTACTGATCAACATATCAGCGAATCCAACCCGTGATTCATGCTATCACAAGCGACGCAAGCGAGACCAACACCCTCGAGTGTCGTCTAGCTCGATCGTATTGATCTGCTTCGCTCGTTACACGTAAACGACGCGCAGGCTCGACTGACTGCTCGTGATCACGACCACAAAATTCCCGCTGCACCATATCCGCCCTTGCCTTCGCATTCAAGCGGCCTCGTTCATTTCTTTACATAAGCTGCTGTCCCCTTGCCTCATGGAAGAACGAAGCTCGCCTCTGTCGCCCCGAACATTTGCATCTCCGACTCTAAGCGCAAGACAATGGAAACGTGCGAGGAACGGGAATAGCTGCCGGCCTGAACCCTTGGAGTTCGTGTTGGAAGAAGCCTACTTACGATGAATATGTCGGCGACGGGTCAGTCGGGTCGATTGGATTGGGAAGTCGGAAGTACACTGCTGCTTCATGAATGCTGGCTTTGCTGCCGTTGGAGCTTTCGAATGCCAGAACGGACACACTGAACAATCGAATCCCTCGAAGAGCTGCAACTGAGAAGGCGGAAAAACAAATGTCTTCGCGGGATCTTCACTTTGTCGGACTTGCAGGTGTTCGTTTAGCCGCCGTGATGGCCGATTTTTCGGAAGTACTGTACGAGGCACGAGTTGGCGAGTGTCGATACAAGGATGATGATGGTCGAAGTCACGAAGATCAATGAAGGGAGTGGGTAACAAGAAGCAAGGGGTAGGAATCACGGGCTATGATATGCAAACAGAAGCGAATGTTTGTGGAAAAGGCCAGGAGTCTGTGACAAGGCAGCGCGAGGGTTGGCTCGTCGGGGCCATCCTCGACCGGCGATGTTCAGAACCATTCATGAAGAGCAGATACCAGGCAATCACGATGCTTCTCAAGATGCTCTCCTCGACTCTCCGTTGGAGGTTGGGGGGCCGTGCGGACTCCGTAAGTAGTGCTCTTCGCGACTGGAAGCGAGAAGGTAGTGGTTCTTCCAGATCGAGGCCACGATTCAAGTGTCGATCGATATGTGGTCAAGCACTAGATCACCAAGTCTCGAGGAGGTTTTCGATGCTATAGACCGTATATGGGAGGACAATCAGGTGATCCGATGCGTGCTCTCAGGCGAGTAATGACTTGCTCTGGATCTGAAATTTTTTGAGTCACCGTGAGCCGGTTCTTCGGATCCTCACGATGTCTCTGAGCCTATCCGAGTCGGCAGTACAGTATGTCATCAACTACAATATTCAGCGTGGGCAACCCTCGACCCTCGTGGTACGAGACGGTGACCTTGTCTCGGAAGGATGATGATGAACTGATGCAATCAAGAACGTCACAGTCTTGAATCGGAAAGCGTTTGACAGAGCGTCTTTGCGGTCGCCAGCAGCAACTGCCGAATTTGACAGGTTGGGCAAAAATCCTGCATTCCTCGCACCTGCGGATCTCAGACAAAATTTGTCTCGCCAACACCACTTTCTTGATGAAGCCACAGTAGAAGCGAGAGGTACTTTCTGAATCTAGCGTCTTTGGATGTCACGATTTCACCACCACACTGCCAACTTTGGCTTGTCTCGACGTAATCTTGGCAGCTAGCTCATTGTTCTTTGCAGGATCTTGTTGTCTCGGCTGCGCGGTCACACGAGGAGGCTTTCGATTGAGCTTCCATCGGAAACGGCATCGTCGTAGTGAGCCAATAATGGCTGTCCCGATCCCCATTCCCCACGCCTGTGACCAGCCTAAAACATGATGCTTGACGTGGGCTTTGGCCGGATGATCATATCTTGCCGCCTTTTTGATCTTAGCGTGGGAATTGGGCCTTACGTGCTCTCTAGCTTTTCGCGTCGTCGCACTTGCACTGTGGACGGCTCGCTTAGACAGTGTCATCGTCCTTGTGATCAGGAATCGATGTTATTGTTGAAAGCCGCTTCTGAGATGAATGAAGTTATCTGGAGTCGGCGACAAGTGTACAGTATCTATGATTGAAGGTTGTTTTTGACGTACTTTTTGGTGCCGCAATTTTCGACACGCCTTTTTATTCGTCCATTTTTTTGATGCCGCTTCATACTGTCGATTGTCCTGCGACAGGGCGGAGGGCTTGCCAAGGTGGCAACAATCGACGTTCAATTCATCCAATGGGCCTGACCAGACTGAATGGGTGGGAATGGCCCGAAGAATGAATTGGCGCCAATCACCGATGTGCAGCCCGATCTAGCTCTCGCGAAAGCTGTAACGCGCTCCGTCTGGACCCTGAACTCGCAACCAAGCTTCCAACATTGACTGCATCCACCAACACCATATGCCCAAGGATGACCAGATCGATGCGACACTCCCATCAGTCCTGACACCGGGATCAACACCTACCACGCTTCCATTCCAATGATGTCCTACCTCCCACCAATCAACACACTATGGGATCACGCGTCTCACCCATCGAAACGGGCATGGTCTCGATCGCCATCACCCGAACCAGCGCATCACGAGGGCGCAAACACCCAAGCTGGACCCAGCACACAGCTGACACCCGCACGACAAGCAGCGGTCCAGCGTCGACTAGTGCGGCAATCCACTCGAGGCGATCACCTACCGATACGAACAAGAAGCGCCGAGCAAGCGCGCATGCTACGTGCGCTCAAAGGCTATCCTCCCATCGGAAGCTCGGCCGACGCGGACCAGCTGAGCGACTTGGAAGAATCGATCGAAGTGGGTAAATATCAGATAGTTCGGTTCGGTGAACGATACATTGTTCAGATCGGAAGACGGAGGACGATGCGCGAAGAGGAACTGTCGAATGAGGAGGACGACGGACGACGCGCTGCCATGTCGGCTGTGGATGCGGGGCTGTCGATCGGTCCTGAAGGCGGTGTTTTGACGACGGCGGCGGGGGAAGACGCATCCCTACTAGCAGGAGGCGATAACGAGATCGGAACAGGACCTTTCCTCGGAGGACATACGGGACACGCACAGGCAGAGTTGAATCAGAGACAGATAGCAGAAGCGGAGAGAAGAGCAAGAGACGCCGAAGCAGGTGCGAATCGAGCCGCAGCAGCTGCAGAAGCAGCACGCAGTCAAGCTCAAAGACAGGCTGCCTTCCAGGAAGAAGAGGACGCGGTGGATCTGGATGGCGATGTGGAAGATCTGGATGAAGGTGACGACGAGGTTGACTTTGACTAGTCACTACTATCACCTCATATTGTACTTTACGACACTATCACTTGCAATTCTCAAAAGTGTGAACACGACAGTATGAGCATGAGTCTTGAGTTGATGGTCGTTGAGGGGTTTGTGACTCGTGCGAGAAGAATTGGCTGGAAAATGGCTCGTGTCGCGTGGCAGCAGCGCACAGACCAGACGATGGCTGTGCGGATATCGACAGAATCGAAGCCATCCAACTCCACACACACACGCTCATCAACCACATCCATCGTCTTGATCTTGGCACATCCTACACTCCTTCTTGGTTCGCATCCAGCACTCGACTGCGCACGCTGCTTCTGCAACACACAATTCGTCGAAAGAACAACGTACGCAACCAAGCAACTTTCGATTATTCGCAGCAGCATCGAAAAGGCCGCGACATTGGCATCTGCATCCGGCAGCACATCCAAGCAGTTTCAGTCTAGGCATAGCTCACTAGCTACATAACATCACCGCCATGATCTTGCTCGGAACCGAAAACATCATCATTCGCGATGTGTTGACAGAAAAGTTTGAGAGGTACGTTTGCGTGCACTTCGCACAACAGCTCGGCCAAGCCACAGAGATACTGATCGACAGACATCATCTTTGCCATCCCCTCTGCTCTTCGACAGGCCCGCCTCGGTAGACCAAACCTTCACAGATTTTGACGGCGTAGCGTATCACCTCGAATCGACGAGCAAAGCAGGACCACTTACACTCTCGATGGACATCCGATGCTGGTCTGAGCTGGTGCAAGCGGGTGCCAACGACGTGCTCAAGCGCGAGTATGGCTCGTGGATCCGCGACTCGGTCGAACCAGAATACAGCGTCACCCTCGAATTCGACTATGCCAAAGTGCCAGCTGCAGGACCAGAACGTGATGCGCTCATCGCCAGCGTCTCGTTGCTCAAGCGCAACGCTATGGCTGCACCATTCGAGCGCGCTTTTGCATTGCAGAGACAGCTCGAAGCAGCAGCTAACGAGGCTGGCACCGCTGGTGTCCCCAGCACAGGAACCGAAATCATGCCTATCAACTATCGAGACGACGAAGCCATGTACGTCATTCCTTCAGCAGACCGAGTCACGGTTGTTTTCACCACCACATTCAAAGAGGAGACCGACAAGGTATTGGGCAAAGTGTTTTTGCAAGAATTTGTCGATGCTCGTCGCCAACCTTCGATCCAGAATGCTCCGCAAGTGTTGTACTCGAATCGTGACCCTCCTCTGGAAGTGCGCAATGTTGCTGGTCTCAACAAAGGTGATGACGTCGGCTATGTCACTTTTGGTAAGTCTCTCTTTCTCACTCGACATTCTATTCTAGAGAGGATTATACTGACATACTCGTTTTCCCATACAGTCCTCTTCCCAAGACACTTTAGCAACGCCGACGTGACAGCTGCTACCATCTCGCGCATCCAGCTGTTCCGCGACTACTTGCATTACCACATCAAGTGCTCCAAGGCGTACATGCATAGCCGTATGCGTCATCGCGTTGCGGAATTTCTCAAAGTTCTCAACCGTGCCAAACCCGAACTGGCAGAGAAGGAGAGAAAGACGGCTAGTGGTAGGACTTTCCGTCGTTCATAAAGGCTTCTATTTGTGAGGTAGTGGTTAGAAGTACACTGTTTCGCAATTATGCATAAAAAATTTCACCGGGAGCGAGTTGTCTAAGCAAGCAGTGGGATGCCAAGTGAGGATGGTGTTGTGCTACGAGCTGGTTAGCGTGCTGGAGGGTGAAAGATGTGCGTTTGAGCAAACGGCCTACGATTCCTTCTCCGCGCTTGTGTTCGTCGTGCGTGGCTAGGATTGTGTGCGGTTGGAAAGCGGGGATTAGGTCGAGAATGTTTGGAAAGCCGCAGGAGACTGTACCGATCAAAGGGAGGGTTTGGCGGTCAAAGCTGTGGATGAGGATTCGGTTTTCCTTGTCGTCGGGTTGGTGTTGGAGAGTTGTGGGTAACGAGGTGGGAGTGATGCCGTGCGGCGAGTAGAGGATGTGTACGATTCGCGCAGCGGTGAGGCTCGAGATGAGAATGGCACCGTGAAGCTTGCTCCATGAAGGGCTGACTGCCCAATCTCGGGCGGCAAGGTGTTGGACTGATATGCCATTTGGCAAAGAACCCGTTTGATCTGCATCTTGTTTCGAAGCCACCGACGAAAGATTGACCACTTTTGTCGGATCAAGTGCTGCCACTCGAAGCGATCGTAGCGCAGAAAGCGAGTCGGCAGTGGTAAATATCGTCACCCTTTGTAGTATCGCCATCGACCCATCATCAGCAGCAATCGTCTCGGGATGCAAATGGTCGCTAAACGGGTGACTGAACAGGATCGCATCTAGTTTCTCTTTGCCTGACGATTGGGTGTATAGCCACTGATCGAGTTGAGCGATGGATGCGAAAGTTGCAGGCTCGATCCGTGTTTGTCGTGAAAACAACGGAGAGCCGTCGATCTGCGGTGTTGGATCCAGCCATGGGTCGACGACTAGATTGTAGAAGGCAGCAGCATCTTGATGCTTGTAGTTTGAGACGGGCAGACGAATCAGCCACGATGTGTCGCCATTCAACTTGTGCAGTTCGACAGCTGTCATTGTCGCCTCTCAGCAAGCGTATGCGAGCATGCTTGATGTTGTGGCCTCGACAGGCGCGCGACGATGAGCAAAGGAAGCAAATCACAGATTGAGGGGATTGAGCGCCGGATGGCGAGGAGAGCGAGCTGCTGCAGGTCTAAGGTTGGCGTGCCGCACACTGAACGTTGCTTGGCAGCAGCACCGCACAGACGCTTTTCTTTTGCAGCTTTGCTTTTGCAGCTTGTGCAGGCGCGACTGAGCCAAAACAGCAAAGACTGACTCGAGCGCAGTCAGTGTCACATTGGTCAACCTGGTCAGCGCGTTTTAGTCGCCTGAGGCCTCTCAACAGCGCTGGGAGCGGGTTGCGTCGAAAAACACATTCGACGCATTGCTTGACTGGTACCGTCTGATGTTGTGTGCTAGACATGGATGTCGGCCGATTGGTCGTGGGTCAAGAAAAAGGTTAGGTGCGTGCCTACCTGATACAGAGCCCGGGCGACTGCGGTGCTGAGTGTAACGACCAAGCAGGTTTCTCAAGACACGAAGCTTGGAACCATGACTGGTCTGCTTGTGAGACTCAGGAGGACAGAGCGATATGCAAGTCTCGATGTCCAGCTTGGCATGACGAGGTGCAGCAGTGCCGTCACAGGTCATGTCGAGTGCGTGTCGGCAAGGGTTACTCGACCACGAAAGTCTCAAATCACACTAGTATCTTTTGTTCCTGAATACGTCGCCGCCCCTTTGCCGCCTTTTGCCCGAGGGAGCGGCAAGCCAAGGCAGATGACACGCTTTGAGCAGAGACAAGGTCACTCGATGATTGACGTCTCAGGCTTGTTGTACGGAACACCGTGGTGCGTGGCTGTCATGAGCGCAACTCTTTTTCAACCTGCTTGTTGTGCTTGCAAGCTTGGGTTCCTGAAAGTGCTTCCTGCAAAAATCTCTGCCTCGAATGCGAGCTCCTGCCCTTGCTGACAGCCAGTCTTTGCGAAATCAAGACTGGAATTGCCTGCAAAAGATGTCTGGCCGCACTTGTTTGATCCAAGCAAGACGTCAACTCTGATCATCGGATCGGTCAAAACTTTAGCTTGACCAGGCTGATGAGTGGCCGTCTAAGCGTGCAAAGCGTTCCGGTCTCGGATGGAAACGCAGCCGAGCAAGGCACAAGCCATGTTTCACTGTCACATATCCGCACAGTCCGACGATCGCGGGTGATGTGCACTGAGCTCCAAGGCAGTCAGGTGTCTATGAGCGCCAATGGCGTTGCCGAGAGCTTGGCCTGGCTGAGGAATGTACGTGAGAGAAGCAGCGTTGAGCAGCATTAGCGCTGATTTTGCTCGAGCGAATTGACCTTGAACTGCGGCGGTGCAGAAGCGGACAGGCGTGTCAGGTAGCGTCGATTCATGCATCGACGTCATTGCTTGGCAGCTTCTAGAAGACATCCATCCACATGCCGTCGGATGCTCAAGGAGCGCTTGTGCCTGTCTTGCTTGCCGATCCAATCAGCATCGTGCAAATCCTTTTAGTCCCCACTTTGTGTCGGTAGCGTGAGAATATCAAGGCTTTGGCATACGCTTGTGTTGGCGCGCCAAGCTTCATGCCATCTCAGCCAGGCCTGCCCCACCGCAAAAGCCGGTGCCTGACACCTGTCTCACGGCTTCTGCTGCTTACCCGGAAGCGCTGGAATCGAGTCAGCGTAGCCAACAGGGTGGCAGCTCGCCTCGGCAACCAGACGAGCCTTGGCGCTACATGATCCGCCGCTAGTTTGCAAACAGAGCAAGTCGACCTTTGCTTGCTTGGACCATCTCGACATGCCCAACGTCATGGACTGAAGATGAACGAAAGCGACCAACTTGCTAGCAAAACCTCGCTCTGCTGCAACGTCGCGACAAAGGCACCAGAAAAGGCATATATACACGCTCCCTCGGGGCGCCCTTGTCATCCTCGTCTCTGCAAGAAAGCAAAGAACAAGCTCAACCACCCATCACCAGCTATCATGAACTGCATCGTCCAGAACGTCAACCTCGAACAGCTCTTTGCGCCCAACAAGGCCTGCTCGCCTTTTGGCGGCAACGGCCACGTCTCGAACTGCACCGAGCTGGCTCAAAACTGCTACCAGGGCTACGTTGCCAGTCGTCCCTACAACACCACCAACGGTGCCAACAACCAGGTGGCCTACATCCGCAGCGTTGGCGACAATGTTGCCTTTGAGGACTGCGCTCGCCGCGTACTGGGCCAAGATGGCCGTTACGAGCGCGACTACGTCAGCAACATTGGCTGTCAGCTGACGGCAAGCAACGCTACTGCTACTAGCAACGTTTCCGCCAATGCCGCGCACACGCTCAAGCCCAGCGTCAAGCGAGGTTCCATCGCGATTGTCTACCTTGCGGCGCTGCTGGCTCTTGTCCCGTCGTTGCCTGCCGCGGTGGCTGCGCCTGCTCGTGCTAGTGCATCCCCTCGTCCTGCACGACTCACCAAGATCGGCCACGGCTTCTGGGGCAACCTGACCCTAACCAGCGAGGAAAGCAGCCCGGTCAAGCACCAGGTGGATATTTGCAATTCCTGCGATCTCTACTTCTGGGTTGGCGAGGATTGCTCAGGTAATGCGTACCGCTTCATCCAAAACGATGAACCCATTGACGGCGAGTGCTACTTTGGTCCAGGTTTCTACACTTGCGCCGACCTGGGGCTTGAGGGCGGACAGACGCTCTGGGTTAGCTCAGCTGCTCCGGGCTCGACTGCAGAGTCTGTCGTTACCGTCGATCAGACATGCCCGTCCACAGGTCCGAGTGCACTGGCTTCCATCAAGCCGCGCGGCGGCTGCGTCTACCTGGGTCCTGTCTACGGCAACGATGGCTTGACCTGCTATCCCGGCGGTGGTTCGCCATACCGTAAGCGCCAGGGCTCCCAGTGTGGTGGCTTCATCACCGAAAGTCAGTACGAGTCCCAGTCAGCCGTGGCCCACAGACGGGCACACAGCTCGAGTTTGTCAAATGCAATCTTGGATCAAACGCAACCAGATAGCAAGCCACATTGGCAAGGTCCGCATCGTGTGTAAATCTTGCCAGAGGGTGAGAGCGTCTGAGTAAGCGGAGCCCAACTCTGCTACTTGAAAAGTGTCATGTCCCACGTCTTCCATGTTCGCTACTAGAGCTCTTTTGGCTAGCATCTTGGACTCGCCTAGCAATGATGCAAGTTCTCGCCCTGTATCCTCCCCTTTTGTCGCTCGCCTGTGCGCTCGTCCGGCCCCCTCACGCCCACGGCGGAGAGCTCGCGGGCGGCTCGCTCCGAGTCAAGGCGATGTTACAGTATTACAATGTAGGCTGCGGTGTCGCAATCGCAGTCTTTGTTGCATTTGCGAAAAGAGCAGTCGGCCAGAGAGAAGCTCGTGCTAGAAGAACGTCTGTGGGAGTTCCTTGCACCGTTGCTTCTGCCCTTGCCGCGGCATTCGTGCTAGAAGATGGGTATTTGTCGAAGCAAATTGCGACTGGATCCTGGGCGTTGGCTGCTAGCATCGTGAAGTAGTTATCGTGAGAGCGGGCAATGCTGAGGCTATTTTCGTAACAAGTCAGTTGATCCTGGCTGGGACTGCCGACTGGAAGTAGTTCCAGCAAATCTACTGCAAAGTTCGGGAAAGGCGAACCATTCCAATAAGGAGTTATACGCGTGCTGCCGTCTCTGGCACATGTGTCGATGGCCCATTCCATTGTACGAGCTGTGTCATAAGACGGTGGAATGAGCTGTATGAAGTTGATATCTCCACAAGACACGTTTTGCGATGTCCACGATAAGTAGCCGAAGTTGCCGTTTACTACCGAGCTTAGACGGAATCGCTTTGATCGGTCAATTGGCTCTACTTGCACCGTGAAATCAGCCTAAAGCATTCTCGAACAAGTCAAGGTGTGTCAGCATACCCGTATGTATGAGTCAGTCGTCTGAGTAGAAAAGGTTCGTACGCACGTAACAAGAGTATGATGGCCGAGTCTCTGGGATGCGAGCACCCCAAATGCGTTTCTCGTAGTTGCCAAAGCAGCCGTTGCTGCCTGTAGGAATTGGTGTTGGCTTTGTTGAAGTAGTCGAGGTTGGCGGATTGACGATGGTGGGGCCAGAGCCATCGTCATTGGAGGAAGTAGTCGCAGGGCAGATTCCACTGGCACACAGACTGGTGAAGGCGCTCGGATTGGCGCTGGCAATGGAGAAAATTTTGCTGGCGCTATGAGCTGCCTCGGTCACATGGTCATAGATCGAGTCGATGGCGGCTGAATCAAGGATCAAGGCGCCTGCGGCGGCCAGAGCGGCACCGACGGCGTTGCTGACGACGTCAGCCCCAACGAAGGCATTGAGATAATTCGTAGCTTGATCGGCTGCTGATTCGGCCTTTTGTGCAGCGTCCTCGGCTTGCTTCTTCTGTGTATCGTTGGCTGCCAAAGCATCTGCTTCTGCACTAGCCTCATCTGCTTCTTCATATGCATCGTCGGCGACGTCCTGCGCTTCCTCATCCGGCGGTAGCTTGTCGTTAGGACACGTGTCTTGCTGCTGCCTTGGTACCAAAAGCGGCGCTATTTGGCGCTGCGAACGAAGTCCCGCAAGTACGGATGCTATCTTAGGTCGGCTGCCACCCGGGAAACCATTGACCTCGGTGCGTTGTTGCGTATGCGCTCTTCTCTCCGTAGCTGGAGCTGCTGGACGGAGCCAACGAGGAAGGAAAGACAACCAAGAATTATTGCTCTCCAGAGGTACATGACTGCGTTTGGCTCTACTTTCTTCAGTCAATGTCCGAGTTGGCAGTTGTGCTACTGGTTAGATAGGCGCTGGAGTCGGGCCCAATTCCCTTCGTAAAGGTCCTCCCGTACCGTCTGGAGGTGGTCCGGGACCAAATGGTGGGCGCCGAGTGGAAAAACAGTTCTGACAGCCTGTTGCAGAAGTCGGGCTCGCTCTATATTACCACACTATACCATGCTCCCTTTTTGGCACCCAGCTGGACGCATGAAAAGGGCAGCTGGATTCTCCCACACTAAAGCAGCTCAGCTACACTCTACAAGCTAGCCGTCCTTGATGGATGCCGCTACGAGTGTTGTGTACGCTCTGCTCTAACGGTGTGTGGCGCTGGCGGTAAAGCGCCTGGTGCCGGGTCAAACTTTTGGGATGGACGGCTCTAAGCTATAGCCTGTGCTTGTTCAAGGATGCTGCGGAGCCCCGCGGAGCGACACGGCATTCTGATATACAGTACACATCCTGCAGTAAAGTACATTCGGCGTACATACAGTACCTGGCCCAATTTTCACAATTGCCTCTCCAGGAAAGCACCCATTTCGGGAAGTAATTCTGCAATGACGAGTGAGGTCAAAGCGCACTCTATTTTTCCATTGGCCTACAAAAAGTATATCTAGCGCCGGACGCATCGATGGCATGGTCCTTCTCGCCACTTCGTCATCTACATCACAAGGCGCAACTCACCCTAATCTACAAGATCGCGCAAGCAATAGCAAGTGCGGCGTCTACACAGTTCTGGCACCCCGTTCCCTTCACAACCCTCGTCCATTCGACATGCCTAATGATTTTTCCGATCGTGATCAGTGTACCTAATCAAGGCACAGAGCATCGCAACGCTCTGCAACGTAGAATCATCGATGCCATCGAGAAGGACTCAGGATATGGCAGAGGCGCCTTCTGGGATAATTTTTGGTTCTATCCATACTACGTTCACAGCTCCACAACTTTAACGCCAACACAGCTCTACGAGGTGCTGGACCAGGAGCTGGACCTCTTCCTCCCAGAAGAAGCTTTGCATGACTTCAAAGCATGGGACAATCCTCAACCACAGCGTCACCTTCGCCAGCCTCTTATTCCATCACACTATAATGAACAGGAGGAGTGCGAAGTCCAGCAGCAAGAGTGGGACCTCGACCGCATGGCAGTTGTTGTCGATGATGAAAAGCTACGAACCGTTAAATTATTTCTGGTGGACGCAAGCGATCTATACCGGCGCGCCTGCCAAAGTCGTATGAATGCGGGAGAGCCCCTGAGCAAGGAGGAAGTCGAGTTTGCAACTCTTGATGACGAGGAGGACCTAACTGACGACGGCGAAGAAGATGTGAATCCGAAACTAGGACACAAGTATGCTGCATGGTTTCTGGGACGAGCAACAGCGAAATGGTGCCGGTTGCGAGGGATTCTCGCAACTAGGATCCAGGCAAGCGAAGTCGGCTCTGCCGTCGTCAACCTCTCGCAGGCTAATATGGACTTGGAAGACTTCTTGAAATATCCCGGAATCTCAGGGGACAGAGGTAGGCTGAGCCCGCCTTTGGTACCTTCCACGAGCGGAGAAGTGCGGGAGAGGGATCAAAGTGACTGAGAGCCCGTCAACTTCTGCGAACACAGTACGTTCATTGGCCGCAGAGGAGTGCGGTCGTCGTGTCTCCAACATTGCATATGTTTTTTTTTTTTTTTTTTTTTTTTTGGGTCATCCTACTCAGCGCAGGGAGCCGAAAAGTACTTGTATTGCCAAAGAGTATTACAGTGAAGATTGGTCTCGCACCTGCTTGTATGATACCAGGTCCGACTCGATGTCGGCTCAGCTGTATTCCTGATGCTTGATTGATTCAGGGACAAGGGTCACAACGAAAAAAGAGAAAAGGTGCAACCCTCTTCCATAGCCTGTTCCATCACCTATGGAATGCAATTTTAATTCATAGCTGTACCATTGCCTCTTGAATACCAATGGTAGAGGGCTGTACCATAATTGGCCTATGGTTCATCAATGGAACAGAAGGTGTACCATAGGCTGCTGATGCTACACCAATGGAACAGAGGGTGTACCATTGCCAATGGATTCTGTACCATAGCTGTTCCATCAGCCAAAGATAGAAATATAAAATCAAAAAAGGTGCAAGAAAAGCCCGCAACATGCAATATTACTTGATTTTATTGCAGAACTGGCAGGAAACCACACATTTTACTCAAAGATTTTGCGTGTCCCACCAGTGATCCTGCTGTCTGCCAAGAGCCAGAGCAGGTAGAGCACAGTGAGGTCTGCCAAAGGGGCTCAGACACGAGTATTTCAAAAATACAAAAATGTTAGATTAGCACTATGGTTCACCCTGTACCATTGGCAATGAGAGTGACGGCTTGACCCTATGGTACACCTTTGACCCATTGGCAATGGAACAGCCTATGGAACAGGGTGCAAGCATTTCACAAATTTCGTTGTGGGTGGATTCATTCTCACGTCATTGCGGAGGCGTAACAACTCCAGCACACACACACAAAGAAAATCACAAGAATGTGCAGATGCGATGCAGAGTTATGTCTTACTCAAAGAGAACCCTCCTTGATACGCTGCCAATACCACCTGGTCATCTCTTCGAGTCCGTCTTGAAGCTTCCAACGTGGGTACCAATCGAGCAAGCTGGTTGCACGAGTGATGTCCGGTTTGCGCTGCTTGGGATCATCCTTGGGCATGGCAAAGAAGCGAATCTCGGATTGCGACGTTGGCGGCTCGATCGCGTCAGCGTGTGAGGAAGACGGTTCCAGGTCTTGCGCTTTGATCTTGGCAACGCATTTCTGGACGAGCTGCAAAAGTTCCATGATGGTGAATTCGGCTGGATTGCCCAGGTTGACGGGTGTGTGCACGTCGAGGCGATGCATGTCTGGGTTGAAGTAGCCGTCTTGCATGCTGTTCGGATTGACAGAGACGCCTTCGGCAGCAGTAGCAGTAGCGGTGGCAGGAGCAGGCGTGGAGACGGCCGAGGTGGAAGGAACGATAGTGTCGGGTGCTTGTGTCATAATGTCGGCTGCTTCCATTGCGGTTGCAGATGCCGCTTGATCGTGCTGCTGTTTCGATTGTGCGTGTGCGTGCTGCTGCAATGGCGGTTGCGATGGCTCAGCATTCATGAGCGAGATGAGACCGTCGACGAGATCGTGGATGAACATGAAACTGCGTGTCTGGGAACCGTCTCCAAACACGGTAAGCGGTTCGCCACGAAGAGCTTGCAGTATCAAGTTGCTCACCACCCTTCCATCGTGTGGATGCATCCTAGGTCCATAGGTATTGAAGATGCGTGCGACTCGTACATCGACACGGTCTTGATAGTAGTAGCCATATGTGAGGGTTTCAGCTACGCGTTTGCCTTCGTCGTAACACGCTCTTGGACCGACTGGGTTGACGTTGCCGTTGTACGTCTCGGGTTGCGGGTGAACGTCGGGATCGCCATACACCTCCGAGGTGCTTGCAAGCAAGAATCGTGCCTTTATGCGCTTGGCCAAACCGAGCGAGTTGAGTGTGCCCAGAAAGTTGGTCTTGATCGTCTTGATTTGGTTGGCTTGATACGAGATGGGGCTGGCGGGACAGGCGAGGTGGTAGATCTGGTCGACTTCGATAATGAGCGGCTCAACGACATCGTGACGGATGAGCTCGAAGTTGGGGTGACCGACCCATTGCGATACGTTGCTTTTTTGGCCAGTGTAAAAGTTGTCGATGACGAGTACTTCGTGGCCCATGAGCATGAGACGGTCGACGAGATGGGAGCCGACGAAACCAGCACCTCCGGTGACAAGGATTCTCTTCTTGTCTTGGACAGGTAACACCCGTGTAGGTAGGTAGCCGTACGAAGAGGAAGATGCAGTATGAAGTTGGCGATGAGCATCTATTCGACCGACACCCAGGCCGAAGGAGAATGCTGTTGATCCGGGAGTGGCGTGGATGTAGCTTAGCTGTCGTTGCCGCGGTGCATGCTGATCTGAAGGTGCAGGGCTCACATCGCGTGGCTGTGCTTGTGCTTGTGATTGAGCAATGATGCTGACGTGCGACTCTGGATGAGTGTGGGCTACATTGTGCGACCAGAAGGTAGCAGAGGCTGATCTTGCACTCGGTGCTGGATTGCTATCGGCACGAGCATGTTGGTTCCAGCCCGATGGTGTACTTGATGCTAAGGTCAGAGCGGTCTGTAGACTTGCAACCTGCGGCGAGGACTGTTGTTGGAAGACGTCGGACGAAGGAACGAGAATGCCGGAGCCCAATGCTGGTCTGTAGTAGAGCGATCGAAGGTAGTCCAAGGGGACGTGGTGATCTGGAGGTTCTTGATGGAGATTGGCGATGACGCCTCCATCTATCGACTCTGACTGTCTTCTGTCCATCTTTAGCGCTGCTGTCAGTGTCGTTCGAGCGAGCAAAGGTGGGGACTGAAGGTGGATAGACCGAGAGCGAGAGATCAACAACACTTGATTGCTGTTCATTGCTATTCGACAGCTGATTGAATAGAATAAAGGCACAAAATTCCGCTGGAAAAGGAATCGCAGCAGTGCGTGCGACCTGCATGACGCTCTCGAACCTCGACTCAACTGCCAAGCTTTGGGGTTACGATGCTACTTTGTCACCACCATCATCGTTTGGAACGACACAGTCCAAGATTGACATATGGAGACTGTTTCCGCTGGTCAGCCACTGACGGCTGAGGTCAAACTCAACGTCACTCAGGATGGTCTTCCGCCGAGCCATCATGTGCTAGCACCCGCTCCTGGTACCACTCTGTCCTCTTATCTTCCGCACTGGAATCCACAGCCCGCGACGCCATCATTGCAGCGGAATGGGGCGTCGCTCCAGAACGATCAGCTTCAAGATGATAACGAATCTCAGGGTATCACCTGCTTGCCCAGTTCGATCGCACTCATTGATTCGCACAAGGTCGTTCGCACCCGATTTCGCAACCCCTGGCCCAGCTGGCACAAGCCAACGGTGGCTGAGGTATGGCAAGGGCTGGAATGGGGAGAAGACAACGATCCAGCCATAGATTATGCTATGCTAGATGCCGACTTGACTGCCAGCTCAAATGCTGCAACACAAGGGGCCGATGCGTCGACAGATCCATACAAGGACAGTCGCCCAGGCACGCCAGACCTCGAAGATGCTTCACCCGATCCACCCGGCACGGCCTCTAACCAAGACAATAGATCAGCGCAGTCTTCTACGAGCTGGTTCACTCCACAGACCGTCTCAGCGGCAGCACCGTATACACGACAGCAAAAGATCAAGATGGCATCGAAGCAGCTGCTTTCCATCCAGCAGCCCTCGTTCGACTTTGATTCCAACAAGAGACTCAAAGTTACATGGCTTGGTCATGCTAGTGTTCTTGTCCAGCTACCTCCCCTCACCGTAAAAGGGCAGCCAATCCGTATCCTATTCGACCCCATCTTTTCGCAGCGCTGCTCTCCGACGCAGGTCGCGGGTCCCATCAGATCCTATGCAGCACCATGCCCTGTTTCCAGCTTGCCGCCCATCGACCTCGTCATCATTTCACATAATCACTACGACCACCTCGATTACGACACCATCCGTCAAGTATGGGCTGCGAACAAAGATCGTCTTCGCTTTGTGGTTCCGCTTGGCAACAAAGACTGGTTTGTTGGTTCACAGTCCGCAGATGAAGAGGCGTTGCATCCAACATCTTCATCGGCCACAACAGCGTCATCGGCTGCGTCATCTTCGTCCTGGTCACTCGCTCCAACGGCCGTGACAAATGCAACAACAACCTCCAACTTGTCGATTCCGCCGGAGAGGGTGACCGAACTAGACTGGTGGGACGAGGTGCTCTTGCGTCAGCCCGGCGCAACCGGCGATGACATCGACAAGGTCTTGCGCGTCGTTTGTACGCCAGCTCAACACGGCTCAGGAAGGTATGGGATGGACACGAACTGCGCCTTGTGGTCGTCTTGGTTCGTCGAGCATCCCGGTACAAAAGCTGATGCGACACCCACAAAGATCTTCTTCGGCGGAGATACGGGGTGCCAATTCCACGGTCCATCTTTTCCCCCTTCGCCTCCACGTCCCGTCGAAGGCGATACCGCTGCAGCGGAAGCTACGCCCAACTCCGAGACCGGATCTCTTGGCGATGATGCGACCCTCACCAATTCTCATTCCCAACGCGCGCCCACATATCGAGGAGGTATGCGACTTCAGGCTGAAGGCGAGGAAGAAGATCCGTACCCTGCGTGTCCGGCCTTTGAAGAGATTGTCGAACGACTCGGCACGCCTATTTTCCTCATGCTGCCCATCTCAGTCGGCGCGACTATCTCATTTTTACGATCCTACGTTCCGCTACCAGACAGCATCTCGCCCTTCCCACGCATCTCGTCTGGTCTGACTGCTGCGAACCACATGCCACCTTGGGACGCCGTCTCCGTGTTCGACAAGATGACCTCTTCAGCGCAACAAGAACAAGCCGTGTGCATGGGCGTCCACTGGGGAACCTTCATCTCTGGTCCTGAAGAAGTTTTGAAGACGCTAGGCCAATTGAAGTGGGCTTGCGTTCAACATGGACTCCACTTTGCTAGAGACGACGCGCCGCTCGAGTCGGGCAAGGTGAAAGCAGGCAAGGGTGGGCCAGGTAAGACGTTTGTTGCGCTCAACCATGGAGCTAGTCTTACCATGTAGGAGAAAGAAGGGCTGCACGGATATCATGATTTGCGACTGCTGCTTTTCGTAAAGAACAATGCTAGGCTTTGGAATATACCTCGGAACCCTAGATTCCAATATCGTATCAATGCTTATCAGATCCGTCCGGAGTCTCGGTCTTTAGGTCGGCAGAGTGAGAGCTCGGAGTGCCGTTTGATCCAGGTTGCTGCTGTGTGTTGTGATCGATGCCGTGAGAGCTTTGCGCGATGGCTTCAATGAGCCCTCCCCATGGAAGCAGACCCCAATCGCCGGGGACGCCTGCGCTGCTGTTCAGATTGGAGCCATTTGTGCCGGACGCATCGCCGGTCCTGACGTTGCCATCTGCACCGGAAGAGCTGGGGAAACCATTGAAGCCGCCTGGCGTGTTGAGCGCGCGCAAGTGTGGATGGGCGCTTGGCTGGAAGTTGGGGATGCCGCTGTGCTCAGACAATGACGTGGCAGGGATGTTGATGGAGTTGGTGGTGCTGCTGCGTGCGAGTCCGGAGGTTGGGGGTGCGGACGACGTTGCGGCGTTGGCTGTTACATTGGGTGAAGGACCCGACGAACCAGGCGGAGGCGTGTTGAAGTAGCTGGTGATGTCAAAGCCGGCTGCTGAATCGAAGCCCATGCTGTTGGACGTGTGACTGGGGCCAAAGCCAAGACCATTTCCGGAGTTGAAGTTGAGCGCATCGTTGGGAGTCGGGTTGAGCATGCCAAAGCTGGGCTCGTATCCTCCGAGCTGATCAAAGATGCTCTGCGCCAAGTCTGTAGCTGCATCACTTGTGGTGCCGGTCGATACAGTGCCAAGGGCGAGACCAGGAGCGGGCGCACCGGTACCACCACCAAAGAGACCAGCAAACGGCGGAGGCGTGATGCTGTCGGTGGTGTTAACCGAGCTAGCACGGGCCAGTTGCGAGCTGCTGGACTTGGACCCACCGAGCAACATGGCGGAGCTGAAGGCAGCCGTGCCGACACCAGCTGTGCCCTCCTTGCTGCTTTCCCGCTTTCCTGCCGAGTCTTTGCTGCGCCCTGATGCCTTGGATGAGCCACCATCTGCGTGTCCGCTCTTGCTTTTGGAGGGACTGTCAGCACCGGCCACCTTCTTGCTTGCGCCCGTTGCAGAGGTAGCGCACCACGTTGGGTCGCGTGCTTTGGCCCTGAAGAGCTCGATGATCTTGACCTCCCGCTTGCTGCACTGGTCCGCTTCTCCTTCACGGTGCTTGTGCAGCTCGATGAACTCGTCGAGATAGGACAGGAAGTCGGGCGCTTCCGGACCATTGGGGTCGAGAAGGAGAGCGATACCGATCATCATAGTTGCATTGAAGAGTCGGTAGAGACCACCCATGTGAACCTTGCGTGCGCGCTCAGGCTCCCACTTGACGTCCTTGCGATACTCTTGACGAACCCTGCGATCCGCCTTGGCGCTCTCAAAGGCGGCTGTGCGCGAGTGAGAGTACTTTTCCGAGTTACGAAGGACGTAAGGCCTGTGCAAGGCGATGCGTACGTAGTGGTATTCGATGTTGAGCAGATAACGGTGCAGTGGCAGCCAGGGGCAGACGGTGTCGAACTCCTTGTTGGTGTCGGGGTCCGTTCCAGTTGTGGCCTTGTCGACGCGATAGATGTCGGGAATGTCCTTGCGGAATTTTTCGAGCTCTTCATCGAGAGTGACTACGTCTGCATATCGACGCGGGCTGGCAAGGTTTTGGAAATGCTCGACGATCTTGCCCGTGAGTCGGGTCAATTCGTGACGAATGGCGACAAAGAGGAAGACGCCGGGCGGAGTGTTGGGACGAGGCCTGGTGCGCGGAACGTAGGGTCGAGCTGATCTTGGCATGGTGTCAATATCAATGTCGGAGGGCGGAAGCGTGTCGCAGTGGAACTCTTGAATGGCTTGTGGACGACCGAGGAGGATGCTGGTGGTCTTGTCCATGTAGAAGATGATGGCCCAAAGTCGACGTCTGCGTTCGGTGGTGATGGCATCAAGACCGAGCTTGCTGCCGTCTCTGTGAAGACCGATGGCCTGAGCGGCCCGGATGGCATTTCCAAGGAGCGACCAGCTCTCTGCACTTTGACGCTGGCATATGAGGAAGCGTGCAGCAAAGAGGTGAGCAAGCACGAGATCGATATGATCGACGCGGATGGTGGATGCGATGTTGATAGTGCGTCTGCATGCATGGTAGAGGCGCACGGCGCCCTTTTTGGCTTCTGCCTCGCTGCCGAGAGCTTCTGGCAAAGATCGCATGGCGGTGGCGAGGATGGCAAAGAGGAAGGCCAGGAAGGGGACATGCCTGGCGCCATCGTCGCCTCGCTCTTCCTTGGCATTGCCCCACCTGAATTCTATGAGCTCGTCGTAGGATTGACGGAAGGTGCCTTCGTGGATGGGCAGACGAGTGTGGTTGATGTCGCGGAAGTAGATGTCGAGAAGGCGGTCGGTGTCGGCTTTGGATGGGAGCGAGTTCATGAGATCGCTGAGAATGTTTTCGGGCGCACCGCCTTCGTGGATGAGACGATGAAGCTTGACGGAAGCAGGGAAACGAGGGAAGTTGGCGCCCAGCTCGAGACGTTCTCCGTTGATTTCGGTCTCGATGACACCGCGGCTGACGGAGGGTAGAGCCAATGCACCGAACCAACTGTCGCCATCACGAGCGAGGCCGCCTTCGAGCGGATTGCCACCAAGATCGTAGCGGGGGGGATTGGCTTTGGAATTGGTGGAGTCGATGACTTCGCCCTTTGAAGCGGCGATGGCCTGTGCTTCCGAGTTGAAGAGCTCCTCTCGTTCGATACCGCGTGCT
Source organism: Anthracocystis panici-leucophaei (assembly GCA_014826065.1). Lineage (NCBI taxonomy): Eukaryota > Fungi > Basidiomycota > Ustilaginomycetes > Ustilaginales > Ustilaginaceae > Anthracocystis > Anthracocystis panici-leucophaei. Next base: position 51,456 of record CP060306.1, on the reverse strand, counting down.
GTGCTGGGACGGATGATTCTTCTGCGTTTCTTTGGTTTGGGTCGGGTGGCCGCAGAAGGATCGTTGGGATCAGCATCCTGCTCTTCGTCGCTCGAGACCATCTCGACAAAGGCGGCCATCTGACCGCGAGTGTCTTTGAGTTCCTTTGCGAGTTCTGCATGTGCAATGGCGAGGCCCTCGACAATGTCTTCGAGGCGTTGGACCCTGTCACGCATATCGCCAAACTGATCTCCGTCTTCAAAAGGTCGACAGCTATCGCCTAGACCACGATCGATGCAGGGCTGACATGGTGTTTGACGATCACACTTGTGCTTGCGACGATGGCACTCGGCACAGCTGTAGTGGATGCGTTTGCGTTTGCGTTCTCGTTTGCTCCCCAATGAGGCAGCGACAGCATCCGCGACGGTGCCATGTTGACGTGATGCGGCGATCTTGGCAGCGAGTGCGGCGGTGGCGGGGCGGCTGGGACCAGCACTGGCACCGGCAGCAGCGGCCTTTGTGAGGGACGAGGAGGCGTTGCCATTGGCGAAGGAGCGGTCCGGAGTGGCGGTGCCGGAAGGAGAGCGCGGTCGAGGCGATACGGAGCTCGAAGGGCTATCCATATCGGCTGATGTGGTTGCTGTGAGGGGCGGTGGTTGTGCTGCGATAGGTCTGGGCTGCATTTCTGATCTGGACAGAGGGGAAGCCGAGATGGCCGAGATGGACCTAGATCAGCGTCGACACGCCGTAACAACCGACGGTGACAACGGTGGCGGTGGCAATGGCGAAATGATTCTGCTATCGGAACGAAAGCCGTTGCGAACGATGGCAGTCAGGAGGAAGCCTGCAAATTGTGGGACGTGACGGATGAAGATCCGAAACAAGGATGCGGAGAAAGTGCGAGATGGAGACTGAGCTCGACAGGGTTGGGTGTCATGTGTACAGTACAGTGTGTGTGTGACTGTGCCAAAAAGGGTCTCATGGAAGCTCTTTTTTTTTTTTTTTTTTTTTTTCCCGTCTGCCTCTCGATGGTCGTCCTCATTTTTGAGTGAATTGCTTGGCTTGAACACCGGTGTCAAAATGTGTCTGCCGATGTGCCTGGCAGTGTTGAGTTACGCTTAACCTCTAATTAGCCATTATTTTGCATCACAGTCAGCTCAAATTCCGAGGCTGGCCCCCGTCCAAGCTGAAGCCAAATACAAAAAGAGTCAGAATCGCCCGATCTGGTGTGATTTCAATTCAGTCCCTTGCTTCTGCAGGCTTCACAACCTCTGCCCGATTTGCGCAGTCACAGAGAGAGCCGAAGTTGGACTCTTTCTGCTCATCGGATCTTGCCGAAGAGCGTGGACTCGGACTGGTTCCGTCGTCGACTCGCGAGCAGCCAAAGCGCCATCTCAAGCTTGGCTCACTCATGAAATGCAATTTGTACAATTGAATCAATGACTCTCTTGTTAAGCACATGAATGGCATAGCTACCGATTGTACATGAGAAAGATGATACAAAGGGACATGGCTCTTAGTACGCCTCGCCCGTGATGGCATCGCTTTCTTGCTGGCGTTGCTGTTCCGCCTGGATCTGTTTGCGACGCATACGACTCGCCGACGATCGATGCATCGTCGAAGTATAGATCAGAGGAGACCGCCATCGACCATCTTCGCCCTTGACGGCGGTGGTGCCAAGGTGGGTGGGCTGCGCATTCACAAACACGTTCTCCCAGCTGCCAGCATCCACTGCAAAGATCTCGTGCGTAATGCAAATGTGGTCCATCTTGCTCTTGGACTCGTTCCACCACTTCCATCCGGCTCGATGAATCGCATGGTGCGCTAGAGCATGGATATCCTCGACCAATCGAAAGTAGCCAATGTTGAGCAGCTCGTTGCTGGCTGCCCGATCCGAGCAGTTGAGCCACGAAGTCATGCCTAGAAAGCCACGGGTGTCGGCGTCCTCTTCGAGCCATTGAACACATCCATTGAAAAATTCGCCGAGCTCCTTCATCCCCGGTGCCATGGCGCCCAATGCATGGTTGCTTCGAACAGAGATGAGCAGCACGACCATCGACTTGTTCGACGATGCACCCGTGTAAGCTCCGTTCTTGCTTGGAAAATGACATGTGGTGCGGCCCAAGATGACGTCCTTCATGTATGGGTTTGCGATCAATCCGTTCGCTTGCAAGAATGCCTTGAGCACCCGCAGTCCCAACACCAGCACCGACAGCCCAACAATCCAGAGCCTCGCACCAAAGATGCTCACCAGAGCACACTGCAAGCTCACACCCATCAGCAGCCACGTGCTGATCGTGAACTGGTCTCGAATGAACGTCGAGATGGCCACCGGCACCCCCTTCCTGGGTGATGATCGGCCTGCCGCAGAGAAATTGCGCCCTTTGCTGAATTGACTCCACGGCTGCTGCTCGAACGGCTCGAACACAGGCCTGTGCACTGCCTCTTGCTGCTCGTTATCCATCATCATGTTGAAGGTACTCTTGTTGGAGGGATGGAATATGGAGCTTCAATGTCAATGCGGGGGGAATGCTTGGTGAGGGGAATGACAAGACACTTTGGCTTCGACGAGACTCTGCCCCTTCTTATACTCGATCTGGACGGAGAGGATCTTGCAGGATCCTGGCACAAAGGACAGACAAAGAAACGATCCAGCATGGTTTGCTAAGTATCATTGATTGCATAACAAAGCTGACTATGAACCTCGTCCAACTCCGCGGTACCCTCACCTAACGCTCCGTGGATCATCAGCTGCACATCATATCAGACAAGAAAAGAAGCAAAAACTTGAATTATGGCATCTCGAGTAAATCCCTAGCGCACATTGGCAAGGCGCTTGATGTAGTTGAGATCTGCATCTCGGTCGGCTCCTTTGAGGAGGTAGCCATGGAAAGCCTGCGAGGTGGTGCTCTCGATCTGGATTTTGCCACCCTCAGTCTCCGGTTCAATGAACCGAATCGGCTCTACCCACATTCCCGTATGAACGTTACTTCTTCTACCGTCAAGATAACGATGGACCGCGGCAATGTGAGCTGCATCCGCGAGCTCCAGCGTCGTCGCGCCCGTGAATTCGGGTAGAAGCGTGTAGGCGTACCTGCCCAGCCGCTTGTTCCGGTCTTCGCCTCCAGGGTTCGCGGCCAAAGCCGTTCGAACATGATCTGCGATAAGTCGCCGCCAGTGTTGACTATCGCGAGTATTGGGTTGAGTTCTGGCTCTGAAGATGATCTCGTTCAGCTCGTCCTTGTTCCGGGCCGCTTGAAAGGGTGGGATGTTCACATTCTCTTTAGTGTGCTCTTTCAACAGCTGATCCGCCCAGAAAGGGTCCCTCATTGCTTGATCGAGGTCATGCTTTGGGAATAACTTCGTGAGTGCTTCGTACGGTTGCTTGCCACCGTTCTTGTCCTCGTAGGTATCAAAGGACGAGGTGAAAATGACATGAGCTCGTGGACTTTTTCCGTGCACCCACCTCAGTATGTTCTGCAAGAAGTCCATCTGCTTCCCTCGTCCGGCTTGTCCGCTGTTGTAGCCATGCAGCAGCATGTACTTGTCGATCGATCCTCGATCAGCCGCGTTGATGACATTTATGACTTGCTCCGTCTCCGTGGGAGCAATCTGAAAGATGCTCACCTCGGATCCATATAGCAACTGTCTTAGCATGGCCTCGCTCGCCTTAGCGATTTGCTTGTCCGGCTGTCCCTTCCACCAGGCTTCGTGAGAAACGGCTTCATTCAAAGCATTTGTGCCTTCCAAGATCGTTAGCTTGTTCGGGTCGAATCTTCTGACATTAGGCACGCGGTTCTGTCGGCCAACATACTGGTCCAGCTCCCAGGCAGCCTTACGACGCGCATTGACTCCGGACATGATTGCGATCACCTTGTCATACCTTGGATCGAGGAGCAGCGACCATAAAGCGCCCTTGTCGTCAAACTTGACGTCCGTAAATGCCACAGCTACGTGTCCCGCAGCATTTGCCAACGTCGCCAAGATGGCGAAACCGAAGAGGACGATAGAAAGGGGCTGGAACCGCATTTTGACCATCGCCGTCTCAGAGTCGACCGAGCGACTCTCGTAAGCTAGTAGGTGAAGATGGAAAGAGAGAGAAGTTGTTGGTAGGATCGTTACCAAGCTGCTCGGCCTTTGCGACCCTTAAATGCTTTTCATTTTGACCACACTCTGTCCCACCTAGCTCTCCGAGCTGAGGTCAAGGTTAGAGGACGGCACCCAGTCCGGTCGTAAAGATCGTCATCACACCTTACGTAAGGTGCAACTGTTGCAGGAGAGAACCACCAAAGAATGCAGAAGGTTGCGTTCTTCATCGACAACGGAGAGATTTGGTTGGGAGCTGCAACCTACAACTGTTCCGACCCATCCGCCTCTGTGGGGGGTCCGCATTGATGCTGGCGAGGTCAATCGATGAAGCGAATAGGAGCATCGGGCATTCCGACACTGTTTTGCAAACCAGCATCCCATCTTTGCCAGGCAACCGCCATGTTAGGGCAACCTATTGTTCGCCACTGTGACTGTGTGCTGTCAAAAACACCTCAGTCGGTTCATTTCGGTCCCACTACGTATGCGAAATGACTTTGCATTGAACAAAAGGAATGTGTGCCGACCAATGAAAGGCTCGGAGCAACGCGATACAGTGTATACGAGTTCCCATCAAAGGCGAGATATATATATCGGATGTATAGGGTGTCGATACGGATGGCCAGTTGTCAAAATCTACAAATATAGCAACGAGATGGCGCGTGTGACCGCCCGTAGATCCCACGGGACGAGTCTCCGGTGGACACGAGAGTGGGCATATTACTCGGCTTTATTCATGAGAGCTTGTGGGACAGGTGCATTCGGCCTTCCGCGGCGCACGTTCCGTTTCGGCCCTTGCTCGACCATGACAACAAAGGCGAGGAAGACGACAAAAGCAAATTGAACCCACTCTTCCACCCATCCATATGTGACCTGCGACACGTGGGCGACTCTCTGCTTGACCATGGCGGGACGGTAGCGTGCGCGAAATGAAGTGGGGAAGTAGTCCGTGCCCCGTCCACCCTGCTTCTTCCACGTTGGACAGTCGAGCAATTCGAACTCGCCGTCCTCGGGACGAACGCAGTCGAGGCCCATCAAATCTTGGTCTTGGTCTTGGTCTCGGTCTTGCTCCTGACCCGCGCTCTTTCCCTTCCTTGTCGGTGAGACGTAGGCCAGGTCTCGTACCCATTGCTGCGTGGACCGGCGTGGGTCTCGGCTTGAAAGGGATGCACTTTGAGGTGACCTCCCACCGACCAAAGCCTGCAGCCTCTTTTCTTGCAGTCGTTGTGGGATTGGAGCGTATGTGGCGACAAGCTCAGCTTCCTGCAGCTGGTGGTCGGCGTCATCCTCCCACTCGTCGCTGAATCCTCTCTCTCGCAGCAGTTCGTGCCTTCGTCTGCGCAGCAGAGACTCAATGCGCAAACGTTGCTCAACCTGCTCGGAGGACTCAATTTCAAGCCGGAAACGCGTCGGTCCTTCGTCACTGTCAGCCTGCTTGTGATCCTTGCTGCCTGCTGATCGTCCGAAGCCAAAAGCGGATGTGGTGTGCCTCGACTTGCCCTTGAGAAGCCGAACTCGCCGAGCCGTTGAAGACGCCGAGCTTGGCGCCAACAGACCAAGTTTGATAGCCTCGCGTTGGCTGATGGTCCGGCCGTAGTCGTCATCGTCTGCCCATGCAACTGCCTGATGTTCGACAACGGCATTGATAAGGTCGAACTGGGCACCTCGCGGTTGATCCTCGTCCAAGAGACCACCTGGTTCGATGATTGGCTGTTGAGCCAACCACGCGCCTCGCTCTTCGGCTTCGACGCGAGCAAGCAGTGCGGCATCTCGTGGGCAGAGGGGAGCGTCATCGAGCAGAACTTCTTCGACCTGACCGTGACTAGGCTGAGTCAACACGCACTCGAGATCGTCTTGGTGCTCCTCGTCGCATTGCGGGACCAGTCGACCGACGTTGGCGGTAGGGCGGTCACTTTCAATCTCGGCCTTGAAACTTGATCGCAGCTCGAGGGCGGTGGATTTGACGGGAGAATGCAGCACCAGGTCCTGCGTCTCCGAGGCTGCGGCGTTGAGATGCTTCGAGGCTGTAGGTCTTCGGCGCCGGGGAAGATCATCGTCAAAGTCGTGCTTGCGATCGTCGCCACCAAAAATGCTGCCCAGCTCGCTACCCAAGGTTCTGCCACGTTGCGGCGATGCAGAGCCAGGACTGCGGTGCAATTTGGGACGGTTGGGCTGATGCCAGGCCGGAGAAGGACTTGCGAATGGATCCGGACTCTGTGTCAGAGACGTCGACCTTTGCGCTGAGCTGAAATTGAAACCGAAAGAAGAGGATCTTGACCTGGACCTGCGAAGTCGTGCTGTCGGCTTGAATGACTTTTGCTGCAAGGGTGATAGCGCCAGTCCCATCTCGGAGCCGTCTTGAGCCGATTTGGAGCCCTTGGAAGGCCTTCCTGCAGCACTGTCTTGATTCGTCGGGCTGGAACGACGTTGAACCGGCGATCGCGCAGAGTAGACCTGCATCGCATCCGAAGGACTCAGAGAAGCATTTTGAGGGAAGCTGGCTAGTGTCGGGGTAGCTACATCTTGCCAATCTCCAGCTTGAGACAATTCCTGGTCTGGACCCGCGATGACCTCCTCTTGCATCTTCCTACGTTGACCGAGGTCTTCGATCGATGGCGTGATGCGGATGCGAGGTCGAGATGCAGCACCGAGTCCGATCGAGTTGTATGAGGCTCTCCTGCTCACACCTTTGGCGCGGGGCGAGGAAGAAGCGGTGCTTCTTGCGCTCAGATCGATTGAATAGGTCCCAAGCGACTGCTCGGTAGACGAACGTGACATTTCTGAGGCTGGATGGGCTGGATCGCTGTTGAGGCCCCAGACATCTGCGGCGAGCTCCCTCTTGGCTCGAAGAAGTGCCGTGCGAACGGTCTTGCGATGCTCGATGACATGGCGATTGCCGGGTGCTCTTCGTTTCTGAGTCGGAGAGACCGATGGTACGAGGTTCGAGCCGCTGTCTACTGAAGAGAGCGAGTCGAGGCTGCGAAGCGAGTGCGAAGGGGTGATATGTGCTCCTGTAAGGGCAGGATGCGAGAAGATTGTGGTCTTGACGGAGACTTGGGAGTGCTTAGCGCCTTGTCTGGGCTCGTCCAGGATGTGGTGGATTTGATGTCGGCGCGGAGATCTTGGCCAACCGTATTGAAGGCGTCACGGAGGCGCTCATCTTCCTGCATGGCCCGACCCATCCTGCTGCCGAAATCTTCCTCCGCTTTTGCCATGGCAGAGTTGGTCTCTTCGAGCTCTTTGATCTTGGCGAGCAGCTGTACGAGAAGCGCGCTCTCGCCATCCGCGGTTCGTGCTGACCGTACCATGTCCTCGAGATTGGAAGTGGACGGGATCAGGCCACGGTGATCCGAGCTCGTCTCTTCTTTCTGCGTCGAAGCAGATGTAGGCGCGAGAGTGGTAGAAATCGTCTCCGGATGGCCTAATGGATGAGCTAGTAGAAGCGATGGGTTGCCTGGTCGACCATGGAACACGGGTTCTCGTAGAGGAGACCTTGCCAACGGGGTCGACCGGGAGGAAAAGTAATTGCTCTCGAGCTCGACATTACGACGTGTTGCAGCTTCGAGCTCGGCCTTGAGACCACGGATCTCCTTGTTGAGACAACTGAGCCTTTTGCTCCCTTCATGTCGGGCGCTCTCGGCCTCGTTCTGAAGCTCAGAGATCTGTTGGTGGAGAACGTCGTTCTGTTCGCCGAGGCAAGCAAGCTGTCTCTGTGCTTCCAAGGCTTGCATCTGCAAAAGGGACGGACGTGATCTGTGACGGCTCGACGTTGGGTTCCTCTTGGAAGTGATGCACGACGTCGAAGCATGCGGTGAAAGGAGCGCATGGGAAGCAAAGCTCGAGACGGAAGCACTGGGTGAGCAAGGCTGCGATACAATCAAGCCTGCCTCGTTGGGGACCCACATGGCGCGCTCCGTGGCTGATGAAGAAGCTTCTGCAGGAAAGACGTCGGAGTGCACAGGTGATGCCAGTGTGTTTGTTGCTGGTCTGCTAAAGTAGTCCGAATCGTTGTCAGGAAGAGGCATGTGCTGAGCCATTGGAGTGGTATCTGAGCCGAGCCTGGCTGGCGAGAAGTCGCCCTGGGACTGCGCGTCGATGTCTGTATTCGGAGGAGAGTACATGGGTCGTGGAGGAGAGTAGCTCTGTTCGTTGGCCGGTGTACCAAAAGTGTCCATGTATGCGATGTGGTCTGATTCTGAAAAGTCATTGATCATAGCTTCTATGTCGGAGAGACCAAAGAGGCTTGAGCTGGAGGCCATGCTGGTCATGATGCCGCTTCTGAGCGACTCGTTTTTTTCGAGCAGCGCTTTGCCAATGTTGGCTGCTACCACGAGCTTTTGCTCTCTCTCGCGCATCTTTCGGCCTGCTTCGATAAGGAGTTGCTCGAGCTCATGACGTTCGAGTTGGCCAAGAAGAGTATGGTCGAGCTCTTCCGCACTTGAGGACGCATTGAGCGTTGCAGAATCAAAAGTCGAGGTGATGGGAGAGTGGGCATGTTTGAAGGCGTGCTCGGATTGAGGTGAGGCCGGGAGGTTGTGTATGTCGGAGAGTGCTGGCCGAGGCAAAGACGCTCTTTCGTCAATGGGACTGGGACTAGTGCCAAGGTCTGGTGGTTGTGGTGATTGTGACGATCTACGCTGACTTGGTGGTCGCGGCCGCAAGGTTGGGCGTGCGCTTGCTGAAAGCATCTCTTCGAGTATGGCGATGCAAGCCGCTGCAAGCTATAAGCAAGTATGCGCAGTCAATCACTACACAGTTGTTGCCATTGCTTTCTGAGCCTGTGAGTCGAGAGCGTATCGAGATGAGGATTGATGAGAAGCTCTATGCGGAATGGCCGACAAGGGTGGTCAACGCAAGCGAATACGGATCCTTCCCCGGCGGGTGGAGGCTGAGTGACGATGCTGACGGTGATAAGGTGATGAAGAAGAGGCGTCGGTATCCAGAACGTTGTATTGCGGGTCTTCCGCTGGTGGAAAACGTGCGAGGATGGTGCTTGTGATGGTGTGGGAGCAAGGCAAGATGCATGGACGACGTCTACACGCAGATTCGCTGCTCAGCAACCTACTTGGTGCGTGCGGAAGCGAGAGGAGCGTCAGGGTCTGAGACACGGAAGCACCGTAAGAAGCCGCAGAGACGCACACATATTCGTACCGACGCTTAATAAGGTACCTGCACCACCGTGACTGTTCGAGCGGACTGCATTCCGAAAGCGCAGCAGATGTGTGTGTTGGTCTTTCAAGGGACAAAAAAAAAGAAGAATCGATTCACAATAAGATTTTTTTTTTTTAAAATAAAAATGAAAATTTGTCGGCAACAGCGACAAGCGTGAAAAGGGTGACGGTCTGCAGGAGAGAGGAGGAGATTGCGTGTCAGGGCCAAGCAAGCCTGAGGCAGCAAATTGAGTATTGGGAATCAGGCGACTGGGGAAAACAGAGCTCGCTATTGAAATCGCAGGACAACACGACGCAGCGTGCCAACTTAGAGGAGCGAGCGTGTGGCTGATGCGTGAGATAGGAGCAAAAGAAAGGTGGCTGGCTGATACAGTCCATTACTGTATGTGGCAAGCTCGCGAATTGCCGACGCTGCTGCTGAGGAAAGCAAGGCACGATTCCGCATGAAAACGACACCCGTCCCCTAAGAGTTCAAGCCACACCGAACTCGAGCGAATCCCTAATCAGCTCGTTGTCAAGCCTAGTTCATATCGTGGATCCGATTGGTCGTGCTTGAGCTCCTTGACCTTACGACCAAGTAGGGTTGAGCTTGAGCTTTTGATCAGACATCAGCGATTCTTTTCGCACCTTGCCGCTTGACAAAAAACTTTTCCTGGTCGCAACTCCGACAAAGGTGCTGGTGGAATGATGTGATGCGCGTTGTGCAGACCAACGCAGATCTTCGCAGCGTGTTGGTCTCGGCAGAACCCTTAGAAAAGCGAAGCGAACGGGCTCGAGAGCAACACGCGTTGTAATTTTGAATTTTCACAGAGGACGACTGTGTGTGTTTTTGCTTGCAAAATCAAGAGAAAAAATCCATCGGCCCGCAAGTGTGCAAGCCACGCTTACATGTGATAAGAGGAATCAGAATGTGGATGCCCAACGGCGCACGCCATGACCGAGGCTTCAGGACTGCTGTGCAACTTGAATATATCTCTCCCGATTGGCTATCAAACTCAGCCTCGGAATGAATGATTGCTCCGTCAATTGTCAACGTTACTGTAGGCTTCAAGTTGTGATCTCAAGACAAGCCAGGGTCCGCAATAACCCCTCATGTGGGGACCAAGCAGGTTCCATATCTCGCTGTGCAGTTTCTGCTGCGGCCAAGGTCAATTATTGATTGCTCGCCTGTCTTTTGTACTGCAGCGCGAGTTGCAATCCTCGCTCATTACCGAGAACTCAAGCCACGTAACCGACGCATGGCAGATGGTCCTTTCCTACTCCCCTACAACACTTCTTGGCACAGCAGGTCGTCCCATCGCTTCAAAGCAGGATCTTTCCAGTGCTCAAGATAGGCTTCTCAGCTCTATGAGCCAACGAACGAAAAGCTGACTTATAGGCCAACGGACGATGGATTACAAACTTCGTTGTTCTCTTTCCTCCCATGGCAAAGGATCTCCGAGCATCGATCGTCAAAAGTTACCACCGTACTGTACCTGGAAAGTACAGAACAATAGATTCTCAAGTCCGACGACGACTCCGACTCGGTTCCACTGAAGACGATCGCCAGAGCATACTGTACTGTACAGTATCACGGACCCGTCATCAACAACCAGCTAGCTCGCGTGTCTTCGCTGTTTGAAAGCCAGACGCGTCTCGATTGTCGGATCTCAACTTATCGCCGATTTTATTCTTTTCTCAATTCGTATCGGGCCACAGAACACCGAGAGTCTTCCACCAATTTCCAAGGGTAAGTTTCGTTGTGGATGAGAGAGAGAGCGACGTATTCAGCCGGTCTTTGGAAGAGCGTCTGGAACGGTCACTTTAAGACGTGGATCGTCCGACATCATCCCAAAGCGCCGAATCTTCATCCTTCAGCCCTCTCAAACGAACCAACACCCCGTGACGCATTGATTCACCATGGTCGTCTGCACTCGTCGCGGCTGTGGCGTCGAATTCGATCCTTCTTCCTCATCTCACGCATCCTGCAGCTACCATCCAGGTGCACCCGTCTTCCACGAAGGTCTCAAATCATGGTCATGCTGCAAGGATACCAACAAGCCCGTCATGGAGTTTGACCAGTTTCTAGCTATCAAAGGCTGCAGCACTGCCGATACTCATTCCACCGAGAAGCAGGCGTTGCCAACAATCAAAAATGGGGCCGTCGTCCCGGATGCAGATCCAACACCAGCAGCAGGCGCCGGTGTAGAGCCTGCAACAAAGGATGCCAACGGCAAAGAGACTTTTGGGAACACCGCCTCTACCAATGACATTGTTCAGCCGCTCAAAGGAATGTCATTGCTGGCAGCTCAGAACGCAGCCCAATCCACAAGTTTAGACAGCAAAGAGGCACGAGCCAACAAGGAGCCAGTTGAAGAGGAGGACCCCACCGAATCCGATGCTACGCTTCCTGCAGGACTCGTCTGCAAGCGTGGAGGCTGCGGATACAAGCACGACGGCGGTGCTCGCGATCGAAGCAAGGAGTTGTGCAAACACCACAAGGGATCCCCCATCTTCCACGAAGGCTCCAAAGGCTGGTCGTGTTGCAAGCGCAGAGTGCTCGATTTCAACGATTTTCTGCAGATCGAGCCATGCACTACCGCCAAGTCAGGTCATCTCTTTGTCGGCGCACCCAAGCCTGCTGCCGAGGGCGGTGACGATGCAGAAGAAAGCGTAGACTGCCGTATGGACCACTACGAGACACCCAACGACGTTCGTCTCACCGTCTATGCCAAAGCGGTGGATGCTGCCAACAGCTCAATCGAGTTCAACGAGGATGGTGTTGTATTTTCCCTCTTGTTGCCTCCAGCGGCTGGCTCGTCTCGCGGCCGTCGTTTCCGCAAGGTGCTCAAACCGTTCGCTCCCATCACTCCCGCCGAATCATCGTTCAATATCACCAAGTTCAAGGTCGACCTCGTTCTCACCAAGCAAACCAAAGGTCAGAGCTGGCCTTGTCTCGAGAGCGGTGACCGCGTCATTGGCTATGGACTTACCTTTGGTCGTGACAAGGACAAGTAAGCTAGTTTACACCTCCCCTTCACTATTACCTTTGCATTTCTTCTTGTAACAACATTGCTCAATTTCATACTCGCATGCATAAGCCTCTCTCCACATCATTGCTTTCACGTCGCAACTAGAGCGATAGATATTGAGATTGCATGCAAACACAAACGAATCCGTGAGAAGACAGGACACCACCGAGGAACTTTACAGAAGAGACGAAATCTTCATCGGTCGTCGTACGGCGTTGGAAAAGCCCTCGTGATACCGGTAGAACACCTTGATCTTGCCATCGCTGACGATGGTCTCGCCCTCAGCCGATGCCGATGGCTCGTCGCTGCTCGTCGTCGACGTCGTGTTCAATTCGGAAGCGCTAGACGAACGGCCGTCTGGCACTTTCCTCTTTCTTCCGCCCATTCCCTCTGGAATCGGCACATCAGTCAAGGCAGCAGGCACCGAGGCGCTCTTTTGCGCTATGGGACGACCAAAGAAGTCGACGGCGACCTTTTCCTTCTTGTTCTTGATTGCATCGCGCGCAGCCTCGGCCGCACTTGTGCTCTTCGACCTATAGATGGCAGTGGCGCTCTTCGACGTCGACCCTGCATCGTCCTCGACACCATCCATGCCGGTGTTTCTGCGCAGCAACTGTCGTTCCATCTCCCTCGCAACCAGCTGACGCACCGCGAAACGCGATGGTCCGATCTCTTTCGACCGCTTGCCCTCAAACTGTGTGAAAATGTCAAGCGGAGGATCAAGCTTGTACACCAGTTGACCTGCACTTTGCCCCGTCACCGCTGCCTCCTCTTCCGAGATCTTGTCTTGAACAAAATGGATGTTGAGCGACGTCATGATCGAAACAAGCGAGGCAAACGCTTGCTTGTCTTCGGCTCGCGACAGTTGATTGTTGATAGGTCGCAGATCAGGTGTAAGGATGCGCATGAGCGACGGACCCAACTCTGTGATGACCGAGTGTCGGTTGAATTGCGATCGAACGTTGGCAGGAAGGTTACCAATAATCTGCGTCGCAATCTCGTTGAAAGCAGACGTTTTGAGGTGGTTCTCGTAGTCCACCTTGGGATACTCGGGCAGCGCATTGCCCACATGTGCAAAGAGCAGATGCCAGCAGACAAACGACCATGGCATGAACGCAAGAAGCTCAAAGTTGCCGTGCGACCATGCACGGCTCGTGATGCTCTGACCAAAGTGCAGCCAGTCGTGCACTTGACGGTACCGCTTCCAACCACCATCGGCAGCGCGGAGCGTCGGGTAGTGCTCAAAGCAGCCTTGTGCGAGCTTGTCGTACTCGTTGCAGCTCGTCACCTCGTGGATGATTCGATTGACATTCTCCTGGGGCGTGTCGATCAGGTTGAAGTCCTTTTGCTTTTCTTTGCCCTCTGAGGTCAGCTCCTGAGCGCTTGCCTTGCGTGACGAGTTCCACGGCGAAGCGTCTCCGTTGGTAGCCAGCGCATTCGCACCTTTCATGCTCGAAGCCGCAGCTTGCTTACGGTTCTGACGGCGGAAGAGCATCTCCCAAGCTTTGTGAACGGTACCACCTGTGTCCTTGATACCGATCGAGGCGCTCTTGACAGCAGCTTCGGTGAGAGCAATGTTCTTGGTCTTTGCAAATTCCAGAGCATTGAGGCACGAACGAATGTCGCCATTGGTCAGCTCGGCGAGGAGCGACAGTCCGCGCGCTTCGACAGCGAGTGCTTCTGTCTCGCAAACCTCGCGCAAACGCTTGACCACCAGGTTGGTTGGCGGCTTGTTGAAGCGAACCAACTTGGCCAAAGGTCGCAAAGGTCGCAAAGAGGGAGCGTAGAGGTCGTTGCAGATGCAGATGATGGGTCGAAGCAGCGGCTTGAAACCCTTGCGCTGCTGTTTCTTTCCACGCGAGGCTAGACCGGCCGCCTTGGGGCCTGTGCCCTTGCCCATCTCGACGAGTCGCACCAAGGCACGCACAAAACCATGCGACTCGCCCGAAGCCCCGCCACCACCGCCAGTCGCACCATCAATTTCGTCGATCACGACCAACGTCGGCCTAGGGTCCTTGAGGCTGCCCGACTCGAGCGCCATCTTGATCACATCCTCAACCGCTCCAGCCGTGCGTGCGTCGCTTGCGTTGAGCTCGTAAACGTTGTAGCCTGCATGGGCGCCAATGACGTGGGCAAGCGTTGTCTTGCCCAAACCAGGAGGACCCGAGATCATCATGATGCGCTCCTTGGGTCGACCGTAAGGATCCTTCCACATGTGTTCGCCTCCCCTGTCGCCTGAACTGTTGTCGGAGTAGCCGTACTTGGCCTGAATGTACTGACGATGGCGCTCCTTGCGGTGATTCTTGCGCTTGAAGACGCACTCGTCCCATTCCTTGAGCCAACCGAGCACATCGCGATGGACGCGCTCATCTCCGAGAAGCTCGGTGAATTTGGCAGGTCGATGCTTGTCCACCCACATCTGTGATGCAGCCTTGGACTTTTCAGCCGTGCTACGTTTGACCGAGTGTTGAACCTGAATATGATGCGCTTCATCGCGTTCGACCACATCGAGTGCCTTCAGAGCTTGTACAGCATCAAGGAGCTGGTGAATGGGCCGTTCCAAGAGCTGTGATGCATCGACGTCCGACATGATGGTGGGTGGCTTCCAGCCTTTCATGCGTTTGCGTCGCTCGAAACGTACGACCGTGCCGTCCATAGTGGTGGCGGTGAGGAATCCAGAGGGAATATACTTGGGGATGCCCGCTGGCTGTGCGCGTGATGGTAGTCGCGATGGCCCGGCTTGAACGTCGTTGCTTTCCGAGACAGGGTGAGGTGCTTCCGCCGGCATGGCGGTAGAGGAAAGGGCCTCGATCGCTCTCAAAGACACTTGGGCTGATGTTGGGAATGGCTCGGCTGTCAAGGTATACGACTTTGGAGGTGGAGCGATAGAGTGCTGCGAGCTCGGCAAGGAGGATCCACCGAGCAAACCATTGCTTTCGAGAAGGTCTGCTTCAGAGGACGAGGCTCTGGAGGATGTGAGTTCGAGCGGCGGCGAGGGTGGCCGTTGGGTCGAATGTGATGCTTCATGCTCTTCCTCGGCGAGTAGAAAAGCTTGAAGCTCGTCTTCGTCGTGATCCATTTGCTTTGGCTTTGGAGGTGCGGTCTGTTGCTGCTGTTGATCAAGCATATCCTGCTTCAGCGCCATCTCTTCGTCGAGTACCTGGTCGACGTCAAAATCGACATCAAAGTCCATGGCGTCCCCTCGATCCGGACTGCGATTGTAAGGACGATACTGCAACTTTGTCGTGCTCTGAGAGCCCAATGCATTGAGCGCCTTCTGAGCTTCGCTCTGTGAATTGGTGGGACTGAAGGTGTTGAGGTCTCGTTCGCGGAATGGGTCGGCTGCGGTCGAAAACAGCTCGTCAGCTTTGGCCTGAGGGAGGAGAGAGCCGGTGGTGGGAGGGTCGAGGTCGAGAAGGCCATTGCCCTCGAGCAAGCTTGTCTCGGCCATATCGCCGGCGGTCAGACGACTTGAAAGGACCTTTCGATATGATCTGAGAGTAGCGAGCGTTATGTGAAAGTGGCTTTGAGTTGGTCGTCGTCGTCGTCGTGGTTTGGGAGCAAGTGATATCCAGAGGGTCACATTGGCGATCCGAGTCCAACACGTTGCCGAAAAGTTCAAAGTCGCGCGACGCGTAAAAGGACGCTCAGCTCACACGTGTTAAGGTGGTCGAAAGCACAATCGCTCAAAATTCACCCAAGCCTCAGACTGTCGGAACTTGGCCTCTCTCAGAGATCATTCAAGACTCAGAGACACAGGTTTTGTGACGGTTGCAACTCTGTTGGGATGCCTTGTATTTGAGCGCAGTCGAAAGAGACAATTCAGTTTACATTCTGTCGAAAGGAGGTAAGGAAGGGGCAAAGAGCAGGTATGAGTTAGCAAGAAGCACCATCATATTGGACCGATTCTCTGGTCAGGAATCACTTACCGATAGACACCGTCGCCGTAATTGTTGCCGTCCCATGGAGGGTGTCGAGATCCACCGGCATCGCCGCGCTGCGAGCTTCTCCAGCGTCCCGTGTTGGCCACGCTCAGCCCCAGCGCCAAGACGCTACGGGTGTCTTGAGGTCGGATGATACCGTCATCCCACAGACGGGCACTGGCATACTCGGGCAAGGTCTGCTTCTCGATCTTGTCACGAAGTCCGTCTTGCTTGGACTTGTCGCTGCTCACTGTGCCCATGACCTGACTGAGCTGCTCTCCGCCCATCACACCCACGCGCGCGTTGGGCCACATCCACAGGAAGCGAGGGCTGTAAGCTCGACCACACATGCCGTAGTTGCCTGCACCAAAGCTGCCTCCCACGATGACAGTAAACTTGGGCACGTTGGCACATGCTACCGCCCGCACCATTTTGGCGCCGTCCTTGGCGATACCTGAACGCTCAGCTTTGGTTCCGACCATGTATCCGGTCACGTTGACGAGGAAGACGAGCGGAGTCTGACGCTGATTGCAGAGTTGAATGAAGCTGGTGGCCTTTTTGGCCGATTCTCCGAACAACACGCCGTTGTTTCCAATGATGCCGACATCCTGGCCAGCAATCTTGGCAAAACCGGTGACGATGGTGTTTCCGTAGAGCTTTTTGAATTCGTGGAAACGCGAGCCGTCGACCAAGCGGGAGATGATGTCGCGCATGTCGAAAGGCTTACGCGCGTTTTCAGGGATGATGCCGTGAAGCTCGGCAGCGTCGTAGAGGGGTTGTTCGAAGGCGGTGTCGGTCAGTGAAGTGTTCGAACGGCCACATAGGCCGAGATTGGCCACCGCCTCTCGCGCCAGAGTGATTGCATGAGCATCGTCGACAGCAAGGTGATCCGTCACACCCGACTCGGTGCAGTGCATCTCACCTCCTCCGAGGGTTTCGTCGTCGACCACCTCTCCGAGAG
This sequence comes from Anthracocystis panici-leucophaei, assembly GCA_014826065.1. Classification (NCBI taxonomy): domain Eukaryota; kingdom Fungi; phylum Basidiomycota; class Ustilaginomycetes; order Ustilaginales; family Ustilaginaceae; genus Anthracocystis; species Anthracocystis panici-leucophaei. The sequence continues at coordinate 34,325 of CP060306.1, read as the reverse complement.
CTGCCTTGACAAGTGGTGGACCGGCGAGGAAGATTGTGCCCTGATTGCGCACGATGATGGTCTCGTCCGCCATTGCGGGTACATAAGCACCGCCTGCGACACTGATTCCATGAACCACCGAGATCTGTGGGATGCCCAGCGCCGACATTTGAGCCATGTTGTAAAAGATACGACCAAAGTGATTCTCGTCGGGGAAGACATCTGCTTGGTGAGGCAAGGCAGCACCGCCGCTCTCATTGAGGTATACACATGGCAGTCGATTCTCGCGAGCAATAGTTTGAGCACGCAGATGCTTTTTGACAGAGATGGGATAGTAGCTGCCTCCTTTGACAGTAGGATCGTTGGCGACGATCATACACTCTGTGCCCGAGACCCGACCGATACCTGAGATCATACCAGCGCCTGGAATCTCATCATTTCCGTACATTTCGTACGCTGCCAAGCGGGAGAGCTCGACAAAGGGTGAGCCGTGGTCGAGGAGCGCAGCAACACGATCTCGAGGAAGCATCTTGCCTCGAGAGATGTGTCGTGCTCTCGCTTTTTCGCTTCCGCCGAGTGCCAGCTTTGCGTGTGTGGCATCGAGCTTTTCAACGAGACCGTCCATGTACCTCTTGTTGGCTACGTATTCGTCCGAAGATGAGTCGACATGGTTGGGCAAAACACTCTGCTGATCCTCGAAGACTGACCGAGACGTTGCTCGATACAACCTCGTAGGAGCATGTAAGCTTTTGAGTGCTTGTCGAGCAGCGCTCGAGGCGACTCTTCTGGTGGTTTGCCTGGCGGTCATGGTCATGCGTGATGATGATGATGATGAGGGTGAGGGGGCAAGAGATCAAGAAACGACAGAACGAGAATGGATTGCCCGAACCACCTTTTTGTCGGCTTGAACTCACGCGTGCCTCTCCAAATTTGCGGGGGAGCCGAACAGCCGAACAGCGGGGGAAATTCGGATTTTGGACCGTTAAATGCGAAAGTTGGAATAGCCGGGGTTTGGGTGCTGCGGTCGAGAGCATGCCTTTCATCGCTTGGCCGGCCATCGTTGCTCTGAAGGGGTTGTTGCTACACTCATTCATTCAATCACTGTGCCCGACATAGACAGCAAGGACTGTATATTATAAGGAACTACTAGCCACTCTAACATGGTGAAGATGCGCTAAAGTGGTGAATTGTGATGACCTGGGGGACCCTCGCCTGATTGCTTGCCTGACGGCTTTGCAGCTTGTTCGTGGGGTTGACTTGCGACAGCACAAACAGCCTCGGCGTTGCACTCTCTACTCTTTGTTTGACGCTGAAACATCGCTATCAGTTGTACCTTGATCGTCGCGGTGTGTAGATGTTGGCGTGTCTTGCTGCGACCTGAACAGCTCCCATTCCTCGACAATAGTGCCGTCGGGCAACGTGCACATTCCTATCTCATTACCGTCCTTGTCCTTGGCGATTTCGAGTGTCCCGCCTTGTTTGATGCAGAACTCGCTCGCGGGATTGGCGATACCAAGCATGTTGCTCCTTGATGATTCCGAGAATGCGAGGAATAAGAGGGCTCACAGCGCTATGGCGGTGATGGCAACGTCTCGACCTGACGCAGTGTGCTTTGAATCTTGAAGGTCAAGAGGATAAGCAAGGTGTCAAACTAATCAAGGCTACTATTTGCTCCTTCGATGATGGGGGTTCTTGATCAAGATACATGCTTTCTCTCGGCTTTGCTTCTGATTGGATTGAATCCGGGTTATTCCACGCAGTAGCGCGATTCATGCATGCTTTGGACCATCAGGTGACGCCGATCCCTACCTCATCTGTCGACAATTTATCTTGCGCCTCTCCCTCCCAACCATCACCAAAAACAAGCGCCTGAACGTAAAAGCTTGCATACAAGTCGTCGATTGTGCTTGCGGCTCGCGCACTTGCTCAACTTTGCTTTCAACGTCCTTCCACAGTTTACGTTCATCGGAAGCTTCACCAGCGTGATCCTAATCACTCATGCAATTCGATAAGAACTCATCGGCGCTCGTCAAGAAAAGCTCGATCACGCTCGCACTGGTCTTCACGTCTGTTGCCATCTACTGGCGATCCTTGCATCTGTTCGCTTTTGGTCTGCTGTGCATCGCTTTTGTGCCGATATCAGTATGGGCATCAAACTCTTTGCCTTAGTATGTCTGCTTTGCGCTGTTGGCCTTGCTGCAGCGGCAACAGCAGCAGCAACAACAACAACAACAACAGGCCGTGTTCCTGAACGAACGCCATCATGCCCTGATTGCACCGGCTGGTCAGTGAAAACGTACGTGATTCCAGACTCGGATGGCAACTGCAAGACCATTTGTCAGACCTTTTTGGAAGCTGTAAGTCGGCACTTGATCCCTGCCGCTAGCATCTCAGCTGGCACCGTTGGTATCTTCAAGTTGATCGATTATGTTATGACCAATAGGCGACGTCGCACTGGAGCCATCAGATTGCCAGGAGGAGTGGAGAAAGAATAGCCAGATGGCGATCTTCACCATTTCAGTAACAAGCCACACATAGTTTCGAAGACACAGAATCACACAGAGAAGTAAAGAGATGCTTTTTGCATTACATAGTACATAGATTGAAATTGCAAGCTGTTTCAGATCAGTATCCTGTGGGGCCCTGGATGTCGTACCGTTTGCCTCTGACAGCCCAGAGTCCCCAATTAGCCTTGACCGCCACTCTCGGGTCAAAGTCGGCAACAGACCATTGTTGAGAAGCAAAGACGTTTTCACCGGGAGTGATGAGCCAATCAAACTCGCCACGCACACCGTCGACGCTCTCAAACGCCAGCACGTCGCGCTCGACGTCGGCGGGGGAGAAGCCAGTAGCAATGAGCGCACATCGCGTCGACAAGATCTGACCGATAGCTCGAGCCCATTCACGCTGCGCCTGCACGACAGGAGCTGTGGTGAGTGCGGTATAAGTGTGTCCATCTGGCGAGGTGAGAACGGGAGCAGGCTCCTCCGAGGGAATGTCTCCACCTTGGGGCGAAGATGTAGCGTCGACAGTATAAGCCGTTCTGCTTGGTGTCGAAGCGGCGGAGGTGGAAGCCGAAGAGGCATCAATGTGTTGCTGTTGTTCTGCGATCTGAGCCTTTGCAAGCTCTACAGCGTCATCGGCTGCCTTTTGAGCCAAAGCCTCGGTGGACTCTGCACTTTCGGCGCCCGCAGCGTGGTAGGTGCTCTTGGCACGTGCAAAGTGGGCCTCGTGATCGCGATCCTCTTGCCTCGCTTTGTCGGCCTCTTCCACGGCAATCTGCGAGGGGAAACCGAAACCGGGACTGAAGGCGAAAAAGACGTCGATGTAGGCGTCAAAGGGCTCGAGCTGTGCATGAACGTCTTCGTAGTTGGACTGAATGGTGGTGATGGTAAGACCTTCGGATACGACGACGGTGCGAGAGGGTACGCCGTAGTTGGACTTGCGAACACGACCCTTGTGCATCGAGATGCTGCCTGAGCCTGGACCTGCACGCTCCTGCATCTGAAGCTGCTTATCGGTGGGTATATGCGCCTCGGGACCGATGAGGAAAAGGTGGAAGGGGACACCGGGGAACATGTACGTCAGCTGATCCCAGACGGCGGGTGGCAGAGTGGATTCGGCTCTAGCACCGACGACAAAGATGCGCATCTTGTCGAGCGAAGGTTTGTCGCCTGGCTTGGGATGAAGCGTCTGTCGAAGTGCGATCATGCTGCGCAGTCCCTCGTGAGTGAGCCTGCGTGATTTCTTAGTGTATGGACTGTTTTCGTGAATCACAGCGCCCATGGTGGTTGGGAAGGTGAGCAGCTTGCTAACATGTCTTCGGCTACGATCCGATTCTATCGAGTTGAAATTGCGTGTGTAGAAGAAGACGTCCCAATTGGACATGTTGATCGTCTCTTCAAAGCCTTGTGGTCCTGGTAGCTTGAATTCAGACATTTCACGACCGCTGCGAAGGTCGTGCTCATCCTCGTTGGCTTCACGTAGACGAGCAACGTATTTGCCGTGTTCGGTATCTTCCGCCCATTCCTTTTCGCTGTAGTGCGTTGGCCAACCGCAATCGGGACATTCAAAGTTGACCAGACGGCGCACTTTGTACTTGGACATGCTGACGGGACAAGGTGCTAGCGATCGGATGCGTTCGCCGCGCGCACGGATCGAAGGGATGGGTGATTTCGAGAAAGGGTGGAAAAGGTCATCCTGGGCCAACAATGGCTTCTTGGCCGCCCGAGGTGGAAGAGCGAACCGGTCGTTCTTCTTGTCCTTTTTGCCGCCGCCGAAAAGAGAAAGACCGAAGAGGGTGCGCTGTTGACCTGAAGCTGTTTGCGATGTGCCGTGCTGAGTCGTTGTTGCTCTACGATTCGAGCCGAGCAGCGGTGTCGAAATCGGTCGAAGCGGAGCAGCCGAACGGGCCATGCCGCTGGCGTGCGAAAGCGAACGAGAAGCGGCTCCCTTCATCGTCGGAGAGTGTCCGTGGTGGTGGAGTCGAGTCGAGTGGATTGCTGTGAGAAGAAGCAGGTGACGGTGCAAGTTGGAACAGCCGAAGAAAAAAAAAAACAAAAAAAAAACAAAAACAAAAAGGTGGAGAATTGTGATTAGTTTTGTTACAACTGCTTTCTTCTTGAGCACCGAGCGAGTTCGGATCACCTCAGCTGAAATGGCATTGCCCCGATCTCAAACCCGATGCGCCAAGACTTTTCCTCGGCAGAGACCGAGCTGTGAGTGTCGCAACAAGTCGAGGCGAACGGGCCAGCGAACCAGCGCATCACGACCCTTGTCTTGAACTGAGACCGGCACCTTTAGCTTTCTACTTGCTTTGCAACCACACGCGACTCGACTCACATCCACCTCTTCCGTTTCAACCGACGGCGCTGATCGTGTGCGCCTGCCATGGATCATTTCGTGGTGCAGAAATGGCTGCGCAGCGTGCTCGGCCCATACACGGATCGCGACCGAGTCTTTGCCGATGTCGATCGTGCACTCATTGCCGTTTCATCTCTATCACCCAAGACCGAGGTTTTTACTTTTAACGATGGTCGAACGCAACTGCTTCTCACTTTGGATGGCACCATTCCCGTCATCTTCCGCAACACCACGTACAACATTCCTGTCGCCTACTGGATTCCACGAGACTATCCCCGTCAACCACCAATGGCTTTCGTAGCACCTACACCGGACATGGCCATCCGCAAAGGTCCCAACGTCGACCCAAGCGGAGAGATTGACGGAGACTACCTCAAAAGGTGGCGCAGCAAGCCTGAAGCGTGCAATCTGCTCGACTTGATTCATGACTGCCAACACATGTTTAGTCGCGAACCTCCTGTCTACGCCAAACCAAAGCCCACTCCCGTATACGCAACAGCGGCTTCATCCTCAGCATCGACCGCATCGTCGCAACAATATCAGCAGCAGCAGCAGCAGCAGCAGCAGCAACGCTCACGACCATCGACGCCACAGCGTCAGAGCAGCACATTCAGCGCCTTCGCACCGGCACATCGACACGGCGGTCCACCACCAGTTCCAGCATCTCCACAGTCACCTTATACCTTAGGAACTCCTTCTTCCAACAGTACAGGTGTGTACGACGTGCGTCAGAAACCACCCCCGCCAGCACCTGGCACACCCTCCACTTCACAAGATCAAGGACAGCCGGCACCACATCGGCCTCCCAAACCATCTTCTTCGCTAGGCCCAGACGGCGGCTACGCCTTCAGCGCTAGTCATCGGAACTCGTTCCAGTTCACGGATCCGCGTGGCTCACCAGCACCAGCGCCCCTGCCTGTCAGGGAGATGCAGTCACCGCAACAGACAGGCACCCCACGTTTTGCCTCGGACGAAACCTACAGACGCTCATCAGGTTCAGGCTTTACACCGGCAGGATACGGTCAGCCTCCTCAACCCGATACTCTTAACCGAGCTCACTACGCACCTTACTCCTCCATGACGGCGCCGCAATCTCCTTCGCATACAGCGCCGTGGCAGCAGGGAGCGCAGCGTCGCGACTCACAGCAGTACACCCAGTATCAACAGCATCCGCAGCAGCAGCATCGTGCCCAAACATATCCTTACGCAGCGTCCGACAGCCATTCGGGAGCACACCCACCTTACAGTGGCAGTCCCGCTCCAGGCGCTCCATTCCCACATCAGAACGGATATGCATCGAATCAGCCTCAGTATGCGACAGGCGCTTCACAGTCGCAACCGCAACCACCGCCCGCTCCTGGTCCGCATCCACACCAGCAGCCTGTCGGGAACCTGCCGAACGGAGCGAATGGATATCGCGACTCGCCACAACCTGCTGTTGCACTCAAGCCCAAAGGCATCAGCTTGTTGGATGATGAAGAGGACGCCGTCAACACTGTAGCTGGTGCCGCTGGTGCCGCTTCTGGTGCACGACAGGCAAGCAATCCAGCCGTCCCTCCTCCGCCACGCCCCATCAACCCGGAACTCCTAGCCCTGCACGACCGTGTCTTCACCAAAATCGATTCAAGACTCACCGCCCTCGCATCGACCCTCTCGGCCTCCAACTCTCGCCTCGTAGTGCTCTCTGCCGACTTGGACCGCGGTCTACCCGCCATCGAAGACGAAATGTCGCGTCTCAAAGCCGTCCGTGACGTCTGCAAGATCACTGGCGATCGGCTTGATAGCTCTGTATCGGAGATCACAGAGTCTATCCGCAACTTGCAGGCGAGAGAGGACCCGGATCCGGACAGCATGGTTCTGGCTACGAGCATCGTAGGCAATCAGCTGGTCGATTTGGTAGCGGAAGACAATGCGATTGAGGATACGCTGTATCATCTGGGTAGGGCGTTGAATGCCGAGAGGATTGATTTGGAGAAGTTTTTGAAGCAGACGAGGATGTTGGCGAGGGAACAATTTATGAAGAGGGCGCTGGCTATGAAGATTAGTGAGGGGATGGGGTGGGCTTAGTTTTGCTCGATGAATGGTCATACACTGGATTCCGGATGTGTGTGATGCGAGTGCGTTTGAGTGGCATGTTGAGAGCGAGTGTGTGTGTGTGTGATGCTTCGAAGCTGCTATGATAGCGTCGACAAGAATGCAAGTGTACAGCGCGAATCTGGTCTACGCGGGCAGAACTCGCGTCTCACTTTATGTTAGCGGCGGTGCGTGAGTAAGTGTTGGTGTGGAGGCTTGATCCGGGAATTTTCGACTGAGCAACAACTCTTTGCTATCATCCACTACCGTCGACATTCTCTTTCTCAGCGCCTGGTCAATCATATCCAACGGCGACTACTTCTACGAACGTCGCAAGCTCACAATCGAAATGAGTGGCAATCTCAAACGCAAGCGCCCCGCCGCCGCCGCCGCTGCTGCTGCTGCTGGTGGGCCCGTTGCAAACACAGCTCCTCCATCACCTGTCGCTGCAAACGTTGTCGGCTCATCGTCCCGTCAAACGCCGGACACCAGCACACTACGCAACCACCTCGAACGCTCACTCCTCGACCTGCACGCCGCAACTTCACGCATCCAATCCCTTTTGCACTCCCTATCTCCACCCTCACGATCACCTTTAACCGACTTACAAGCACCACCACAATCCCACACTTCTCCCCACGACTGCTCCCGATGCAACGACCTCTCCAAGCAGCTCTCCACCCTCCATGCGCAAATCGCACAGCACGAGCGCGAAAAGGAATCGTGGAAAGCGTTTAAAAAATGGTGGCTGGAAAGTCTGGAGAAGCGCGAGAGGAGGCACGAGCGTAGAGGAGACGCGGTGGACAAGGTGGTGAGGCGGTTGGATGAGCGGACGAGGCGGGTGTGGGTGGAGGCTGGCATGGTGGCTGATAAGCGAGAGGAGCAGCAGACGGAGGAGCAGAGTGAGATTACGTTGCCTGTTCATGCGACGGCGGCGAAAAGTGGATCCAATGTTGTAGAGAAGGCGAACGAAGTTGCTCGAGACGTGGTGATGGCGGCAGCTGAGGGGTGTGCGAGTTCGTCCGAGTTGTCCTCGTTGTCGGACGACGGATCTGGGTTGGCCTCGCCTCCGCCTCCGGTCAAGAAAAGCCGTACAACCGACGCTCCGGTGGCGAGCAGCGCCGCTCGTCCATCGGCTGCTACATCTCATCCTCCCGATCACACCACCAGACCGTCCACAGGACCCTCCACCACTCGGCCCCCTCCTCCTCCCACCACCACCGCCCCATACGTCGACGACACGCCCATCCGCAACCCCCACCACCGTCGCGCATTACACGCCTCAGCCTGCCCCGACTGTGCGCTTTTCTACTCGCATCTCAACTCCGCCTCCACCTCCAGAGAAGGAGACATCTCCAGAATGGCATGTAGCAGACACAGGTCGACTTTTCAACGTGCAGAAACGCCAGATGGGTATTGGAATATAGCGTTCCCGACGACGCAGGAGGCGGAGGAGGTTAATGCTAATGCGCGCAGGGGCAGAGGTGGTTGAAAATGGGGTTGAAAGCGAGTCAGTGACAAGTTTTGATTGGGAAGTAGCATCGATGGAATGTCAGTTTTGTCGATTTGCCTTTCGTTTTAAGATGATGCTTCCGGTGTGAAGAGCGTGTGCTCCCCGCCGTGGATTGTCTTCGTCTGTGCATGTTGCCTCACAACACCTGCCAAAGAGAAACTCTCCTGAAACCTCAGACAAAACCGAACTCACACAGACTCACAGTCAACCCGATCCTCCCGTCTTGGCATCACATCTGCTCGAAATGGTTGCAATTTCTCCCTCTCTTCCTAACCCTACTACAAGAACCCACTCTCCTGCAGCAACCTCGCAATCTTCTCATCCTCCCTCTCCCTCGGTTCCAACAACAAACTCTGCTCGTACAAATCATCCGCCGACCTCGCATCCACCAGATTCGCCTCGATGAACTTTTCCAACGCCGGAACCACCTGCAAGTTGTACGGCGTAGACTGATGGATCGTAATCTCTCGAATCACTTCGGCCGTCTTTTGACGCTTACCGAAATTGATCAGCTGATCGTTCTCCTTCAACCTATCGCGATTGCCGTCTTCGATAAATGTCAAGTCTCCCAAGTATCGTCCCAGGAAGGGCACGCAGGGCGGGTTGAGCTTGTGGATCGTCTCTCGGTAATTCGCCCAGTTGCGCGAAGCAGACATGAGCGTTTCCAATGATTCAAACACCAACACGTGCTTCTGCGAAACCGCATCCCAGGTCCTTCGCAATCGATGGATCGGGGCCGTAGACAGCGCCGACACGATCGCCCACATGCCCGAAAAGTTGTTGAGCGCTCGACATCGATCCGCAATGCTGATGAAATGCTTGATCAACGCAGCTCGTTTCTTGAGATCCTCTTGCTGCAAGATGGTCTCGGCTACCCACGCAGAGATGCGGTTGTGCGTGTTGATGCTCTCCATGATGCCCTTGGCGTGCACGTCGTTGCCAGGCTTGGTCCACTTCAACCCCAAACACTCAACCGGTTTGACCTTGTTGTACAACCGAGACTCCAGCAGCGTCAGCTGTCGAGCCAGCTCCAGAGGATCGATTTCGAGGAACTTGAGCTTCTTGAGGTTCTTCGGCAATATGGGAGCAGGTGCAGAATTGGGCAGCACCATCTTACGAATCATCTGCTCACCATCGCCCTGCCTCCTCTCCACCAACCTCTGCAAGTGTTGCGAAGGCGCCTTCATCGACGCCGCTTCGCCCATCTCTTCGACAGCAAAGCGTCGCACCTGATCCAAGTACGGCTCGTCCTCACCCTCGTAAAAGTGCATCTCGAGCCACATCTTGAGCACGTTGAACACTCGGAGACGGATGGGGATCTGCTTCTTTTCGGTCCACAGCGCCAACTCCTCCTCATTGAGCCCTTCGGGAGGCTTGATTCGGAATCGCTGTGCAAGCAGATCGAGCAGCGTTTGCGTCGTAGTGAATGAGCGGTACGTCATGAGGAAGGTGTTGTTGAACGAAGCGTCAAACGAATTGTGCATCGTCAGACGTGCAAGCAGCGCCTCGAGCGTAGCACCTTTCACCGAGCCATCTTGAGCGATCACAATGTCATCGCCCATGTAGTCAGGCTCGAGGAACCACGGTACCTCGTCCTCCTTGCGTCGCGTCACTGACGAAAGCGCTGTTGCGTTGGTGCCAACACTATTCTCGCTGTCCTGAGTCAGCGTGTGTGCAAGAGGAGCTTCGTCGCCCAATAGACGGCGAAGCTTGCCACTGCCGGTACGCGTCGATTCACCATCCTCATCGATGCTCCCTGGCGTCGATGCATCGACCAGAGTACCTCGACGACTGATGATTCGACTTGAACCATCGGTGTGAGACTGCATCGAGCGCACCGAGCCGCCGGTCGTGACCGAGGTCGATCGTTGACGGTAGCTGCTGGGAGCATGCGTTGAACCCATACGGCCAGGAGCCAAACTTGTAACGGGAGAATTGGTCGTCGAGCCGGTAGTAGCACGACTGCCGGATCTTGCGCGAGGTCCATTGGGCACAGCAATGCCAGGACCCAAGTACATAAACTCGGCCTCTTCTTCCGACTCGCCACCCTCGTTGCCTCTGCCGTATCGTGCCATTTCTTCGAGCTCTTCGTGCAGACCGTTGCTGGTGTTAGTGACCTTGCGCGAAAACACGCCGATGGAAGGCATACTGACGCCGTCTTCCGAGCCATACACCGATGCACGGGCGCCAAGGAAAGGCGAGGCATCTTTGAGCTGCTCTTCTGCAACCCTGGCCAAGTCTTCGAGCGTCTTGACGACGGATGAGGATAGTCTGACCAGCTTGATCGCGTGCTTCTGGACAATGCTGTCCTTGCCAGCGAATTTGGAGCTGCCCTGCTCCTGCAGAGCGAGAAAGAGCAAAGACGACGCATCGTAAGCGGCTTGCTTGAGAACGACAAAGCGCTGCAGGAGGTCTCGCGCCTTGGTCGCATTGGCAGCGTTACGTTCGTTGATGGACGATGTTTTGGCTTCTTTGGCGTTTGGGCCATCGACGTCGAGACTGGCGGCCAAGTCGATGCTCTCGATCAGCTGTTCCAACGCACCGAAGCGCGATAGGACGAATGAGGCAGAAGTAGTAATGCTGTCACCGGACTTTGGTGCTGCTGCGGTCTTTTCGGCAGCGTCGAGTCGGGTTTGAGCTTTCTTGAGCTGTCTGATCATCTGGTGGTCCAGTCTCTTTTCGGGAATGCGTCGTAATGTCAGCAAGCCACGCACCACAGCCGACTCTGTGTCCCTACGCTGATCAAATGGATTGTTGCGCGCGCCCTTGCTCTCTGCCTTGAGCAAAGCAGTCTCATACTTGGATGGTAGCACGAAACCATTGCCCAACCATCCTGCCGCCATGCCACTGCCAAACGAAGTCGGGCCAACACCATTGAGGCCCAAATCGCTCTCGAAGCTGCCTTCGACCCTGCGCAGCCACCCACGACTGTGTGCGGCTCCGAGCGCGGTGCTCCTCGACTTTTCCGCCTCGGCACCGAGGGTCTGAAGCGTACGCATGAGCTCGAGAGCATCTTCGCGCAATCGATGCCTACACTTGTAAAGCTTTGAGAACACATCTGCATCGAGATCGGTCATGGTGCTTTCCATACCTGATGTGAGCGACGAAGCAAGAGTGACGGTGTGGTCGATAACCTGACGTGAGGAAAGCACGAGCTTTGACACGACGGCATTGAGTTTGCGACCGAGAGGGTGCAGAGCTCCTGGCGTCGGTGCAAGCGAGTCTTTGGGATTGACGCCGAACAGATGGAGAGCAGCAGCGTCCGAACCATGCGCCGAAGCGTAGAGCGTGTGAAGAACATTGGAGTACAAATCGAGGTTGACACCATTTGCTGCGGCTGCGCATTCCGAGAGGGGCTTTGGAGCTTCTGCTTGATCGATGTGGGTGGAAACGAGTCTGGAGATGGACGCCAGATCGTTGTTGGAGAGCGAAAGCGAGCCCGTTGCGTAGAGCACCTCACGGATAGCTGCCACCACATCGGTCGTGGCGTGTGTCAATCTGGGCAGGTATGCCCCATCGGCTGCGGGGATGCAAGGCGAAACGTCGGACTCGGCCAACCCATTGGTACCGATCTGTTCGGTGGCAATGGTCGCCAAGTGTCGGATGACCTCGTTGGCGCGTCGGACCAACGCACTGACCGGTGGCACTGACACTGGAGCTAATGACTTTTGCAGCTCGTACGCAGTCGTTTCTTCATGCAGCAACGTCGGTGGCGAAATCTTTGGCGGTGAAAGGACGGGATGATGAGCATACGCAGCGACACTCGAAGATGCGCTAGCGATTCGATTCGCGCTGTTCGAGGGCAACGCCTTGGGCGGCTTGCCAGGCAGGGCCGGATTCATATCACCGTCGAGATCCGAGTCGTCCGAATCGAGATGAAGTGCTGAGATGCCTTGAGTGACGTTGAGCCCGGCTCCTAGCTTGGACAGGCCTGAACTCTGCTCAAGTGGAGAAGTGCTGGGAATGGTGGAATGCCTTGGCGAGCGACTGCGAGGTGTGACGTTGGAGAGGATGGTGAGCTTGGTCTTTGCATCGGCATAGTTCCATCGGATCTCGTTGGTGTTGCGATGCACATAGAAAAAGTACTTTTCGTCGTCGGTCAAGCGCAACTTCCAAGGCTTGGGCACGCTGGTCGGGTTTGGCATGCGATCTGCTGCATTGCTGCTGGGTGCTCGGACGGGAGCAGTGCCGTTGTGGAAGATGGCAGTGTTGCTGCTGTTGGCGGATGACGGGCGCGATTCTTGGCTGGTGCTGAGCGAATCGGCCCTGCTGCGGTCGGGGCCGAGATGATTGGCGTCGTACAAATCTTTGCGTGAATCCGCCGAGCTGTTCTGACCGGACGAGGTCGTGCGGATCATGGGCTGCGGTTGTAGCCTGCTGGACGAGGAAGAATCTGCGGCATCTCTCTGACCGATGATGGCGTCTGGCGGCATCTGAGAGGATGTGGCTCCGGTGCGTGTGTTGTAATAGACGGTCTGACCTCGTTGAGAGATTTTAGGAGCCCAGACATCGCCACCGCGAGGCAAGTTGGCTTGCGAGCCAGTAGCTGCTCTGGGTCGGGCAGCTGCCGCCGCGGCCGCTGCGGCCAGAGACGGTGATGCTGTGGACGTGCCTTGGAGTGGATTTGAAGTGGCTCTGGCGCGTTCTCGTTCCAATGCGAGCTGCTGCTCTGAGTTTGAAGTCGCTATTGAGTTGTGATGCGTGTCTGATGTTCGAGGATACGTAGGGATGCCAGAATCGAGGGTGGCGGACCCAGTATTTGCCGAAGAGGATGCTGTGTGTCGATAGGGTGATGCACTGGACTGCTGCGCGTGGGAGGTTTGAGCTACCTGCGGGCTAGCACCGTCCAACATGCGTCTGCGTGGGTCCAGCATGGCAGCTTCTGCGAGCTGGCTAAAGGCATCGCTGTTGCCAATTTCGTCGCCCTTGATGAGCGCCTGAAGACCGTCGAAGCCGGCGCCATAGCCGAGTCGGGAGAAGGAGTCGGATTCGATGGAAGGCTGAGAAGAGAGGCCTAGGCTGTACTGTGCATGCAACTGTGCGCGTGCTATGAGCTCGACCTCTGCCTCTTGATCCGAGATGGGTTCGACGTAGTTGGAGGGGAACCAGCCACGAACATGGTTGTCAAGGAGACCGTCCCACCATCCAGACTCGAGCTGAGTGAGCACCTCGATGAGAGCGCCTTTGGTGAAGGAAAGCGAGCTGGCATCGTTGGACTCGAAATCGTAGAGGGCACGCACAAAGAAGGAAGGTGGGTCGTCCGAATCATCGGCTGTGCTGGGTAGCTGCTCGTCGGATGAAGAAGGATAGGCAAACCGTGGTTGTGAAGTGCGCGGGTCTGCGTATGGGAGGTTGCTGCCGAGAGCGGCCGCAGAAGTGGAGGCCATGGCGATGTGATCTAGGTCGAGAGACGGCAGCTATAGGTGTAGCCGGAACTTGGAGCCGTTTTGGGGTGGTGCGCGCAAAGGAAGCAGAGCGTATGTGCTTTATCAGAGAAAGGAGCTGAGAGAGCAGCGGCTAAGGGTGTTGCATAGAGAGCCAAAGGCGGGAGGCATGGATGCTGAGACGGCGTGTAGGAAAGTGACTGACAGATGGAGGTCGGATGTCTAGAGTGCGCAGATCAATCGATGATAGCTTTGTGGCGCCAGCAAGGGTGCAAAGGTTGGGCTGGAATTGGAGCGTTCGGAAGCGCCGAGAGCAAAGAGCAATGGTCGGCAGTCACGGTAAGTTAGTGAATGAGCGCCGGTTTGGGTGGATGAACAAGAGGAATGTAGTGAGTGTGGGTGAATCACGTCGAATTCGGAGTGCGTTCGCCGCGCAGAGGACCAAGAGGAACAAGGTCGGAGACAAGCCGGTCGAACGAAAAAGGCGGAAAGATGAAGGCCAAAGCGGGCGGCGGCTGCCAAATGGACAGGGGGTTTCTTGTGCAAATGAAATGCTTGAAAGATGCGTGCGCCGCGCAATTCGAGTGGCACTGCCAGTTCTGATGCAGTTGTTGCAGCAAGTCGGATGCGAAGAAGCAAAATGAGGTATACCGTGGGCGGCGTTCTAGTGTTGATCGGAGAGCAAGTCCGTTGCGCGCAATCGAAGCTCTGTGATGAAAGAGAGGAAAAGAGCGTGTGATTGAGTGATTGATTGAATGATTGCGGTTGATGAATCACTCTTTTCTCTCAAAGGGAGAAAAAGAGAGAGAGACGGAGATGCGCGTGCGTTTTACGTGCGTGTGTGTGTGTGCGGGTGCGTGTCGGTCTGCTGCAGTGCGTGTGCGTTTTGGGTTGGAATCAAAGCGCGTCTTCTTTTTGTCTTGAGCCACCTTAGCCTCTGTTTAGCGTCTCTTTCAATTTTCAACGAGCGCCACTTTGAAGATCAGCTGAGCGAAGCTGTTTCTTCTCTGTGTTTGCCAAGAAAGGGACGCACAGTGCAAATCCTCTTTCTCTCTGTTCTGCTTCTGCTTGTGGGTGTGTGCGTGTGGGTGGGGGTGTGTGTTTGCTTCACGCTTTCCAGTTCAACGTTTCGTATATGTATTTGAAATTGTAGCAATCCTGACGGCGACAAAGAACCAACCTCAAGAGGCAAGGTTACCGGTCGAATTTGTACTTGCTTTGTTTGATCCCACCATCCATCGGCATTGATTGTGGGCTCAGAGGAGTCAGCTCGATTGAGGGACGGCGAGGTGGAGACAATGATCGATCTTAACCATCTGTGCCCACGCAATCGATACACACACCCACACTTCTCACTGGTTTGACCACTTTGATTGTTCGTGAGAGATGTGGACAAGCACCGCGCTCACACTTGCGTCCCACTGTGACCACTACAAGGTCCAAGCTGAAAAGAAAACAGTGCTAAGGGCGCAAAGCGTATTCAAGGCGTTTGTCTCAGGTCGGAGATAGAAATCCTAGCCAGCCAGCCAGCCAGATGAATCTAGAGCATGGTCCAAATTGTCCTCTCCCTCTCCCTCTCCCTCTCCCTCTCTCTCTCTCATATCAATGTTTGGCTGGTGTGGGATCATGCTGTGTGGGCTCGACTTCCGATAGACAGCAACGCAGCGGAACAACTACAGTCCGGTTCGGCATCGCTTTCCACCAACCTGTGCGCGATGGCATCACGATTCACCTTGCTCTCCACCTTTTTCTCATATCGGTCTCGGCCAAAGGACTGGTGTCAGCGTGACTTCGAGGCCTCGATAGACCCGTCAACCACTGGAGCCACACACAATCTCGGTAAACGTCAACCGACTCATGTCTCTGTGAACAACATCTGTCTGTGTTTGCTTCAAGTTTGAAATTGAGCGACAAGGATCAACATTGTTTGAACAAGATCGACCATGGCTCGCCCACCATCATTTCATCGCACGTGGCACACGCCCATCACGCATCCTCACCATCCTCGACAGTAGCCGTCTTGGTCGCTGGGGTAGGTGTCGTCGATGCTGTCGTCGACTCTGGTGCCTCTAACGTAGACTTCTACTCCTGCTGAGCCTGAGCCTGAGCCTGGGCCGCTGCTTGTGCTTGTGCCTGTGCCTGTGCCTGTGCCTGTTCTTGCAACGCTATCAGCTGCGCTCGTGCCTGCATAAGTACAGCCGCCTGTTGAGGTGGAAGGTTGGGCGGCAATGGTCCTTGCATCAATGCTGCCAGTTGCGCAGGGTGAATCTGTTGTCCGTTTGGCAGTGTCACCCTAGCATCTGGACCAGTTCCGGTCATAGGCAGGTTGATACCAGGTCCATTAGGTCCACCAGGGCCACCAGGGCCACCAGGTCCCGCAACACCAGGAGGCATCGGTCCCATCGCTCCACCAGGTCCACCTTGCGGTCCCCCTTGAACCTCGATCTTGGTTCCCGGCGGAGTCACCAGCGGTGGCAGCTCCACCGTGGGTTTCGGCACTGGCTTGCCTTCATCCTGAAGCTTCTTGACTTCGGCTGCACGTTGACGTTGAATATCGTAGTAGATCTCCTTGTGTTTCAAATGCGCCACCATCTCGCTCGCTGTGGGGAAGATCAACTGTCCCCAACCTTCCCTGAATGTATTTGCCTCGGAAACGACGTCCAAGATCTCGGCTTCGAGCTCCTTTTCTGCCAAAGTGAATCGTACCATCGTCTCGTCTCCGATCGAGCCTTTTTGCAGCAGAGTGCCGAGCGCTTGCTTGTCGTCGCGCATCCGCATGATCCTGCGCACATCCGTCATGGCTCGATTCAGCAGCGCCGCCTTGAGCACCGCTTCGGGCGCAGGTGGATCAGCAGCCACTAACGTTTGGTAAATGTCTCGTGCTTCGTGTCCTTCAGGGAACCATGGTTGATACGACTTGGCCAGGTTGATTGCAGATCGTCGTCGGTAGATACGAGAGAATACCAGCATCGACACCACTAGTGTGGCAACATAGCCGATGGGAACAAAGATAGAAAGCGCCATCTTGATCGATCAACAGGCCTTGCGGGAAGAGGAAAAGGTAGCGTTCGGATAGAGATCGAGTTGTGCCAAAGAACGATGCAGCAGAGCGTGTGAAATCGGTGTAGAGAGACTGCGGTGTGCTGTGTGAAGCTGGCTCGATGCGTGCTTCTTGATGATGTTGGACCTCAAGACGATGCTGTCGAGGTATGGTCGTCTCGAGATGGCCTTGTGATGGTTAGGATTCCAACAAGCGAGACAGAGCCAGCCTGCTTGCAGAGTGATATTCGAGAGGCTCGTCCGTGTGTCTCTGTGCTTGGACCGTGACACGACACCAATTTGCCAAAAAGGCGCCGCTCCTGGCTGAATGATAAAATACACGTGTCGTCTTGATCGAATTTGCGGCCAGATCGAATTTGTTCACCACAGCGATCTAACGTCTGGATCTTTTTTTTTTTTTTTTCGACGCCTGAACTTGCTGTAGCCAAGACGAACCTGTCCAACGGCGATTTGTCACTTTGTTGACCGAGACAGCATAAGAAATTTGACCAAGAAATTATTCGCCCTTTTTGCTTTTTGGTGCTGCACTGCCTTTGTGCCCCTTTGGCATCCGACAACGATGCGCGCAGCACCGCTTTTCCTGCAAAGCCAAAATGCGGAGAGAGTTGTGACAAAGGTGACAGCCGTAAAGCTAAGACCGCATGCTAAAAACAAAGAGTCTCAACTCCACTTTCACTTCGAAACACCGCCTTTGCTTCTCTCTCGCCATCTCCATCTCCAACTCTTTCTCTCTCTCTCTCTCTCTCTCTCTCTCTCTCTCTCTTTAAAGCTGTGTTCGATCCGTAACCATTCGAACGCCGTCCACCCTTGACAATTTCGGTTTCGTTGATCATCGTCGAAAAAAAAAAAAAAACCAAATACCTTAGGGTCCTTTCGTTTGGGCTATCTCGCTCGGCAACTCTGGTCAGCGCTGACTTCTCAGTAGCATCCACACTCAAACGCATCCATCCATACACCGCAGCTCCGCTCAAGGTTGGAATCGCTTCCGTCCTTGCCTTTCCTCTTGCCACCATGTCATACCCTTTCCAAAGCCCAAGAGCCCAAGTGTCTTCGACCTTGCCTCATAACAACGACCCATACTCACACGATCCTTACTCGACCAACGCACAGCAGCACTACGCTCCGTACGCGACTCATCCGGACCACGACACCTACCGCGACGACCTAGGTGACAGTCACGATAGCAATCCATCGCGTGCGTTGCACAGAGATCACGACCAAGACCATCCCGATACATACGCAGACACCCGCGCAGGCGCCGGCGACACGTACGACCCCAATATGGTATCCGAAAAGGACAATTACGGCAGCCCGTACGCTAACAAGCGTGCGAGCGGCAACTCGATCTGGACCAAGGAGGACAGGCGGGCGTTTGCTTCGCGAAGCTGTCCTGCTAAGCTGTGCAGGATCATCTTTGGTAACCTGATTCTCGCCGTCATCATCATCGTCTCGATCATCTGTCTGATTGTCATGTTCTTGCGACCGCCCAACGTTGCCATCTCGGGTATCGGCGTGCCCAGTCAAAATGGCGTCAGCTACCAGAACGGTGCATTCGCTTTCAACGTCAGCGTCGACATTTCGGTGAGCAACCCCAACTCGATCTCGGCCAAGATTAAAAAGCTCAAAGCGACGGCGTACGACTCTGAGGACCAATCTTCAGCACTGGGCAACGGTCTGGTGACGGATCGGAAAATTCAACCCAACGCCAACACGACGGTGATCTTCCCGTTCCAGATCAAGTACGACCAGAGCCAGGATCCGAATTTCAACAT
Source organism: Anthracocystis panici-leucophaei (assembly GCA_014826065.1). Classification (NCBI taxonomy): domain Eukaryota; kingdom Fungi; phylum Basidiomycota; class Ustilaginomycetes; order Ustilaginales; family Ustilaginaceae; genus Anthracocystis; species Anthracocystis panici-leucophaei. Next base: position 15,681 of record CP060306.1, on the reverse strand, counting down.
CCTGCGCAACATTGCATCGGATTGCGGTCTGAGCCTGTTTGGCGGATCGAGCGGCTCTTCGGGCGATCTGAGCTTCTTGTTCAAGATCGAGGTGGATGTTGAAGTGCTCAGTATCACGGTGCCCGTCCACATCAACAGAAACATTTCGTTCCCTTGCCCTTTGAGCCAGTCGAGCTTGCAGGGTGTTCTCAGTGGACTCGGAAGCGCATTGGGCGGCAGTGGCGGTGGGAGTCGCCGAGCTCTAACCGAAGGAGCTGACACCGATGGAAGTTTGGCGGCGGCTTTGCTGGCACGCAGGCAACTTGCCAAGGCGGATGCTGTGGATATGGCTACATGGAAGCGCGAGCTGAACCCTGTCGAGTTGATGGCTGCAGCAGCTGATGGGTTAGTGAGGCGATACTCTGCTTGCTCGTTGTCGGTGGAGCAAGAGAAGCGATCGGTTGCTGATGCGCATGATGCTTTGTAAACCAGCTTCTTGGTTCAATTTAGATTTGCAATGCTATGCATGGACATTTTTCGCTTTTCATTCAATCGACGATCAGTGTGCCCCAAGGGATGGTTGTGCTTTGTGTGGTCTACGGTGAGTTGAAAAGATATCAAGATGAACCCACATCGGGTTCCGAGACAATCGGGCAATGAAGAGCTAACTGAAGCTCACTCACCTGTACGATACTGTGACTGACAGCAGACAGAGTGTGTTGTGTTACCGTATGGCTCGTCAAGCGTGCGGATCGTTCAAATGTGCGGACCCTTGCATAGAGCAGCAGCAAGGCGGAACACAGGTGGCGGTTTCCAAGCTGGCCTGGCTTGGCTTGGCTGGCTGGCGCGGGCTGGCTGGAAATTTGCTGCAGAAGAAATCTGTCGGACACGCAAGGCACATTTCCAGTTTGCACAGCTTGCCTTCCACTTTGCCGCCCGCCTTTTCAGTCACACTCTCACAAATTCCAGCTCAGATCACACAGATCACACACAGGCCACTCTTTGCAACTGTCACTCCTTCCATCACATCTCGTTCCAGATCTTCTTTCTTTTCCTCATCCATCAACTATCGCACCGACGTCAAACGGTGCAATCCAGGCCAAGCACCCTCGCAACAGTCTTTTACTTTCAAGATCGACACTCTTTTGGATTCACACACACGCCTTCAAGCACTCCGTCAGGCATCGACATTCTTTTCCCGCTAATGTTGCAGAGGTCGTCATAGTCTATCAATCTACATCTTACATCACGGCACCGGTACCATCCCAAAGCTCCCGCAAGCTGAGGTGTCAGCTCTTTCAACGTCGCCTAAGCTCTCATCACCTCCCACTCGAATTTGGACCATCCACCACATCTCTCTAGCAATGAAGGCCGTTACGCTATTAAGCTCCCTCTCGCTCCTTCTCGGCGGTATCTTGGCCGTATCCACTGCTCAGCCTCAAAATCACAGTGACCCATCTCTTGCACCAAGAAGCTGCTCAGGCGAAGCGTCACCTATCCAAGCCATCCCGCACCATCATAAGCGCTCAACGCACCACCCTTGGTCACATCAGAAACGCACCGTCCCTCTCCCTGCCAAAAGGTCTTACGACACACATCACTACTATGTCGTCGAGCTGCACGCCCGTGCAGGCGACAACGTAGACCCTCGCGATGTGGCAGAGTCACTTGGTGCCGAGTTTGTCGAGAGAGCAGGTGAATTGAAGAATCACTGGCTTGTACGCTCAGAAAAGCCCTTGCCACAGCTCGCAGAGGTGTTAGACAAGCGTCATGTCTCAGATACATCCTCTTCTGCCTCCACGTCATCCGCCTCGTTCGCAAGACCCGATGTCCCCGAACATCAAGACCCCATCCTGCAACGATGGTCCCATATTCGTCGTTCAGCTCGCGATCCTGCATTCACCACCACCCACAATCTCTCAAAACGTCAACGCCTCGCCGCACTCTCAATAAAGGCCGTCGAGCGTCAGCAAGTCAGGCGGCGTCAGAAGCGCAACGTCATCTATGACCCAGCACAGATGCCCCACCTCTATCCCCAAGTTCGCGATCCGCTTCCATCGCCCGACGACTGGCCCTTTCACGTCAGGTCCGCCGATCCATCCCCCCGTCCTCCCATGCTTCCCACCGCCAAGACAGTCAGTATGATGTCCAAGTTCGACATCAGAGATCCTATCTTCACCGACCAATGGCATCTCGCCAACGACCGCAAAGTCGGCAACGACCTCAACGTCACTGCTGTCTGGAGTCAAGCAATCTTGGGTAAAGACATCAAAGTCTGCCTCATCGACGACGGACTCGACATGCATAGTCCAGATCTGAAGGACAACTTTTACGCGCCGGGCAGCTACGATTTCAACTCGCACACCGACCTGCCCGAACCTCGTAAGAGTGACGATCAGCACGGTACACGATGCGCTGGTGAGATTGCCGCCGTCAAGAACGATGTTTGCGGTGTCGGCGTCGCTTACGAGGCCAAGGTCTCGGGCGTTCGTATCCTGTCTGGCCCCATCTCGGACGTCGACGAGGCTGCCTCGCTCAACTATGCTTACCAGGAGAACGACATTTACAGCTGCAGTTGGGGACCACCCGACGACGGACGCAGCATGGACGCACCCAAGGGTCTCATTGCCAAGGCTATGCTCAACGGGGTGCAGAACGGTCGAGACGGCAAGGGCAGCGTCTTTGTCTTTGCCGGTGGCAACGGAGGTGCCTCGGACGATCAGTGCAACTTTGACGGCTACACCAACTCGATCTACTCGATGACCATTGCTGCCGTCGACCGCGAGGGCCAGCATCCTTGGTATTCCGAGATGTGCTCAGCTATCATTGCGACCAGTTGGAGTTCGGGAAGTGGTGATCACATCCACACCACCGACGTCGCCTGGAACGGTGTCAACCGATGCACTGGCTCGCACGGTGGTACCAGTGCTGCCGCTCCTCTGGCTGCAGGTGTCATCGCGCTCGGTCTCAGTGTGCGACCCGAGTTGACGTGGCGTGACGTGCAGCACATTGCTGTGCACAGTGCGGTCAAATTCAACCCGGAAGACCCTGATTGGCAGCAGACGCAGGCTGGTCGTCACTTCAACCACAAGTACGGCTACGGTCTCATCGACGCCTATCAATTTGTCGAGGAAGCCAAACGACACAAGCTTGTCAACCCACAGGCGTGGTATGAGTCTCCCAACATCACTTTGCCCGCAACCGAGACGCTGATCACAGAGTCTGGCACCGAGTCTACGTACACTATCACGGAGGAGCATCTGGAAGGGGCCAATCTTGCCTCGGTCGAGCATGTTACGGTGCGTGTATGGATCACTCACCAGCGTCGAGGCGATGTCAATGTCGAGCTCATCTCGCCTCATGGCACCAAGTCGGCACTGGCACGTTCTCGACGCTACGATGATGCGACTACCGGTTTCCCGGTTGGTCGTTCATGACGCTCAAGCACTGGGACGAGTCGCCCATCGGTGAATGGAAGCTTCGCGTCTTTGATCCGGCGCATCCCAACAAGGTGGGCAACATCTATGCATGGAGCATGTCGCTCTGGGGTGCCTCGATTGACCCTGCCAAAGCGGTACCATGGAACTTCCCGGAAGACTCGATCGAGTATCATGAGAAGCTGCCTGCCGCTCCCGAGACGACGACTATCAAGCTCCCACCCAGCTACACTTCGTCCGCACAGCTCAAGAAGCCGACCGCCCATCTTCCTTCGGATCACGGTAGCGCTGAAGGAGAATCGCATGTCGATTTCACAAACCACAACGGCAGCGTGCCCATCAGCGTCCAGCCGGAAGCGGATACGGGTTACATCCAAGGGAACAGCACTTGGGTGATTGTAGCTGGTGGATTGGTGGTCATCTTTGCTGGGTCTCTGGCTGCCTTCTTTGTCATGGGGAAGAGCAAGATGGGCCGTGGTTCCGGCGGCGGTGGAGGTGGGCGTCGAGGTGGAGGTGGATACGAGTCGCTGGCCAACGATGAAGAGGTGGCGATGGGCGAGTTGAATGACGAGGGGCGTGGATCTTCGCGTCGCGGGGAGAAATCGCGCAGGACGAAAGAGCTATACGATGCGTTTGCCGAGGGCTCGGATGATGAAGACGACAATCAGCCCGGTGGTTGCGGTGCTGGCCGAGGCTTGCTCGGCCGTGGTGCTAATGAGCCCTACCGTGACGACCTCGACGACGATGAAGCCGACGGTGATCGTAGGTTTGCATTACACGATGATGAGGCGGAGGAAGATGAGGATGAGCAGGGCGCTGGCAAGGCTGCGCCTTCTGCTGAAAAGAGTACGGCCGCGACTGGGGCTATCGTCGACATTGGCGATGACGATGGAGAAGAGGCGGACCGTCAATCCGGTGGTTCTGGTACGGGGTCAGCCGGCGACGGCAGTTGGCAAGACGCTGCTGAGGGGCGGGATCTGATTGCTGGTCTTGGTCAGAAGTGATCACCTTGCGCCTAAGCTGTATGTCGGTCTATTCGAACATCGTATTTATCAAGCACAATTCTCTATCTGTTCGTATGGTGTCAGTCGTTTGTGTTGTGTCTTGAGATGCTGAGAAAGGGCCAGTGTTTCGGGTGGATCGCTCTTATCGGGCTTCCCACCATCCATAGGTGAGATCCCGGATCGGTCATGTTCGGCGGAGGTGTAGTCTCGCGTGCGCGTCTAATCTTAGCAGTAGAATCCGGAAGATGAAATTTTTGACACTTGCCAAAGGAAGAAATTGACGACAGTGGAGAGTGGGGCAGGATGACGTCGTGACATCAAAATGCTAATAAAACCCCGATGCAGCGACATTTGGCAGCATGAAGGCCAAGAAGTTGGCCTTGGTTTTTTTCTTAGCCTTGCCTTTCATCCGTCTTGCTCTTTTTTTTTAGCTTGAGGCCCTGAAAGAACAGAGTCTGACTGGACGGCAATTGAAGCTATGCAAGAGGGAGAAAACGATCTGCCAGTCACGGAATCTCGTTAGCACGCACCACCCACGCTTGCTGAGCGAGAAGGTGGAGACGTCGGTTTTTCTTCTCGCCTCGGAAACCTCGTTGCAGCACCCTACTGCGGCTTGTACACGGCCTTTGAGATCAAGCAAAAGGCGGTTCACATCAAGGCGGGATGAAGGATTCAGCGCCACCTTTTTTGGCTTTCTTCACGGTCTGGAAGCTTTGCAATTGCTTGAACTTTCTGACCAAAATTTGACCCAGCTTGGGGATAGTATTTTCACGATCCGCTCTCGGAATGACGAACCCGAAAGAGAGAAAGAGCAAGAGCTGGGCTGTAAGGTGCTGTACACGATGCGCACAGCGTCGGACATGTCGAGATTGTTTTGCGGAGTTTGACTGTCAAACAGAAGAAAAGGCTGCATGTGAGGTAATACTTCTTCGCGTAAGCCTTACATTCTTGCCCTTGGAAACGAGGACTTCCGCTCTCAGTAAGTAGGAGTGAGTGGGCATGAAACCCGTGGCAAGTGAGCTCGTTTACTTGTAAGGAGCCGGGATTTGATTGTGTCTCGCGTCACTGCGAGACGGCAAGGAGAGAAGGGAGAGAGAGCCAGTTGCGAAGAAGGAGGCTCGGGTCAATTGTTGAACCAATTCGGCTACGCCTGAGACGATTGGCTTGTCTGATCTCCGCCGACGAGCAGAAGGACTCGCCGATCTCGGTGCGATACCCCATCGTGTGAATGCAGGAAGGAGGTGGTTGGCTTGATTGGGTGACGATGATGTGAAAAAAGTTTTAACTAGGTCTCGTCTACTCAAAGACCGGTACATCTTTGCCTTCCCACCATCACCGAACCTTTGGTTTCATCGTCACTTCATACTTAGATCCATCTTCCAGCCTCTAGGACCAAGCTCCCACCAGGAATTCACCAAGACGATAAAGATTTGAGGTCTTGATCACCGCTACGTAGTGTCAATATCATCCACCGGGTTGCAAGCAGCTTCTCTGACGACGCAGCTCAGTAGCACCGCTATCACAAAATGTCGACCACCGAAAGCGACAAGCCGATCTCTCCTACCACCAACCTCATTAATTCGGCGGTGACACAACAGACAAAACTTACTGTGGTTGGCGTGAATGACTTCGTTCAATCCCACAAGGTCCGACTGGAACGGAGCACTCTGATTCGGACTGCAACCCTGAGCCGTTCTGACTGACGATCCCTCACTCGCTTCTTCATTACTACTCCCCTTTGACAGCCAACCCGCAGCTTCCTGCTGCCGGTACAGGTGTCTACAATCATGTTGCCGAGCAAGAGGCTCAAAAACAAAATGACCAAAACAGGTCTTCGGCCGGCACTGCGGTAGCCAATGGCCCTAACGGCACGGAAGAGCACCAGCATGGCGGTCTGGCCACAGCACCCACTGACGCTCCCGTCACCACTGGCGAAGGTGAACCGCGTCAAATAGTTGCTCAGCCCTCGGTTTTCTCGCTCGGAACTGGTGCTGAAGGCAATGCGCAGCAGGCTGTCATGGCTGAGCGAGCAGAGAGTGTTCTGATGGAAGAGCAGTTGCCGGCTTTCATGCACATCGACGAAAAGGATCACAAGCACCGGCACCACTACCGTGAGGCGCTTCGTCGCCGTCTGCAGCTCAAGGACAACATTATCGCTTTCGTCTCGGAATTCGTCGGTACCGTTCTCTTCCTCTTCTTCGCCTTTGGTATCGCAACCGAGGCCTCCAATGCGCGAGCGAGCAATCAGAACAACGGCCAAGCCACCTCGCTCAGTCAGAACGCTCCTCCTGATACTTCGGCCTTGCTTTACTCTTCGCTCGGTTTCGGTTTTTCGTTGGCCGTCAACGCTTGGACCTTCTAGCGTGTTTCCGGTGGTCTGTTCAACCCTGCGGTCACCTTTGCGCTGTACTTGACCGGAACGCTGGGAAAGTTCCAGTTGGTTCACTTGACGATTGCTCAGTTTGCGGGAGGTATCGCCGCTGTTGCATTGGCCGATGGCATTCTTCCTGGCAAAATCAATGCTCGTACCACGCTTGCTAACGGTACAAGTATCGCCCAAGGCTTCTGGCTCGAGTTCTCCTTGACGGCGCAGCTCATCCTTGCTATTTTCCTGCTCGCTGCCGAGAAGCACAGGGGTACTTTCCTTGCTCCAGTCGGTATCGGTCTTGCCCTCTTCCTGGCCGAACTTTTGGGCACGAACTACACCGGTGGCTCTCTTAACCCTGCCCGTACGCTCGGCCCCGATGTTGTTCTCGGTCTATTTGAAGGAAACACATGGATCTACTTCATTGCCCCCTACTCAGCCGCCATCGTCACCTCTGGATTCTACTACCTGCTCAAGCTTTTCCAGTACGAATCGGCCAACGTTGGGCAGGACTCTGACGACAGCCGACAAGTGTTCAAGGATGCACACGGAAACGTTATCGGTGTGCTCGAGACGATGGCTGCTTCCGAATTCTCGTTCATCAACCAGACCGCTATGCCGGCTGAAAACGAGGGAACCGTTGTTTCGAATGGCTCGACCGAACAAGGTTTGACTGCGGCAGGTATGATCAAGAAGTCGAGAGAAGATAAGGAGAAGGCTGCTGCGATTGATTTGGGCCCGGCTCATGTGAGGAGTGATGTACCCTAGCGTGGAGTGCGCGGCCGTTACAGCCATCGATAGGATCGACTCTCCTCGAGAAGAACCCTTTGTCCCTCCAGCCAGGACGGCCTTCTTGACACGCCGCTTCACTTCGCAGTTGGACAGCATGCCCGCTGCACGTCACTGTAGCTTTGTCATTTCATTTCATTTGTGCTCTCTGCTCCGTCTTCACTCCAAACCACACGCCTTGTGGCCAGCTCATACAACTTTTTACGTCTGTAACACCATACCAGAGCTTCGCCAAACCTCTTCTGTACCAATCTCTCAACTTTTTGATGCGTATAATTCAATGTTCTTCCCAATCCCGTTTGCTTCCGTCGTGGAATTTCATTTGCTTCCGTTGTGAAATTTCATTTGCTTCCGTTGTGAAATTTCATTTGCTTCCGTTGTTGGTTTATAGCATAAAGGGTTTTGGGCACTCGAGAGCAGTGTGAGGACTTTGTGTGACCTCGACGACGGATGCACACGCAGCTGGGGAACTCTGGCCGGAGTGCACGACCATGTGGCTTTCGATCCCAAACCTCAGACTCACTCTCTGTAAAGCGTTGGTTGCGCTTTGAGGACTGACGGCTTTTCTTCCGCTGAGAGCCAACCTGACACCTGTTTGCATTGCGATGCAGACTCGTGCACAGCAGTCACACTCGACAAACAGCACAGTTACACTTGCCAATGTGACATTGCAGCAAGCGAAACGACAAAATGCCCATCAACCCTCTTTGAGCGACACCTCTTGCACCATCGCCTCCTCCTGCCCTTTCTCCACACTTTCCTTCTCCTGCTGCACCCCCGCCACCCTAGCATGCAACCCATAAACCGCATCCCTCACCCCCCTGAAATTCTTCCCCACATTACCCTCGATAACAATCCTCCCCTTGCCCCTCTTCTGAATCGTCACCGCATCCGCCCCGCCCATCCCCTTGCCCGCAGGAGCAGCGACGAGCATCCCTTCGCCCGCAAAGTCGGCAGAGAGGCGGTACGAGTGCGAAAGCGTCGCTTTGAGAGTGGAGAGTTTCAGGTCGCCGATGTAGAGTGTACCTTCCGCGTCGGCTCGAGAAGAGGTGAGGGTGGAAGGTGGGATCGAAGTAGGCTTGCGCAGAATCCGAGACTCCACGAGTTTCTCCGTCACACCCTCGCTTTCCTTTACAGCCTCAACTGTCTCCAACACCGCAGCGCCTTCCTGAGCTTCGCTGCGAACCCACGCCCGCACATGTCCGACTTCAAACTCTTCGAACCTGCTCAGTTCCAACCCGGCCAACAGACCCTCTCCGAGTTGAACCGTGTACGAGTTGGTCACCTGTCCAATCCTCACGCTGTCCATGAGGCCCGGCACAAACACATCCGAAGTAACGCTCTTGATCGCCCCCAAAACCCGTATCATATCATCATTCGTTCGAGCGTCACCATTGACCATGATCAACCGCCTAGCATGCAGTTGAGGAATCAAAGTCTTGAGCGCCCTACCATCGTTGAGCCCCACCATCTCGATAAACGCCACTTTACACGCCAACTTGACCCTCACTTGCTCGACGACAAACTTGCTCGGTATCGCAGCCGCCGCCCTCTCTTCTTCGGCAGCCTGCTTCTTGCGCTCTGCTTCGGCGGTGAGTGCTGCGCTATCCGGCAACGGATCAGCAGCCGCCGATTCAGCAGCTTCGAGCGCACGCCGGCGGGACAGCCATCGACCGATGTCGGTTACTTCTCCGAATCCGTCGATGAGCCGTTTGCGTTCGATGGCGGGGAACAGGCGGTAGCGTACGCCCAAGCCATAAGGTCCTTCGTCGGTGGTGGAGGAGCCAAAGAAGGAGGTGGCGCGAGCAGCGTTGCCTTTGAGGTAGATGTCGAAGGATACGGCGTCGACCGAGGAGGCGGTGGCGTTGGCGGTGGTGGGGTCGGAAAACGCTACGCCAAAGGGGCGTTTTCGAATCACTCCTCCCCCACCAGGCTCAGTGGCTCCGGGAGCGACGTCGTAGACGTTCTCGTCTTCGCCGGCGGCCGAATCCGAGTCCGAGTCGGAAGAGTCGTCTTGGTCCGCTTCCAACCGTCTTCGCGATCGGGCGAGCAGAGCTCGCTGTTGGGCAAGACGATCGCGTTCGGCTTGTTCGGCTTCCAAATGCGCTCTTAGCTCTTCGCCTTCTAGTGGCACTTTGCTTTTGAGTTCGAAGCGGAGCGATGCGTTTTTGGGCGTGAGAGTCTGTCCCAATTTGCCCTGCGTCCATGAAAAGCCTTTCGACTGAGATTTTCTCCACGCTTCCCACAGCTCACGACACAGCGATCCAGGTTCGCCCCTCGAGATGAGCACGACTACATCGTTCGGGTTCTGCGCAAACCTCGCCAGCAACTTTCGGGAAGGACCATGGGTCATCGAAGGCGGGACAGCAAGCACCACTTTGGCCTGATCGTGCGGGATCGCTTCGTCCATAGCTGCTAGTGAAGAAAAGACTCGGACGTACTTAAAGTCCAAGGGAGAGGATGCGGCTGCTGTACGGTTGCTTGCACCACCACCGCGAGTGGGTTTTTGCTTATCTTTGTCCGCTTCAATCACCTCGTTGGCTTTGGTCGCCCATTCGCGCGTCATCCATTCCATGTAGGTGCGAGATCGTTCGATGACCTCCTTTCCTGTGCGGCTGATGAGACAGAGCGGGAAACGTGCATGCGGATAGGCGTACGCCCAATGCTGGTCGAGCAGCACCATGAGCTCCAACAGACGCGCGGAAGCGTCAATGGGGAAGAGGAGCGAGTTTCCGGCTTGAATTGTCGTGTGAACCAGATCGATCAATGCTGCATCGCGGTCTTTTCGTCGAGTGTTGACGACTAGGCCGCGCTCAATTTCGGTGATCAGCAGATCGGGGCGGCGTACAGCGTCAGACCCGCTACCCGAGCCAGGTGTGCCAGGTGCAGCTGTACTGGAAGAAAGCAGAATGGTTCCGTCCAAATGACGTTCTCGGTTATGATTCCAGTCCAGCGCAATGACCACAGTCCCCGAAGTCGGGCTGCGAAGCTTCCAAACAGCACCACCGAGCGAATGACCTGCATTGTAGGCTGTGAGCGTCAAACTGGCACATTTACCCTCGAGATGGGTGGGTTGCATGTATCGTACCGTCTTGATCTGTTCGAACGCGTCTTCGACTTGGTCTGGTGTAGCTAGGCAGCGGCGTGTGGATCCAGAGGTGGACTCGTTTTCGATGTCGACTTCGCTCCTCCATGTTTGAATTGCTTCAAGGACCGTAAGCTTGCCCATGCTCTGTACCGGCATTGTAGCATATACTTGACATCGCAAGCCTAGTTTGGCGTGTGCGTAGGCGTAGAGGCCGAGGTGATCGAGCGACGAATGGGAGAGCAGCACGAGGTCGATGGTGGGTGCCAGTTGTCGGAGCAGCGTGTCGAGAGGTGCTGCTTTGAGGTGGTCGAGATCGAGATCGGAAGCTTGTCGCTGTTGAGCCATTGAAGACGATTCGGGTTGTTGCTCATTCTGCGGCGACAATGATGACTGTTCCTCCTCCGTGGTAGCGTCGGATGAAGCCGCACCATGGAACAAGAAATCTTCGGTGGATCCGCAATCGATGAGAACACGCACATCGTCCATCTGCAGCAAGTAGGCCAAAGCACGAGGATGCTCTTGTTCGGTTGCATCGTGTTCGAGTTTGGTTCGCACGCTTTTGTCGGAACCTCCGGCTGCAACAGCAGCATCAGCAGCAGCCGCAGCGGCGTAGGGCACCGAAAGAGGAAGGAATGTGATCATTCCTGCTGCTGTTCCCTCGTCGTTTGCTGTGTCGGGGTGATTGTAGGAAGAGAAGAATGAGGGTCCGCGATTCAGTCTCGAAATTCGGATCCGTCGGGAAATGAATGACACAGCAGACCCTCTTTCCTGCAATTTGGTCGTGTCGTCTGTGCGTTTTCTTCTTGGTTGCTGCTTGAATCGGGCAGAGAGAGAGTGTTGCATCGGCGCTGGCTGGAAGAAAAGCAAACGGCGCGTGGGCCAACCAAGCGCAACAGGACAGCGCGTGTCGCTCAAGTTTGAATTCGACTGCGCTCGGACTTCGTTTCTCTCTTTCTCTCTTTCTCCATCAGCAGCGACCACGACCACTTAGGGTTAGGGCACGATCACGACGTCTCTTTCGCGTACAGCATGTCGGCTCACTACGTCGGCCAAGTCGCACCCAACTACATCCACTCCACAATGCAGTCCAACAGCTCAGATGATTCCTTCACTTTCACCGTCGGCAAGCTCGATGCCGGCATGGCCATCCTCATCGGTGACAAGGCTTCTCTCATCGAGTTCCCTTCGCTTCTCTTACCACCAGGCGTATCTTCCGGCAGTGTTGTCAACATTCGCGTGTTGCGAAATGATGAGCAGGAACAGCGTCAGAAAGACGAGTTCAACCAATTGCAGGAAGATATCTTGCACACTTTTGGTCAGCAATCCCCCAAAGCACCGGCACTTCGATTGCGAAACGTCACCCAGACATCGGTGACGCTTGAATGGGATCGATTGACGCTGGCTACAGCTACTCTACTCTCACTTGACATTTACAGAAACGGTCAGAGACTAGCACCTATTCCGAACCCACTGCACAACACATCCACCAAACTATCGGGTCTTGACGTGAATGCAGAATACACCTTCCACTTAGTCATGAAGACTACCGCTGGCACATTCTCATCACCCGTCATCAAAACACGCACACACACCATCAACGACACCTCTGGTATCAGCGTATGCTTCGGTCACGTACACGATCCCGAGATGCTCGAAGCGGCTAAGAAAGCATTGGGCAACATGAAGGCGAAATACAACGATCGGATCCAGATCGATACCACACACTATGTGTGCACTGATCCAAGGAACCCGGGTGATGTCAATGTGCCCTCAGGCTCGCAGGGACAGGGTTATACGAAAGCGATGCAGTTGAGCATCCCCGCGGTGTTGCCGCATTGGATCTTGGCGTGTCACGATCAGAAGAGAATGGTGGGCATCTCGGCGTTTTATTTGGACCAAGATCCGCCTAACGCCAGCACGATCAGGGACAGTATTGATAGGGTGTTGTGCAAGCAGGCGGCACCAGCAAGAACGGTGGGTGATGCGGGGGAAACGTCCACAGCCAACACGACGTCTTCTCCACCGCCGCCGCTTGAAAAGGATGCTCAGTCGAGTTCAAACGCGGTAGAAGAATTGCATGAATCGCAAGAGGCACCGGCCAAACCAGCACCGTTCGCAGCGGACGACGTTCCACCTCTTACCAACCAAGCCGCTGCCGAAGAAGCATCCGGCTCAGCGCTTGACCTCGACCTAACCCAACCTTCAATCTCCGCTCCACCACCTCCGCCGATCATCACCACCTCCAACCCCTCGGACGACGGCGATGCCGAACCACCCGCTGCTGCCTCTACGTCAACCGCTCCACCGCCACCACCCCAACTCATAATCACTTCCGAGTCGCAGGATTTCACCGCTCACGCCAAACCCACCGCCGATGACGACGAACCCGCATCGACAGCCGAACCACAACCAACAGCCGAGGTGGAAACTACACACGCACAAACCCTAGGCGAAACCGACGACGACGCAGATGGCGAGATGGACGACGTTAGTTTGGGCGGCAATGTTGATGATCATGTAGATGAGGAAAGGAGTGCGTATTAGGTAGATTCTCAGCAGTTACTTCAATTCCGCACTCATTCACGGTCTCCTTGGGTGTGGCTCAAGGCTGATAAGCTACGCAATGCATTGCGAACAGAATAGTCATGAGAAAGAGATAAACTCGAAAGCATACAGTAAATTTCCTGAGACCTCTCTCCTGCCATGCCTCCCTTTCACTCCCACAACCCTCCATCGCCCGCAGCCCCGGTCTTGACCCCTCCCTTCTCCCTCTTACCTTTAAACTTGCCACCCTTCGCTCCGGACTTGTAGTAATCGCGCATCTCCTGTTTGGTCCACTGTGCATCCTCCTCCTGCTTCCACTGCTGCATTCTCGCTTCGTGCGTCGTCATGATGCCTGCATCTTGCATCTTTGCGTCCTCGAGGGCGTCACGGTACCGGAACCTGGCAGAGACTCTGCTCTAGCTGCATCTTTGGCCTGCATCCTCTTTTGACGGCCAAACTGCGTCTTTCAGTCGGTTTTGCTCTCGCGCCGTGTCCATTTGGCTCCTCCACTGCCCCAAGCGGGTAGCGGGGGTAAAGGGGAATCGATCGAGGTGGAGGAGAAAATATGTTGGTGGTGACGATACCAGCAGTAGTTGAGGGTTGCGGAACGACGCCAGCGTTTCGAGACGCCGGAACAGGCGATGAGCGACTCGACGGGCAATTGGAGGAAGATGTGTTGGGCGATTTCGCTGGTAAAGCAGCGGAGAGGGTCTGATTTGCTTCGTTTGGAGGAGGAAGAGCGCTTTTTACTGCTGCTGCTGAGCTTGCTTGCGCCCAGCTTTTTGGAGGAAGAGGCTGCATCGACGTCGCTTTCAAAGTCGGTCGTGTCTGTTTCGACGGCTGCGAGGCGGGAGGACGAGTTGGCTCGAGTGGGTGATGCGGGTCTGCTGCGTTCGAGCGGTGTTGCGGCAGCAGGAGTAGCGGGAGTGGATTGGACATTGACGAGCTCATCATCGGTATCCACTTGCTCCCAGTCGTTCAAGCCTTCTTTTGCTTCGGTTTCGTTCGAGTTGCCGCCGAGCGTCGCGTTGGCTAGCCGCGAGCTGAGTACGCTTTGTAATAGGTTCGACATCATCGGAAAGTTGAGTAGTGCGCAAGGTATATATGTGTCGCTTTCAAGGTGGTGAGAGATAAGAGAAGTGCTGATGGTGGTTGAGAACAAGCGGTGTTGGATAGTAGCAGGTCGAGCGAGTTATGTCAAATGACTCAGCTGCAGGGTCTTTTTCGAGCTGAGCCGTTGAACGACGGACGGGCCTACGGCGATTTGAAAATTGCAATTTTCCAAAATGAGCAGATCAAGTTGGCCCTAGCCCTAACGTGGTTCACATACAGTCGAACCTCTTGAAATGACACATTATTTTATTTAATGTTTTTGCAAAATGGAAATTGTCATGTATATGTAAAAACCATATATCTCAGCTTCTTGACCAGCTATGGAAATGTGGATTTCAGCAAATTTGTTAACAAAACATCCTTACTAGACTGCATTATGAAGATGAGCATCACAAATGTGAAGGCTTCCAAAACCTCTGGAGTCAAAAGACCTTGGCTGGTGAGGATATCCTGAGCCATCTTGAGGATCCTGAGCTGCTCTGCAGGAACTAGTTGAGGTTGTTCTTGATGCTTTGCTGGAGATGCAGGTGGAGAGGAGTATCTAAGTCATCACCCTCCTTCAAGTCACCATCTTCTTCTCCTTCTTCCTCCTCCTCCTCCTCCTCCTCCTCCTCCTCCTCCTCCTCCCTATCTGGCTGAATCACATCCTGAATTGACACTTCTGTTAGCTGCTTGATGGATGCTTCCAGCTGCCTATCCAGTTCCAGATCTCCTTCTGCAGTTGATTCTACCACTTCCAAGTCAATCAAGCCAGTATACTTCCAGCAATTCCTGATAGTACTGTCACCTAGCACCTTCCAGATCTCTTGAGATAGCCTCATGGCAGTGAGAATTTCCAGCTTATATATATCCTAGCCCTAGGCTGTGTTCCATCAAAAGCGGGGCATGTACATGTCTGCCCTGCCAAATGGCCCTAACCCTAGGAGGAGGTTCCGGTGGGGCAGGCGACAGCCATGACTGCACTGCCAAATGGATGTGTCAGGCCAGGTGGAGGGAGGCTTGCAGTCAGTGCCAAAGAGACTGGTCCAGTGCCACTATGGTTTGAAATTGTTTGCAGTCAGACATGTCAAAATTCAAGGAAATTGAGACATGTCTCACTTAGGTTACAAGGGTTGGGGTTAGGTTAGGTTAGGTTAGGTTAGGTTAGGTTAGGTTAGGTTAGGTTAGGTTAGGTTAGGTTAGGTTAGGTTAGGTTAGGTTAGGTTAGGTTAGGTTAGGTTAGGGTTAGGTTAGGTTAGGTTAGGTTAGGTTAGGTTTTTTTTTTTTTTTTTTTTTTTTTTTTTTTTTTTTTTTTTTTTTTTTTTTTTAGGTTAGGGTTAGGTTAGGTTAGTTAGTTAGTTAGGTTAGGTTAGGTTAGGTTAG